>OX463303.1:20492005-21692005 GCA_949820665.1 Scrobipalpa costella
CGCCACATCTGACAAAGTTTTGAGGATTATTTAAGATAGACTTGTGGGTATATAGCTGTAGTGACAAATTGCAATATACTGAAACCCTCGGATCCCTTAGCTGGTTTATACCGCACATTCTATGATTTTCTCTCGCTCCCAGGCCAGTATGGAAGATTTGAAAATGAGAAAATTGTTTCGTATGCTTCTTTTATGTCATGAAATATTATGAATGCGTGAAAATGTTGTTTAATAATACCTACATTTGTTTTGAAAACTAACTAGATATGTACGAATCGATACTAGAGTTATATTATATGTTTTCGAAAGATTATTTCCTGTATTTCAATTTGTAATGTAACAACATTGAGACACCAATAAACCATAGCCGGTACAGCTAAATAATTCCAATTCAAAATCAAGTAAATATTGCTTTGAAGTCAAAGCCAAAAACATATCAAGTAATTAACTCCCAATTTAATCATTGAATTCAACATTAAATAATTTCAATAAAATACAGCCAAGGGCATAACAGTAACTAACAGTGTAAAAGGTACTACTCCAAGTTGGAATGCAGACAACAACTGCAGACTGCAGCAGCATACTCTTAAATTGTAAGATGATTGCTAGAAGGCTGTGACAGATGTTATAACTATGGAATTACTAAGGAAAATAAAAGTAAATATAACCAATATCCATAGAACAGATGTTATAACCATGTTATTACTAAGGAAAACAAAAGAAAATTTAACCAAAATCAATAGAAATTACATCTGTCACACACAACCATCAATCATCTTACAGTTTTTGCTGCCTGCATTTCAACTTGGAATAGTGCCTTTAGATTTTATATCATGCGTTGATATAAAATCCAAATCAGATTTAGAATAAAGGTAAACAAACTCTCACGTCTTTTAATCAAAGATCTTGTTTCTAAAATTAGTTTTAGCTATTAGATATAACAACATAATGAAATAGTAGTTTTAGTCATTTCACTAATTTGCCAACACATATAATTTATTTTTGATTTTTGTATAAAAACACATGAAACTTTATTTACCTTTATTCTAAATTGATTTGGAAATAGTTATAGTGTCGATATTCGTATCATCGCATCACTGATATGCACTCATCCGTCTATCCAATAGAATATTAAAAACAATCGGTTAAAAATCAACTACCGAGTGTAAGGGACAGCGTCCCGCAGACTGATAGGGGTTGCTCAGTCAACGAAACTGAACAACGATCACCAGGGAATTCTTACAGGAGATGAAAACAATAATTGAATTCACTTACTGAAAAAAAAACCTTCTTATAGTTGCTCAGTTCCGTTGACTAAGCTACCCTTATCAGTTTGCGGGACGCTGTCCGTTACACCCGGTATTCAATGAAACATACAACACGGCTAAAAACAAGAATCCTTATTGAGCGTGTCCAAATACCTTCACGCTATATATTAAAATGGCTAAGTAATCTTATCTAGTTATATACAAGCGTCATATAGCAGACGCGAACTTAATATTTACAGTAAAGTTTGAATGCTTTGGCTATCAATAGAGTACACTTTTTGCGTCCGTTCCTAAAAATATTAATCCTCGTATTTATAAAGCGATCTCAAGATTGAGAGCAATATTTAGATTTATGGATTTGACAGGTCATATTGTACTGAAATGACATTACTGATACGAACTCAAACTAGCTGTCAATCTCAAGTGCTGTTTACCAATACGGTCCTCAGTCATATCTAAAAACCTGGGTTATCTGCATATTTATATCAAATCAAATGCCTTAAAGATACATGTATTAGATAAAATCGATTAGAATCAAAAGATATAATCTTTATTTTACTGAGAACCTCTCAAGTTATTTACATAACTTGTTTCGCCAAAGATTTTAGAATTTCACTTGTAATCAGAAAGGCAAAACCAGCAGATCATATAAAAAAACCTTTTAAAAAAGATAAATTGATATGTAGCATACATAGTTATAATCAAATTTTCAAAATTGAATAGTCAATATTTTTCCCTAACAACAATTATTAGTAAAAGAAATTGGAACGAACGCATGGTACTCTAAAAGAAACGTCCGAATCTACGGACTTGTAAAATATCAGACCAAGAAATTCGCATAAAGCTGGACATGAAAATATTCTTTGACGTTTGGAGACACTGATATTATCAACACTGCCTTTCTTTCTGCTATCAAAGATACTTCATTGCAAGATTATGCTTTCGCATCTATAGCGATTCAACCAACTTTATGCGAACCCTGAACAGATTTAAACCCTGACTTTCCCTATAAAATATTAGCTAGGACTCGCCTTGTGATTCTCATGCATATCTTGAGACTCTTGCGGTGACTCGTTCATGGGCTGAGCTCGTGGGGAAACCGGCCTGAACGTGCAGTCCAAGGAATCCGAATCGGGGGTTCCTGGGGTCGAAGGCGTCAGTCTGTCAGAGGTGCAGAACCGCTTCGACAGAGGTGAGTCTGCTTCGTCGCACTTGCGTTTGCCGACAAGTAGATTTGGCCTGCTGACCGGACTAAAGCTTGAAGCTCGTATGGTGGTGGTTGGTGATAAACTCCGCCGCGTGGTCTGATACTTTCGTGTCGGTGAGGGCGATACTACTGGTGATGGTGAAAACCTGGCCATAGAAAATTTCATATAGTTGCTAGGTAAGTACATACATACATATAATCACGCCTTTATTCCTAACTAGCGGGCCGCCCCGGTTTCGCACGGAAATTATCAGTGTTTCTCTACTATATTATGCATTTATTATATATATAAACCTTCCTCTTGAATCAATCTATCCATTAAAAGAAATCTCATTAAAATGCGTTGCGTAGTTTTAAAGATTTATGCATACATAGGGATATAGGGACAGAGAAAGCGACTTTGTTTTATACTATGTAGTGAGTAGTGATGAGGTAGGCAAACCTGGGCATGGAAAATTTCATATAGTTGCTAGGTAAGTACATACATATGTGTATTTCCCTCATGTTTCTGACGTCAGCTGCTTATCTATGCGGTCTGGTCGGTGAGTTGGCCAGCCCTGACGACACGAGGGTCAGGTCCTCACAAGACTGCCCCATCTGCATCGCGATGTGTATTGCGTGTTGCTGACGTCAGCTACTGCTTACCTATGCGGCCTGGTCGGTGAGTTGGCCAGCCCTGACGACACGAGGGTCAGGTCCTCACAAGACTGTCCCATCTGCATCGCGCTGTGTATTGCGTGTTGGTGACGTCAGCTACTGCTTACCTATGCGGCCTGGTCGGTGAGTTGGCCAGCCCTGACGACACGAGGGTCAGGTCCTCACAAGACTGTCCCATCTGAATCGCGCTGTGTATTTCGTGTTGCTGACGTCAGCTACTGCTTACCTATGCGGCCTGGTCGGTGAGTTGGCCAGCCCTGACGACACGAGGGTCAGGTCCTCACAAGACTGTCCCATCTGCATCGCGCTGTGTATTTCGTGTTGCTGACGTCAGCTACTGCTTACCTATGTGGCCTGGTCGGTGAGTTGGCCAGCCCTGACGACACGAGGGTCAGGTCCTCACAAGACTGTCCCATCTGCATCGCGCTGTGTATTTCGTGTTGCTGACGTCAGCTACTGCTTACCTATGTGGCCTGGTCGGTGAGTTGGCCAGCCCTGACGACACGAGGGTCAGGTACTCACAAGACTGCCCCATCTGCATCGCGCTGTGTATTTCGTGTTGCTGACGTCAGCTACTGCTTACCTATGCGGCCTGGTCGGTGAGTTGGCCAGCCCTGACGACACGAGGGTCAGGTCCTCACAAGACTGCCCCATCTGCATCGCGCTGTGTATTTCGTGTTGCTGACGTCAGCTACTGCTTACCTATGCGGCCTGGTCGGTGAGTTGGCCAGCCCTGACGACACGAGGGTCAGGTCCTCACAAGACTGCCCCATCTGCATCGCGCTGTGTATTTCGTGTTGCTGACGTCAGCTACTGCTTACCTATGCGGCCTGGTCGGTGAGTTGGCCAGCCCTGACGACACGAGGGTCAGGTCCTCACAAGACTGTCCCATCTGCATCGCGCTGTGTATTTCCCTCTCGTGCGCCACTTCCCGCGTGTTGCTGACGTCAGCGCATTCTTCTGCTCGTAGCTGGTTGAGGCGGTCTCTTGGTGTGACCCGACCCCAAGAGTTCTGCTGAAAAAGTATGAAGAAGATAAGTCATCTTCTACTGCGAATTGTAGGGACAGAGAATAATACGGGGCGTAAGGGACAGCGTCCCGCAAATTGATAATTGTTCAGTCAACTACACTGTACAACTTCCACCAGAAAATTCTTTCATACATACATATAATCACGCCTTTATCCCTCTTGGGGTAGGCAGAGCGTAAACGACCTAAATAAAGGTCGTTCCACCACGACTGACAAAGTTTTGAGAGTTATTTAAGATAGATTTATATGTATATTGCTGTAGTGACAGGTTATCAGCCCATCGCCTAAATTACAATATACCCGCGAATCCCTTAGCTGTCAATATGCAGTTCTACCTCAACCCTCAAAACTTGTCAGACGTGGCGGAACGACCTTTGTTTCGGTCGTTGACGCTCTGCCTACCCCATTAGGGATACAGGCGTATGTATGTATGTAAGCCGATCAGTTTTCATTATGAATTTTGAAGAGATTTGGACGTCAGGAAGAAGTACCACTCTTCGAAAGAAGATAAGCGCTTCGAAGTGCCTTGCTATCGGTGCGTCTAAATTAGATGTAAGGAGGCGGTTAAAATTAGGACAGTGGTAAGTACAGTTGGTAAGTTGGCTTTCAAGTTGGTACATTTGCTTTGAAAGGCAACTTGCATGTCAACTTGAAAGCCAACTGGCAGAACCGATTACACATTTCAACTTACCGACTGTACTTACCAACTATACTTACAGCTTGAACCGTTTAAACCACCCTTAAGGGACGGTTTACATTAGGACAGTTGTAAGTACAGTGCATAAGTAGAGCACTTGTATTCAAGTTGGTAGATGGGCTTGAAAGGCAACTTGAACTTGAAAGCCCACAGGCAGAACCATTTACACATTTCAATTTACCAACAATACTTACAGCTTGAAGCGTTTAAACCACCCTTAAGGGACGGTTTACATTAGGACAGTTGTAAGTACAGTGCATAAGTAGAGCACTTGTATTCAAGTTGGTAGATGGGCTTGAAAGGCAACTTGAACTTGAAAGCCCACAGGCAGAACCATTTACACATTTCAATTTACCAACAATACTTACAGCTTGAAGCGTTTAAACCACCCATAAGGGACGGTTTATATTAGGACAGTTGTAAGTACAGTGCATAAGTAAAGCACTTGTATTCAAGTTGGTAGATGGGCTTGGAAGGCAACTTGAACTTGAAAGCCCACAGGCAGAACCATTTACACATTTCAATTTACCAACAATACTTACAGCTTGAACCGTTTAAAGCCCTTTACAGAAGGGAGCTGTTATAAAATACTCACTGTTAAATTAACTGGAGCAGCGAGTGGGCTCATCCCACCGCTGCCGTGACTGTATCGACGCGTTCGATTGTTATTTGAGAACATACTGAAGTACGACGTATTCCTGTGGACAACAAACATATTAGATACTAGCCTTTCACGCGTTTTGCCGTGGGAATAGTGTACTTTTCCGCGGTAAAAAGCAGCCTTTGTTACTCAGGGTGAATGTAGATTTCTAATGATGAAAGAATTTTGGAAATCAATCCAGTAGTTTTTGAGTTTATTTGTTACAAACATACACACAAAAATAACAATCTTTCCTCTTTATAATATTAGTATAAAAAAAGGGTATATGCATCGAGAAAGGTGTGAATCTACCCATGAAACTGAACAACTTTCCCTAAGGAACATAGTTTGAAAATGGAAAAACAATGTCTTTCCATACAAAATTCATCAGATAGCGCATTTAGTATGGGCAGTCAATTTTTATTTCGTTTTTCGACCCATGTTCCATACGGAAAGTTGTTCAGTTTCATGGCTAGAATCAAACATTTCACGACGCATATACCCTTTATGTTACTCGTTATAGAAGTATTATAATGAAAAACTCCAACGACATTTCGGATATACCTTAAAGAGTGTGATTCAATGATTCGGTTGGCGCTAAAAACATAGACTATCAGCTGCTTTTCTTCCCGAGCATATTGTAAAAGCTTGCAGCGGAAAGAACCTAGGGGTTTCAATGTCTCTCTTTTGTTGATCTTTAGGTCATGGGGGTTCCTTGTCACTACAGCAAGCGAAAATGGCTTTCAACATTTTGTGTGATGTGATGTGGCTACAATGAACTCAATGGATAGGCACGATTTCACAGTATTTTCAGACCAGTCCATGTACTATAATCTATTTACTTACATCGTTGAATAAAAAAGCCATCAGACAGTTTCAGCCTTTAGAATCACCACTATCTTTACTCTGAGTTCAAACACTAGTCAATAACTGACGGCATTTTCTCTAAATTCCACAACATATTATTAAAACAGCCGATCCAACCACTCATTCAATTCACCAGCTGCTTATAAAACACATTATGACAATAATTATTGTCTCAATAATTTGTCCATCATAATTATTTATCAAATTCAAGAGTGATTATTATGCCATTGCGAGCGTAGCAATTTTATGTTTATAATAACATGTTTGTGTTTGTCAATAACCAATAAGCGTTAATGATATCCTTGGCATGTTTTATAACTGTAGAAATAATATTGGATTTTTTGCATGTTTTGCTGCGCACTAAAACAGTTTAGTTTTAATGGGATAGCGTAGCAGATTGGGCGAGCTAGATGCGCTCACGAAAGACTCGTCTTCAAGAAACCCAAGACATAATTGAATAGAATTAAAAGAGGGAGGTCTTTTCTCAGCAGTGGGATGACGTAGGCTTATTCAGATTACCAAGGGCGTCTGCTAAATCGTCGGCAAGCGCATTCATCACGCATGGAGTTCAAGGTTTGCTAGACGCTGAAATTTTTGTTTTACAACCAGTTTAAGTACTTTGAGGTATTACGCACCGTCATTAGGATTTACTTAGCAGACGCCCTTAGAGAAATAGCGTAAATACTCTCGGGGGCATACTAAACTTAGCCTAAAACATTGATACCAATTTACGACTGGATTTGCGTCATTTCCGTTGACATATGTGTGGATATTTACCGGCCATATTATACCCTTAAATGGAGAGCCTAATTCAGTTTACAGTGGTACTTAAGTAGCGCTGTATGCTGAATCATTTTATACCAAGTAAAGACCAGTGTAACAGTAATGAAAGGTGTAATCTTGAGAAAACTCAAGTTGCTTACATACATTATCGTCCTATCTATCGTCCCATCGTATTCTGGGGGGGACGACTCTACGCGCACTTTAGAGTACAGCCTGGAATTGCGGCAGACCTCGAGTCGAGCAGGCGATTCCAGGGAGTTGGAGGAGGAATTGCGGCAGACCTTGAGTCGAGCAGGCTTCCAAATCCAACTCAGTAGATCGAAAAAGAGAAAGTTGCGGTATCGGGATACCCGAGACCAAACTATTAAAGAGAAAGGGGTCGAAGTACCGAGACGGGATCGACCCCCCAAGATTAAAAGGCAGGGCACTGATCCAGACGAACCGTCGCAGCAGCGCCCGCCTAAAAAGCAGAAGGGGAAGACACAGGGTAAGTCACCTCACGACGGGCCAGCTCGCATAGGGTTACCACGACCCTCGACCAAAGGTCAGAGCGACCTGGCCGTCATGATCTGTAGAGAGGATGGCGTACCCATAGACGAGGAAGCAGCAGCCGAGATCCGTCACAAGATCAAAGTGATCATGGACGACGCGATTGAGGCTGAAATAGACGAGGACTGCCTGAGTTTCGCAGCGTCGGGGTTAGTGGCCGAAGGATTCTTCATGGTCACGCCCATCACGCAGCAGTCGAGGGACTGGTTCCTTCTAAGAGACCTAGGTATGTTCAAAGACAAAAAGCTCGTGGTGCGCAAGTGGAACAAACTCAGGGCATCAATCTTCCTTCCTGGCAAGAAGGAAGATCAGCCTAGAGATGTCCTGAAGACCCTGCGCATCCAGAACAAGAAAAAGACGGCACTGAGGATTCCTGAGTGGATTCTCATCTCCAGGGAGGATCTCCCTCAGGGAGAACGTCTGGTGATGGGAGTGCCTGAGGAAGCTTTTGAGGGGGTGGACTATGTGTGGCTAAATTTCCAGCTCACACAAGTTCAAGCCCGGGCCCACAGACCTAGACCCGACACAGACAAAGGACCAGAGAAGACACAGGGTGGGAGCGCGGGAGCGTTGTGCACCTGTAAGTGTACCTGCGGGGCGCAGAAGTCCTGCGGGTCGCTTCAGGACCTCGAGCCTGCACCCACTCCACAGAGCACAAACACACTGCAGGCACAGTCAGAGCATGATCCGGTAACGGACGACGACGACGTGATGGAGATCCCACTAGAGGGAGATCCTGCGTTGTCGAGTCCTATGGCCATCATCGCTTCTGACGACGACACCGACACAACATGACACACCCACAACCCCTAAACACACACACACATAACACAAATAACACAAACACACCCCTTCACACACCAAAACTACACACAAATACCTTAAAGATACTCCAGTTAAATTTACATCATTGCAAAGAGGCCATGGTCGAACTTTGTCAATATGTAAATGCGAAGGGAATAGACGTTGCCCTGCTGCAAGAACCATACTCCTATAATGGGAAAGTGGTTGGCATTAACAGTCTGGGAGGACAAATAATCTACCTCGGTGGTGAGTCAAATCCCAGAACATGTATATATGCTAGCAACAGGACAACACAACTAGGACTAATACAAAGCATATGTTACAGAGACCTTGTAGCCGTTGAGATGAATATCAAAATGGCAAACGAGACTGAGAAAAGGGTAGCGTTGATATCTGCTTACATCCCTAGCGAAACGGATTTCAAACCACCCACGAAAGAACTAGAAGAAGCGGTCCAGCTATACAGAGGTAAGAATATTCCATTTATTGTCGGCTGTGATGCCAACTCGCACCATGAGGCCTGGGGCAGCACAGGCATAAATGAGAAGGGCGACCTTATGCTGGACTTCATAGTAAGTAATGACTTAGACATAGTTAACATTGGCGATACCGCAACCTTTGTGACTAAGACAAGACGAGAAGTACTAGACATTACACTAGCGACCTCATACTTTAGCAACTACATTATGAGTTGGAGAGTGGACACTGAGGAAAGTTTCTCTGACCACAGAAGGATCACCTTTCAACTCGAATGTAGGATAGAAAAGACAATGATTAGAAACGCTAGGAAGACTAACTGGGACACCTTCGTTGAAATTCTCAAAATAGGGACCCCTAAAGACAAAAAGACCTCTAACGTCATAGACAAGTTAGAGGTAGGTTCATTAAGACTAAATAAGACCCTAAACAAGGCGTTCCATGAATCATGCCCCCTCCAAGAATTGAGAACAGGAAAGGGGCAAAAATGGTGGAACAAAGACTTAAAAAAGAAGAGAAAACTAGCTCGCCGTAAACTAAGAACAGCCCTAAAAAGGGATGACCCGGCGAGCTGGGATGAGTACAGGAAAGCTAGAAATAACATGCGAAACACCAGTCGCAGAGAAAGTAAAAAAGGATGGCGTCATTTCTGTGAAGAAATTCACAACACACCACAAGCCGCCAAACTCATGAGAACCCTAGCAAAAGACACCACTTGCAGACTAGGTAGCCTGAGGATAGATGGGAATATCATTACCGAACCAAAATTAATTTTGGACATAATGATGAAAACCCATTTTCCAGAGTGTATAGAACATCAAGAAGAGCAACTCAACATCAACCCCAATACCAAGTGGGAAGAAGTTGATGAAGTGATAAATAAAGAAGCTGTAACATGGAGCATACTATCGTTCGCACCATATAAAGCGCCGGGACCAGATGGCATTTTTCCTAAAATGTTACAGATAGCACTAGTCCACATTATAGACGATTTGATTCACCTATACAAAGAAAGTCTAAATACAGGCTATATCCCCAAAACATGGAGGAAGGTCAAAGCTACCTTTATTCCTAAACCGGGGAAAAAGAATTATCAAGAAGCCAAATCTTTCAGATGCATCAGCCTATCGTCATACATCATGAAAGCACTAGAAAAGATTATAGACAGATTCATCAGATCGAAGATAAGCAGAAGTGGCAACCTGCTGCATGCAAATCAGCATGCATATATGCAAGGAAAATCCACGGACACTGCTCTTCATAACCTGATAGTCAAAGCTGAAAGATCTATACATAATAAAGAATACGCTATGGGATGTTTCTTTGACATTGAGGGTGCCTTTGACAAGGCGACCTCATATGCCATAGCAAACTCCCTAGAGAGAGAAGGAATAGCACAAAATCTAGCCAGATGGGTGATGAACGCTCTGAAACATCGTGCCATTACGGCAGAGCTAGGAGGTACATCGCACACTATTCGAGCCAAAAGAGGCTTCCCACAGGGAGGATGTCTCTCACCACTTATGTGGTGTCTTCTCCTGGATGACCTAATAAAGACTATAAACAGAACCATGGTATATATGCAAGCATACTCCGATGACGGAGTTATACTAGCTACTGGAAGAGAATTGAACATGATTAGTAACATCATGAACAGGACACTGAAGCTGGTCCTTCAATGGTGCAGGGATAGAGGTTTAAACCTCAACCCGAATAAAACCAAACTAATCATCTTCACAAGGAAAAGAAATAAACATTTAGAACTACCAGTCCGAATCGATGGAGTTGAACTGGAAGTAGTAGAGGAGATAAGATACCTAGGTGTGGATATAGACAGTAAACTGCTCTTTAACACACACATAGAAAACTCAAGCAAAAAAGCAAAGATGGCCTTAGTGCAATGCAGAAGAGCCGTCGGCAAGACATGGGGAATAAAGCCACATATAGTCCTATGGATCTATAAAGCTATAATTCTCCCCAGAATAATTTACGGAGCAATAGTATGGTGGCATAGAACCTCTATCATCAAAAACAAAACAGCGCTGGACCAGGTCCAACGCTTAGCTGCACTGATGATCACTGGGGCAATGAGAACAACTCCCACAGCAGCCTTAAATATGATCCTGGGTCTCTATCCTATTGACCTACAGGTGAAGAAGGTAGCCTTAGAACAATGGTTTAGAATGAAGTCCTTTAAGTCTTGGAGGGGTAACCATCTGGACAAAGGGCATGTTAGGATAGACTCGGTGATAGGACAAAATATCTCGATGATTCTTGCAAACAACGATTTGATAGAGAAACAAGAGATTTTTGATAAAAAGTACAGAATACACATAGGCTCAAAAGAGGAGTGGAAAATTCACACAGACAACCCGACAACGATCTGTTACACTGACGGATCTAGGAAAGAAAGCACCAAATTATCGGGGGCGGGCATTTACATAGAAAGCTCGCCACGTCTGTATAGAACAATACCTTTAGGAAAATTCGCCAGCGTTTTCCAGGCTGAGGTGCAGGCCATCCTGGAGTGCGCCGGCGAGTTAGAAAATACAGAACTGACACCAGAAGTCATAATCTATAGCGACAGTCAGGCAGCATTAAAAGCGCTCAACAAAACCTGTACAACCTCTGCATTGGTTAAGGAATGCAAACTGACTCTAAACAGATTATGTACCAAAACTAGTATCACAATTGCCTGGGTGCCAGGGCACCAAGACAATGAAGGAAACGAAATAGCAGACAAATTGGCCAGGACCGGGGCAGATGAAACCTTTATGGGCCCTGAACCATGTCTACCAATTCCAGGCCAAATAACAAAAGGCGTTATTAACATAAAAATTAAAAACGATAGTAACAGTAGATGGAATAACTTACAGTCCTGTCGACAATCTAAGTTTTTCATAAAATGCTTAGATTTTAGAAAAACGCGTAGACTACTACAACTTAGTAAAAAACATATCAGACTCTTGGTAGGGTTAGTGACAGGACATTGCGGACTGAACAAACACCTACACACTATGAGATTAATAGATAACCCAAATTGCCCTGAGTGCGGACAGGAGGAAAGTAGTCTCCACTTCTTAGCCGAATGTCCTAGCTACTCACTGCCAAGATGGGAATACTTAGGAACTGACAAACTAGAGACAAAGGACTTAGAAAACATTTCCTTATTAGACATTCTGCACTTCTGCAGGGCCACCGGTAGATTCAGGGAGGTGACGCTGACGGAGCACCAGTGAACCCAGTGCTCCACCACTGGGAATTGGGTGAAATAGTTCCAATCATCAGGAGCTGATCACCCGTCTGCGTGCATCGCAGCCGTCCCACCAAGAAGTAGAAGTAGAAGTAGAAGTACATACATTGGTGTCGATTCTGTTATAGACACAACATAACTTATTGTGGTTTCGTTCTGTCACTTTCTACAATTTAAATAAAATAGAGACAGCAACGCAACAGCTGATTATAATTCTATCAAAGTGACGTGTAATGCTTTAAAGAAGACAACACAATCTAGCATAGCAACTAATCTTAGTTTTATAATGTCAATTTGACAGAATGAAATCAGTTTCTCTCCAATAAGGAATTCCCAAGGCAACGCCATAAGCCGAGGTTCAAGCTCTAATGGGCGCCCTTAGGCAGTTGTCATTTGCACATAAAGGTGTAGATTGCGTGTAGCAACTCCCCGCCTTTAGTCCGGTCATGCATTATATACACTTTGTACTATGGTGCAAATAGGTCCATTAAAAAAAGAATTAAATCAGCTGTTGTGATGCTGTATAAAAAGATTCAAATAAGTTAAGTTGTGCCTGCAACAGAATCAGCATTTTCATATTTAAATCTGCAAAGTAATCAAATAGGCAAACATTAGCGAAAATACTAACTACGTACATTACAAATAAATAGGCAACTAGTGGTTAGGTAATAAATAATTATGCTTATTATGTAATATGTGAGATGTACAAATAAGCCATGAAGGTTATGTTGCTAAAGTTTCACTTAGCAACAAAGATTAGGTATAAAAACTATTATTATGTTACAATAGTAGAATAGAATACTTCCATGCTGGCCTGGCACGGAGATAAACATAGAAAGTGCTAGCTGCATTTCCTCCCGGGCATGCTGTAAAAACCAGCTAGGGGATCCAAGGGTTTCAGTATATTGCAATTTAAGTGATGGGCTGACAACCTGTCTCTATAGCAATATACCTACCTACAAATCTATCTAATAACCCTCAAAACTTTGTCAGAAGGGGCAGAAAAACCTTTGTTTAGGTTGTTTACGCTCTGCCTATCCCATTAGGGATAAAGGCGTGATTATATATGTGTCATGTTGACTAAGCATCAAGTTTTACCACATTCAGTCGCAGGATAAATTTGGGGCTTCCCAACCTAGGTTTTAATAAAAATATGTTTAATAATATTTAAATTTGATTTTAATATACTTGACACACTTCCATTCAAACAATAATATAATATATAGGTACACTAACTTTCGGAGCAGTGGTTCATAAATTTTTCCAAGAGTTTTTTTAATAAAGTTTTATTTTATTTCCATGCTAGACTGGAAGCGAAAGAAAAATATAGAATGTGCCAGCTACATTTCCTCCCGGGATGTAAAAACCAGCTACAGGATTCGAGGGTTTTAGTATATTGCAATTTAGGCGATGGGCTGACAACCTGTTGCTACAGCAATATACCTTCAAATCTATCTTAAATAACCCTCAAAACTTTGTCAGACGTGGCGGAACGACTTTTATTTAGGTTGTTAATGGGTAGCATTAACAACCTAAATATTTAACATTAGGGATAAAGGCGTGATTATATGTATGTATGTATTTTTAATAAATAAGTAAATAAGCCTCACATACTAGGTGCTTAGCAACTCTATAAAATAGTATGTTTTTAAACAATTTTATCATGCAAGCACTATCAAAGTATAATATTTAAGGAATTTTGATATCAACACACAAATAGAGATATCATTTTGTAAATTGAGCCACTTGTTACCGATTTGCTACAGCCCATTATGCAAAAATAATAAAGGCTGAACTTGCAAAAATCTATACAATTTAATAAAAGTTTTTCATTTTTAAATTAAGATATCTAATGATATCTTAACATAATTGTTATCCCAGCGAAAATGTGAACTTAGTGTGGAACTTACTTATATATCATTAGATTGACTACATTTGGATTTAAATGTGGCCCACATCCTTACAGCTTACTTAAATTAATTCATGATCTATCTATAGAATTTATTTTCAGTTTATTGTACATTCAATAAAAAAAATATTATTGATAAATCTAATTTCTTTGCCAAGATTTTTCTAAGTGATTTTCAGAACTAAGGTATAATAGGTAGTATATGTATATTTCATGTTATTATTATAGCTTAGTAATATGTGGTTAGTATAAATACATAAATATAATCACGCCTTTATCCCTAATGGGGTAGGCAGAGCGTAAACGACCCATCCGACCTAAATTGCAATATACAGAAACCAATATACAATATATTGGATCCCTTAGCTGGTTTTTACAGCATGCCCAGGAGGAAATGCAGCTGCCACATTCTATGTATTTTTCTCACTCCCAATCCAGCATAGTATAAATAAATGGTCTGTAATTATTAGGTATATGACTAAAATTTTATATAAGGTATATCAATGTGTGTTAATAAAATACATTGACAATGATAATCTCTGGAATATAATCAATTAAAATACCTTAAACTCTCTGACAGTTTAAGTACCTCTCATATCCATCTTATTGATAGAATTGAGCATTAAAGCTGTCAAGATCAAGATATTGGCTATCAACAGATGTTTACTTCAAACAATATGAGATGATACTTAGTGCAGTCAGTATGTAAGAGTGCAAAGGGTGATAAAAAGCCCCAAGAATAAGTGATTATAATACAATCAAATCAAAACCTCAAACCACAACAGCATGCCCGCTAATGACTATAAAAGCGAATGTTTATCAAATCCAAAACACGACACCAAAAATGGATGACAAAATCAAACACTCCCAAATTGAGATACACAATTGATGGCAATAACATGCTGGCGACTGAATAATGCATAAACACGGCGCTAAATACGGTACGGCACCCACTTGCGATCTCAGAAGCTGTCAAAAATAGGCAAGCGTAGGACCAACACGACCTTATCCGTACGGCGAATACAGTAGCAACTTTACCTAGGAGCTGTTGTCGTTGTAGGGGACGTCGCCGCCGTAGAGGACGCCTCATTAATCAAAGGTGCGCTACTGCACCTCTTCAGTATATTAGGAGCATCCACATCCATTATCTTACAGCCAACATTCATTCACTGACGTACTATGTAGTTATAGACATCGAGCCGACACGATTAGCTCTACAGTTTATGTAACACTGCAATTGCACTCCCGTGTAATGTAATGGGGTAATTACTCTACGACAGATACTACGTATATAGTATTTATAACGCTAAAATGAAGGAAAAATAGAAAATAAAATTAAAATATGCTACTTGCAAAGCTAAAAAAGTGGCTCGCTGACCTGTCAAACCGCCGCAATATGGACACATTCAAAATTAAGTAAATTTATTGTGAACATTGCAAATGTTTAATTCACACATGATTTTACGGTTGTAAACTTTGGTATTTTGATTTTAATATTGTGAGGAATAATGAACAGTGGGATATGTAACTTGAAAAATTAAAAAGGAAATATTATAAACTATCTATACCATGAACGCAACCAAATCACTTTTTTTTATTCTCCCATGTTATGGAAAGGCAAAGCCCATTCAGCCTAGTCTTCAGAGTATAATTCTTCAGTTGTATGAACTTAATCCATAGAAATATTACTATACTGACATGTAGATCAATGACTGATTCGGACTTAATCTAACCTACGCTAACCTAAAAGTCATTAGAATGCGTCGGTGATTCACATTCCAATGCTCAACAGACTTGCGTGTCCGAATCGTAAGGTAGCATCTCCGGAGCACGAGGCGTGGACAGGGGTTCCACCCTTATGTCGTGGATATACCACAAATTCGCACGAAGCGGTTCGCTTCCACATTCTTAATGCGAACGGCTAAGGAGTGGAACTCCCTGCCGGCGGATCTGTTTCCGGAACAATATAACCTGGGCCTTTTCAAGGCGAGAGTGAATAGGCACTACATAGGTGAGTATGCTTCAACATAGTTCGCATCGTCACTTTCCACCAGGTGAGATGGCGGACAAATGCTCGCCTATATATATTTAAAAAAAAAAAAAAAAAAGTTCCTTCCTTTGCTTCTCCCGCCGTATTGTTCCTCGTTAGCAGATCATTATGTGAATCCATCACATGAATACAACAAACACTGCAAGGAACTCATTTAGAAGAGCGAGGAACAAAAGTCCGTCTGATTCTTCATGTTCCCCACCTTAGAGCTCACTATCTTTCTCTACATTAACCGCTTGCACTTGCGCATTTCCCGGAATAATTAGTTGTAATTTTTTTTTTTTTATTAATATTATATATATTTATAATAACATATAATATTTGCGTATTTCTATGTAGGTATAAGTAATTTATATGTATGATAATTTAAGTATTAAGTATAATATACAATATATAGCCTGAAATGTATACCAGCCCACTAGTTTAACTTTTATTTTCCTGTACCCTAAGGTTGCTTGGAAGAAATTGCTGCTTAGCAATAAGGCCGCCTATTTGTACTACTATTTGTTTCATTTTATGTTATTTTCTCTTGTGTCTTTTCTATGCAATAAAGTATATTCTTATCTTCTCTTCCCCGCGCAAAACCCCAACCTAACCTAATCTAGAACTCATTAGAATGCGAGTGGGGTGCCCACATTCCAATGCTCCATGAAGGTTTACGTGGGAGTATCGAGTCGTGGGAGTAACGATATAGGATTTCAGTACTTTATTTCTCACTTGTACTGCATTGTCTTTTACTACCAACACAAGGATAAAATCCGCGTAAAAACCGTCACCAACGTCATAGTTACCCTAAAATCGTTTTCATAGAAAATTATCATATTTAGTTTTATCTTGAATTACCGTAGCTTTTGACCCGATTGTTTGGTGAGCAATTGGCATGACCAAATAGTTGAGAATTTTGGTTTGAATCAAATTCAGATGCAAGATTTGCGACGATTTTAAGCTTCTTATCAATTCAAGTTGTTGGCCCCGACAGCCACAGCTGTCAAAACTTTAATAATTGCTTATTTTTCTGCTCCCATTGCATCACTTATGTGACGAATGTATTCGTAACTGTCACGTATTCCGTCACATTTTGGTCACATTGGTTTGGCATAGCCATCAGCTCGGTACATACACCGTTGACGAATAATCAATCGATTTGTGCAAATTCTTACCTAAAAGGCATTTGAGTCTCGAGGCCATTTAATTCGTGAAAATATCTTTCCAGACGCCGTTACAATCGTTAAGAGTCTTAAAATAAGCTTTAATCTATGCGTCACATTTCTTCTATGATAGATTTCATTCAATTGCTTGCACCGAGATCCACTGGTACATGAATGTGTGGTGTGCACCGTCTCTCTTCTTTTTCTGTGAATTCCTTTTGATTTTATGTTTATTGATCACGGTTTGTTTTTATTTAACATCAATAGACAAAATTAAGGTAAATCTTATTTATTTTATAATGCAACAAGATGAATAAACCGTGAACCGGAACGTTAAGACTAATGCAGTTTTTTTAATGCTTTTGCTACAACAAAGTAGTAAAACAGAAACAGCGCTCTATGACAAAAATATGTTTGTTTCCATTTTCATATTAACTAGATCAGTAACTAATAAAAAAAAGCGAAGCGCTCCATTTCGCTGCGAGCGAACCAAACAAATCTCGACTGAAAATGAGCGCTGGATATTCGCGATAACTTAGTTTTTACTTCATAAATACATTATTTTAATATACAGTGGTAAAACAATTTGTCTACATGTATTTTCGAAGAAGGTAAGAAATGTTCCTCGCCCATATTCACATTAAAAAACAGGGCATAAAATAATCGCTCTATTTGATCAAAACAATGAGATTTTTTCAATAGAAAATTTAATTAGCCTTTTTTATACACAGTGCGACGTTGAAATACTTCATTGTATGTATTGTGGGAGTGGCTTTGTACTGCGAATGGATCATCTATGTGATGCAGCCATACAATTGGAGTAAGCTGGAGTGTAGTGATAAGGATCCTACCTGTGTAAAGGTTTTATTCGTCGCAGACCCTCAAATTCAGGGAGACGACGCTGTTCCACCTCCTCTGAGCTATCTCTTCAACTGGGACATTGATAGGTATGTGACAAGATCAGAATTTAAGTTTTTTAATTATTTTTTTATAGATAAACTGAACATTACTGACTGAGGTCATTAAAGGGGTTAGAACAATATTATTGAATTAGTCAAGCTTATTATAATGTCTTATGAATTCTTTTATTTTTTTCTATTCTATTTATATTTTACTAATTATTTTTTAATTTTATGTCAATGAAATCTAATTCATTTACAGATTGGTAATGGGTGCTGCTAATTTTAAAAGCAATCATAGCAGAATACACTAACTGTACATGTAACAGTACTAAAATATTAATATTAAGACATGTATTTAATTTTTAATTATTCCATGCTGGACTGGGAGCGAGAGAAAAACATAGAATGTGCCAGCTGCATTTTCTCCCGGGTGCTGCAAAAACCAGCTAAGGGATCCAAGGGTTTCACTAATTGCAATTTAGGCGATGCCACCTGTAGCAATATACCTACAAATATATCTTAAATAACCCTCAGAACTTTGTCAGACGTGGCAGAACAACCTATGTTTAGTTTGTTTACACTTTGCCTACCCCTTTAGGGATATATGTGTGATTATATGTAATGTATTAAATTTTCTTTCCAGGTACCTCAAATCTACATTTCAAGTAGTATTAAAAGAATTCAAGCCAGAAGTGATAGTGTATTTAGGAGACCTCACCGACGAAGGGTCACAGTCAAATATTGTACAATTCCACAGATATGTGAAGAGGCTGGCTAATATCTTTGATATTCATTACCCTGTTGTGGTAAGTTATTTAATTATCATTACCATATTAAGATTAGATTTGCGCATGAGCGCCGCGCCGACTAGGAGTCGAAGTAGTCGCCATGGCCGAAATCGGTCGGAAGGATCATCATCTGATTTGCATTAAATATAATGTTTGTATAATACAGTGAGTAAAACTGAACAACTTTGCCCAAGGAGGTCGAAATATAGCAAAAAGTTGGCCCTAATACAAATCGACTTGAGCTGCTGACACCACATGTATGGCAGGGTCATTTTTTTTCATGTTTCGACCTATATTCCTTGGAGAAAGTTGTTAAATAATTTCCTTTCCTAAAAAGCTAAACTCATGTTGGGTTTGTTAAAAGGAAAACAAGATAAAAACATAACTATTTATTAACAACAATTGTCAACTCTTATAATTTAAAAATGCATTTAACAATGGAATGTTATGTCATGTATTGGAATGGAATGTAGTTACTTAAATAGTTAATATTATTTAACTCACTTATTTGGTCTTTATCATTTCTGAAATCAATTAAAAAAATCATAAACCACTCATGCGCCACATCACTAAAATATTTCTGACATATAAAAGCACCTAATTATTAAATTTTAATTCTGATCTTATTTTAGTTCTGTTTTTAATATTGTTTTTAATTTTAAGTTTGATTTTAAATTTTAATATTTGAATATATAATTTAATTGATTATGATACCAAAATTAATTCATTTTGTAATTTTGTAATCTGTAATGAATGATTTATTAACATAGGATAAGCATAATATGCTTACTTAAGGTCCAGTTTGGTTAGTAACAATAATAATAAATTATTGTTACTAACCATAACTGGACCTTTGTTGTTTGTTAATAAATAAATAATTATTATTATAAAGTATATTTTTTATTAATTTCCAGCAAATATGGTTACCTGGAGACAATGACATTGGTGGCGAAAATGAGCCAATAAGAATGAACAAAGTGAAAGAATTTGCATTGGTTTTCAAGCAACCTGATGTAATCACTTACAGAAATATATCATTCTACAAAGTCAATGGTATCACTCACAATATTCCTAAAGAAGTGCTCAGTGACAATTTTAAAATTGTTGTCTCACACTATCCTGTGACTGTACATACTTATTTTGGACAAATGGTAAGATTTTCTTGTCTGTAAATATCTACCTTTATAATTTTCACAGCGCTATTTTATTTCTGAAAATATTAGAAATAACAAATCAAACATTCGACCGCTGACGGGATTTGAACCCGCGTCTTTTAGAAAACCGGCCCAACGCTCTAAACCGCTAAGCTACAGCAGCCATGTCCCAAACGACGAATGATCGAAGTGATCTGCTACTATAAATTGTAAGCTTCGGTTATTTTTTAATGTAACAACTCTACAACTTAATAGATAATGTTCATACGTCCTGCCCAATTTTTAATAGCTTCATTATACACAAAAGTAATTATCTTATCATTAATCATATCACAATACAGTTGTTTTATCTCACGCCATGATCTTCCGACTATCGCTAGGCCATAATTATGTAGTACTATTATATATATTGTGGTTATGCATCCGATACGCGCTCTTATGTGCGTAACTATATAGTTAGGGTGTGGCAGTCGTGAGATAAAACATCTGTACAATAAAGTCAAAGTAAAATCATTTATTTATATATATATATTAAATAAATTCCTAAGAACACTTTTAGAAAGTCACAAGCGAGTCTATTACAATTAAAATTATATCTGTGTCACAAAATAAAATAAAACTATATCACAATGAAGAAGAAGCATGAGAAACTCGCACTTTGCGCCCCTCCCTTCGTTTTATCTTATTCTTACTTTTGTCCTAATAATAATTGTTCTTTGAACTTAAAACACTACAACTTACGGTGGCGATATGGCTAGTGGCGCCATCAGTAAAAAAATATAACTCACTAAAAACGCAGTGAATCGAAATACCGGTCCAACAGAATAAAGTTCTAGTAATTAAGATAATTTAGAACCTTATAAATTAGCGATTCATAGGTTCGTTATAGTGCCTGTTAATTCAACGAACTAAGAATCGCTAATTTATAAGGTTCTATATTATCTTATAACAATTACTTAATCTGTTGGGCCGGATTTTCGATTCATTGTGTCTTTAGTGATTTATGGTTTTTTGCATGCTGGCTTGGGAGCGAGAGAAAAACGTAGAATGTGCCAGCTGCATTTATTCCCGGGCATGCTGTAAACAGCTAAGGGATCCGAGAGTTTCAGTTTATTGATGGGCTGACAACCTGTCACTACAGCAATGTACCTCGAAATCTACACTTAATAATCCTCAAACTTTGACAGACGTGGCGGAACGACCTTTGTTTAGGTCGTTTACGCTCTGCCTACCCTATTAGGGATAAAGGCGTGACTATATGTGTGTATATATTTTGTACTTAAAACACTACAACTTAACAGAGAATGTTCCATTTCGCCAGGTCAACAACGCAATCCGTCCTCAGATATACTTCTGTGCACACGACCATGAGTCCAAATACGTAGTACAAAGCAGATCCCTGACATTCAGAGAGACTACGCCGTTCAAAAACGGAAACCAAGTATTAGATGTGTCGTTTGATGATAAAGTCGATGAAATATACGAAATATATGTGCCAACATGCTCTTATAGGATGGGAACGAATGCTATTGGCTATGGTGCCGCAGTTTTTGGTAAGTTAGCATAAGATTCTACTCAATTTATAAAGAGAGTAGACCTTTTGTATGGAGCCTGGTATACTGTGAATGGCGACACTTATTAAAAAAAAATACATCGCACGCAAGATCAAACCTAAACCATTCAATTCTACACACAAATAGAAATTAAAAATACTTTGTTGAGATTTTTGGCTTAAGTGTCACATTGGCGAGATATTTTAAATCGAAGATATCGGAATTTCGGAAAATATCTCAGTAATGTGACGCTTTAGACAAAAAACACCAAGTATTTTTTAGGTTTGTATTCAAATGTAGAATCAAATAGTTTACTTCCATGCTGGCCTGGGAGCGAGAGAAAAACATAGAATGTGCCAGCTGCTTTTCCTCCCGGGTATGCTGTAAAAATCAGCTAAGGGATCCAAGGGGTTTCAGTATATTGCAATTTAGGCGATGGGCTGACAACCTATCACTATAGCAATATGCCTACAAATTTAAATATCCCTCAAAACTTTGTCAGATGTGGCGGAACGACCTTTGTTTAGGTCGTTTACGCTCTGCCTACCCCTTTAGGGATAAAGGCGTGATTATATATATGTATGTAAATAGTTTACTTCTAATCGTGCGCCGAAAGATTTTTGTAAAATATTCTCCATTCACATTATGCCAATAAGTTTACTTCCGTTTCATGTTGTAGTAATGAAAATTTTCTTTGTTTACAGAAAACCACAGCCAAAGAATGAGATACACGGTATTTTGGTCGTCACAAAGGTTCCCATATTTATTTATCTATTTGATAGTTCTAATTATATTTATTGCATACTTCTGCATAGTCTGTTCGGCAAAAGTGATCAGAAATAGCCGCGCCATTCTGCATATACTTTGTAGCAGAAACAAAAAAAATATAAGTAGTAAAGATAGTGATGAGCATATACCTTTTATTAACCGCATTTGATTTATTTCAGTTTTTTTTCTAGATAGGTAGTTTTTATCCTATAAAATCCAAAGATTGCTCATTCATTATCATTATTTTAGTTGACATCTAGAGCTAGCTCATGCTAGCTAGGTCATCCTCATGACATAGATTTATATTTCTCTTGTTATACAGAGTGTCAATTTAATTACGTGCCATAGCTTAGGGGATGTTTCAGTAACGTAAAAGTAGCAAATTAAAAATAATAAAAAATCTTTAGGAGCATTTCCTTGAGAGGCCAGTTAGCCGACTGATGACGGATGGGAAAAGGGTAATCACCAACCTGGTCGGGTGTTGTGACCAGGAGACCGGAGTCCGACTGGATTATTTCGGAAGTTGTAAATATGCAGATCGGCGAGCAAACTTCGATACCGCGTTTTAGGACTGTTGTATCTTGATGTGGCGCTATCTATGTGCGCTACGAATCCAACTCAAAAAACTCAATAATAATTTTATGTTACTGAAACACGCTAAGCTATAATAGCACGCAATTAATTTAACATCCTGTATACAAGCTATATTGGAACGCGACTTAAAAAAAACATACAACCAAATTGAGAACTTCCTTCTTTTTTTGGAGTTGTTTAAAAATATAAAGGCAGCTTTATGTAACTAAGATTACAGCTAATATTTTTATAGTTAAGTTTACATATGCATTTATAATATAACTGTCGTTTGCATGTGTTATAAACTTTTGTTTTGTATTTTGAACAGTATGCACTTTCGCAGAACAAAATAAGACATGTGTTGCCAAAAGTTTTAGATAAATTTGAAACGTTTATGATTATGTCAATCATTATAAATGTTTCAAATTATTTTAAAAAGAAATTATTTTAGTACTTGTGGCATCTGTTAGTATTCCTTATATTATCTAATTAAACATATTTAAAAAAATAAGATAAGAAAAGGGCACCTTTTTACTATTAATTAACTTAATATGTTTTCTGGTTACTTACAAGGCATTAAATGCATAGACTTTTTTTTATGTTTAAGTAACAAAACTTATGGACTTTAAATTAAATCTAATTTATTGAAATTATAAAATTATAATCATTATCACAATGGCATATAATGAATATGAAGTACAATTAAGAAATGCTTTATATTAACTGAACAAATTTATTAATTGTTTGTCTATCGTTTAATTAATTTAAATCTAATTTATTTTAACTATAAAATTATATCATTATGAAAATGGCATATAATGCTATCAATTCATGGAGAGCACAACTTCACAAAATCTTGACTAAAATTATTGGCGTCCCTTTCTGTTTTCTCATATTAGATAATGACAGGTATAGACTTATATTAGTTAAGTCGTGATTTTTGCTACTACGAATTCGTACCAATGAATATGAAGAAATGCTGTATTTAAACTGAACAAATTTAATAATTGTTATTTTATCCTTTAATTAATTTATAGTATAAAATTAAACTGTGACTATTTAAATTACATTAACAACCGATATGAGTAGGTATTGCTATCAATTCGTAGAGCGTACAACTTAACTAAATCTTGACTAAATTTATTGGCGTCCCTTTCTGTTATATACTTATCTTAGTTAAGTTGTGATTTTTGCAACTACGAATTGGTACCACTGTATTTCTATCTCACTTATCACTCGGTTATACTTGTGTTTGTGCGTATGGACACGCGTCTTGTGTGCGTAACTCACAGACGTAACTATAGGTTTTCGCCTTTTGTTTTAATTTTTAAGTTTACTTTTATGTTTAATTTTTTAAAACAATAAAGAATTTAATAATAGGTTTAAGCATCATCTTCCGATCCTAACTTCCAATCAATCCTAAATCGGACAATGTGTAGTGAAATCGGACGTCCGATTTAGTAGGAATTGCGCTATTCAGGATTTGACATAGACACATTTAGGACATTGTCCGATTCAGGATTGATCAGAAATTAAGATCGGAAGGTCTGTATGGTCCTTTACTATGCTGAACTCACACACAAATGTGCGTGTAGGCATTTTTACACACACAGTTGTGGCAAACCGGCAGCCATGAGATAAAACAACTATATCTATGCATGTGTTTGTAACTGATTAAAAACTACTTTTCCCATTAACATTTACTTGATTAATGTTGTAAAATTTCAACTCATTGTGTTTTTATTAGCTTTTATTGGCTTTAAAAGTTTTCGTATTTCGACCTGAGTTTCTAGGGTAAAGTAGTTTGATAATGTATCATGAATTCTTTAACAAATTAAATTATATAGCATAGCTTCGTTTTGGTAACTAAATGTGAGATTAATCTATTATATTTTCTTTTTACTGAATGGTAAATTTGACCTTTGAAAGGAGCTTTTAATACCAACATCATAAATTATATATAAACACTGAACACTAGTTGTAAATTCACAAATTTTGATCAATAGTCAGTCCTTCAAATCAGTAAGATTAAATTTTTATTCATAAATAAAATTTATAAATACCTATGTTTACTAAATCTCCATTTTTAGTAGAATTATAAATAAGATTTAGCTTTATGTATTTTTATATAAATGTTGTATTAAATGTTAAAAATGTGATATAAATAATTGTGAATCTTGTGAATGTTTCATGTATTCTTGTCCACATATGTGTTTATAAAATCTTCACTCTAATTTAAATTTTAATACCCTTATCTTTAAGATAGAACATTAAAGCTAAAGTTATAATCATGTAACAATTTAAAATAACAATGGCAAACATATTTGGCACAAACAATGTTTGCATTGTTAGATTTACAGCTCCTGTTAATAAATTAGCAACTAGAAAGTATATCAAACCATTTTGATTTACAGTTGTTAAAATAACTGGTGTTTCAAAGTAATCTTTGGTCACTTCAAAAAAGTAAAATACTGATAAAATAACTAGTACCACAGCACATATGTATGTGCAGTAAGCGGCATTAGCTAAAGCTCTAGAAGTTGGTCTGTAAACATCTAAAAGTCCTGAAATCAACCAAAGAAATGTACCAGCAACAAATAGCCTTAATAAGACATTATACCTTTGTAATGTTTTATTACTCAAAAGCTGTTTAACATGAACAGCAAATAGATAAAGAGATGTATAGCCTAAACAAGAAAAAATACCTTCTTTATTTGCTGACACTAAGTCATTTCTTGGAGCATCACTAAATACCCAAGTCTCAACGCCACTGCTCAAAATATACTCATGACTAACTAAAGTAACAAGAGAAAACAAAAATGGTTGATTGGAAACATACAATAAAAATGTTGAAGTCAGTTTACACATGGCTACAGTGAAGAAGAAGTTCCAATGGACACCGTATTCCGTGACATGTTCCTGATAGTTCAATGCTTTTACGGTCCAAAACCGAGCAGTGCCGAGTGATACCAGAACTAGCATGAACTTCATATTTGTCTTTAGTATTTGCTTCAAACTATGGTTCTTTAAATCTTTATGAACTAAACCGCTCATCACAGTGAAAAGACCAACACCTGTATCCATAAGGCTGTAGCCATACTGCTCTGTTTTTCGCAACTCTTTTCGGAATGCTTTGAAATCTACTGCTAAGATAGCATAAACTGTAATTAAATATGTCAACCCTCTGAGACAGGAAATTGATTGGATATGTTTTGTACGAAACAAGTTTTTCTTTGTTAGGGAGTTGGCTATAGTTTCTTTAGATCTGAGTTGATCTTTATGTGATAACTCTTCTTCATCTTTATGATTTCCCTGTCCAGGAATCACTGTAGAGCGATATTGTAAACATGCCTGCAGCTTATGATCACAAATACTATATACAAACATTAACACATTTAGAGCTAAAATGTGATTAGCAAGTACAGTGTGTGCTAGAATCAGCGTCAATACAATAGTAACATATTCAAAAACAGCGGTTTGTCGGTTTCTGAGTGCACGGTATAACGTACATTGTACTGTGAAAAAAATGCACAATAACACGTCCAGGGCAGTCGTTCCTTCATTGTTCGCCATATAGGACTCATGGTAGAACTTGTATTCTGTTGCATTCATCAAGGATCCCCTCCAAAGAACCATTTTGAGATGAAAACAGCGATTTATTACAATAAATGTTATCTTATCAGTTTCTTCAAGTTACGACTGATTTTATGACTCAGATTGATTAAACACTGCTTTGATATCGCGAAGCACTCGTAAATGAGTTGATTTTACTCCGAGACTCAGTAAAATCTAATAAAACTCGCACTTATCAACCAAATAACAACATCACAGCTGTTTCTTGTTTTCCTCACGTTTTTCTGTCTGTCAAAGTTTTAAAACGGTGTTCGAAAATGTTTGTGCGAAACGTAACGTAAACTCCTGTTCGTTTTATGACCAGCTCACCATTTTCGGCGAAAGTTGGTGACAGTTGGCCAAGGTTAGCGAACATTCTGTCAATGTCAATTTTTTGTTTGACATTTCTATTGTTTATCCGAGAGCCGAGAGGTTATGTTTTGAAAATATGCAAAAACGCAAAGAAAACTTATTTTTGGAGAAGTTCCGTTTACTTAATTCACAAGAACATGTTGAAGAAATAAAGTGGAGTTCAAGTGAGTCGAGTGACGTTGAAAACAATCCTCGTAATAGCAAGTGTTTAATACTAAACAACAAAGTTCAAAGGAAGAGAAAACGCAAGAAAACAGAACCGAAAAACCATTCAAATTTAAGTATAACTATAGTGGATACATCTAAAGATGCCAGTGATGTAAATAAAGGCCAATTATCGCCGATACTTCCTATCAAAAGTGAAAAATCCGTGCTTGAGAAGTCTCCCACTTTCGCGCCAACTCAAAAGTACTCTCGGCCATACAAATGCATGAAAGTACAGTCGAGTTTGCCTTTGCCTATCCCTACATGTAAAACGTCCACTGTTCAAACAAAAACCCTTGAAAAAAGTCCTATTTTGCTAACGAAATATAGTTCTCCAAAAGTGTCTCCAAACGTAAGGAAACAGTTGTTTAACGTTACCAAAAACAATGGAAATTTGCAACAGAAAAATGCAAACCTGAAAGATAGTAAATTATTACTTGACAGAAGAAAATCTGAGGACTTGGCTGTGAAATCAGAAAACTGCAAAATAATGGCACCGACTGAAGTTTACCAATATTCAAACATAGACAGTGATATTAACATTTCTCTCAAACAAGAACCATTATTTCCTTTGGAAGAGGATTTAATACTTCCTAATAAGATTAAGATAGAAATTCCAGAATCGCAAGAAGAAATACTTAAATTATCTCAACAAAATTTAGAAGACAGCTTTACATTAATGAAGACCTCAAATGAAGAATTAGTAAAGAGAGCAAAATCATATTTTGAGAATCACTTTAGTTCTGGTAATGCTTCTCAATCACAACATTCAATCAGTGACTGTCCTACGCAGAAGAATTATTCCAAAAGCAGTGATGATGTTGAGATTATTTCTATTAAAACACAGATAAACTCTAACAGAACTAGTTTTCAATCTGAAGCAGGAATTAGCAAAAATCCGTCTCCGAAAAGCTCACAATCAGCTGAATTGGGAATGGAAAGAAGCAAAAAGATGAGATATAAAAAAGATGGTTTGGCTTTTCGTTTGAATGCCCTCTTAAGAAAACAAAATGCTAGTATTTCTCTCTGGCAGCATGAACGCTTTCTAGCAGATAATTCAAAGTTTCTTATCCCAAAAGGCGAACACAGTGTATTTCTGATTCAAAAAGTTAATCTTAGATTTGGATCTTACTTATTAGAAGGCATTGATGTAAACGATTCCAATGTTTTGATTCTTATTTCTTCTATTTATGTACAGGAATTAAGCATTTGTGAAAATATGGTATTTAAGTTATATGAACCATACAGAATACTGGACTATAAAGAAAATTGGAAACTAATCATTAATGTTTGCAAGTTTGAATGTATAGCTCTTAAGGAATAACTACTATGATTAAACTAGAAATGTATGTTGTTGACTTGTTCTATTAATAAAACATCTACAAATTTAATTAACTATGTATTTCATTAATTTAAAATGTATTCCAATATCAATCAAATCACCAAGCATTCTGTTAAAAAAACATCGAAAAACGATAGTAAATAAATTCGGGCCATGTTTTGTTTGTGGTAAAAATCAACACTTTTTTGGGAGTAGGTCTAGTGACTAGACTAGGGACTTCCTAAAATTCAAGTTTTCAATAGTTACTTTTTTCTGGTATATCGAAGAAATAATGTGAAACTAGGAATCATTATTTGGGCGGGATGGGCGTCCTTAGCACGGTTACTGCAACCCATCTAGGAGAAGGACCACTCCGTTTAACCCAAGACAACCATTATAGCTTATGGAAAAATTGACAATTATCCATTGAAGGTATTAATGGTTCCAGCGGTGTCAATGCAGGGCACCGTTTAAGAGCGGCGACGCATGATTGCCGTAAGACATCAGCGGCGGCGCTCATAAGCCTAGTAGCGTGGCAGCAGGCATACTGCATACCCGCCAATCCGTTCCAGACAAGCGTGGTGGGTTAACCGTCTAAACCTCTCCTAAAAATATGAACTCTTCTCCGGCGGTAACCCCGCCGATGATGGCAGGCGGGGCAGCCCCGGAACATGGGGTGCGAAGAATCCCCGGGCGGCGATCTCCCATCATCAAACGACTTTGGCTACAACTAAAATGGACTCCGAACTCAATATTCTAACTTACAATGTCAGGACACTCGGGACCGAGGAACGCTTAGTTGAACTTGAGAATTCCCTGAAAATCATCAAATGGGACATCGTAGGCCTTGCAGAAATTCGAAGAGAAGGTGAAAACACCTTAGAGCGAGATGACAACATCTTTTATCACTTTGGAAACGCTGGCAGCCTATACGGTGTAGGCTTTATGGTACATAAACGGTGGAAAACCAATATACAAGAGTTTATTGCCTACTCCCACAGGATTGCCTTACTGAAATTCCGCGTCACGGACAAAGAAACCCTTACTATCGCTCAGGTGTACGCTCCAACTTCTAATCATCCCGATGAGGACGTCGAGGATTTTTACTACATATTGAACAAGGCTCTAGACGAACATCGTGGAACTTGGAACTTGGTCATAGGTGATTTTAACGCCAAAGTCGGTTTAAGGCAAGACTTGGACGATACTCGCGTAATCGGTCCTCATGGATTGGGCATACGAAATGAACGCGGATCCAGATTTCTCCAATTCGCCTATGGACAGCGTCTCATACTAGGCAATAGTTTCTTTTTCAAAAAACTGCACAAGCGTTGGACTTGGGTGTCACCAAATGGCAACTATAGAAACGAAATCGACTTCGCTCTCTGTTCAACAAAATCAATTTTAAAAAACGTGGAAACAATTAACAATATTCGATTTAGCTCTGACCACAGACCAGTACGCACAAAAATATATTTAGACCGCAAAATTGACAGAAAAAGAAAATTTGTTAATAAAATCAGAAAAGTTAATAAAGACATACTCATTTCCAAGAATGACCAGTTCAACATAGAACTAAAGAATTCATTCGAAATTCTACAAACGGACAGAGAGATAGAAGACGAAGACGTGGATAAACTATTTGATAATATTCAAAAATCGATAAGAATCGCTAATTCAAAATTAAAACACATTATATCCAAAAACCAGAAATTGTCCAGTGAAACCATTAAGCTAATTGAAGAGAGAGAAACTTACAGAGAAGATACCACGAGTGCAAGATTTCGATCGATAGACAAGGAAGTTAAAAGAAGCATTCGAAGAGACTTAAGGCACTTCAACAAGAATTAGATACAAAACGCCTTAGAACAAAACAAGTCTCTTAGAACAGCTAGACAGGGAATATGAAAAGGAAAATCATGGATAACTTGCCTTCGAGATAGCGAAGGTGTTAAACAAGCAAACCGGGATTTTTTTTTATAAAAATCTGTATTCGGACCCTTGTTCGTCTATCTCTGATACAACTGTGGAGTACCAGTATGATGATGCCATCCCTTTAATATCCGGCCAAGAAGTCCATCGAGCTTTATGCAAGATGCGATACAATAAAAGCCCCGGAGAGGATGGCATTACCGCTGGTGCTCTAAAAGTAGGAAGAGACGTACTTCTGCCCCACCTTACAAATTTATTTAACGCCATTCTACTAACAGGGAAACTACCAACAATTTTTTGCCACTCTAACATAATTTTGCTGCATAAAAAGGGAGACAAATCCGACATTAACAACTACCGTCCCATTAGCCTTACATCTCACGTTTATAAACTTTTTATTAAAGTAATTGAGCAACGAATATCCGGAATACTCGATCTACACCAACCCCCTGAGCAAGCTGGCTTCCGACCCGGTCTCTCCACGACTGATCATTTGCACACGTTGAATCAAATCGTTGAAAAACATATTGAATACAATTTACCTCTGTATAGTCCGATAGCGCTAGGTTTTGAAGTTTCAAAACTCTTAAAGTTTTTTGTTTTTTGCATACAGTTTCCGGACCATTTGCCCAACCTAATACATTATTTTGTGTCATCCTAGGTACTTGCATAGGTAGAAATTTAGGTATTTGTCTTTTCGATCAGTATTGGACGAAAAAATAATTAGAGATGCAAATATTACTTTCATGGTAATAACGAGATAGTTATTGATGTACATAGGCATTTTGTGCTATATATGTCCACGAGAATCCTAATATTTAACCAGTACCTAATACGGCACCAACTAGCTCTAAAATAATATTACAATAGGTAAAATAGGTGTTACGCGTTTCAGAATACTGATATCTGTTGTTTAAAATATTTTGTGTCGAATTCATCCACGACGTTTATAGATATTATTTTTTTTCATTACTACAGCCTGTAAAATCCACAAAAGAAATGGCAAGTTATTAGAGTTTACGTGTTCTTTGTTATTATGGTGTAACAAAACACTATTCATAATTTGTGTTGTTTTTATCCACGAACTTCTAATATTAGGTACGTACCTATATAAGAATGGCGAGCGCAGGGACCATCAAGCGCGCGGAACATCGTGCGCGGGCGCGGGCGGCGGGGGGCGCCGGCCAGCCAAAAGCACGGACGCGTGCATTTTGTTTACATTCAGTCTTCTTGGTGCAAGTTGCGACAAGCAATTAGTAAAAGTTAGTTATGAAACTGTGACAGACTTAAATGGAAATCGAAACTGAGTTATTACCCGACCGGACCAACAAAGAATAATGAGATTTTTGTTCGTTTTTCACTGTAGATCACGCCTGTTTTTTCTAAGTTGTTACTCCTGTGCTTGTTTTTTCGTAATTCCACACTGAGATCTCTTATAGGTACCTTATTAAATCAAATCCGAAAAAAATATATGTCACTCATCATTAAAAAATACATCAGGACTAAGTAGGTATGTACCAGTGTTGTTGCAATAACGATAGTTTCACAATGGATAGTTGACCTTGAAAAAAAGTATAAGTACGAGTAGACTATCGCTATCGCAATATAGTATGTGCAAAGTGATATTAAGGTAAAGATAGGTAGGTATTTGTTTGATACACTTCTTCTTCTCACTTACTGTCATAAAATCTTTCGTTTGCAAAGTAAGGTAGGTATTTTTCATTCCATTGCATGACTCGGTGAGCCTGCGGGAGGGAGGGTATAGGTGAGCGGCGGGGCGGGAAGCACGCTTAGCGGCTTTGGCGCCATCGCGCGCACTCAGTTGCCACTTTGATCTCATACTTACATACATACACGTTCATCTCATACTTAGGTATTAAGTAATAGAAACTGTTTTTTTTATGTTAAAACTTATATTTAATGCAAAAAACATAAAATAATCTTAGTTTTTGAGTAAAGTATATACATATAGCTATTTATAAACAACCGTTTCTCCCCGGCTACATTCGCCCAAAATGGATTTTAGCCGATTTCGACGTTTGAAACAGCTTGGTTGAACCGGCTTTACATGTATAGTAGTGGGTAAAAACCCATTCTTCCACCCGGGTTTAAACCGGATAATAACCCAAATCACCCGGTTTAAATCCATTATCACCCAATTTTTGGGGTTACATACATACATACTATCCCGCCTGTATCCGTAATAAGGTAGGCAGAGCGTGAACAAACCAAACAAAGGTCGTTCCACCACGTCTGACAAGTTTTGAGGGTTGTTTAAGATAGAATTGGATATTGCTGTAGTGACAGGTTGTCAGCCCATCGCCTAAATTACAATATACCCTCGACCCTGGTTTTTACAGCATGCCAGGGAGGAGATGCAGCTGGCACATTGTACGTTCTTCTGTCGTTTCCAGTCCAGCATGGAAGCTTTTTGGGGTTACAACCGGGTAATAACCCAAATCACCCGGTTTTAATCCCTTATCACCCAATATGTCGGGTCAATAGTCGATAAAACAAGGGTCAATAGTCGATAAAAGCTATGGAAACTCCGCCAATTTTGAAGATAGGATCTTCCAATTTTGTGTTACTACTCTTACTCTACTCTTATTCTATTACTCTTCTTCTTCTCCTAAGCCTTCTTCCCATTATCTGGGGCCGATTTTCCTTGTCTGCCTCTTCCATTTCTGTCTATATTGTGCTGTTTCGGCGTCTATGTCGGATTCTTTCAGGTTTTTTTGTACCGTCATCGTCATCGGCGGGGTGTTTTCCGCGGCGTCGCGTCGTCGTGGGTAAGTTTAGGACTATTCGTACCATATGGTCCTTAGGGCGCCAAAGCACATGTCCATACCATCGTAGGCGTCGTTCTTCGACCTTGTCTATAATTGGGTCAATTATTTATCTTCCTCTGATGTGGACATTGCGAACTTTGTCCAGCAGTGTGACACCCACTGACCAGCGTTACATGCGCATTTCTGTAGTGTGAAGCTTTGACAGGTGTTGTTTAGTAGATGCCCAACATTCTGTAGCGTAGAGGTGGCAGGTCTTATGGCCGTTTTGTACAGTTTACCTTTAAGCACAGCTTGGACATTCCTAACTACCATGTCATTTCGACAGACGGCATGTTGCACTTGGCATGCGTTTGTGTGTGTGTGTTATAAGGGTTGACAAATTTTGTTATACCGGTCATAATCATCACTTGATAAACCAACGTTTTAAAGTTGTTCACTGTAACTGAATATTTAGAATAGATTAGGTTCTACATTTTGTATGTATTTCCTTACCGTCTGTCATCACTGTGGAATCTAAAAAAGTTCCTGTTGGAGTCATCTCTTGTAGTAGAAAGACATCCGTACACAGAACAGTACCTAACCATCTTTGGAACATAAAACTTGATTATTTCCGTTACACTGGGAAACATGCGTGCGCCATACCCGCTAAGCGTACGCTCAATGTGGCCCACAATTCGGCGCGGAGTGTGACGTATGTCGGACAGGGGAAGGGAGGTAAATGACCATTCTGTATGTAATACTATTATATATTCTGTGCTTTAAGTTTAATGTGCATCTTCTTGTCACACATTACACCTGTGAGTTGTCTCAACTTCATCCATCCCGTAGTTGTTCTATGGGTTACATCTCGCTCAATTTTTCCGTCATTGCTAATGATTGATCCCAAATATTTATGTATGGACGCCCCGTCTATGAAAATTTTTATCTGGCTCATGTCCGTGTGACCATCAAATATACACGACATATGCTCTGTCTTTTTGCAACTAATCTGAAGACAATTATCTTCAAGTGAGTCTGTAGGTCTTCCACTGAGTCTGATATCAGAGCAACGTCATTTGCATACAGTATTATTCCATGGTGTTCCATGGTACAGGTTTTTGGCAGCGGTTTGAGAGATAGTCCTTGGATACATTGGTGACGTTAAATAACAAAGGGCTCAAAGCCGACCCTTGATCAACGCCAACTGTAATTGACAGTGATATACAGATGCCTGGTGGACTTGATTTGTAACACCATTGTACATCCTGTATGAAGGCGATGTATTGGGACATTTTGGGCTCTAAGTGCATCCCAAATAAGTTCTCGGGGCACGTGATCGAAAGCCTTTTCTAGATCAATAATGATCATGTGTAGGTTTGTGTTATGTCCTCTGGCCTTTTCCTTTTTGTATCGGAAGGACGAGTTGGGTGCCTTTCGAAGCTAAGCCGTCCTGGTAAAAAAAAGGTTGGTTCTGTCCTGCTACTCTTCATCATAGCTAACCTTCAGTAGGTATACGCTTTTATATCCAGAAATTTCTGGACTTCACAGGGTCGACGATAGCTACCAGGAGAGATATTGTAAACAAATTGTGTAAATACCACATGGACTTGTCCGGATGGGATATTGATGGGAAGGTGATGCCAACCTCAACAGACAACTGGTCTTGGGGTCGGTGACTTCAACTCACTAACCACACAACCAAACAAATCCCCCATAACTAATAGATCTTGCGGTGGTCAAGCCAGAGGTCGGTCTTATCATTTAAATCACATGTAAACCTTCGACAACCATGTATGCTCCGACCATCTCAGACCAGCCGGCAAATTCCAGGCTGCTGCCGTCAAGGCAGAAGATACTCACACTGCATACGGCACGAGGTACAGAATACTCCCGGGAACCAGTCTCAACACTAAAGGATGTAGGTGAGCTCACAAGCGAGTTCGCGACTGCAATTCAGCGAGCAAAGGAATATGCTGCCGTTCTCTGCTAGAAACTCCCGCATGCTTGCGCATGAGGATTGGCGTCCATAAGGCGTACGTGAGAACCCGTCTTGCGTATGTCGCTCTAGCATGGTATGCGTATGTATCTGAGACTAATTGCCAGGGACTGCGGGCCCAGGAGTCGAAGGTGGAGCGTGCCATTACATTACATACTTGGAGAGACCTATGAGACCTTGGGTGAGTTCGTGTCCAAGCTCTCAATCGAAATGTTTGTGCGCTGTGACTGGTCACATTTCAAATACCTTCAAAACGTGGCCCTGGTATCACGTTCGTACCCTGATAAAAGAAACAGAGTTATGGAGAGACAGAGGTAGGGACAAGAGCGAAGGGACGTTATGCTGGGATGGGTGGGAGCAACGGGAGGGACGTGAGCGGAGGGAAAGAGGGATGCTTGGACGTTGAGGTAGGAGGGACAGATAGGATTGGTAGAATGGGTAAGCCGAAAGAAAGGGGACTATCGGAGAGACTGGGATGGATAAGCGGATGGACGGATGAAACGATTACGGTTGAACAGAGGGACAGAGTGACGAAGGGACTTTAGGGTAGAACGTTAATGGGCTGGGAACGTGAGAGACCAGAGAAGCGGGAGTAACTGAGAGACGGAAAGGGTTTCTAAATCATCTATGACTGAATATTCTACTACCTCCATGCTCGTCAATTTGTCTGCCAAATGTAGAGAGGGTTAAGCAATTTAAAAGAGGTCCCTGGACATTGCCGTCTTCTGCAACTGCACTGACAAGAGATAAGGTTCTGACATATAAGATTGTTGCTGGCAATGCACATCTCCTGTAACTACTGTTACAAGCCAACGCATGACCACCACTGTATGGAGCAGTGGCTACGCCCAACTATTTATTTCGTTTTATTTAAAAAAACTACTGTAGGTAGGATATTATAATATATTAAATATATTTTTTTCCTATATAGATTATGAACAGTTTTACAACGAAAAAATATTGTATAATGCCAGCAGGGCACACTCCTTGATCATTTTGTCTTATTCCATACAACAAAAATTCAAAAGTTTTTTTCCAGACAAACTATCTGTTTTAGACAAAAACTTGTTATTATTCATCAGAATGAAAAACCGACTGATGGGTATCTTAAAATTATGAAATTTAATAGTAAAAAACCCTATGTCCCTCATTTAGCAGTTTCGACCCACTGTGCGGCGGAACTCGAACCTACAACCTCTAGCTTCGTAGGCAGGAAGGCAGGGTCACTACCAACTAGGCTATCCGGCCGTAAAAATCTAGTGGATTTTTAATCGGCATACCGCTTCTCGTTACATCACTTGTACACACACCTATGTACTCTGATGACTACATAGGTACCTATCAGAAACTACTCCGTCAGACTGTTCAAAGTGGTCACACTACACATAACAAAAATATTAATTAATTCTTTTTAATTCGTGTATATTTTGTTTCACTGACTGTACACTACATACCTACTCGAAGTGGGGCGCGGGACATCGAGAAGCGTTATATATAGCGAAAAAGCTGTAGGTAGGTATGCCGATAATTATTCAGGTTCTAATCGTCGCGTCGTAAAATAATATTGACCATATTGACCGTCTAAGCATTGACCATTGACATACGTGGGTATTGAGATTGCAGGCGTGCGTTTTATAAAAATGCATTTAGAAAATTCGCACGTCTTTTCGTTATTTTATTTTTATATCTATACTAGCTGTGCCCGCGACTCCGTATGCGTGTTGGTTATGATTTTAAACAGCAATGTATTTTTTTGTTTAAAATTTTCTTTACTCTTACTTATTTGTGTCATTTTGAATCGCATTAGATAAGCCTAACACGTGTATAACACTATACTTGTGTGCGTAATACGACTTACCGTATTCTAATGAGATTTTGAAATAAAACAAGATTAAATTTTCTGCCTCCTCCCTAAGTCAGGTGGCGTGGTTTTATACGTATATCTATAAAGTTTTACGTGAGTTAACATTGAGCCGAATAAAAAAAAACATCAAATCGGAAAAGATACAATCAAATTTAATTTCCTACCTACCCCTCAACTCAGGTGGCGTGATTATTTGTACCCTATGTTTTTTCCTAGATAACAATCAGTCGAATAAAAAAAGTTTGATCGAAATCGGTTAAAAAACAGCCAAATTCGAATTTCCTGCCTACCCTCTAAGTGAGGTGGCGTGATTTTAGGTATCCTAAGTTGCAACCCGGGTAACATTGAGTTGAATAAAAAAGTCCCATTGAAATCGGTTAAGTAGTTTTGGCGTGATGTGGTAACATACAGACATACAGACAGACAAAAATTCTAAAAAAAAAAACGATTTGGTCTTTATATCGTTAATAATGTCTGCTGCAGTTATTTTCTTGGAAAAATATTCAATGTAGAGACACCACCCTTCTAGATATTTATTATATGTATAGATAGATATAACTGTATAAGGTCATTTTAAATCAAGTGCAAATATTAATCGCGTTAAACCCATGAAACTAAACAACTTTCCCTAAGGAACATAGGTCGAAAAACGAATAAAAAAATTTAACCTTCCATACAAAATGCTCCAGCTGATAGCGCACTTAGTATGGGAAGTAAATTTTCGTAATACGACCTACGAGTATGTTTCTTAGGGAAAATTGTTTAGTGTCATGTGTAGATTCACACGTTTCAATATTTGCACTTGATTTAAAATGACCTTATAGTACCTACGTAGCGGAGATAACCGTACCCTATGAATGTGTGCGTGCGTATGCCCTCCGCCCGCTGCCGCCGGCCCGCGTCCGCCTGTTTCGACTGCATCTATTGTTTTTGTGTTTTATTCATTTAAATATAGTTAATGAAAGTGACACAAATTTAGAATAATGATTATTCATGCATTTTTGATATTGAATAAGTAAACTCTAATAATTGTAATATTTTTCTGGAGCTACGGAAGCTTGGAAAAACAAAATAATTAATAATCTTAAAAGTGCATGCCCTAATTTGGCACAAATTTATTTAATAGGCATATGAAAGTGATTTGAGTAAGGAAACAGTTATTTCATCAATTGTATTTTTTTTTGCACTGTTTTTACATAGTGACCCGAACATGTCAGTTTGCACTGGACGAAGATGGCACAAACCGGGTTTGCACACTCCGCAGGCTATCCTAGATATGATATTATAGTTATTTTAAAGTTTAAATAAATTTTGCAAGATTTAATTTGAATAAAAAAAACAACTACAAATCATCGAATTACTGAAAATGCAAGTACCAGATGTGACACAAAATACAAAAAATATGATTCATAGGTACGACTGTATCCACAGGCAAGAAATAAGCAACTTTAGAGTTTTTGAAACTTATGGTCTCAAAATAGACCAGCGCTATCGGACTATGTACTTGGCGTTCGTGGACTACTCTAAGGCATTTGACAGCTTGAAGCACTCTGCCCTGTTTGACGCCCTTCATAATCAAGAAATCGACCCAACCTACATAAATCTTTTGAAACTTATTTATAATAAAAGCACAGCCGCAATAAAATTAGAATCCATAGGTCCAACTTTTGCAATACAAAAGGGTGTCAAACAGGGAGATCCACCGTCCCCCAAATTGTTCATCAGTGCCTTGGAGGAAGTATTTAGGAGTGTGGCGACTGCATGGGAGGGGCGAGGTGTTGGTGTTGGCGCAGCGAAGTTAACTAACCTTCGCTTCGCGGACGACATCGTCTTGCTCTCTGCATCCGCTACAGAACTGGAACTCATGCTGCGAGACCTAAGCACCGCGAGCCTCGAGGCTGGATTGACGATGAATAAGTCAAAGACCAAGCTCATGTCGAATAGCATCGAAAGGACAGTAACAGTCGATGGCGGAAGAATGGAATATGTCCATGAGTACATTTACCTCGGCCAAATAATTTCCTTCCAGGCTCGCCAAGAGCAAGAAGTGGCGCGACGTATAGAAAACGCCTGGAGGAGTTATTGGTCGATGAAGGAACATATGAAAGGTGAATTGCCTCTATCATTAAAACGCAAACTCATGGACGTATGCATTCTTCCGATACTGACATATGGAGCGCAGACTTGGTCTTTGACGGAAGCTCAGAGATTCAGACTCGGGGTTTGCCAAAGAGCAATGGAGCGTAGTATACTGGGCTTAAAACTGACGGACAGAGTTCGAAACGCCATAATACGCTCCAAAACAGGCATAATGGATGTAATCCGTGCATTAGCTAAGCTAAAGTGGGACTGGGCGGGCCACGTCTGTCGTATGCCAGCTGAATTATGGGCCAAAATTACCACCGAGTGGATGCCTAGAAGAGACAGACGGCGGCGTGGCCGGCCCAGGCGGCGGTGGCGAGACGAACTTGATGCCTTCCTGGAAGACTGGCCGGTACAAGCACAGGACAGAGAGTCATGGAGAGACCGGAGAGAGGCCTTTGCCCAGCAGTGGGACACTATCGGCTAAATAAGAAGATAAGGAATAATTAAAACGTAGCGTAATTATATTATCTTTGTAAATCATCAAAGGGCTGGCTGTAAAAATTACACGCAGAAATATCTTGTAGAATAAAGCGATGCTTTCTATGTGACTTGGCGCCGGTGACACTGCCGTGCCATGATTAGTTTTCTGCTTTGATTTATTTATTGGCCCAAAGTTGGCCCAAGATATGACAAACTCTATTCATAAACAGTGAAACGAACAGCCCCTTCATACGTCATTATTCGTTTGTTCGTGGGTGTTTGTTGATTGACCCTGTTTTGTGCAAAAAACGCAATAAATAGACGAGAAATTTAGAAAAAGTAACGAAATTTACAGTTAGTTTTGAGGCTAGTTCCATTAACACTGAAGTGCACTTCTTCAAAATGGGGATTTTTGGGAATTCGTCGCCTTTCGACCAAGATGTCGGTAAGAATTTAATTGGTATTTTCCTATCGAAAAAAGCGATTTAGTGTGCTATTTAGCTTTCTTTGTTATCAGTAATTCTCTACTGTATTATTTGCAATAGATATTTTGCAGTTTCTTGACCTTACAATCGCATTTTTCTTTGTTTGTCGTTCTTATTTGTAGACACACCTGATGCAATCATTGATTTCACCTTTCAGTAATCATAGTGTGAGTCATTCTAATGAGATTATGTTAATGAAAAAACGTTTTAAAGATAAGGAAGTCTCTAATGTTCACTTTCTTTTGTTACAAAGAAAAGTTTTATATTTCTGCTGATAAAACCAAATAAATTAAAAATATTATGTTGACTTAATATCCACAATCTTCTAATCATCATAAGGCTTTAATTTCGGTATGAGTAGGCAATTTTCTGTTTTTTTTTCTGCTCCTGAGCAATGGTAAAATCTATTTGTTTTCTATACAGTTTTATTATGTAGTACAGCAAAACTTCAAATGACGCATAAAACAAAAATCAGGTGCTGCAAACAATACCTCATTGCTGGCTAATATTAGATAGAACAGATTATTCTGATGGAAAGAACTATTATGTTGAAGAGATTATTTCTTATTGAAAGTCTTTGCCAAGATTCTTCTATACCTATATAATAATAATGTATGACTTGTGTAATAATGTAATTCCATGCTGGACTGGGAGTGGGAGAAAAACATAAAATGTGCCAGCTGCATTTCCTCCCGGGCATGCTGTAAACACCAGTTACGGGATCCGAGAGTGACTGACATACTGTCACTACAGCAATATACCTACAAATCTATCTTCATTATTCCTCGAAACTGTGACAGCTGTGGCCAAACAACCTTTGTTTATACTATTTCCAAATTAGATTTAGAATAAAGGTAAACAAAGTTTCATGTTTTTTTATTTAAAACACATTTCAAAAATAAATAATACATGTTGGCAAATTAGTTAGATAACTGCGTTTGGCAGAGTACTGGTCGAAATTAATTTAAGCCATTACGATCGATACAATAAGAAGAAGAAGTTAGATAACTAAAACAATATTTCATTATGTTATCATATCTTATAGCTAAAACTTATTTTAGAAACAAGATGTTCGATTAAAAGACATGTAACTTCATTTCCCTTTATTCTAAATCTGATTTGGAAATAGTATAGGTGGTTTAAATATCTATGTAGAAGCTTGTACTTTGTTTATGTATTATATGTAACTAACAACCCGCCCCGGCTTCGCACGGAAATGATCAGTGTTTGTCTACTATATTATACTGTTTTAATCATATAAACCTTCCTCTTGAATCACCCTATCCATTAAAAGTAACCTCATCAAAATCCGTTGCGTAGTATTAAAGATTTATGCATACGTATGGATATTGGGACAGAGAAAGCAACTTTGTTTTATACTATGTAGTGATGTAATGTATTTAGGATACCTATTTCACTAGGTTTGCATTTTCCCGCTTACCGCTACACATTTTTCTTTCACCCAAAGGTTGCCTGCAAGAAATTGCTACCTTAGCAATAAGGCCGCCTATGTTGTACTTGTCTTTTGTTGTTACCTATCAATAAAGTATTTTTAAGTTATGTTTACGCTCTGTCCACCCCATTAGAGATAAAGGCGTTATTTTATGTATGTATGTAAGTCACTACATAGTATAAAACAAAGTCGCTTTCTCTGTCCCTATATCTCTATGTATGCATAAATCTTTAAAACTACGCGATGGATTTTAATGCAGTTTCTTTTAATGGATAGAGTGATTCAAGAGGAAAGTTTATATGTTATACACGGATAATTTCCGTGCGAAGCTGGGGCGGGTCGCTAGTTTGGGATAAAGGCGTTATTTTATGAATGTATGTAAGTACTGTATAAAATCTGTGTCTCCCACAGAGAGGGCAACCAGCGAGAACAACACAAGCGAAGAATGGGGCCTCATTCTCGAGATATGCGACCGGGCCAGCACGTCGGCGCAGAGCTCGCGCGACTGCCTGCGCGCGGTGCTGCGCCGCCTCGCGCACCCCGACCCGCACGTGCAGGTGCACGCGGCCACCCTGCTGGACGCTTGTGTCGCTAACTGCGGACGCATCTTCCATCTCGAGGTGAGCAGATCCTGAGATGCGACCCTTGGATCGAACGGACGAAGTTCGCTATGCTCGTGGTATAATTTAATATACATATAATCACGCCTTGGTCCCTAATGGGGTAGGCAGAGCGTAAACGACCTAAATAAAGGTCGTTCCGCTACGGCTGACAAAGCTTGGAGGGCTATTTAAGATAGATTTGTAAGTATATAGATTTGTAGGTATTTTACTACAACAGGTTGTCAGCCCATCGCCTGAATTAAAATATATTGAAACCATCGGATCCCTTAGCTGGATTTTACAGCATGTCCGGGAGAAATGCAGCATTCTATGTATTTCTCTCGCTCCCAGGCCAGAAAGGAAGTAATATACCTCGGTCAATAACAGATAACTCGCGCTCGCTACAGTCGTTGTGATATAAGTTAGTATTCCTGAATCAAAAACAGATACCTCACGCTTGCAACGCTCGCGATATAATCAATAACAGAAACCCCGTGCGCTCGCTACGCGCGAACACAGGGAAGATGCCCTACCCTCATAATGTCAGTTAGCAGTAGTCAATCGATAAAATAACTTATGTCGTGCAATATGAGTTAATATATCTCGATAAACAGCAGATCGACAGCAATATACATACAAATCTATCTTAAATAACCCTCAAAATTTTGTCAGACGTGGCTGACCGACCTTTGTCTAGGTAGTTTACGCTCTGCCTACCCCATTACGGATAAAGCCTACCCCATTAGGGATAAAGGCGTGATTATATGTATGTATATCGCGATCAATAACAGATACCTCGCGCTCACTTATCTTATGTCGAGTGGGTATCGAGTCTATCGACCCGATGAACCCTGGTGTCAGAGTTTTTAAACCGCCTAGTAGCACAACTATCAGGCCTCTGACATGGTTTGAGTAACGACCACTATCAAAGACAGCGACCGGGACCGACGGCTTAACGTGCCCTCCGAAGCACGAAATCTTTTTCTTTTTCGTACAATCAGGTGATTCAGCCTGCAATGTCCTAACCAAACTGGGGAAAAATTCACAAAGTAATAAATTCTCAAATATCAACTTTGTGTTTCCCCCCTGGGAATCGAACCCAGGACCTCCGGATCAGGAGTCCATGGCACTAGCCACTAGACCACGGAGGCAGTTGCGCTCACTACAGCAGGTGCAGCTTGGTCGTTTTCCAAAGTATGGCACGTTCACACAATCATTCCGTAGAATGTGAATCTTAAATAAACCAGATTTAATAAATCAATAAAAATACATACATATCACGCCTTTCTCTCTAATGGGGTAGGCAGAGCGTAAACGACCTAAACAAAGGTCTAAATTACAAAATACTGCAGATCCCTACCTGGTTTTTACAGCATGCCCGGGAGGAAATGCAGCTGGCACATTTTATGTTTTCCTCTCGCTCCCAGTCCAGCATGGAAGTAAGAAAGAATATGCATATATACGTACAATTACGCCTCTATCTGCATTACGGTAGGCAGAACGTAAACGACCTTAACAAAGGTCGTTCCGCCACGTCTGACAAAGATTTGAGGTTAGTTAAGATAGATTACAAATCTATATTCCATTCCATCGCCTAAATTACAATACAAGGTGTAAGGGACAGCGTCCCGCATACTGATAGGGGTTGCCCAGTCAACGACACTGAACAACCATCCGTAGAATATGAATCTGAAATGAACTAGATTTAATAAACCAATAAATAATGTCTCTTTGCAGGTAGCTTCCCGCGAATTCGAGACGGAGTTCCGTCGGCTAGTGTCCCGCGCGCAGCCCGCCGTCGCGTCCCGCCTCCGCGCGCTGCTCAAGAAGTGGTCTGAGGGGGAGTTCAAGTCGGACCCCCAGCTGGACCTCATCCCCGCGCTGGCCAAGCAGCTGCGCGCGGAGGCGGGCGAGAGGGAGACGCCCGCGCACTCGCAACAGAATAGTTCCTCTACTTCCGCCTCGGCCGCCGCTGCTGCTGCGCAGAGGGAACAGGTAACACCACAACCACAGAATATATAATAGTACTACGTAAGGGACCCGAGGGTTTCAGTATATTGTAATTTAGGCGATGGGCTGACAACTTGTCACTACAGCAATATACTTACAAATCTACCTTAAACAACCCTCAAAAGTTTGTCAGACGTGGCGGAACGACCTTTGTTTGGGTATTAGGGATAAAGGTGTGATTATATGTATTAATGTATGTACTACGTACAGAATGGCCACTTACCTCTCCTCCCCAGTCCGATATACGTCACACTCCGTGCTTGGTCGTAAAATGTCATTGGTTCGCAAAATGACCCCTGGTCGCCAAATGTCTCTGTCAAAATGTCCCTTTCACAAATTGTCCCTCTTAGATAGATTTAGGTCATTCTACATCTTTGGCGTCTATATTAGGTCATTTTACATCTTTGGCGTCTAAAGTGAGTCACGCTGTATTAGTGAGATAGGGGATATTTATATAACATAAATAGTGTTGTGACCTGATCCCCGCACACTCGCAACAGAATAGTCTCTCCACTTCCGCCTCGGCCGCTGCTACTGCTGCGCAGAGGGAACAGGTACCCTACACTCTCTGTTCACACTCGCAAAAAAAAATGTCCCGTGTCCGCAAAATGTGATTTGGTCGCAAAATGTCCCTTGGTCGCAAAATGACCCTTTCTCAAAATGTCCCTTTCACAAATTGTCCCTCTTAGATAGATTAAGATCTTTGGCGTCTAAAGTGAGTCCCGCTGTATTAGTAAATAGGGCGTTATATAAATAGTGTTGTGACCTGATCCCCGCACACTCGCAACAGAATAGTTCCTCTACTTCCGCCTCGGCCGCCGCTGCTGCTGCGCAGAGGGAACAGGTACACTACACTCTCTGTTCACACTCGCAAAAAAAATGTCCTATGTCCGCAAAATGTGATTTGGTCGCAAAATGTCCCTTGGTCGCAAAATGACCCTTTCTCAAAATGTCCCTTTCACAAATTGTCCCTCTTAGATAGATTTAGGTCATTTTACATCTTTGGCGTCTAAGGTAAGTCACGCTGTATTAGTGAGATAGGGCGTTATATAAATAGTGTTGTGACCTGATCCCCGCACACTCGCAACAGAATAGTTCCTCCAGTTCCGCCTCGGGCGCCGCTACTGCTGCGCAGAGGGAACAGGTAACACCACTACCACAGATACATACAGAATGGCCACGACCTCCCCTCCCCAGTCCGATATACGTCACACTCCGCGCTGGATTGTGGGTCACATTGTGGGTACGCGTAGCGGGTATGGCGCGCGCATGTTTCCCAGTGTAACGGAAAATGTCGCAAAATGTCCCACGTCCGCAAAATGTCCTTTGGTCGTAAAATATCATTGGTTCGCAAAATGACCCTTGGTCGCAAAATGTCCCTTTCACAAATTGTCCCTCTTAGATAGATTTAGGTCATTCTACATCTTTGGCGTCTATATTAGGTCATTTTACATCTTTGGCGTCTAAAGTGAGTCACGCTGTATTTGTGAGATAGGGCGTTATATAAATAGTGTTGTGACCCCGCACACTCGCAACAGAATAGTTCCTCCACTTCCGCCTCGGGCGCCGCTGCTGCTGCGCAGAGGGAACAGGTAACTTCATAAAAAAAAAGCCTATAGCACAGCTCTGATACTCCTAACTACAATGTCATTTTGGTCACACTTAGACGGCATGTTGCACTTGGCATGCCGGTCATAATCATCACTTGATTAATCTGGTTCTTGATTAAATCAACGTTTTAAAGTAGTTCACTGTAACTGAGTAGTTAGAATAGATTAGGTTGCATATTTTGTATGAAGTTACTTACCGTCTCTCATCACTTGGGAATCTAAAAAAGTTCCTATTTGAGTCATATCTTGTGGTAGACAGACATCAGTACACGGAACAGTACCTAACCATCTTTGGAACACAAAACTTTATTATTTCCGTTACACTGGGAAACGTGCGCGTGCCATGCCCGCTAAGCGTACCCACAATGTGACCCACAATCCGGCGCGGAGTATGACGTATATGGGACTGGGGAGGTGAGTTGCCATTCTGTATGTAGTACTATTATGCCACTGCTAGGCAAAGGCCTCCCTTTTATCTCTCCGGGTGTAAGGAATATTCAATGTCTTAAGTAACTTTTCGTTTCGACCTTCAAATTGAAGTACTTACATATAATCACGCCTTTATCCCTAATGGGACCTAAAGGTCATTCCACCATGTCTGACAAAGTTTTGAGGGTTATTATTACATAGACTTGTAGGTATATTGCTGTAGAGACAGGTGGTCAGCCCATCGCCTAAATTGCAATATACTGAAACCTTCGGATCCCTTAGCTGGTTTTTAGCTGGCATGCTCGGGAGGACAGCTGGCACATTCTATGTTTTTCTCTCACTCCCAGTCCAGCATGGAAGAAACTAGCAAATTGAAGTAACTGGCTCGTAAATACTAATTAATCCAAATTATTTATTTACAGGAAGAACTGGCCAGAGCCATAGCCCTATCCCTCCGCGAATCGGGTCCTCCCGCCGCCTCTGCAACGAGCAGCGCCCTCTACCCGCGAGTAGAAGAAGCAGCCGCCGCGGCGCCACCGCCAGCTAGGAAAGTGCGCGCTTTGTACGACTTTGAGGCCGCAGAGGACAATGAACTCACTTTCATGGCTGGGGAGATAGGTGAGTAGACAAAGACTAGCTTGCTGTTTTTATTATAGTGTATACTTAATGCCCTCTAGCGGCGAGTAGAAGAAGTAGCAGCCGCGGCACCACCGTCAGCTAGGAATCTGCGCGCTTTATATGACTTTAAAGCGGCTGAAAATAATGGACTCACTTTAGATAAATGGAGATAAGTAAGTCCTTCTTTTAGCCGTAATATAGCGCCATCTAGCAACCAGTAGCAGAAGAAACTGTTAAAACGGAAAAAAGTGCTCTGCAGTTACAAAATCATATAGGTCAGTCAGATCAGAAATCATTCACAAAAAAAAAGTCTGCGCTTTATATCACTTTGAAGCTGCCGAAGATAATGAATTGACTTTCATGTCTGGAGAGATAAGTAAGTACATAAAGACTAGCTTGCCGTTTTTATTATAGTGTATACTTAGTGCCCTCTAGCGGCGAGTAAAAGAAACGGCCGCGGCGCTAGGAAAGTGCGCGCTTTATACGAATTTGAAGCTGCTAACTGGCTTACTGTTCATCTTTAACCGACCTCTAGCGGCGAGAAGAAGAAACAGCGGGTGCAGCGCCACCGCCGACGCCGGCTAGGTCAGCTTTATTTAGCCTCACCCTCCAGGTAGTTCAAAACAGCTTCTTGCGGAGGGCAACCGGGGCCCCCTGGTACCTCCGCAATTCTGACATTCACATCGATCTCGATGTTCCGTCTCTCAAAGAGTTCATGAAGCAAGCGGCCATACGCTTCTTCGACAAAGCCCCTCACCACCCTAGCCCTCTTGTAGTTAGCGCCTCTAACTACGTTCCCCAACCTGCGACTCGTTACAAACGAAGGCCTAGGCATGTCCTTACCGACGGCGATGACCAAATTACCCTTGCGATTAATGCTGCCAATATTAGTCGAGCCACACTCTGCACAAGCTCTTCCAGCAACCGCGCACCCCGCCGGTGGGGTCGCGGAGGTCCCTCCTTTGCTCCCCACTTTGGGGTTTACCGGCACGTACCGGGCAGATTCTCTCCGATAAGGAGTCCCCAGGCAACGCCATAAGCCGAGGTTCGAGCCCTAGTGGGCGCCCTTAGGCAGTTGCCATTTCATTAAGGGTGTAGATTGCGTGTAGCAACTCCCCGCCTTAGCCCGGTGACGCATTATATACACTTTGTAGTATTTTGCAAACAGGTCCATTCAAAAAAAAAAAAAAATTATTTAGCCTCATTGAAGCTTCCCTGCCTCTGTGGTCTAGTGGTTAGAGCCATGGGCTTACGATCCGGAGGTCCTGGGTTCGATTCCCAGGGGGAAAATACAAGTTAATATTTGTCAATTTATCACTTTGTGAGATTTTCCCTAGTTTGGTTATGCTGAAATGCAGGCTGAATCCACTTGATTGTCTGGAAGAAAACGGATTCCGTGCTTCGGAGGGCACGTTAAGCCGTCGGTCCCGGTCACTGTTTCTAATAGTGGTCGTTACAGGTCGATGTTGCTCCACGTCCGTAGGAACTACCTTAAAAACCCTATACGTGACCCTGGACGGTGCTTTAGGTGTAACAAAACCGGCTTCTGCACTGTCCTTTGGAACTCGCAGCAAATATTGCCATACGATTCATAAATAATTGAAGCGTCCTCTAGCGTCGAGTAGAAAAGAACGCTTCCGAAAACAATGACCGACTCTCAAGACAGGATAAATTGGGTGTAATGTTTATCGCCGTGTACTAAACTTTGTTGTATGGCGTTTTGGTCGAACTAATACAAAAAAAAGGCTTGTTAACATTAATGAGGACAAATATAGTGAGTTTTATTAATATTTTATCTAATTATTTTTATAATAAGCAGTCATAAAATTCTAAATTTGTGCTATTAAAATGTGTTCTAAAATCACGTAGTATAATATACACGTAAACAATATCAGCTGTATTAAAGCAAATCTTTATAAAAGTTTAAAATAAAACCATGGAGAATGACTGTGAACAATATTACATCTCCTGGCTTAACGATACTAATATCACGGACTATTACAACGCTTTCTACAATTGCCAAATGTACTTTGAAAACATGCAAAGTATTTTCTATTTGCTGTATCCCACCGCTTCAATTCTGTGTATAGTTCTGTTGATTACAACTTGGATTATACTTCCCAATTGGAGAACTTTGCAAGTGTACATCACATTGAACGAACTAGTTTCTGGAACCATAGCAATGTTCTTTAGTGTGGAAATGATTAAGTTTTACCACTATATATTTGGAAACTTATACGAACACGGTTGGCCGGGATATATAATACACTACGGACTATTTATGGACTGTCTTTGTTTGTCATTCTATTGGTCTATGTGTGCGATAGTGGTGGCTTACATAAAGTTAGTCAAAATCAATACCCGAATCAGCCATGAAAAGGTTACAGTAACAGTGTATACTTTAGGATCGTTTGTACTTGTAAAAGTGACAAGCATTGTGTTAAATTATTACGACATTCCACCTTACGATTTGCTCTTCCAATTTGTTGCAACTTTATTAATATTGATCAATTTAATTTTTTACGTTGTGATCTGTGTAAAAGTGATGTCGTGTTGCGGTAAAAGTGTGTCAAAAAGAGGTTGCAGTCACGTTATATCTTTGATAGGAGTTGGGTTAGTTTGTCAAGCGACCAATGTAGTACCATTTATTCTTTGGCTGTTGGATAAAGGTTTAGAGACCGGTGTTTGGATTATCAAAGTTGGGAGTGTTCTGTTCAATCTGAGAGTGGTACCACCCACGGTAGTGCTGCTGTTCAACAGGCGTTCAAGAGAACTCTGGATGAAGTATATTCAGCGACGGAGAAACCGCGCTTCTAACTTTCCTCTTGTATAAAATCTGGAGTAAAGTAAAAGTAAAATTTATTTGGGCTTACAAACAATTTTTAAACAGTATAGTGATTGGTGTCTCCCTTTAAGCTAAATTGCCTGTGTCGGAAGACACCACTCTTCCTAAATATGCACTTACTTATAAATTTATAGGTATCCACAAATATATACGAGGGTCATTCAATAAATACTTAGCCTACAAAAAGAAAACGAAAATTTTGGAAAAGTGGCAATTTATTTTTCAACATAGTCTCCTTTCAGTTCTATACACTTAGCCCAGCGATGCTCCAACTTTTTTAACCCGTCCGAAAAATAGTTTTTGTCAAACTCTGCAAAATAGGCCTTCGTGGCGGCGATGACCTCCTCATTTGATCCATATCTATTCCCGGCGAGTGACTTTTTCAGATTAGGAAACAGAAAGAAGTCACAAGGGGCCAGATCTGGAGAATACGGTGGATGGGGCAGCAATTCGTAGCGTAATTCGACCAATTTGGCCATGGCAACGGCAGACGTGTGAACCGGTGCGTTGTCGTGGTGAAACAGCACTTTTTTCTTCGCCAGATGGGGTCGTTTTTTCTTTAATTCGGCGTCGAATCGGCCTAATAAATCGGCATAGTAAAGCCCTGTAATTGTTTTACCCTTCTGGAGGTAATCGATGTAGATCACACCTTGTGAATCCCAGAAAACGGTGGCCATAACTTTTCCGGCCGATTTTACAGTTTTCGCCTTCTTTGGAGCACGTTCCCCGGTCTGGATCCATTGTTTTGATTGCTCCTTGGTCTCTGGTGTGTACCAGTGGATCCAGGTTTCATCGACGGTCACAAAACGACGCAAAAACTCCGCTAGATTCCGCTTAAACAGCGCCAAACACGTCTCCGATGTGGTCTCACGGTTGCGCTTGTTTTCCGGTGTGAGTAAACGCGGCACCCATCGCGCCGACAGCTTTCTCATGCCGAGTTCCTCGTGAAGAATATGATGCACTGTTCTTTCTGAAATGCCTACAGTCTCAGCTAGCTCCCGAACCTTCAATCGGCGATCTGCCAATACGAGATCATGGATTTTTTTTATGTTTTCCTCCGTAGTAGCTGTTTTCGGTGCACCTGGACGTGGTTCATCAAAAACCGACGTACGGCCACGTGCAAACTCGTTGAACCAATTCTTGACGGTGGCCATCGATGGAGAAGAGTCACCGTACACAGCATCCAAGCGCTCTTTGATTTCGAAGCGCGTTTTCCCTTCCAAAAATAGGAATCGAATCACCGAACGATATTGCTCTTTTTCCATTTTTGTAAAACCGATCGACACGTTCGCTTCCATAAGTTGTAAAATTAAAACAAATGAAGGGATTGGAATGAAAATTTGAAAAAAGAATCAAAAAAGAATGTGCTACACTGTGTTTAAACTCTTTTGAAACTACAGCGCCCTCTGGCGATGAGGCTCGGTACTTATTGAATGCACCTCGTATATATATATTTATATATATATGTACTAATTTTACTAAGCTAACAAAAAACTAACACAAACTCTCATGGATGTATATTATGGAGTCGTATTTCTGAACCGGTCGAATCGAAATTCGCATACAAAAGAGTGTCTTAAAACCCGAAAAGAAGAAGCATACCAAGTTCTGCGCTAGTGACGACATAGTGTATTGTTCTTCGTATTCTTTTATCTTGTTGAAATTAAACACCAGTTATTATTAGCAACACTTGAGAGTTTTATTTTATATTTTTAACAAATCCTCTTCACTCTGTCATCTCCACTAAAGTCCTAAGCACAAGATACCCAGTGTCAACCCCGCAGTCTGTAGTCAATACCACACTTGCTTTATCCATACATTTAGAGGTTATAATCTTACATCAAAGTGACTCAGATCATTTTAAGTTGAACCTGTAGTAGCGTTTTAATATTGCTACCACAGACTGCGTTTGGTTACTGTTACATCATACCCCTTTCCACACAAAAAAAAAATAATAAAAAAAAAAAAAACTTTTTTAAAGTTACTTATTTATAACTTAACATTAAGCTTTAACCAATACATAACTAGGTATTTATCTTTTCTCACTTAAACAACTTAAACTCTTAAAATAAAAACAACTTCCTTATTATCATAAAAAAAAAATATTCACTGAACTGCACATTCAAAACTTACTCTATCAGATTATTGAGAACGAATATGATACGACGTTCGTGTGTACGTGCAACCATTACAATCCATAACATCATAAGATCTGAAATCTTGCTTATCATTATTTACAATGATGCCCTGTAGCCATATATTCTTTTGAGGGTCCTTTTTAAACCATACTTTCTGATTTATTTGAAACCTATTCTTTTCCTTAACATGCTTATTATAATTGAATATATTCCTATCTCTACTCTTATTCATTTCAATCTCTACATTAATATTTAACTTTGGTTTCAAATAATTGTAGCTACATGGCAACTTAGTTCTTAAATTCCTACTCATCATTAGTTGTGAAGGTGTAAAATAGGTCCCCGACACAGGTGAAGATCTATATTGCATTAACGCAATCCTATAGTCAGTCTTATCCTCATTACACTTTGTTAAAATTTTCTTAGCTATTTGTACTCCACGTTCTGCCATACCATTTGATTGTGGATACCTTGGACTTGAATAAGTAAACTTAAAACCCCAGTCCTTTGCAAATTGTTTACATTGAACTGAATCAAAAGGAATGTGATCTGCCACAACCTCAGTTGGTATGCCAAAGCTGGTGAATACGTCTATCAATGCATTTATTATGCTCTGTGCACTTTTATTCGTAATTAGTTTTATTTCTAACCATTTAGACATATAATCATAAACAACCAGATAACTTTTCCTTTTAAAATCCATTATGTCAGTCCCAAGCTTAGAAAATGGCAATTTAGGTATTTCATGTGATAATAAAGGTTCTTTTACATTAATATTTTGATAAGTCTGACAAACAAAACACTTCCTTACAAATGCTTCAATGTGTGAATCAATTTGCGGCCAATAATACAAAGTTCTAGCTGTTTGTTTCATCTTAGTTATCCCCAAATGACCCTCATGTAATCTATTTAAAATTGATAATCTCAGTGACTTTGGAACTATGAGTCTATCATTCATAAATAAGAGTTCTTTATCAGCTGTAATATTTTCTATGAATTTAAAGTAATGCTTCATATTATCAGGTATAATTTTAGTGTTATCTGGCCATCCATTTTGTGTGAAATTCATCAAAACAGATAACTCTACATCCTTAGATGTTTCTAATATTAGTTCTTGTCTTTGTTCTTCTGTACATTGCAAATAATTTGACAAGCCAATACAATGTATGACTTCATACATGTATGCTTGATCCATATCCTTTTCCTCTAAATAAGAGCGAGAAAGTAAATCTGCAATATGCATTAAACGACCCTTTTGATATTTGAACTCTGTGTTATATTTTAGTAACTTTAATTTAAGTCTCTGCAACCTAGTTGACGGAATTGCATGAATGCCTTTTTTAAGTAAATTTTCTAATGGTTTGTGATCATTAAGTACAATACACTTTTTTCCATAAATATAATAGTGAAACTTTTTTGTTGCCCAAACAACACTTAATAATTCTTTTTCTATTTGCGAAAAATTTTTCTCTGCACTTGTAAGACTTCTTGATGCATAAGATACTGGCTTTCCATTTTGCATTAGACAACAACCCAGTCCATCTTTGCTTGCATCACACTGAATTACTACTGGCAATGAGGTGTCAAAATTTTGTAAAACTGGTGCTACAGTTATGCATTTTTTAATATTATTGAAAATGTTTTCATGCACTTCCGTCCACAACCAATTTACATTCTTTTTTAGCAAACTATTTAATGGAACAGTTAATTCTGCCAATTTACTAATAAAATTTCTTAGATAATTAATCATTCCCAAAAATATTTGTAACTCTTTTTTATTTGTTGGACTTTTAATATTTAAAATTGCTTTCACTCTATCTGGGTCAATTTTCATACCTTCTTTTGAAAATATGTGCCCAAAATATTTAACTTCACATTTTTTATATTGAAATTTCCTTTTATTGAATCTTACATTATTTTCTTTTGCTCTATCCAATACACATTTTAATATTCTGTCATGATCCTCCTCATTTTCACCACAAATCAACAGATCATCACAATAGACCACCACACCGGGTATATCCCCGAACGCCCGTTGACTATATTTTTGAAAAATTTCTGGTGCTACTGACACCCCAAACGGTAATCTTAAAAATTTATAACAACCAAAAGGTGAACTAAATGTGCACAGATCTGTTGATTTATCTGACAACTTAATATTATAAAATCCATCAGAGAGATCAAGTACAGAAAAAACTGTCTTATTTTTTAATTTTGTTATGATTTCCTCAAGTGTTGGAATCAAATGATATTCTCTTATTAGCACTTTATTTAATTCTTGAGGATCAAGACAAATTCTTAAATTACCATCACTTTTTTCTATTACTACAAGATTACTCACAAATGACTTTGGATGCTCTACTTTCTCAATAATCTGATGTTCTTCAAGGCTTTTCAGTTTTTTCTCTAGCCGTTCCAGTAATGCATGAGGTACTCGACGTGGTGGTTTTACCACAACCTGTGCATCTGGTTGAATGTGCAGTTCCAGTGTCTCTTTAAACTGTCCAATACCCTGAAAAAGTTCACAATACTGATTAATAATTTTTTCCTTGTTTATAACATTAATATTATTAATATTATTATTGTTTTTGTCCTCTAGATTAATATTAATATTATTAACATTTAGTAATTTTAATTCTAACAATGAACTAAGACCCAATATTGGTTGACAGTTTTCTTTTATTATTATAAATTCTGTATCAATTTTTTTAGTTTCATTTAAATGTAATTTTAGTATTATTTTCCCCAAAGGCTTTATTATATAACCCCCAAATGCTTCCAATAAAATGTTTGTCTCAGACCAGTTAGGATTTTCATCACCGACAATCTTTTTTAAATCTTTTAGTGAAATTACATTCACCTGCGCCCCAGTATCACATTTAAATGTAACTTTTTTATTTTCCGTTATTAAAATTGTTAGCCAGTCCTTCTGACAACATTTTTTATTACTTAATAATGAATGACATATCTTAACTAGTCACAAATCATGCACAAAATTATCATCCTCGGGTTTTTCTTCCTCAACTAGGTTCACTTTCTTATTTTTACACCCTAGTGCAAAATGATTTAATTTATGACAATTAGAACAAACTTTCCCAAAAGCGGGGCACTGTCGAGGTCCGTGTTCTTTATTACACTTCTTACAATGATAAAATTGACTACTGTAATTGTTTTGCATTTTAGAACCACCACTCATTACTTTATTAAAATTGTTTTTATACTTAACTTCATATTGTTTGTTTTGAATAGAATTGACCATGAGTATATCTTCCTTCCTTTGCATAATACTCGCATGTTCCTGGGACAACTCAGCAGCTCGGCATCGATCCACTGCCAAGTCAAGCGTAAGATCCCGGCTCTCCAGTAACTTCCGCTGCAAGTTCTTGTCCCGTATCCCCATGACAATTCTGTCTCTTAACATTCTGTTTTCACTATCTCCAAAATTGCAGCCGGACACCAGTTTTCTAATATCTGCATAGAAACTGTCAAACATCTCCCCTTCTTCTTGGTTTCTCTTATTAAAGTTAAATGTATTTATGAGCTCATTCTGTTTTGGCTCAAAATACTCATCAAATAACTCCAACAGCTTTGTATACTTATGAGTTTCATTTTCGTCATTCAAAGATTCATCAGTCTTCTTTAAAATATTATAATAAATATTTTGCCCTTCTAACCCAATAGCATTGAGTAGAATCGCCGACTTCCTTGCCTCAGACACACGCTCTAAACCGGCTGCCAATATGAAAAGTTGCAATTGTTGCTTGAAATTTTTCCATTTTAACCACATATCTCCCACAGAATCACAATGTAGTGGTAATGGCATCTTGAATTCTATTGGAGTTCCCATTGTTCTTTCAAAATTGAACCAACTCAAAAAAAAATTCGTTACCAGATTATTTTTAATTTCCAAAAATCTTCAAATTTAGGTTCCAAATACGGCTGCGCCATGTATTGTTCTTCGTATTCTTTTATCTTGTTGAAATTAAACACCAGTTATTATTAGCAACACTTGAGAGTTTTATTTTATATTTTTAACAAATCCTCTTCACTCTGTCATCTCCACTAAAGTCCTAAGCACAAGATACCCAGTGTCAACCCCGCAGTCTGTAGTCAATACCACACTTGCTTTATCCATACATTTAGAGGTTATAATCTTACATCAAAGTGACTCAGATCATTTTAAGTTGAACCTGTAGTAGCGTTTTAATATTGCTACCACAGACTGCGTTTGGTTACTGTTACACATAGAGAATGATATTAGTGTAAGGCGATGCACACATTGAGCTCCGCGCTACGTCGCGTAGCGCAGATATTGTTCATGTTCCATTGTTTGAACCACAGAGCAGTTGGTTTGAACAACGGAACATAGACAATATCTACGGAGCTCAATGGCACCGGTTTCACTATCAGTAATACTGATCCAGAGTATAGCCCTGGGGAATTAAAAAGACCTGTCATCAAGAACAACAGAGAAAGAATAAGAGGTCTTTTTACCCTGGGCTATGCTTTGGATCACATATAGCATCAGTATTACTGATAGTAAAACGATGCCAATGTGTGCATCGCCCTAAGCGCTGGCTAATAATATCGGACACATACAACGACCCCTCCTCACTTGGCTAAGGCCCGTGAGACAGAGATAAATACCTTCGAAAGAAGAGAAAAATAAAGAAATACATATAAATAATAATAATAAATTTATTTCATAAATTTGTTTACAGTTATTACTTACGGACTAATTTAAACTACAAAATTACTTATTATTTCATTAAATTATTTGCTAGAAAATAAAAGGAATGTAAACAATTGGCCATATAATTATAGTTGCTACTTAAAATATATTAGATCTGAAAATTAGTGTTTCGATACCTAAACTAAGTAAATATTTACCTGTATCTTAGGTATCTCACACTAGTAATAAAAAAAATGATAAAAAATTGTAATAATGGGCAAATATTAATGAAGAATATACTAATTACTAATTTACTCTTATAAATTAGTGTTATACTATGTGTTAGTAGACAGTAAATAAGTTAGGTATATAATACTTTAGGCAACTACCAAAAGGAGTTCTTCAGTTTGCCTGTTTTATTTTTGTGTTTAACTTGTATTATTTTATTAATCTTTTACTAAATCTCTGGTACAAAGTTAAATTATAAGATGTAATAACACAGAATAAAACAATTGCATTAATTATTTGTTTTATTCCAGCAAAAATACGTTTATGTGTCATTCACGTCTCACGGCTGAACCGATTTTAATGAAATTGTGCAAGACGATAGATGGAACTTTTTGATAGAACTTTTTACCGTGGGAAAATTCCTCAATCCCACAGTAAAATTATTTCACCGCGGGCGAAACCGACCGGTGAAAATTACTTCTATGCATGGCATTCCGGACTCATGCTGACTGCATGCTGTAAAAATATTATTGCAATTTAGGCGATGGGCTGACAACCTGTTACTACAGCAATATACCTACAAATATATCTTAAATAACCCTCAAAACTTTGTCAGACGTGGCGGAAAGACCTTTGTTTAGGTTGCTTTGCTTACGCCGGCCCATTAGGAATAAATCCGTGATAATATGTATGTACGTATGAAACTGCGGGGCGAAAATCTAGTTAATTATAAAGCTTACATTGATTATCACTACATAGTATTAAACAAAGTCGCTTTCTCTGTCCCTGTATCCCTATGTATGCATAAATCTTTAAAAACTACGCAACGGATTGATGCGGTTTCTGTTAATGGATAGAGTGATTCAAGAGGAAGGTTTATATGTATAATACATGCATAATATAGTAGATAAACACTGATAATATCCGTGCGAAGCCGGGGCGGGTCGCTAGTTTAATAAGGCGAATAATTATCGCAGTGGCATAACAGTTCGCAGTTTTTATAGCGCCCTCCCAGAAGATCTGATTTCATGTACTTTTCAGGGATCAGCTTGAGACCAGTCTTGAAATTTACCTCCCCTCCACTTAGGCCTTAGTATTGATAAACAGCACTTGAGATTGACAGCTAGTTTGAGTTCGTATCAGAAATGTCATCTCAGTACAATATGGCCTGCCAATCCATACGTAATATTGCTCTCAATCTTGAGATCGCTTTATAAATACAACCCTTAGTAACTGATGCCGATATTTATGAATGAAATGCAGCAACTATTAACTTTTTATCAAATTAACAATTAATGAGCGGCTATAAAATAAGTAGTTACTTATTAATAACTTTTATAATAATGACATAAATTATACAAACCTTCGTTAAATATCACATATATAACATTTGCGCAAACTCCAACTTTAACAGATTTTATATAAAACAAAAATGCTAAAAGATTGTGAGCCCTATAAGGATGCTTGGGTAAAGGATTGGGATAACGAAGAATTAGAGTCGATTTTTCTGGCGTGCTTAGATTACATCAGACTAATTAACAGTTTGTGGTATTTGTTGTACCTCGTCATATCAGTTTTGTGCGTGATATTGTTGATTACGACATGGGTTCTCCTGCCTAAGTGGAGAACTCTGCAAGCGTACATCAGCCTAAACGAACTGGCTACAGGAACTCTTGCCATGTTTTTTAGTGATGAAATGTACAACATCTATAGCTACGTATTTGGAGACCTTTTCGATTCGAACCTTCCGGACTATTTGTTTGATGATCTTGACGTATTTAAGGATTTGCTATGTTTATCATTTTATTGGTCTATGAGTGCGATAGTAGTGGCTTACGTGAAACTAGTCCAAATCCGGACACAAATCAGCCATGAAAGAACTTTGGTAACAGTGTTTACTATAGGATTATTTATCGTCGTAAAAATCGTAGACTTTCTGTTTTGTTATTTCCTCGATTTCTCGTACAATTTTGTTTTGCTTATCGTCTCGATAGTATTTCTTTTTATTAATTTAGTTATTTATGTTGTGATCTTTGTAAGAGTGATGTCGTGTTGTGGTACCAGTATGTCGAATAGAGGTTGTAGTCATGTGATATCTTTGATCGGAGTTGGACTTGTATCTCAAGTGATTACTGGGATGACATTTCTGCTGTGGGTTATGGATTTCGACAGCGTGTCGGATAGTTGGATCATTAAAGTTGGAAGTATTCTATTTAATCTAAGAATCGTACCACCGTCTATAGTACTGCTTTTTAACAGGTGGTCAAGGGAACTATGGAAGAAGTATTTTCAACAACGTAGAAACCGCGCCGTTAATAATTTTCCTCTAGTATAAGAAGTAGTGTCTAAAATTAAGCTAAAAACAATTTGACCAATTAGCATACCAATGACCAATATATTGTTTAAGTAATATTATGTTGATTTTAATTATAAATCCGAAATGATTACAAAGTAACAAACATAAAGTGTAATTATGATTTGAATGTCCATGTTGTAGTTTGTTTTTTTGTTGTTCAAAAATTCTAATAAGAATTCCCGATTTTTCCTTCAAATCAATCCTATCTTCAAAAATGTTTCACCAAAGTATGTTAACAAAAAACAAATCTAGGTAAGCCATATTTCATTACTGTAGAACTGTAAAAATAAAGTCATATCAAATTATAAAATCTAAAACCTATCAAATAATAGGGATATAATTAACCGATAACCGAAAAAACTATTTCAGCCTCAACATATTAATTTCAGCCACAGCTAGGTTAGGTCCGAAGTTATTATTTTTGAGTCTGTTTTAGTATTTTTAGAGGATCCGTTAATGACAACCCTAAATAATATTTCAATTTGTTTCAGTGCACGTGGTAGATTGCAGCGACCCGAACTGGTGGAAGGGGTACAACGAGCGGGGGGAGGGGCTGTTTCCCGCCAACTTTGTCACTTCAGACCTCAGCGAACCACAGCCTAGTAAGTCTAAAACAAATAGATTTAGTTCTGTACCATCCTCATCCCCCTAGCCTTATCCCATATCTCACGGGGTTGGCTACCTAATCTAGGGGATTGAACGAGGGTACTGGTATTTACACAGAGCGACTGCCATCTGACCTCCGCAACCCAGAAGGGAAACCAGACCCAATCCTAGATTAGGTCAGAGTTTTCAAGCCGCCAATGCTTAGCATTGGCCTCTGACATGGCTTAACGACTAATATCTACGGTATTAAAACGATATTAACCGGCACCAACGGCTTAACGTGCCTTCCGAAGCACGGAAAATGCGCCGAATAAACGTACATATGAAATTCGAAACAAAAAAACACATTAGTACGTGGTGGGATTTGAACCACGACCTTCCGCTCAGGAGGCAGTGGCTCCATTACACCATTGGGCTCTTTAGTTCTGTACCAAAACGTTATTTTTTCAGGATGATAGACTTCATCTATTCTTGAATATCGAACATACAAAAAATATGCTTGTTTCCCTTACGCACAAGCAGAGAGCCGGATCGCTAAGTCTGACAGGGTGCTATCGGTTATTTCAGATGTTATGGGTTGTAATAAAAAACGACCGACCCTAATGGTTGTGATTTGATTACTATTTGATATTACGATTCGATTCTTGATTTTAGATTATGCCCGGGAAGAGAAGTAATTACGTTCTATGTGTTTTTATAGTATGGAAGTAAAGCAACTGCACATTAAAATATCATTTCAAATAATATTTTTTCAGAGCAAGAAGTCCGCGGCGCGAAAACGGTCCAATTTACGGACAGCACGGCCAAAGCCGTCGAGCAAGAGCCGGTGGAGATAGACGAGTCGGCCATGGACGCTGCTTTAGCAATGCTGCACGATGCTGACGTCGAGGCACGCTCTGATGAGGTATGCTATTCTATGCTGTGCTGTGCTGAGGTACAATTTACGGACAGCACGGCCAAAGCCGTCGAGCAAGAGCCGGTGGAGATAGACGAGTCGGCCATGGACGCTGCTTTAGCAATGCTGCACGATGCTGTCGTCGAGGCACGCTCCGATGAGGTAGATATTCTTCAGCCATTTTTAAACCGCCATCTGGAATTTCGTGACCACCAACAGACGCTTGTCATCGTCCATTTCTTTGAACACTCCCCACCTATCTATTTATTTATTTAACAATTTATTGTAAACAAAAACTTTTTATTTTGTATGGCGCCATTTTGTTTTTCGCCTTTTTTTTAAAACTCGATACGCCTTGTCTTGGCTTACCATGTTTGGCTCGAAGTTGCAGATTCAAACTTTTGGTGTTCCATACATACATACATACATGCATATAATCACGCCTTTATCCCTAATGGGGTAGGCAGAGCGTAAAAAACCTAAACAAAGGTCGTTTTGCCACGTCTGACAATGTTTTGAAGGTTATTTAAATAAATTTGTAGGTATATTGCTGTAGTGACAGGTTCTCACCCTGTCGCCTAAATTGCAATGTACAGAAAAGAAGAAAAGAGTGTTCCACACTCTAGAAAAGGCATGCCGTAGATAAAAAAGTTATGTGATTCGTGACCTCTTGACTTATATCTTTGTTCTCTCATTCCAGTCTGCCCTGCAAGCGCTAGAAGCCCGAGTGCTGCGTATGGGTCCTCTAGTCGACGCGGCTTTAGAACGCGCCGACACGAGACATGCCAGACTTACGCAGCTATCAGCTGAATTGGTAAGTTTCTGAGGTAGTTTCACTTATGCTGCCGATAAATGTTGGAATGATGTATTCCACCACCAATACATTATGGCTTCCCTAGCCGACGCGACTTTAGAACGCGCCGACACGAGACATGCCAGACTTACGCAGCTATCAGCTGAATTGGTAAGTTTCTGAGGTAGTTTCACTTATGCTGCCGATAAATGTTGGAATGATGTATTCCACCACCAATACATTATGGCTTCCCTAGCCGACGCGACTTTAGAACGCGCCGACACGAGACATGCCAGACTTACGCAGCTATCAGCTGAATTGGTAAGTTTCTGAGGTAGTTTCACTTATGCTGCCGATAAATGTTGGAATGATGTATTCCACCACCAATACATTATGGCTTCCCTAGCCGACGCGATTTTAGAACGCGCCGACACGAGACATGCCAGACTTACGCAGCTATCAGCTGAATTGGTAAGTTTCTGAGGTAGTTTCACTTATGCTGCCGATAAATGTTGAAATATTGTATTCTACCACCAATACATTATGAGTTCTCTAGTCGACGCGGCTTTAGAACGCGCTAAAACGAGACATGCCAGACTTACGCAGCTATCAGCTGAATTGGTAAGTTTCTGAGGTAGTTTCACATATGCTGCTGATAAATGTTGAAATGATGTATTCCACCACCAATACATTATGGGTCCTCTAGTCGACGCGACTTTAGAACGCGTCGATAAGAGACATGCAAGACTTACGCAGTTATCAGCTGAACTGGTAAGCTGCTTTCGAGGGTTGTTTTACGTATGCTGCCGATACATGTTGGAATGACATTTCACCACCAATGACTACTTTACAAATACCAAGTTTAAAGCTAATTCTTCCATGCTGGACTGGGAGCGAGAGAAAATATGTGATGGGCCATCTGCATTTTTTCATGGCATGCTGTAAAAACCAGCTAAGGGATCCGAGGGTTTCTGTATATTGTAATTTAGACGATGGGCTGACAACCTGTCACTACAGAAATATCAATAATACCTACAAATCTGTCTTAAATAACCCTCAAAACTTTGTCAGACGTGGCGGAACAACCTCTGTTTAGGTCGTTTACGCTCTGCCTAACACATCAGGGATAAAGGCGTGAATATCTGTATGTATGTAAAGCTAATTTAAAGATGCACTTATTGGAGATACAACAACTTGCGTAAAATAAGTTCTTTATATTCTAAGTTTATTGGTTGTTTCTGTATATGTCCATTAACGGCTTGCGACCTGAAGAATAGGGAAGGAGGTTCGATAACCGGCGGGGAACAAAGACTTTCTGTTGTTGTTTCTAGCTTGGTAAGGAAATTGTAGGGTAATCACCTGGTTATTCGACAATAATAATTTCTTAATGGCTATCCATATTAATTATTTATTAATAATTTTAAAGGCTGTCCCTCTTCAGTATAGTCTACTCGCTTTTACAGTATAAACGGGAAAAAAGCAGCAGGTGTATTCTACGGTCGTTGATAGCTTCCAGAAGCCGTATTTTTGTACCGCTCGAAAGCTAATGCGCATACGAAATAGTAAATAAAGCTTTCATGCGATTTCCATACAAATTGGCTTGCGAAAGTTGCATGTCAGATGGGCGTGTAAATTGCCGCCTTCACCGAAAATCGGTTGGAAGGACTATGTGGCAGCCCAGTTTAAAGAATCTACATACATACGTATAATCACGCCTTTATCCCCAATGAGGTAGGCAGAGCGCAAACGACCCAAACAAAGGTCGTTCCGCCATGTCTGACAAAATTTCGAAGGTTACTTAAGATAGATTTGTAGGTATATTGCTGTAGTTACAGGTTGTCAGCCCATCGCCTAAATTGCCCTCGCATCCCTTAGCTGGTTTTTACAGCATGCTCGGGAGGAAAATGCAGTTGGCACATTCTATGTTTTCTCTCGCTCCCAGTTCAGCATGGAAGAATCTAATGGGGTTATAAATGATTCTGAACTAGTATTTTTTTTATTCCAGGTTCGTGCCTTAAACCTATACCACGAGCTGATGCGCGACCCGAACCGCCCCGCTCTAGCCCACAACACGATGGGCGCTCCGCCCCCCGCGCCCCCGCAGCCCCCCTTCATGCCACCGCAGCCCTACGTGCACCCGCCGCCGCCCAGGTAACATCTCTTGCTAATTTGTTCTTATAATCAATCTCTACCCCCTGTTTCCTTCTTCTCTGGCCCTCTTTTACTCCTCTCCTTATCTGTTCCTCCATTACTCCTCCTATACTACCCGTTGTTTTCCACGCCATCATTACTCTCCCTCTTTTTCTGATCCACTTTTTCGGAGCCTCTCTTTCTTCCCTACTTTTCTCACCCTCCCTTTTCTTCCCTAGTTTTCTGACCGTCCCTTTCTTTCCTACTTTTCTGACCCACCTTTTCTAACCCCCTTTTCTGAACCACCTTTTCTGTACCTCTTTTTCTGACATTTTTTTTCTGAACCACCCTTTCTTCCCTTCTTTTCTGGACCAGCTTTTATAACCCCCTTTTTCTGAACCACCCTTTCTTCCCTTCTTTTCTGGACCAGCTTTTATAACCCCCTTTTTCTGAACCACCCTTTCTTCCTTTCTTTTCTGGACCAGCTTTTATAACCCCCTTTTTCTGAACCACCCTTTCTTCCTTTCTTTTCTGGACCAGCTTTTATAACCCCCTTTTTCAGAACCACCCTTTCTTCCCTTCTTTTCTGGACCAGCTTTTATAACCCCCTTTTTCTGAACCACCCTTTCTTCCCTTCTTTTCTGGACCAGCTTTTATAGCCCCCTATTTCTGAACCACCGTTTCTTTCCTACTTTTCCTAACCCACCTTTTCTCATACTCCTTTATTCCACCATAACTTGTATAAAATATATTGAAACTAATAATCTCTTTGTTTCCAGATGCTGATTCCTCGGTGCTGATATTCCCTCAAGCCTGGAGTTGCGTTTGTACATAATAGTCCTTATATTATTTTATTATTTTTATTACATAAACAGTTGATACATGGCCGAATATGATTCATAGCCTACAACTTATGAGAATACCCAACTTCTTGGAAATAGTCCACTTTCTCCCCTTGTTGAACAATCTTATTACATTTGCTTTCATATTGGGCGATAGATCAACTATAATAGGGCCCAGTTTTCAATAACCAGAGCAATAAAAAAAAACCTCTTTGTAAACTGAAACGATTATCGAAGCAATAAGCAATTTATAAATATTGTGATTTTATAGTGAAAATGTGTTTACAACAGTTTCAAAAAGTTTTGTTTGCAAATGACAATAAATGTTCCCATACTGAATGTTTATAAATGTTTGCAAACATTTAGTGTGCGAGCACAATTATACCAGGTGTAAGGGACAGCGTCCCGCAAACTGATAGGGGTTGCTCAGTCAACGACACTGAACAACTATGAGCAGTTTTTTTTTTAAAGAAGTGAAAAAACAATAATTGGCTTTTCCATACTAAATGTTTACCTCGATCAGACAATTTGTATGGAAAAACCCTTTTTCTTTTCATTTCCTGAAATAATTCCTGCTGATAGTTGTTCAGTGTCGTTGAGTGAGCAGCTCCTATCAGTTTGCGGGACGCTGTCCCTTACACCCGGTATATAAAAGGACCTGGCTATTGACTCATTGGGGTATGGTATAGAGAAATATAGCTTTCTCCATCACACATTGTATGTACAGTATATTATAGAAGATAGTTTCCAATGCAATGAAACTTGCTATTATACAAACGGATAAATCGATCTAAAGTACAAAATGTTGATTATAAACTCTGCAATCTACTGTGCATAAAATGAGATTGGATTTTATCTTATAAATGTTATTATCACGTATTTTATGTGTAATGAAGAAAACTGCATTTCTCTGGTGTTAACAGGATTATAATAATATATTATTCAAATTATTGTAATTACTCATTATATTATTAAAGATATTAATAAAAATGGAAAATGTTTAAAAAATAAGTTTTTTTTACTAATCCCTCAAATATGATCTATAAAGTAGTCCTCTCACTTTTACATACATACATATAATCACGCCTTTATCCCTAATGGGGGAGGCAGAGCGTAAAAGACCTTTAAAAAGGTCGTTCCGCCACGTCTGACAAAGTGTTGAGGGTTATTGCTGTAGTGACAGATTGTCAGCCTATCGCCTAAATTTCAATTTACAAAAACCCTAGCTCGGATCCCTTAGCTGGTTTATACAGCATGCCCGGGAAGAAATGAATCTGGCACATTCTATGTTTTTCTCTCGCTCCCAGTCCAGCATGGAAGACTCACTTTAAGAGTAACAAATGGAATAGGACAGGTTTATTAATGTAAAAGTTACCAAGTGTGGGATTACATGACTTGAGCCAAATGTTTGTTTACTTGTAAGTTGATTCTTTCATGGAAGTTGGTCGTTCGTAACCCTATAGTCTACGCATAACCAAGTATGCTAAGAAACACTAAGGGCTGTATTTATAATCAGCTCTCATGAGTGACAGCAAGTTTGAGTTCGTATCAGAAATGTCATTTCAGTACAAACTGGCCTGTCAAATCCATACTTAATATTGCTCTCAAGTTTGATATCGCTTCATAAATACGAGTCTAAGAACAATGGCTTCCTTTCACCTGTTACTGACCTACAACAACACGGCAATATGAATACGACACTTGTAAATAAGGGGTCCATTTCTACATCCCATGAAGCAATGTTCGAGGCGATAAGACATCGTAAAAAGTTGGTACTGGTCAGGATTGTTTACTATACGGGAAGTAAACAAGGTTCGATACTATACAGAGAGGAAGCAGTCTAATTTTCTTTTTGTAATGGACCTATTTTTACCATAGGTACTACAAAGTGTATATAATGCGTCACCGGACTATAGGCGGGGAGTTGCTACACGCAATCTACACCCTTTAATGCTAGGGCTCGAACCTATGGCGTTGCCTTGGGAATTCCTCGGAGAGAATCTACCCGGAACTTGCCGGTATCGCTTTAAGCAAAGGAGGGACCTCCGCGACCCCGCCGGCGGGGTGCGCGGTTGCTGGAAGAGCTTGAGTTAAGTGTGGCTCGACTTGCGTTGGCAGTATTTATTGTACGAGCAATTGGGTCTTCGCCGTCGCTAAGGACATGAGGGCAAGCAGAGCGCCATCTGCCCAATAAAATAAACGCTCGCCTTTCTTTCCTTTTTTCAGTCTAGGATGGAAGGACAATGACGAACTGTATCATAATTTACATAACGGGTGTAAGGGCGCTAACTGATAGGGGTAACCCAGTCAACGAAACTGAAAATCTATCATTAGGATTTTTTTAAAATAAATAAAAAAAAACTCTACCTTTCTCTTATAAAATGACCACCTCGATAAGATAAGTATGAGATAGAGTTTTTCATATGCTAGTCACAGAATATATAATAGTACCTACACATATCCTAGTGAAAATTTTGTTCAATTTAATTATCTGGTCAATCCGTGTTTGTGGTACGCTGTCCCTTACACCCGGTACCTATACCTCTTCAGTTTTATTTGTAGCACAGTAGTATTAGCTTGAAAATTTATCAATTTGCTAGCAGTATAACACATACCTATAACTAACTACCGATTTATGAGAAGCGCCTGCACAATTCCTAATAGCAGCAATCAACGCCTACACTGCTAGTTTATGTAGTACTCACGACACATAATGTTCAATAGTACTGCCGACGGAAATTGTCGCATTATGATGCAGTCGGTCAAGTTTATTAGTTCACTGGCAGCGGTATCTGGCACGAGGGTGACTCATTTCATTTCAAATAGAAATTAGTTCAATTGTACTGTTGTTAAGGTACTGCTATTGATTCGTGGACGGCACAACTTAACTAAATCTGGACTAAAATTATTGTCCCTTTCTGTTCTCTCATGATAGAAAATGACATTTTTGCAATTTTGAATTGCTACCACTGGGTACCTAGGCGATTGAAAGTGTAATAGGAACGGAAAGTTTCACTCAAAATAATAGAAGGTCTACTGCACTTGAATGAAAATCTTCTTGAACTGAAGGTATGAAAACCTCAATGCAAAATGTAAAAATCTAATCAAAGATAAAACCGTTAAATCTAAAATCGCAGATTCCGTTTTCTTAATTCAATTAAAGTTCGTAACTCGTCATGATAGCTATAATAAGTGTATATTATAGTAGGAAACATGCTTATAATCTCTACAAAGCAGTAGAGATATGGATTATGCATCAGTATAATGGCGCAAAAAGTTGTAAAGTGCAGGATTGCGTGTAAGCTATCGACACCCTCTAGTCAGTCTAGACCAGCGGTTCTCAAAAATGTATAACTGAGCCACATTTTTTTTAAATTAATAAAGATAAAGGGTGTAAGAGACAGATTCCCGCGAGCTAATTGGCGTTGCTCATTCAACGAAATTGAATTGCTTTCACCAGGAAATTCTTGCGGGAAATTAAAAATAAGGACTTCCCCATATAAAATGACCACCTTTATCTGTCAATTTGTATGGGAGAGCAAAAGAGAAATATTCATTTCCTGAAAGAGTATCTTTACGTGAAACTCACTCAGTTTCATTCAACCCCTATTAGTTTGCTTGGAGCTATCTCTTACACCAATATACATCCCAGGTAGCCCCATACTCATCTAATGATGGGATCGAGATACCTCTTTAAAATAGGCACACTTGAAGCGCCTGATCAATTTGTTTGAAGGGAATTTCTTTTTTAATGAAAAATAATTATTTGCTGCTGGCTAAACATACATACATACAATCACGCCTTTATCCCTAATGGGGTAGGCAGAGCGTTAACAACCTAAACATAGGCCGTTCCGCCACGTCTGACAAGTTTTTGAGGGTATACGTATATTGTTGAAGTGACAAGTTGTCAGCCTATCACCGACATTGCAATGCACTAAAACCCTCGCATCCCTTAGCTGGTTTTTAGAGCATGCCAGGGAGGAGACGCAGCTGGCACGTTCTATGTGTTTCTGTCACTTCCAGTCCAGCATGGAAGTAATGCTGTCACAGAGCTGGCTTAGAATCCGCTTGTGTGGTAGCGTGTGAACTTTGAGAAACACTGGTCTGGATAATTATTTCTAGTAAACTACTTAAGCTGTCTCGTGTTTCATTGAACGAATGTAAACAGCGTTTTTCTCACAATCCAAGAAACAGTGTCGTAAACAGGATACTTATTTTTTATGTGTTGGATGGCCGGCCAGTAAAAGTAAAGGCGAGGCCAGTAAAAGTAAAGGCGAGGCCAGTAAAAGTAAAGGCCAGACCAGTAAAAGTAAAGGCCAGGCCAGTAAAAGTAAAGGCCAGGCCAGTAAAAGTAAAGGCCTGGCCTGTAGAAGGCCCAATAGGTAAGTTAGGCTAGGTCAAGATTTTAGGAATAGGTGAAAGAAAGCTAAAAGACAATGGGCAAAAATGTATGGAACTTGGTCCAAGACCCTACACTGATAAGACGTGTAGAAATACTTGTCATATAAATCAGGACAAGTATTATCAAAATCCGTCCCGGGACTTTTTTATGGTCACTTTAACCTAACTACAAAAATATGATTTTACGTTTAGCGTGGTGTATTTTGACACAGTCATGTTAACATTGCGTGTCTCTCAAATGTAACATGTCTCCCGCTTTCCTTAAATCCTCCCCCCTTACTCTTGTCCAAGATAAGATCCTATAGATATTATCCTGGACTATTATCCTATAGATTGGATCCAAATGATAAGATATTATCCTGGACAACAGTCACTCTTAAGTGAAGGGGGGAGGATCTAAGCAAAGCGAGAGACATATTACATTCGAAAGACACGCAATGTTAATATAACCGTGTCAAAATAAAGACGACGATAAACATAAAAGCATACTTTTATAGTTAGGTTAAAGTGACCATAAAATAATTACCGGGACGGATTTTGATAATACTTGTACCGAATCATATGACAAGTATTTACATTCATTTCCTACAAGTCTCGTCAGTGTAGGCTCTTGGACTACTTTTGCCCATTCTCCTTTGAATAAAGCAAGACTAAGATTAAGCTTACTTCCATGCTGGACTGGGAGTCAGAGAAAAACAAAGAATGTGCCAGCTGCATTTCCTCCCGAGCATGCTGTAAAAACCAGTTAAGGGATCAGAGGGTTTTAGTACATTGTAATTTAGGCGATGGGCTGACAACCTGTCACTACAACAGCACGTACAAATCCATCTTAAATAACCCTCAAAACTTTGTCAGACGTGGCGGAACGACCTTTCTTTAGGTCGTTTACGCTCTGCCTACCCCATTAGGGATAAAGGCGTGATTATATGTATGTATGTATAAAGCAAGATAGAAGTCATTCTGGTTGCTTTGGTTGGATAATAAATTAGCAGTCATTGAGAGAATAAAGTCGTAGGGTAGAGTTTGACACAACCATCACGCATACTCGCACTCTGTTCGTACCATATTCCGTTTTACAAATGGAAGAACTGTTCTTATAGTTTGCCGTCAAACATAAAATCACTGGGTAAGAGGTTAATAACTTACACGTGTTTGTTACATACAATCAACCTTTTGACAAGTTCAACTTCATGATATCATTGGCTTAAAATATCTGATGTAATCAAGCGTGCTGGGCATGCTGTAGAAACCAGCTTAGGGATCCGAGGGTTTCTATATATTGCAATTTAGGTAAGGGGGCTGAAAACCTGTCACTACAGGAATATACCTACACATCTATCTTAAATAATCCTCAAAACTTTGTCAGACGTGGCGGACCGACCTTTGTTTAAGTCGTTTACGCTCCGCCTACCCCATTAGGGATAAAGGCGTGATTATATGTATGTATGTAATACAAACTTAGGAGCATGCTGTATAAACATGCGCGGTACAAGGACATAAACACATCACACGGTGCGCATCAAACTGCGCGTTATATAGTCTTGGCGCATTTTTCAATTATAATTGCCTCTGATTATCAACTTGATGCTCTGTACACATGAAAATGGTTGAAATTTCTTAAGGGGAAGGAGGTGTCAGCGTTTTTGAGGAAAGTGAAGTTATTTAGTTCTTTTGAACAGCTGTTTGCATTAAAAAGATACATTCATACATATATTAAACGACCTAAACAAAGGTTGCTCCGCCACGTCTCACTAAGTTTTGAGGGTTATTTAAGATTGATTTGTAGGTATATTGCCATTAAAAAGACATTAAAAAGATTATTGTGCATTATCAAAATTATATGAAAGAGAATTTATGGGTCTTTTGTCTCAATAATGCATTTGTCTCAATCTCAAGGGATTTTCATGTGACATAGATGAAATAATAATCCGGTAGATACATCTTTTATCGGCCTACCGCGCAGGCGTAGTTTTTGCGCTAAACACAGGATGCACTCTCTATTCCTTCAATCACTTATTCTGATGGACAGATTGACTGACACCAGAGATAAATCAGGCGCTGGACCGACTATTTACATGCCTATCCGACAGCATGGACTATCTTACTGTTCGGACGATCAAGTGATCAGCCTGCAAATTTCTAATCAAACTAGAAACAACAACACAATGTCGTTGTCCCCCGCCGGGAACCGAACTCGGAACCACCGGGTCGAGAGTCCTCGGCTTAGGTCGCTAGATCACGGAGTGTAGGGGTTCTTGATGTGATAAAGTGTTCTTGACTTTCGAAGAATTGCTTGTAGCATAAAAAGAGGTTGAAATCGTCTATACTGAATTTATTTGAATATTGAATCAGAATTACATGTCTTGTTGGAAAAATGTTGAAGTAAGAATACTGGAAGTAAGAGTGAGTTGAATCGAATGTAAGACTTGAACAACTGGATATTAGAATGAATGATTTGACGTATGAATAAAACAGTATTAGCAACTTACAAACTAAACTGTAGACATAGATTATAAAACGTAGAACGTAGAAAATCGTACACGGAGGCCCTATTAGTACCTATCTGTGCCAAAAGTAGAGAATGCAGCAGAAAAAAGCGAGCTATTTTTTCATCCTTTTCACATCAAGGAAAATTATCACATTGATATATGAGTTCTAAAATGTACATCACTTTCCCTTAACAGGCGTCTGATATCACACATTCTTCGCATGATATTGCACTGAGGCAGCTTACAATTCCCCAGCAAGAAACATTGCAATTTACAATAGGAAAGTGGCAAAACCAGCTATAAGTTGTAAGTGAATGGTTACCTAGTAACCAGTGGTGGTGTTCTCTTAATTGGAATGACATAGCAGTGGGGTTTTCTTAATTGTATTGACAAGCTGTAAACAAGTCGAAAAGGATGAGAGCTCCATTCTATCGAGAAATCACGCCTTTATCTCTATGGGGCAGGCAGAGCGTAAAAGACCTAAACAATGGTCGTTCCGCCACGTCTTGACAAAATTTTGAGGGTTGTTTAAGATAGATTTGTAGGTATATTGCTGCAGTGACAGGTTGTCAGCCCATCGCCTAAATTGCAATTTACTGAAGCCCTCGGATCCCTTGCTGGTTTTTACAGCATGCCCGGGAAGAAATGCAACAGGAACATTCTATGTTTTTCTCTCGCTCCAGCAAGGCGTGCATTCAGTCTATCGAGAAATACTTAGACCTAACTATCAATCGAGATACAGGACATGGAATAGATACAAGAGTCCACAACTGGACATAGGTCTCCCCAAATCGGGGCATTATCTATTTTATTTATTTAGGAACAAACGTTTACTTATTTATATTAATGTTAATATTACAGAATTTCACTGCAAACAAACCTACAGTTCCATATATGGAGTGTAAGGGACAGCGTCCCGCAAACTAATAGGGGTTGCGTAGTCAATAGAACTGAACAACTATTAGCCGGGATTTTTTTTCAGGAAGTGAAAAATAATAGTTTTGCATACAAATTGTTTGATCGAGGTGGTAATTTTGTATGGGAAGGTCAATTCCTTTTTTATATTTTGAAAGAAGAATTTCCGGGTGAAAGTTATTCAGTTTCGTTGACTGAGCAACCCCTATTAGTTTGCGGGACGCTGTCCCTTACACCCGGTATAACTCTGTTGTTATTAATTTATCGCTTAACAGGAAATCCTAGTACTAGTTGCTATAAATATTTTTATTATGGATTCAATTTATAATTACGACTATATCTATTTAATGATCACAGAATGATGCATGGACTGTAAAGTGATTCATTCATAGATGTCCACATAGCTATAGTTTAATTATGTACTTAGTACTATTATATATTCTGTGGTTTAATCTCAACTAACAGGATACATTAGAGTAAATAATAGTAAATTTAACGGCAATATATTGGTTTATTTTTAAAACAGAAGGGGGATGATTCTATGCCTCAAACGGTTGTACCTATCTATATACTTTCCGAATATATGAACATTGGCCAAATTTATCTAAAAAAAAATTGCATTAGTATAGGAGCATGCCGTGGTGGACGATGGTTGGATAAGTTTCATTCGTAAATAAGACACCTTGGATAAAGATTTTTTCAGCGTTCATGGGCTGAAAGTACTACTCTGTAGTGTAGTCTGAACAAAATTCAATTTTGTGCACAAGTATGTAGTACTGTTATATATTCTGTGGCACAAGGGCAAAACCGTATCTACTCATAAATGCATCTCTTCTAAGGCAAAGTGAATTAGGCCATTCAGCCAAACATAATAAGAATTTCATAGATAGAACTTGTTATTTTATAATATTTACTTTAAATTATTTGGCTCCTTGTGTTTTTGGCATAATTTTATTATTCAAGTACGTTAGGTTATTTAATTATTTATTACAAAATTAATTTAATAGCAGGCTGTATAGGTCTCAGCCCAAGCCTAATATTTTACGTCGAAAGATTTAAAAAGTTACATGGCGGGATTGAATTGTTCAGTTTATTTACAATATTTTTGTGGAATTTCTTAATTTTCCTCGCAATCGAAGTGAAAACCAGAGTTTTAAACTTTTGCACAAAACCATTTTTATCCTCGATTTAATATCGGATAAAAAACTGTAAAATGTACTATATGACTATAAAGTGTAATTATTTTACAACTATCTACAGATACGTGTAAAATAACATACATACATACATATAATCACGCCTTTACCCCTAATGGGGTAGGCAGAGCGTAAACGACCTAAATAAAGGTCGTTCCGCCACGTCTAAGAAAGTTTTGAGGGTTATTTAAGATAGATTTGTGGGTACATTGCTGTAGTGACAGGTTGTCAGCCCATCACCTAAATTACAATATACTGAAACCCTCGGATCCCTTATCTGGTTTTTACAGCATGTCCGGGAAGAAATACAGTTGGCACATTCGATGTTTTTCTCTCGCTCCCAGGCCAGCATGGAAGAACGCTGAAGGCATGGAAGAAGTGTAAAATAATAACAGTCTAAATGTAGTAGGTACATAGTAGACGCTATTCAATGTAACTACAAGGACATTTTGTGAATATGAACATAAATATCATGAAATACAAATAATAATAAATTAAATATGTATTTTTTCCTAGACTGTTTAAGTTGATGAAGGTTTTTCTTCTTAAGCAATTAATTTGTTCTTTGTTATCGTTTTTTCTTTTGTATTGATACACAATGAAAGTAAAATACTATAACTCTCGTATCTATGTTTTCCTAGTCATCTACAGTGTGTTTAGGAATAATTTATTTAAAAAATGGTCTTTATTTAACTGTGATTTGCATGTGAGTTTTAAAAACTAATTAAGTAAGTACGTTTTTGCAGTGCAGTATGGATAAAATTGGTCCATGAATATCCTAGGTTACTAACTATATTTCATTTGCCCAAAAAAAACTAAACTGGTTCTAAAAAGTAGACAGTTAAGGAATCCAAGTCGATTATGGAACCCTTAAGCTGATCGCAATAATTTTTACTAGCATTGCTAACTTAGCTAACTTATTACAATCTGTGTTTATTCTTTCATGCTGAACTGGGAGCGAAAAACATAGAATGTGCCAGCTGCATTTCCTCCCGGACATGCTGTAAAAACCAGCTAAGGGATCCAAAAGGTTTCTGTACATTGCAATTTAGGCGATGGGCTAACAACCTGTCACTACAGCAATATACCTAAAAATCCATCTTTAATAACCCTCAAAACTTTGTCAGACGTGGCGGAGCGAACTTTGTTTAGGTAGTTTAGGCTCTGCCTACCTCATTAGGGATAATGGCGTGATTCTATGAATGTATACATGTTCATTAGAAACAGATAGTAGTGTGTCTGCTTTGTGAGAATAACTGTGTGCCTGGGTAATGGAAAATTAACCGAAATCGGCCGGAGGACATCAGTACTTAGTATAAACCAAAGTCGCTTTCTCTGTCCTTATATCCCTATGTATGCATAAATCTTTAAAACTACGCAACGGATTTTTATGCGGTTTCTTTTAATGGATAGAGTGATTCAAGAGAAAGGTTTATATGTATAATACATGCATAATATAGTAGAGAAACACTGATGATTTCCTTGCGAAGCTGGGGCGGGCAGCTAGTAATATTATAAATGCGAAAGTAACTCTGTCTGTCTGTTTGTTACTCTTTCACGCCTTAACGGCTGAACGAATTTTAAAGAAATTTGGCAGGACGATAGATAGTGACCCAGAAACGGACATAGGCTACTTTTTACCGCGGAAAAAATCGTTATTCCCACGGCAAAACCATGTAGCCGCGGGTGAAACCGCGGGGCGCTAAAGCTAGCATAATATAAAATTACTTTTCTAAGAAATAAGAGAAAAAATCAGCAACATGCAGTAACTAACTTCATGGCACTCAAAAATAACGTATGACATCCTGTTATGCCTAATCATAGCAAATTAAATTCAAAAAATTATGCATTTTTAAGCGGTATCATTTATCTTTAGCTCTATTTTAACTCACTCACTTTGATAGTCATACATAAAGGCTTGTATTTATGAAGCGATATCAAACTTGAGAGCGATATTAAGTATGGATTTGACAAACCAGTTTGTACTGCAATGACATTTCTGATACGAACTCAAACTCGGTGTCACTCATGAGAGCTGATTGTATTTATAATCAGATATCATCCAAAATCCACTGTTAGCACAGATTTCTTTCATATTCTAATTTCAGAGAGTGCCTGCACTTTGAAAAACAATGGAGCAAAGAGCTTCCTTTTAATTAAAAAATACTCATCATTGGCCTTACACGTCTTTGACAGACGATTTTATCAGTATTTAGTCAGTATCCAGTCAGCGGTCGAATTTTTGATAAAAGATAAAAAGATATGCTGCATGCATGCTGGACTGGGAGCGAGGGAAAAACATAGAATGTCCAGCTGCATTTTCTCCCGGGCATGCTGTAAAAAGAAGCTAAGGGATCCGAGGGTTTCAGTATGTTGCATTTTAGGCGATTGGCTGACAACCTGTCACTACAGCAATATACATACAAATCTATCATAAATAACCTTCAAAACTTTGTCAGACGTGGCGGAACGACCTTTGTTTAGATCGTTTACGCTCTTCCTACCCCATTAGGGATAAAGGCGTGATTATATGTATGTATGTATGTGTATGTTATTTTGAATATTTTTAGAAATGAAATAGCACTGTACGTATAATAATCTATTAGAAGATTTAATCAGTGTCTGAGACATAAATAAATCGTAGCTATGTAAGCCGATACGGGACAAAATACTACAGCCTGTAAATCATGTTTTTCTCATGAATGCGCGCGAGTTAAGTCCGATGCACCCCCAAATATATCATTCGTCAGCACTACATCTGCTGACTAGGTATTGCACCTTCGGTCTTAACACCTCAGCATTTAACTTAGGATGTGCGTCATTACTAATTAGTATATAAACTAGCTAATAAGAAGATTTGTTGAATATTATAAGCCGAAACTCTGTCGCGTTGACTTAATAAATTATATTTTTAAACTCTTCTCCGGCCTATCTCTTGTCTGGCGCAGCACGGCAGGTCTTTACTGAGCTGTCGCTTTTTTGGGCTACGATACAACTTGTTCCTGATTTTGGCGGCACGCTTCGACGTTTCAACGTTTTAAGTAAAGAAGAACCTACAAAACAAATAAATTCGGCAAGGCAACCCTGGGAGAAGCAGCTGGCACGAGTTCGAGCAATATTCCACCACGAGAGGACATGGGAGTAGCTGCAGGACTGTGAGTAAATCTTTTCACCTTCCTTTCAGTTTTCCTTTATAATCCTCTTGTATATCTACGTACATTTGTATTATTTCGTATCAACCTTTACGTTATAATATTTTATTTGTATTATTACACATTAACTTCTGTGTTTAATACTTGTCTATATTGTATTTTTATTTATTTTTTATTGTGAGGTGATTAAGTAGGTCAAGTGAATAGATTCTATTACGCGTACATTGATTGTTTAGAGTACATTACTTGTTTATTAAAATGGAGGGAATTAATAGAGTACCTATGGAGTTAGTTAAGATTATTCCAGTTTTCGAAGGGGATGCTAGGCAGTTACCCCTATTTGTTAAAAAATGCGAGTATATTTTAACTACTTACGCTGGGAACCAAGCTCAAAACGAGTACTTGTTCCATGTTGTCACTAGTAGACTAGCTGGGGAAGCTGCAAAATTAGTCGGGGAAAGGGAACAGATTGACACTTGGGTTGAGCTAAAGACGTTATTGTCTCAACATTTTGGGGATCCTAGGACCGAAGAATGTCTTTCTTTGGAATTAGAATCAACTAAAATTAATAGGGGAGAAAGTTATATCGAATTTTGCCATAGAATTCAGCATTTAAGAAGTGTATTATTTGCAAAGTTGACGGAGACTATTGATGATGCCAACTTACGCCAAGCAAAACGAACGATTTATTATTTATGAGAATTCTTCATTCAATGTATTTTTGTACAATTTACCAGCTTATTTGGTTAGATTGGTGCGTTTGCGAGATGTAAGGACCTTGGAGGATGCCTTAAAGGTAGTTTTAGAGGAACAAAATTTTCAAACTTTGTACGATTTCAAAAACAATTCTAGGACCAATAATATTAGAAATCAAAGACCGAATTTGTCTATTAATAATACCCCAAATCTCTCAAGGCAAAACAATTCGCAAAGGCAACCGATACCATCAACTGCTAATAATTCTTTTTCAGACAATCCGCATTTCAATGCACGTAATTTTGATTATAATAATGATAACCGAAACTTTGGCTCTCGTAATAATTCTTTTCAGATGAGAAATATCCCTAGACAACAAAATAACTCATTTAATTTTCGTAATAACAATCAGTGGCAACAGACAAGTAGGGCGAATTTTCCGCAGTTTCCGCACGGTCAGCAAAGAACGGACAGTGAACCGCGTCATATGTCGGCGTCGGGTTCGAACACTGACGTAACGATGCGTACAGCTAGTTCGAGGCGCATAAACTATACTGATAATAATAACTTTGATAACGTACCGATGCCAGGGCCGTACTCAGACTGTTCTCAGTCAGGGCCGTACTCAGGCTGTTCTCAGCCAAAGTTGTACTCAGGCGAATCTGTTCACGAACAAAATCGAGATGATGAACAGAGAGTAAATTTTTGTATAGCGGCCTCGAACCACAGGGGGTGGAGAGAATAAGAATAAACTGTTTTAGATGCGATAGATGCCGTGTTAACTTACCTCATATAGAAATACCAGAATTGCAGTCCATATTTATGCTGGACACTGGGAGTACCCGGTCATTTATTAGCCCGCGATTAGCCGACCGTTTTTTCAAAGAATTCAAGCGTCGTGAACTATTTGAAGTTGTTAGCACTCACGCTTCAAGTAGGCACAGCGAGGTTATTTTTATCAAACTGCCTCCCATTTTCAAGAGCAATCAAATGTATAAATTTTATGTTTATAGCGTGGATGATAGGTATGACGGATTAATTGGAAGCGATTTAATAAAATATTTAAGGGGACGTATTGACTTTGATATAGATATGTTTTTTACGAAGGACACACAAATACCATTTATTTTCAAACCAGCTATGAGAGAGACATTTTATTTGCCTCCACGAAGCGAGTTACGGGTTAAACTTCCCGTTAGTTTGATAAATGGCGAAGGAATTTTGGACTATGTAAAATTTCAGGAGGGTGTTAGGATGCCATCAGCATTGGTAACTTGTAGAAACGGTTACGCTAGCACGGTAATACAGAATTGTACGGAGGAAGAGCAGGTATTAATGATTACTGCACCCTTCAAGGTAGAGCCTTATAATCAGAACCCGGATGTTCGTGTAAACTTTATGGAGAATCAGGATAGTCCGGATGTAGATAAACTTCTAACAGATAATTTAGATAAATTACGATTTGACCACATGAATCCCGAGGAAAGAAAGGCCATAGAAAATATTTGTAGGGAGTATAAGGACGTGTTCTACTGCGAAAATATTCCTTTATCCTTCACCAATCACGTAAAACACAAAATTCGCACTAGACACGAGGATCCTATACATATCAAGGCTTATAGGTTGCCTCCTTCACAAACTGAAGAAATTAAGAGGCAGGTAGAGAAGATGTTAAATGATGACGTTATTAGAGAGTCCCACTCTCCCTGGAGTGCTCCGGTTCATTTAGTACCGAAGAAGATGGATGCTTCAGGCAAGCAAAAATGGCGAATGGTGGTGGATTATAGACGTCTGAACGATATTACAATCGACGATAAATATCCCTTGCCAAACATTAATGATTTATTCGATATGTTGGGAAATAGCATGTATTTCACAACTTTGGATTTGGCAAGCGGATACCACCAAATCGAAGTGGACCCAGCAGATAGATCTAAAACTGCATTCGGTACACCTTTCGGTATCTACGAATTTAATCGCATGCCATTCGGGCTCAAGACAGCTCCAGCCACATTCCAGAGAACGATGGATAACGTCCTGAGAGGACTCCAGGGGTTGCACTGCCTTGTGTACTTAGACGATGTCATCATTTTCTCAAAAAGTCTTCAAGAACACATTCAAAAACTAAGAGCCGTTTTCGATAGATTTCGCGAGAGTAACCTCAAGGTTCAGCTCGATAAGTCCCACTTTTTGCGTAAAGAGGTTTTGTACCTTGGGCATACCATAACAAGTGAAGGTTTAAAACCAAACACTGATAAAATCGACGCAATACTCAAATATCCAATACCCAAAACCGTTACAGAAATAAAGAGTTTTTTGGGCCTAGCTGGATATTACAGGAAATTTATTAGGGATTTCGCTAAGATAGCTAGACCACTCACAAAATGTTTAAAGAAAGGGCAAAAAATTATACTTGATGATGATTATAGGAACAGTTTTGAAACACTAAAAAAGCTCTTAACTAATGCTCCCATTCTTCAGTATCCAGACTTTAAGAAACCCTTCGTGCTGACAACTGATGCATCAAACTATGCATTAGGGGCAGTTTTATCGCAAGGACCAATAGGTTCTGATAAACCGGTGGCATATGCCAGTCGCACTTTGTCCGATACTGAAGCCAAGTATAGCACAATAGAGAAGGAACTCCTAGCCGTGGTTTGGGCCGTAAAGTACTTCAGACCGTATCTTTATGGCAATAAGTTTACCATATTTACAGACCATCAACCTTTGGCCTGGCTGGATTCACTTAAAGAACCTAACACAAAATTAAGTAGGTGGAGATTACGTTTACAGGAGTTCGATTATGAGACCCGCTATAAAAAAGGCTCACAAAACACCAATGCTGACGCGTTATCACGTATTCGAGTTAATGCATTTGATGATGATATAGAGTCAATGATAGTTAATTTAGACGATAGTGACGAACGAGTTAAGGAAGTAGTAAGGGAATTAGAAAATGATACTAAACAGGATAGCGATCAGGAAATGGAAGTTATAGAACTTTCAGACTCAGATGATGGTGCTACAGCACATTCCATCTCCAATAGGGAACATGAAGGTATTCCTATTTTAAATGAGGCCATAGATACCAAACCAAAACAAATACTGGTATATACATGGTCTAGGCCGAACTTATCTGTTAAAGACTTATCCAACAATAAACAAAGAATTTTGGAGGTACATATGCCGTTGATTAACAACAAGAAGCTTGTAAAGGATCTTTTGAAGGAGTATGTAGATTTCAAACACAAGTATTTTATTTATTTTGAGGACCCTTCCTTTCGCAAATTTTTTTCAATGGTCGTTACTCAGTTATATAAAAAAGGTAGTGTTAATTTAATTGAATGTACGGAACGAGTAGTTAATTTAGTAGACTCAGAACAGGATCAAAGGGATGTTATTTTGAAGTATCATGAGGGGAAGACCTGTCATAGAGGGATTAGGGAAACATTGACAAAACTCAAAAGGCACTATTGGTGGCCAAACATGAAAGAAACCATATCAGCTATCATAAATAGTTGTGAAAAATGTAGGAAAATGAAATATGAGCGTAAACCTATTAAACCTCATATTCAGTTAACGCAAACGCAAAATTCACCTTTTCAGGAAGTTTATATGGACTTGCTTTTTATGGAAGGTAAATACTACCTTACAATAGTTGATGCTTTCAGCAAGTTAGGGCAAGCTATTGACATTCCTAATAGAAGCAGCCCGGAAGTCGTACGAGCGTTGATCAAATATTTCAGCATGTACGGTCTTCCGAAAAAAATAAATTGTGATTCAGGGGCTGAATTTAATAATCAACTATTGAAAGAATTCTTGGCCATGCATAAAATAGAGGTTCATATTGGTACACCCAATAATCCTAGTTCAATGGGTGTTGTAGAACGTTTCCATAGTACGATCAATGAAATGTATAGGTTAGCAAGATACCCGAAAACTGATCAGGATGCAGCTTCCGTTATGACATATGTCGTTATGGGTTATAACAATACTATACACTCTGCAACTGATTTCACTCCATTCGAAATTGCTTTTGGGCAAACGGAGTTAGGTAACGTATTCGATACAGATAGGGAACGTAATCTTATGCAGAAGTTAGTACAGGATCACAGAAAACGTCTAAAAGTTCTTTACGATTATGTAACAGATAAGCTGAAAGATGATAAAGTTAAGGTAAGAGAGAAAAGGGGAGGTGAAGAACCACCAGCAATTAAGCCTGGTGATGACGTTTATATGAAAACTACTCGGACTAGGAAGGCTAAAGAGCTACCTAGATATGAAAAAGCTAAGGTGACAGGCAAACCAAATAGAAATATTGTACCAGTACAACTAAAAAATAAAAATACCCGAGTACCACTCAGAAATGTAAAACGACCTCCACAGGTGGTGGACGTGGACGATGCTGTTGCTGGTCCTAGTGGATCAGGGGCTCAGTCTGAACGTTCAGAATCTCGAGCGGAATCCAGGAATAGCTCCAATGAGGATGGGTTCAGCAGTGGTGAGGAATAGTGAGTGGAGAGTGTTTAAAACTTTAGATTTACAGAATTTAAGTATTCAGTTAAGTAATAATATAAATGAATATTCTAGATTAAAAGGTATTATAAGTAAGTATTCGGAAGCACGACGTGAACTAGTGGGATTAGAAGTACAAATAGAATCTTTTCTAGAACTAACTAAAGACAGATTATATCAAATTTTACCTTCTGTAAGAGTTAAAAGAGGTATTCTAAACCCATTAGGTTCCTTAGTTAAGATAATATCAGGTAATTTAGATAATGAGGATGCAATTAAGTATGATAAGGAAATAAGTAGTTTAGGATTAAAGGAACATTCAATTGAACGAAGAATATCTCTAATGCAAAAAGCTTTCGATAAACTTGTAAACATTTCAGATGATATAAATTTTAACGTTTTGCATCTGCGTCATAAAACCACGCAAATTGATACTCTTTTTAAAGAAGAGTATAATATTTCGAACATTCTAGCTATAACAAATAGTTTAAATCAAATCTTAAATAACTTTCGAACCATTTACAGTATGATTCAAGAAGTTGAGACAGCAATGGCTTTTAGTAAAATAGATACTTTACATCAGTCAGTAATTAATTCAACGGAACTTTTTAACATCTTAAAAACTGTAGAAAAACATGCTCGATTAATGTATCCTGTAACTTTAAATAACTTAGTGAGGCTAGAAAGAAATATTATTTTAAAATCTTATATGAATAATAGTACTTTAGTTTTTATATTAGAAATACCTCTAGTAGAAGAATATACATATATTTACTATAAAATTATTCCTATTCCTATATATTACCCTATCCAAAATAAAACCTATATTATAGTCCCTAAATATCCTTACCTTTTGGTGAATCGATTGAAATACAGGTCCGTAGCAAGCTCCTGTCAGGAGATTGAAGACAAAAAGTTTTTATGTACAGAAGACTCCATCATACAGTACCACAGCGAGTCCTGCATCGAACAGCTTATGTTATTGAAGAATAACCTAACATTATGTCATCAGAATCCTGTTGTAATCGAGAAGACTATGGTTATTAAGCTTACAGATCACCATTGGCTACTTTACTCGCAAGACGACATCACTGTGACAGAAAACTGCAATGATGAGATTAGAAAGCAGATGCTACGTGGAACTTACGTCTTATCGCCAGCACCAAACTGCGAAACAGTCATGGGAAACATTACTGTCGGAGCATCAACCAATGGGTCATCAATGAAGACATTTCTACCACCAGTCCAGATGCCACAACTGATGCGTGAAGTACACAAGGACAATAAGCAGCTTGATCTTCGTGGAATAGACTTTAGTAACGTCAAAGACATCTTGAATTGCGTAAAGTACAGTGTCAGTGATAGTGATTTAAAAGACAGTTCTATTATTTTATGCAGCGATATTAATTTATGGACTTTATTTTTATATGTAGGTGTTATAATTTCAGGATTATTTTTTTTGTATAGGTATCTCCGTAAGATTTATATTGTAAAACGAAATTCTCCGAAGTCTTCTTCGTTTCCTTCGGATAATTTCGCTCTTGGGGAGGGAGGAGTTAAGTCCGATGCACCCCCAAATATATCATTCGTCAGCACTACATCTGCTGACTAGGTATTGCACCTTCGGTCTTAACACCTCAGCATTTAACTTAGGATGTGCGTCATTACTAATTAGTATATAAACTAGCTAATAAGAAGATTTGTTGAATATTATAAGCCGAAACTCTGTCGCGTTGACTTAATAAATTATATTTTTAAACTCTTCTCCGGCCTATCTCTTGTCTCGCGCAGCTCGTGACGTCACCAGCGCACGAGATGCGCGCAAATATGTTTACCATCTGATATTGATATCTTGCGCTGATGCAATATGCTACCAATGTCGAGATCTAAGGCCCGTATTAATTAACAGCACTTGAGACTGACAGCTAGTTTGAGTTCGAATCAGAAATGTATAATTTCAGTACAATGTAGCCTGTCACATCCATACTTAATATCGCTCTCAATCTTGAGATTGCTTTATAAATACTAGCCTAACACGAAGGGAATTATATGCTTTCAAGTTATCAATACGGGGTGTAAGGGACACTGCAGCGTCCCGCAAGCTGATAGAGGTTGCTCAGTCAACGAAACTGAACAACTATCAGCAGGTTTTTTTTTCAGGAAGTAAAAGAAAAAAACATTTTCCATACAAATTGTCTCGATCTCGATTATCGAGGTGGTCATTTTGTATGGGAAGGTCAATTATTTTTTTCATCTCCTGAAATAATTTCCTGGTGAAAATTGATCATTTTCTTTGTCTGAGCAACCCCTACCAGTTTGCGGGACACTGTGTCTTACACCCGTTATATAGGGGAATTTCATGCTTTCAAGTTTAGGAGACATTGGCGTCAATTCTCGCGACATAATCCTAATTCTTATACTTAGCTAGCGCTATCACTTTCTTAAGTTTGGCATAAGAACAGGATAGCAAATAAACACATGACTTTGACATTCCTAATCTGACATAAGACTGCTTATTTGAAGTAAAATAAGGAAGCATGCTCTATGCTCAGTTCTTATTTAAAGAGTCTTACGTCGAATAAGAAATGTCAGTCATGTGTTTACTTGCTATCCTGTTCTTATGTCAAACTTAAGAAAGTGACAGAGCTAGCTTAGAATTAGAATTAGGATTATGTCGCGAGAATCGACACCATTCAGTGAGTTTTATGCTTCCATTTTGTCTTCTAATCTTAAAAATAGCAATACTACACGGATCATTTTTCACAAATACATACCTACTAATGTGGTCTAGAATGACAAGGTGCTTCATAAAAATAAACTCATTTTTTTCTGTTCGATTTGCTCTTGATGATTTACTTCCATGCTGGACTGGGAGCGAGAGAAAAACATAGAATGTGCCAGCTGCATTTCCTCCCGGGCATGCTGTAAAAACCAGTTAAGGGATACGAGGGTTTCTGTATATTGCAATTTAGGCTACAGGCTGACAACCTGTCACTACAGCAATATACCTATAAATCTTAAACAACCCTCAAAACTTTGTCAGACGTGGCGGAACGACTTTTGTTTAGGTAGTTTACGCTCTGCCTACCCCATTAGGGATAAAGGCGTGATTATATGTATGTATGTTTGTATGATTTGCTCTTGACTCTAGGTCATTGTTGGCCTAAATAGCGATCTTAAATTCATAAAACTACTGACTTTTTTGGCTTTTGCCCACCGACGGATTCACTTAGATACGGGGGGTAAGGGAAGCAGTATACAGAACCTGATAGTGTTAACTGACTCTTCACTAGGAAATTCTTTACGGAAATTAAATAAAAATATATTGATCAGACAATTTGTATGGAAAAGCCATCTGAGCAACCCCTTTCTGATACGCTGTCCCTTGCACCCGGTATACTTATCCCCAGACAGGTACCGTTATGGAACGATAGTCTTATTAATCACAATATATCTTGATACGTACTTGGATCAAATCGGGGACGTCCTAAAGAAAGGTTAGGTCAAGAGTACCCTAAACCGACAAGCGTGTATGAAAAGATTAATGAATGTGGATAAAGCGAAAGAAGTATGTAAGGATCGTAGCAAGTGGAAAGATGTGGTCTCTGCCTACCCCTCCGGGAAAGAGGCGTGATTACATGTATGTATGTATGTATATCTTGATCTATTCAATTGTTAATTTATTATTTGAATAGGTTTAAATCCACCCATAATTAATGATAACTAGTCCCATTGTCAAAGTTTCCACTCGAACTCGAACTCGAGTCGAACGACCCGATGAACCCTGGTGTCAGAGTTTTGAAACCACCTAGTAGCACAGCTCTTAGGCCTCTGACGTGGTTTGAGTAACGACCACTATTAAAGACAGCGAACGGGACCGACGGCTTATCGTGCCCTCCAAAGCACGGAATCCTTTTTCTTTTCGGACTATCAGGTGATTCAGGCACCGTAGAAACAGTTTAAGTAATACAGGGTGTAAGGGCGTTTCTCCACTGCTCCTTATTAGGTTCGTATCCGATTCGTACCCGTGAAAATTCCATATAAAACGGATATGGATACATACATACATATAATCACGCCTTTATCCCTAATGGGGTAGGCAGAGCGTAAACGACCTAAACAAAGGTCGTTCCGCCACGTCTGACAAAGTTTTGAGGGTTATTTAAGATGGATTTGTACGTATATTGCTGTAGGGACAGGTTGTCAGCCCATCGCCCAAATTACAATATACTGAAACCCTCAGATCCCTAAGCTGGTTTTTACAGCATGCTCGGGAGAAAATGCAGCTGGCACATTCTGTTTTTCTCTTACTCCCAGTCCAGTAGAAGAAATGCATTCATGGAAGAAATGCATGGATATGAATGGGTGCACTAACTGTCATACATTTACTAGGAACGCCAATTCGGATACAAATTGGATACGAACCGAATACGGAGCAGTGTATAAACGTCCTAAGAGAGTATACCAGAAAACCAAATACACATATAATCACGCCTTTATTCCTGATGCGGTAGGCAGAGCGTAAACTACCTAAACAAAGGTTGATCCGCCACGTCTGACAAAGTTTTGAGGGTTATTTTAGATAGATTTGTAGGTATATTGCATTAGTGATAGGTTGTCAGCCCATCGCCTAAATTTCAGTATACTGAAACTCTCGAATCCCTTAGCTGGTTTTTACAGAATGCCCGTGAGGAAATGCAGCTGGCACATTCTATGTTTTTCTCTCGCTCCCAGTCCAGCATGGAAGTAAACAACTAAAAGGGGTTGAGATTCAACGAAACTGAAAACTTCCACAATGAAATTCTTTCGTGAAATGAAAACAGAGTTTGATTTTCCCACATAAAATTATGTTGCTAGCTGTTTTTATATAATTTTATTCTGTGTCCTTAATTTCTTACAGTTACTTTTGCAAAATTTCAAGCTAAAGGTCGAGTAACGCGTGAAATAGCACAAGAACGGGAATACAGACATACCATAACTATTGAATTAGCCTCGCGCTGTCGGATAAAAGAGCGAGATCTTCTTTTTTACATTCCCAGAAAACTATTAACGTCGCCTTCTTCACTGCGCTTTGATAATTTCATGAGCGTAGATCTAGGTTGGGGTAGAACACGCAACGCAACTCTTCGGAATTGAATGAAAATAACCGTGTAATTTTTTTGTTAGGCAGTAGGTAAACGATAAAGCTATCTATCTAAACGGATGAATATTTTACGAAAAATATTTTTGTACAGATTATTTACCTCGAAAATCATATTAATTTTATTAAAAAACACGTAAGTCCGGAAAAACTCTAGGTACAAAATTAAGAAGATAATTTGTCACCGACCGACACGTAATAACAACGCGGCAATAGAACACCAAGCGAGCTGGCATTGGCCCGAATTAGAACTCTGATATTCCACAGGTTTTTGTCCACGCAAGTTTGGGCGGTTTTGCGGTTTCTACCTTACCTACTACAATTTGTCTATGTTCATGGCCATCTTTAGAATGCAACACGACTGCCCGCGGCTTGTTGGAATACTTGACTGTAATTATTTTACTCAAGAGCCCTCCTAGACAATCCATGTGTCTGTCATTCTTGCTTGACAAGCATGCATTTTTTAAATAAAAATAACATGAAAGATTTGGTTTCATTATATTCTTTATGCTGATATTGTAAAGAGATATTCGTTTGCAATAATTTAAATTTAATATTCACAGTTATTTCTCCATTAAGTAGCTGACTGAAGGAAGTCTGCTTGTTTTTCATTCGGTAGCCCTATCTACATTTGGTAAAGGTTTTTGGGCTGTGAAAAAGTTGCTAAATTGCAATATTAAGTTTTGAGATATTCATTTGATATTTTTTTTATTAGAAATGGTTTTGCTCTTGACTCTAGACACAAAGTCAGGGATGACCGTGACAGGGTCACCTTACCCAGAAAATGCCTGTTATGGCACGGGCAATCTCACGCACCGACGCAACACAACATGCTGTTAGGCGCCGAACTCCGGTGAGAGGGTGACATTGCGTAATCTACTCTACTCTACGTCTCTGGTACTGTGATTTAAGTAGCAATGGTCTGGGCTGGGCTCGGCATATATCACGAAGGGAGGACAGACTGATAGTCGTTGGATATGCGTTCACGAGCACTAACCATGTGACTCTTGGAAAGTGCAACATGGCCGCCTTTCTACCATGTTGATAGATGACCTGATAAAGATAGTACGGAGCGGTTGAATGAGGAATGTTATTGAATTCGGTCGGTTTTGAATATTATCTTTGGTCGGTACTATCTTAAATGTAGAAATGAGAATGTTTTTCTGAAAGTTTAATAATAATGGTCCTCCCACCGATTTTCGGTGATGCCAGCCAATCTCACAGAGATCGGCCAATTGTGCAGGACTAGTTTTTAGTGGCCAATTGTTTTCAATACACACAAGTGCACTCTCTATTCCTATAATCTCTTATTCTGATGGGACTGACTGACTGACACGACCAGAGAGAAATCAGGCGCATAATCGACTGTTTATAAAAGTAGAGCCTACGCATGGATGATCTTACTTTTCGGCCAATCAGGTGATCAACTTGCAATTTCGTACATACATACATACATACATAAATCACGCCTTTATCCCTTACGGGGTAGGCAGAGCGTTTAACGCCTCGTAAAAGGCGCTTTCGCCACGTCTGACAAAAATTGAGGGCAATTTTAGATTGTAATATGTATTGCTTTAGTGACAGGTTGTCAGCCCATCGCCTAAATTACAATACAGTGTAACCCTCGAGTCCCTTTTGCTGACTTCAACAGCATGCCCGGGAGGAAGGGCAGCTGGAACATTCTATGTTTTTCTATCTCTCCCAGTCCAGCATGGAAGAAATTTGCAATTATGGATGCAATTTCGTAACCAAACTAGAAACGACAACACAAAATCTTTGGGCCGGGATCGAACCCCTGACCACCGGGTCGAGAGCCCATGGCTGAGACCGCTGGACTACGTAGGCAGTCTGAAAGTTTAATGAGATTGGTGACTGAAGATGATGACTTCCATCGTTACTAAATTAATTAATTTAATTTGACACCATTGCCTACGCATAAGCCCATCTTTTAAGTAGATTGTGATCAGGCGTCGGGTCAAAAACCCATTAGATTGAAGAAGAATAAGAAGCATTTGAATGAACATGCTTGATGTTACAAATGTCCAAGCAAGCGTGCATGTCAAGCAAGAAAATGCATATAAAATGTTAACCGTCTAGTGCGGACTTTAATTGTTTAACTGTTGACTTCTTTAAGCTTCGTAGAAGCAAATGCATGTGCAATTAGAGAAAGGAAAACTGCAATTAATTTTCTTTGGAATAAATACAGATGTGATGGAGCGAGACCGCATCGTGTCGCTAAACGATGTCACATTGTGAAGAAAGGCTAGAAAGGTATCAATTACTTATTTCTGTATAAATGTTTTTATAAACTCAATTAGTGAATTTTCCTTCCTTAGTAGTTAGGTAATAGTTACACCTAATATTATTATTAATATAAAAAATAAAACTCTAAATTGTTGTAATAGTACCCAAGGGACTAACTATATTGACACTCATGCATGATTGTCATAAAATTTTGCACACTGATTATTCGGTCGAATACATTGATGCTATTTTTTATTTTTGAGATCTTTTGTTATTTACATGTATTCTGCAAATAAATGCCTTATCTTATCTTGGCTTTGGCCAACCCCGCAGGGGACACATTTTTGAAACGTTTTTTTGTCGACCTGAGTGAAGTCAGGCTTCGCGAGTGGATTCTCGAGTCAAACACCCGATGAACCGTGTTATTTTCAAACCGCCTAGTAGCACAGCTATTAGGCCTCTGACGTGGTTTGAGTAATAACACTATCAAAGACAGAGACCGGACCGACGGCTTAACGTGCCTTTTCGAAGCACGGAAAACTTTTTCTCTTTGGAAAAGCAGGTGATCACCTATCTGCCTGCAATGTCCTAACTAAAAATATTTTTGGTTGGCCAATCCAAATTCTCAGATCGAAGTCATATTTTTTAACAAAGGAGCCGATCAATTTCGTTGTTTGAGCATAGGAATTTAATAGTATCGAAATCGTTTGGTCCTAGTTTACTTGCCGTCATGATACAAGGAAGATTATCAGCTACGCAATGTACATCGAATTGTCATTGTCAGTTTTAGTAGAGAAGCAGGTGACACATAGATCTGTTTTATATGCAGTCAAGCGCAGATGTATGTAAAAAAAGATGCTGTTTTCAATTGCCTAGAATCAAACCCATTTCCGGCGATTGTAATAGATTTCACTCTGCAGATGCGGTTCCACTAAACCATGGTACGAGTAAAAATCCAGAAACGTTCTTCAATAGAATATAAAAGCTTGACAAAATAATTGAAGATCAATTATAAATATCTTTGTTTTTACAGTTATATTATAATTGTGTCAGTTGCAACAGTTTAATTACAGCGATATTTTCAAACCCAAATATAGTACGAGGCGTTTTACGCTCTGCCTACCCCGTAAAGGATAAAGGCGTGATTTTATTTTTTATATATATTTATGTATGTATGTATAAAGTACAGACTTTCGTTAATCGTAAGTCGAATACAGTTAAAATTAAACATAAGTATTTCACAGTTTTTAGAAACTGTTTTTACAGGTTCGCACGAAAAACATTTTGGTATTCATTCATAATTTTTGCTAATTTGGATGATTTTCAGGCGATATTTAGCACTTTAGTTTTAAAAAAGCAAAGTCCCCTAAAAAATGTGAAGTTAATGCTAGGAATTCGTCAAAATATACAATACAAATATACTTTATTGCACATAATACAAGACATGTCAAGCAAGAATTCCATGCTGGCCTGGGAGCAAGAGAAACACATAGAATGTGCCAGCTGTATTTCCTCCCAAGCATGCTGTAAAAACCAGCTAAGGGATCCGAGGGTTTCAGTATATTATAATTTAGGCGATAGGCTGACAACCTGTCACTACAGTAATATACCTACAAATCTATCTTAAATAAACCCTCTAAACTTTGTCAGACGTGGCGGAACGACCTTGTTTAGGTCATTTACGCTATTTATTCAGCAGTGAAGAACTAACTCTTCTTATTGCAATTAGAACTCGATTATATATAGCTGAATGAGATCATTGTTCTAACAAGTCAGATTTATCCCAGACTTCAGATTGATCTCAAAGGGTTCTAGTTTAAGTGCAAAATACTAATAAAATAAATAATTAATAAAAAAAATATAACCGACTGCTTAAATCATCATCTCCCTAGACTTATCCCGTATCTCACGGGGTCGGCTTCCTAATCTAGGGGATTGAATGAGGGTACTGGTTTTTACACAGAGCGACTGCCATCTCATCTCTACAACCCAGTAGGGAAACCAGACCCAATCCTAGATCAGAGTTTTCAAGCCGCCAATGCTTGGCACTGGCCTCTGACATGGCTTAACGACTAATATCTACGGTATTAAACGATATTAACCGGGATCAACGGCTGAACGTGCCTTCCGAAGCACGGAAAAAGCACCGAGTAAACGTACATATGAAATTCGAAAACCGAAAAACACCGACTGCTTAAATGTAACCTTCTAAATCTTAAGATCATAAAAAGGTGATAATTTAAAGAGTAAAGTTATTGGAGAAGCTTAAAGTAAATTTTCATTTAACTACCTATTTAAAGATATTCCAGTTACCATAGTTTACATACATACATATAATCACGCCTGTGTTTCTAATGGGTGAGGCAGAGCGTAAACAAAGTTTTGAGAGTTATTTAAGATAGATTTGTAGGTATATTGCTGTAGTGACAGGATGTCAGCCCATCGCCTAAATTACAATATTCTGAAACCCCTTAGCAGGTTTTTACAGCATGATCGGGAGGAAATGCAGCTGGCACAATTGGCACATTCTTTGTTTTTCTCTCGCTCCCAAGCCAGCATGGAACATCATAGTTTGTCGACGTAAATTTTAAGTAGTAATGTAAAGTAGTTTTCATTTTTACGATTATTGTCTTTTGTTAAACTGATTGACGTAAGTAAAGCTGGCCCATCTAGAAGAGTAGGGCGCAACAAAGGACCTACATACACACCATATAATCCGTTAACACGTTACAGTCTTTTGCCTCGCAAAGTCGGGTAAAAAGGTACAAAACAACGCGTTGATTTATACTTGGTGTTCCAAGAATGGTATTCAGGATAGCGGTAGTAAAGACTGACACATTCATAGAGGACATTTAAAGGACTGTCTTGGCTTTAAATATCTTGCCTTCGTGGACGGGGAATTTCTCATTGTTATAGTATCAAAATACATACACAGCTCAAGTCCGATCGTGTATGGAGTACTGCTGCCACCTTTGGGACGGTTCAGCTAAATACCAGCTGGCTGCCTTAGACTCAATCGAGAAACGTGCTAAGAAGCTCATTGGAGACTCAGCACTGGTTGAGGCAAAACTACAGAACCTTGAGCACCGTCGCAGAGTGGCGTGCATGTCGGTATTTTACAGGATACATTTCGGGGAGTGCGCGTTAGCACTTCATGACCTTATACCCCCCTCCCCTTTCCATCTCCGGAGCACGAGGCGTGGACAGGGGTTCCACCCGTATGTCGTGGATATACCACAAATTCGCACGAAGCGGTTCGCTTCCACATTCTTAATGCGAACGGCTAAGGAGTGGAACTCCCTGCCGGCGGATCTGTTTCCGGAACAATATAACCTGGGCCTTTTCAAGGCGAGAGTGAATAGGCACTACATAGGTGAGTATGCTTCAACATAGTCCGCATCGTCACTTTCCACCAGGTGAGATGGCGGACAAATGCTCGCCTATATATATAAAAAAAAAAAAAAAAAAAACAAAATACATACATGTAATCACGCCTTTATTCCTAATGGGGTAGGCAGAGCGTAAACGTCCTAAAAAATGGTCGGCCCGTCTCGTCTGACAAAGTTTTGAGGGTTATTTAAGATAGATTTGTAGGTATATTGCTGTATTGACAGGTTGTCAGACCATCGCCTAAATTACTATATACTGAAACCCTCGGATCCCTTAGCTGGGTTTTACAGCATGCCCGGTAGGAAATGCTGCTGGCACATTCTGTGTTTTTCTCTAGCTCCCAGTCCAGAATGGAAGAATCAAAATACTTCGCTAAAAAGGGTATAAGGGACAACTTCACACAAACTTCAACGAAAGTGAAGAACTTTCACGAAATGAAAGAAAATGGTTTCCGCATTCCCATACAAACTGTCTGATCGAGGAGGTCAGTTTGTCTGAGGAGGAAAGCCCTATCAGTTTGCATGAAGTTGTCCCTTACACCCGGTATCTTGTCTTCGGAGACGAGTGTTTCGAGACGACGTAATAACTAAAAACAATAACAATTCTAATAGTTATAATGTCCAGCTGGCTGCCTTAGACTCAATCGAGAAACGCGCTAAGAAGCTCATTGGAGACTCAGCACTGGTTGAGGCAAAACTACAGAACCTTGAGCACCGTCGCAGAGTGGCGTGCATGTCGGTATTTTACAGGATACATTTCGGGGAGTGCGCGTTAGCACTTCATGACCTTATACCCCCCTCCCCTTTCCATCTCCGGAGCACGAGGCGTGGACAGGGGTTCCACCCTTATGTCGTGGATATACCACAAATTCGCACGAAGCGGTTCGCTTCCACATTCTTAATGCGAACGGCTAAGGAGTGGAACTCCCTGCCGGCGGATCTGTTTCCGGAACAATATAACCTGGGCCTTTTCAAGGCGAGAGTGAATAGGCACTACATAGGTGAGTATGTTTCAACATAGTCCGCATCGTCACTTTCCACCAGGTGAGATGGCGGACAAATGCTCGCCTATATATATAAAAAAAAAAAAAAATGTCAAAATACTACTTCTATATAAATAAACTTACTTATAACTCCGGTTTAGAAAAAAATTAAACAAAGTTTCATGTCTTTTAATCGAAGATCTTATTTGTAAAATAAGTTTTAGCTATTAGATATAACAACATAATAAATAATAGTTTTAGCAACTTAACTAATTTGCCAACACATATCATTTATTTTTTAAATGTGTATTTGTATAATAAGACATGAAACTTTGTTTACCTGTATTCTAAAGTTATTCGCAGTATGTTTGTGTGTTTTAATTATTAATGAGTTTAGCGCAAATTTTATGAAGATTTTTTAGGGTTTGCGCTCTGCCTAGCCTATTTGGGATAAAGGCGTGATTATATGTATGTATATGAAGCTCCAGGATGTCACAAATTCATCAAACTCAATAAGAATTATGACACTTGCTAATTTAGAGCTCCAGTTTTTTGTTAACTAAAATACAATAAAGTTTTTATATAGGTACGTCTGTTTGTAACAAACAAAGTAATTTGGCAACAAGACTTACGATTTGGGGGCGTATCTTATACGATATTTTTGTGATTGCGATGTTCTTTTTAGAATTTCATTCCAATTCTAAACAGTAAACGTCAAATTCTTCTTCTGTCGAGTGGGTATCGAGTCTATCGACCCGATGAACCCTGGTGTTAGAGTTTTTAAACCACCTAGTAGCAAACTGATAAGGGTTGCTCAGTCAACGACACTGAACAACCATCAGCAGGATTTTTATTTTAGGCAGTGAAAAGAAGAATGTCCTTTCCATACAAATTGTCTGCTTGGGGTCAATATTTTGTATGGAAAAGCCAATTTGTTTTATCTTTTCCTGCAAGATTTTCCTGGAGAAAGTTGTTCAGTGTCGTTGACTGAGCAACCCCTATCATTTTGCGGGACGCTGTCCCTTACACCTGCTATTAATACTTTTCTTTTACTAATTCTGTAAAGGGACTCAACTACGTCTGAACTAATCAAAGTGTAAAAGTTTATAATTGACTAGCAGCCCGTCCCGGCTTCGCACGGGGTAGACAATTTTTTTTTTTAAGTAATTAAAGCAAAGACATTTTAAGACTCATTTTTCTACACCTTCGGTTACATTGTTCAAATTTTATCAAGGATCCCTAATTTTTTTCAAAATGTAATGTAGCCTATGTCAAATTGGAAGAATTTAGCATTCTATTGGTGAAAGATTTTTTTAAATCGGCCCAGTACTTTTTGAGCGTATTCATTACAAACATACAAACATACAAAAATAGGTACAAATCTTTCCTCTTTATAATATTAGTGTAGAAGTGTAGATAAAAGGATCATTCAAAATTTATGCAGAAATATGTTAGCTAGAATATAAAACGAACAAAATGTTAAAAGGTAGCAATTCGTGCTTAGTTGCAAAAGTCACGATTCAACTAATTTAGTCTATACATGTAATTTTTCATCATGAGATAACAGAACGAGACGGTAATAATTTAGTTAAGATTTAGTTATATTGTGCCCTCCACAAATCGATCACAGAGGCAGTTAGTGGTCAGAGCCATGGGCTTACGATCCGGAGGTCCTGGGTTCTATTCCCGGGGGGAACACAAAGTAAGCTAATCATTTATTTCTAAGCCTTTATAGGTTTTTATAGTTGATATTTGTCAATTTATCACTTTGTGAATTTTTCCCCGGTTTGTTCAGCACAATGCAAGCTGAATCCACCTGATTTGTCTGGAAGAAAACGGATTCCGGGCTTCGGAGGGCACGTCAAGCCGTTGGTCCCGAACACTGTTTCTAATAGTGGTCGTTACAGGTCGATGTTGCTCCACGTCCGTAGGAACTACCTTAAAAGCCTACACGTGACCGCGGGTGGTGCTAAGAGTGCACTAATACCGGCTGTTGCACTGTCCTCTGGACCTCGCAGCAAATAATGCCATACGATAAATAATAAATCCACAAATCGATAGGAATATTTAATAAAAAAATAATAATGTACCTACCTTCGTGCTAAAGTAATGTTTTGTAGCTTTGTGTACGTATTGTATGCCTTTTCCTGTATAGACATAAACAAACAAGAAATTAACAATGTTAGAGCTACGTCAATATTGCACTGAGAATACTGCCCATAGAACAAGTTTTCTTAATTGTATTGACGCAAAGAAGTATAGCCCTGACCTTCCTCAATGTAAACAAACAACATACCTACATACATACTGGCCGATGGGGGTCGTATTTCGACGCTACAGACCTCCTGCCGTCGTCCATACGTTGAAATAGTATCACTACATAGTATAAAACAAAGTCGCTTTCTCTGTCCCTATATCAATATGTATGCATAATTCTTTAAAACTACGCATTGGATTTTGATGCTGTTTCTTTTAATGGATAGAGTGATTCAAGAGGAAGGTTTATATGTATAATACATGCATAATATAGTAGAGAAACACTGATAATTTCCTTGTGAAGCCGGGGCGGGTCGCTAGTTTAAGTATAATTATGTATGTTAGTCTGTAAGGTATATATTCTATGGGCCTCTGTTTAAATTATTTAACATCTATTAATGTAAATATTACCTAAAATAAAATGTTGTTTTTTTTATTATTATTATATTATCATGCCTTTGACCTAATGGGGTAGGCAACAAAGGTCGTTCCGCCATGTCTGACAAAGTTTTGAAGGTTATTTAAGATAGATTTTTAGGTATATTGCTGTAGTGGCATGTTGCCAGCCCATCGCTTAAATTGCAATATACTGAAACCCTCAGATCAATTAGCTGCTTTTTACAGCATGCCCGGGAGGAAATGCAGCTGGCACATTCTATGTTTTTCTCTCGCTCCCAGTCCAGAATGGATGAATAACAAACAATATAGGTGACCGAAATTTGAACCTGCGCTAAATTGCAAAGAAAAATCAGTTTATGGGCCGCATTACACGTTGGTATTGCTAAGTCAACGTTAAAAATAGTAACTATACTTACATTAAAAAATACTAAACTAAACACTGTTCTGCGATCTCTCGAAATTAACTATACCTAATTATTATTTTAGTCTTCTTTTACTGTCGAGTGGGTACCGAGTCTATTGACCCGATGAACCCTGGTGTCAGAGTTTTTAAACCGCCTAGTAGCACAACTATCAGGCCTCTGACATGGTTCGAGTAACGATAACTATCAAAGACAGCGACCGGGACCGACAGCTTAACGTGCCCTCCGAAGCACGAAATCTTTTTCTTTTTTTCGGACAATCAGGTGATTCAGCCTGCAATATCCTAACCAAACTGGGGAAATATTCACAAAGTGATAAATTCTCAAATATTAACTTTGTGTTTCCCCCCTGGGAATCGAACCCAGGACCTCCGGATCGGGTGTCCATGGCACTAGCCACTAGACCACGGAGGCAGTTAATTATTATTTTAGTAAACTACCTAGTCCCTAGAAACATTGAAAGTGTTCTAAGGAGATGAGATAAATTAGCATCTAAAACATATAGCTGAAGGTGCAATTTCGTATGAAACTTTTCATTCTATTTCAGAGCCTGAAAATGTTCACAGATTACGAAACATAAAGAACTAAATCATAATAATTAAAACAATGTAACTCGACTCTGGCACACGAAACACATAAAGAAGCTAGATAGACGTCAGTTTAACCTAGTTTATAAAGTTCAGTCTAGTTTTACCACAAGTTTAGTGTCTGAAAGAGTGGCATTTCCGGACAACACGGTAATTTGCCTATGTCTGAATCATACATACATACATAAAATCACGCCTTTATCCCTTACGGGGTAAGCAGAGCGTAAAACGCCTAAAAGGCGCTTTCGCCACGTCTGACATAAATTGAGGGCAATTTTAGATTGTATTGTGTATTGCTGTAGTGACAGGTTGTCAGCCCATCGCCTAAATTACAATACACTGTAACTCTCAAATCCCTTTTGCTGACTTCTACAGCATGCCCGGGAGGAAGAGCAACTGGAACGTTCTATGTTTTTCTTTCTCTCCCAGTCCAGTATGGAAGATAAATGTCTGAATCGCTGGTGCTAATTTAAAGTTTATTTTTATGAAGTTTGAGTTTGCTCTGTACTCTAGTGTATAATCATCATCATTCGCTTGCCTATATCCCATACCGGGTGTAAGGGACAGCGTCCTGCAAACTGATAGGGGTTGCTCAGGCAACGAAAGGAAGGAAGATCAGACAATTAGTATGGAAAATCATTTTTTTTTTCATTTCCTGAAAAGAAATCTGCTGATTTAGTTAGATTACCCAAAAAAAGGTCTTTGCACATCACACCGATAACTACGCTGACGGCACGGCAACGACACGGCAACATCCCTATAACATCCACCTAGTTGCAATCTGAGCGAGTAGTATTATATTATCTGTGCCCACACTCGTATGCTTTGTACGAAAACAACATACATGCAGTTTGGCAGGCCAAACAACATACATGCAGTTTGGCAGGCCAAACAACATACATGCAGTTTGGCAGGCCAAACAACATACATGCAGTTTGGCAGGCCAAACAACATACATGCAGTTTGGCAGGCCAAACAACATACATGCAGTTTGGCAGGCCAAACAACATACATGCAGTTTATCAGGCCAAACAACATACATGCAGTTTGGCAGGCCAAACATCATACATGCAGTTTGGCAGGCCAAACAACATACATGCAGTTTGGCAGGCCAAACAACATACATGCAGTTTATCAGGCCAAACAACATACATGCAGTTTGGCAGGCCAAACATCATACATGCAGTTTGGCAGGCCAAACAACATACATGCAGTTTATCAGGCCAAACAACATACATGCAGTTAGGCAGGCCAAACATCATACATGCAGTTTGGCAGGCCAAACAACATACATGCAGTTTATCAGGCCAAACAACATACATGCAGTTTGGCAGGCCAAACAACATACATGCAGTGTGGCAGGCCAAACAACATACATGCAGTTTGGCAGGCCAAACAACATACATGCAGTTTGGCAGGCCAAACAACATACATGCAGTTTGGCAGGCCAAACAACATACATGCAGTTTGGCAGGCCAAACAACATACATGCAGTTTGGCAGGCCAAACAACATACATGCAGTGTGGCAGGCCAAACAACATACATGCAGTTTGGCAGGCCAAACAACATACATGCAGTTTGGCAGGCCAAACAACATACATGCAGTGTGGCAGGCCAAACAACATACATGCAGTGTGGCAGGCCAAACAACATACATGCAGTTTGGCAGGCCAAACAACATACATGCAGTTTGGCAGGCCAGCGACCGGGGAATTAATGCCGTGCCGGCAAGTGGAAAAGCGATCCATATAATTTTATTGATTTTCATTGATTATCTCTTCCACAGTACCGTCGACGGTGCCCTGCTGTCGCCGTTGCCGTCGTCGTGCCGTCTAGTCGAAAAACGCCCAACATCTTTCATAGCCTTAGGAATAGTAAAAAAAGAATAAATAAATAAATAAACATAGAATGTGTAAGCTGCATTTCTTCCCGGACATGCTGTAATAACCAGCTTAGGGATCCGAGGGTTTCAGTATTTTGTAAGTTAAGCGGTGGGGATGTAGTGTTTGTACATATCAGCAAAAATAGGATATACTATGTCTCTATTGTCTCTCACGGGTAGCGGGGGGGCAGTCACGTGAGAGCTTGGTGCGAGAGCGGACGTGTTTACCCCAACTACTGGTGACGTAACGAGCCGATTTCTGGTGTGGCACGAGTACTACATTTTATAACCTGTCCTGTCACTACAGCAATATACCTACAAATCTAACTAAAACAGTCAAAACTTTGTCAGTCGTGGCGGAACGACCTTTGTTTAGGTTATTTACGCTCTGCCTACCCTTTTTACGCTATGTCTATGTGACTAGTATGTGCCTATTTTTGAGAGATGATTTATCAATATGCAGATACAACTGCCTCCGTGGTCTAGTGGTCAGAGCCATGGGCTTACGATTCGGAGGTAATGGGTTCGATTCCCAAGGGAGGATCGTTTGGTTAGGACATTGCAGGCAAAATCACTTGATTGTCGAAAAGTAAAAGGATTCCATGCTTCGGAGGGCACCTTAAGCGAGTGCCGTCGCTGTCTTTGATAGTGGACGTTACTAAAACTATGTCAGTGACCTGATAGCTGTGCTACTAGGCGGTTTGAAAACTCTGACACCAGGGTTCATCGGGTCGTCTTTCGACTCAAGAATCCACTCGCTAAGAAGAAGTATATGCAGATTACTTAAAACCATCGTTCACCACCGGGAATCGAACTCACGGTCTCCAGATGTGGAACCCAAGGCTCAAGACTAGGTACTGGATCACATAAGATGTTAGAAATATATGTAGGTAAGTAGGGTATTGGGCTCGATTCTAGATACCACCGGCTAAAACTAAAAATAAAATCCAACTGTCACTTTCAAAATAATAAAATTGAAAAAGGCGATTTATCCTCTATGGTTCCACTTTATCCGCTAGATCTTGACGCGCTTTTGCACGTTCCCCAGTATTTCTGTCAATTTTATCCGCCATATCATATGACGGCGGATGAAAATGACAGATAACGCATAAAGCCACCGACTATAAATCTAAAACCGGAGAAAATTGATCTCCTATTTTTTTCCAAAGTTTTTAGTTTGAAAGTGATAAATAGATTTTAATTTTAGTTTTAGCCGGCAAATCTAGAATTGAGCCCATTATAACACTAATTAATACCGGGAATTCCACACATAGTCTACGTCTTAGAATATAATTTGTTTCTATTTATAATTACTAGAGAACGCAGAATACAAACTGGTAATCTGATCGGCAAATATCTTGTTTTCCTCATTGACCGTCTTATTTACATATACTAAGCGCATATCTCATGTTTAAACATATATAAACCCATACATACCAGGTGTAAGGGACAGCGTCCCACATACTGATAGGGGTTGCTCAGTCAACTACACTGAACAACTATCACCCTAACCCTCTTGTAGTTAGCGCCTCTAACTACGTTCCCCAACCTGCGACTCGTTACAAACGAAGGCCTAGGCATGTCCTTACCGACGGCGATGACCAAATTACCCTTGCGTTTAATGCTGCCAATATTAGTCGAGCCACACTCTGCACAAGCTCTTCCAGCAACCGCGCACCCCGCCGGCGGGGTCGCGAAGGTCCCTCCTTTGCTCCCCACTTTGGGGTTTACCGGCACGTACCGGGCAGATTCTCTCCGATAAGGAGTCCCCAGGCAACGCCATAAGCCGAGGTTCGAGCCCTAGTGGGCGCCCCTAGGCAGTTGCCATTTCATTAAGGGTGTAGATTGCGTGTAGCACCTCCCCGCCTTAGCCTGGTGACGCATTATATACACTTTGTAGTATTTTGCAAACAGGTCCATTAAAAAAAAAAAAAAAAAAACTGAACAACTATCAGCAGGATTTTTTTGCAGGAACTGAAAACCGTTTTACTTTAGTTTACTTTCATGCTGGCCTGGGAGCGAAAGAAAAACATAGAATGTGCCAGCTGCATTTCCTCCCGGGCATGCTGTAAAAACCAGCTAAGTGATCCGAGGGTCTCTGTATATTGCAATATAGGCGATGGGCTGACAACCTGTCAGTACAGCAATATACCTAAAAAATCTATCTTGATTAACTTGAGGGTAAACTTTGTCAGTTGTGGCGGACCTTTGTTTGGGTCGTTTACGCTCTGCCTACCCCATTAGGGATGGGGGCGTGAATATACGTATGAAAAAGAATATTGGTTTTCCCATACAAAGTGATACCTGGATCAGACAATTTGTATGGCAAACCAATTTATATATTCTCTTCCTGAAAAAAAAACCCTGCTGATAGATGTTCAGTGTCGTTAACTGAGCAACCCCTATCAGTTTGCGGAACGCTGTCCCTTACACCGACGCATATGTTTTGTAAGCATAAGCATTGACAGCGTGTGGAGCTCAACCTTGCGCGCATTAAGTGACGCCTGTGTGTTGCTGCCCTATATACATACATATAATTACGCCTTTATCCCTTATGTGGTAGGCAGAGCGTAAACGATCTAAAAAAAGGTCATTCCGCCACGTTTGACAAAGTTTTGAGGGTTATTTAAGATAGATTTGTAGGTATTTTGCTGTAGTGACAAGTTGTCATCCCATCGCCTAAATTACAATATAATGAAACCCTCGGATCACTTAGCTGGTTTTTATAGTGTGCCCGGGAGGAGATGCAGCTGGCACATTCTATGTTTTTCTTTCGCTCCCATGCCAACATGGAAGAAACTGTTGCTGCCCTAACAGTGCCTAAACTTTTTTTTAGATAGGTAAGTTTGCTCTATTGTCAATTCTGTTTCTGTCACCTTTGCCTTAGAATCAGAATCAAGTCAAATAAAAAAAAACATCCGAGATGTACTTAGGTACTTAATAAGCTTAGGTAGTCTCCTAGATTGACTTGTTTGTTTATACACGCTATTTCTTAGAAGCCATACAGGACAAGGAAGTCCGATAGTACCTACCTACTCACCTATTATTACTTCTCTTATCTTGATGTCGGTTCCCATACTAAATTGTGACCATGATTATGTCGGAAAATATAAGAATTCTAGATTCCATTTTATTAATTACTAGCGACCCCCTCCGGCTTCGCACGGAAATTATCAGTGTTTCTCTACTATATTACGCATGTATTATACATATAAACCTTCCTCTTGAATTACTCTATACAATAAAAGAAACCTCAAAATCCGATGCGTAGTTTTAAAGATTTGTGCATACATAGGGATATAGGGACAGAGAAAGCGACTTTGTTTTATACTATGTAGTGATGGTTAAGTTCTCATTTCAATCCCGCATCCACCTGAGAATAGTACATTAGTAACCAAGGGTTGCTATACATCAATTGCATACGAGGTATTTGGCAGCTAATAGTACATACATACATATAGTCACGCCTCCATCCCTAATGGGGTAGGCGGAGCGCAAACGAACTAAACAAAAGTCGTTCCGCCACGTCTGACATAGTTCTGAGGGTTATTTAAGATAGATTTGTACGTATATTGCTGCTAGTGACAGGTTGTCAGCCCATCGCCTTAATTGCAATATACTGAAACCCTGGGGTCCCTTGGCTGGTTTTTCCTAAAATAATTTCTTGGTAGAAATTGTTCAGTATCGTTGACCGATCGACATCAGTTTACACCCGGTATTTAAAGACATTTAGATTATAACATAAATTTCTAGGCGACAAGCTACGTTATTTCTTGTTCTGAGTTTATTATTACACGCACAACGCACACTGGCGAAACGAAAAAGGCTGGCACTATAAATTGCACAGGAATACCAATTGCAGGTCTTCGCATAGGTAGCTTGCCTATACCGGGTGTAAGGGACAGCGTCCTGCGAACTGATAGGGGTTGCTCAGTGAACGAAACTAAACAACTTTCACCAGGAAATTCTTTCAAGAGACTTCCATTACAGAATGACTACCTCGATCAGACAAGCAAAAGCTAATTTTATTTCACTTCCTGAATAGAAATTCTACTGATAATGGTTCAGTTTCGTTGACTGAGCAAACCCTATCAGTTTGCGGGACGCTGTCCCTAACACCCCTTATAGTAACATGGAATCTAGCTGTTGTACTGTAACTGAACTGACTAATAACAGAAATTTTAGTGCACTCTGGAAAGGGCAATATTAAAATAATTAGACACTAAAAGCCATGGTGTGGGGTCTGTATGTTGCTTGGTTTTTTTATATTTGTTTTGATATTAATTTACTTATACTTCCATGCTGGCCTCGGAGCGAGAGAAAAACATAGAAATGTGCCAGCTGCTTTTCCTCCCGGGCATGCTGTAAAAACCAGCTAAGGGATCCGAGGGTTTCAGTATATTGCAATTTAGGCGATGGGTTGACAACCTGTCACTACAGCAATATGCCTACAAATTTAAATATTCCTCAAAACTTTGTCAGATGTGGCGGAACGACCTTTGTTTAGGTCGGTTACGTTGTGCCTACCCCATTAGGGATAAAGGCGTGATTATATGTATGTATGTATGATATTTGTTTACTTCTCTGGCGCATGTCAATTAGGAAGTGGTGAGAGACGCAGAGGCGTGTTGTTTTTGTGTATGTCGCAGGATTATGATAAAAACCCGGACTTTGAAAAATCGGGTCGAACGACTCATTCCCACATGATAGAAGAAGACGACAAAAACTAGTTTTTTGATCAAAACTCGGACTTTGACAAATTCTAAGACTTTTCTCTGGATTATCATCAGTAAAGTTTTGTCAAAGTTCGAGTTTTGATCAAAATCTTAGATTTTGGATCGTAAATCCGATTTCATTATAATCCTGCGACGTATAGAAATTTACGTCCGCGCAGCACAACTTCAAATCAAGCTGCGCTGCGCAGGTGTAAATTTCTATACAAATCGGCGCGCATCCGCCTCGCCGCTGCATCGCCGCTGTATCGCCGCCGCTTGCTAATTGCATAATCACTACATAGTATAAAACAAAGTCGCTTTCTCTGTCCCTATATCCCTATGTATGCATAAATCTTTAAAACTACGCAACGGATTATGATGTGGTTTATTTTAATGGATATAGTGATCCAAGAGGAAGGTTTATATGTATAATACGTGCATAATATAGTAGAGAAACACTGATATTTTCCGTGTGAAGCCGGGGCGGGTCGCTAGTTTTGTATAAAGTTTCAATTCTTCAGCTCATAAAAAGCAGTTTACGCGCGCCTAAAAGAAGTGAGCAAAGTGTAATTTTGCACTCATAACAATTTTAAACATTATATCACATCAAATAAATTTAAATGTACCAGCTGCATGTCCTCCCGGGCATGCTGTAAAAACCAGCTAAGGGATTCGAGGGTTTCAGTATATTGCATGTTAGGCGATGGGCTGACAACTCGTCACTATAGCAATATTGTAATTCATCTGAAATCATCTGACCCTCAAACTTGTCAGACGTGGCGGTACGAACTGCCTACCCCGTTAGGAATAAAGGGCGTGATTATATGTATGTATGTAAAAAAAGACATGGTAATTCAAGATAGTAGGTTCAAGTCCTACATTTTTTTTTGCAGTTGTTGTTCGATTCACACATGACTGTTTTTTTTATTAGTTACGTATAAAAATGTTGGCGTCTTATAAGGGTATCTGGACCTATGGTTAAGAAATTCATTCACTTCATTTTATTTTAAGCACTTTTGCTTACGCGGTGCCAAAAATGTACCTATATTCGGACATACCTTGCCTTATTATTTTTCGTTTGGCATTATTTGCGAGGCAAATTTTAATTTAAATAATGCAAATATAAATATTCAATCTGAATTACTTAATTATTATACTGTCAGTTTGTACCTATTAGTTTTCAACTTAACATAAATTGCTAATTAATCTGTAAGTTGCTGAAGACATAATTTATTTTAAATTAAATGTAAATATTTTAGGGGTGTGTCGACTGTCCAGTCATCAACATTATGACGAACTTGGTAAAGGAAAGTTTAGACCTACCATTCTGGACTGGGAGTGATAGAAAAACATAGAATGTGCCAGCAGCATCTCCTCCCGGGCATGCTGTAATAACCAGCAAAGGGATTCGAGGGTATACTGAAACCCTTTGTTAGTTTGCGGGACGCTGTCCTTTACACCTGGTGGAATGATCTCTGTGATCAATTGACTGCTAAACAGATTTGTTACTACAACGATCAAACAGATTCGCTGTCTTTAACGGTTATGTCTTTATTTTTTATTTTTTATTGGGTTTCTGAGTCAAGAGGAAAACCACTTACTTCCATACCTCCATGCTGGACTGGGAGTGATAGAAAAACATAGTATGTGCCAGCTGCATGTTCCCCCCGAGCATGCTGTAAAAACCAGCTAAGGGATCCGAGGGTTTCTGTATATTGCAATTTAGGAGATGGGCTAACAACCTTTCACTATAACAATAACCCTCAATACTTTCTTACGAGGCGGAACGACCTTTGTTTAGGTCGTTTACGCTTTGCCTACCCCATTAGGGATAAAGGCGTGATTATATGTATGCAATTTATAATGACCTCATACGTATATATATATTTAAGTATAATATTTTTTATTGATCTCAAGAGCACGTGCGTGTTTTTGCTAAACTTTCACATAGCAAGGCCATCTGATGTAAACATGCCTTCGTTGACATTTTTGTGCGTTTACGCACAGCATCGCGTATAGAAAGAAACCGAACCGACCTTGCCTTAGTTATTTTTGTCAGACAAAGCGAAAAAAAGTTGACTTACACGTGCTTTAATATAATTATAGATTGCTTCCTGCTGCGCCTAAAAACGGAATCAGCTTGGTCTCCTTACAATTTGCTTGGTTAGGGTTTATGTGACCCCGATTACATTTTTCTGACTGTCACATCACAATTTTTGTGTATATTTTACAATGGTATTTTTAACATTTCTTATTGACATTCTTTATCAAAAAACGCAGTTACTTTTGACTATTCGTTTCTTTCTTCGGTAACAGATTATTCTAGAAGGGATCTTGTATTTTTCCTCCACAAAAAGTATCTCATATGCGTCGTCTCTCGGATGCCATATCTAGGTTACAAAGTTTCAAATGGATAGACGGATTTTTATACATACATACATATAATCACGCCTTTATCCCTAATGGGGTAGGCAGAGCGTGAGCAACCTAAACAAAGGTCGTTCCTCCACTTCTGACAAAGTTTCGAGGGTTATTTAATATAGATTTGTATATTGCTGTAGTGACATGTTGTCAACCCATCGCGTAAATTACAACATATCGAAACCCTCGAATCCCTTTAGCTGGTTTTCATAGCTTGGCCGGTAGGAAACGCAGTTGGCACATTCCATGTTTTTCTTTCGCTCCCAGGCCAGCTTGGAATTCTATACGTATCTTTATAGTTGTTTATTAGGTCAGGCCAGTCCTACTCAGTTGGATAATATCTTGACACACTGTTAAAGTAGTTCTCATATAAATCAGAACAATTAGGTAGTTTGCTCGTTGAATTCTCAGACAACTACTAGACGGGGCTCGATTCTAATACCACTTACTAAATTTATGTTGGCCCTGACATTTTTAGTTTAATAGGTAAGTACTACAAGATTGACAAGGGTTTGGAAAATTGGCACGGGAATGGAATTTGACAGATTTAGCACATTTTTACACATAACAGCTATTTATTTAAATGTTTCTTTTGAATATTGTAAACAACTATGGCAAATTATACGTACTTAGTGGTATAATTAATTAATTATCTTCTTCTTCATAGCGAGTGGATTCTCGAGTCGACAGACCCTATGAATCCTGGTGTCAGAATTTTCAAACCGCCTAGTAGCACAGCTACAAGGCCTCTGACACGGTTTAATTAACGACCACTATCGGCTTAACGTGCCCTCCAAAGCACGGAATCTTTTTTCTTTTCTTACAATCAAGTGATTCAGCCTGCAATGCCTTAACCAGACTGGGCAAAATCTCACAAAGTGATAAATTAAAAAATATCAACTTTATGTTCCTCGCCTGGGAATCAAACCCAGGACCTCTGGATCGCAAGCCCATGACTCTCACCATTAGACCACGAAGGCAGGGATCATTATAATAAATGTTGAAGTCCTGACAACTTAAATAAAACTTATATAAGTTGCCAGACATCATCATTATAATGATCGGAGGCTTTCTTTCATGCTGGACTGGGAGCGAAAGAAAAACATAATATGTGCATGTTGCATTTCCTACCGGGCATGCTGTAAAAACCAGCTAAGGGATCCGAGGGTTTCAGTATATTGCACTTTAGGCAATGGACTGACAACTAGCAACATACCTACAAATATATCTTAAATAACCCTCAAAACTTTGTCAGACGTGGTGGAACGACCTTTGTTTAGGTCATTTACGCTCTGCCTACCCCATTAGGGATAAAGGCGTGAATATACGGGGGGTAGGGGGAAGAGCCAGATGGTTACTGGATAGGACCGCTGCCTCCTGGTCGTGGTTCGAATCCGACCACGTACCAATGTGTTTTTCGGTTTTCGAATTTCATATGTAGGTACGTTTATTCGGTGCTTTTTCCGTGCTTCGGAAGGCACTTTCGGGGGGACTTTAGAAATCGCTACAAATCATAAAACGTTATGTAAGTACCTAATAAGTAGTAAGTAAACAAATAATAATTAAATTGCAATTAATAGTAGGTTATAAATGGAGCATGACAAGTAACATTAAGGTCCGTATTTTTAAACAGTACATGAGACTGACAGCTAGTTTGAGTTCGTATCAGAAATGCAATTTCAGTACAAAGTGGCCTGTCAAATCCATACCTAATATTGCTCTCAATCTTGAGATTGCTTTATAAATACGAGCGTAAATGTAGTTAAAACAGTAATCATTGTAATGATTCCATGTCATTGTCAATATGTCAGTCAATGTTGTTGAAGTGTTAATTGACTGCTACAGTGTAGGCAAGTGTAGGTCAAATTACCCTTTGAAATAAATTAATAAATACATACCTACATATAATCACGCCTTTATCCCTAATGGCGAAGCGTAAACGACCTAACCAAAGGTCGTTCCGCAACGTCTGACAAAGTTTTGAGAATTATTCAAGATAGATTTGTAGTTCTTTCATGCTGGACTGGAGCGAGAGAAAAACATACAAAGTGCCAGCTTTATTTCCTCCCGGGCATGCTGTAAAAATCACCTAAGGGATCCGAGGGTTTCAGTATATTACAATTTAGGCGATATGCTGACAACCTGTCACTACTATTTTAAGGAAAACTTCCATTTCTCTCGATCATAAGACATTGTCGCTCCCATGTCAGGACAATTTTAAATATTCCTTCGCACCATTCTGACGTCTTCAGCTGCTCCTTCACTGTACATGCAGCCAGGCTGTGGAACTCCCTCCTGCATACTGTGCGACCTTCTATCACAGTATTAAAAAAAAACGAGTAAAAGAGTACTATCTTTCTCTTCCAAATTAATTCGTTATTGTCATATTTTTAAAAGTCTACTACTAGTAATGTGCTATTTATATTAATTATGTATTACTATATTAATATTATACATTATTTATTTATAACTATACGTCTTTATTTATTATTTATGTAGGTTTATGTATTTATTGTATTTTATGATAGTAGGGTTTGAATTGTACACGCCTTATCTGCCTCACTTATGCACTCTCACTACCAAAGGTCAGCTGGAAGAGATTTCTTTTTAGAGATAAACTGTACCTTTTGTGCTATTGTTTTTTTTATGTTTGTATGTGCAATAATTGTTAAATAATATTAATAATACGGCAATATACTTGCAAATCTATCTTGAATAACCCTCAAAACTTTGTCAGACGTGGCGGAACGACCTTTGTTTAGGTCGTATGCGCTCTGCCTATCCCATTAGGGATAAAGGCTTGACTATATGTATATATATATGCATGATTTGTAAGTTTATTGCTGTAGTGACAGGTTGTCATCTCATCGCCTAATTTGCAATATACTGAAACCTGGGAATGCAGCTGGCATATTCTATGTTTTTCTCTCGCTCCCAGGTCAGCATAGAAGAAAACCAATATTAAGAAAAGCAATATTAATACACATTTCAGTAGGTAAGGTTAGGTTTTAATACATACATATAATCACGCCTCTATCCCTAATGGGGTAGGCAGAGCGTAAACGACCTAAACAAAGGCCGTTCCGCCACGTCTGACAAAGTCTTGAGGGCCATTTAAGAAAGATTTATACGTATATTGCTGTAGTGACAGGTTGTCAGCCCATCGCCTAAATTACAATATACTGAAACCCTCAGATCCCTTAGCTGGTTTTTACAGCATGCTCGGGAGGAAATGCAGCTGGAACATTCTATGTTTTTCTCTCACTCCCAGTCCAGCATGGAAGATTGGAACATTCTATGTTTTTCTCTCACTCACAATTTTTTAATTATCAAGGCTTATTCAGAAAAAAGTAGAATTGGCTTTGTTATAAAATGGCCATTACATATTTTGGAAATCCAACAAAATGGTCAATGTTATGTTGGGTTTTCGGTATTGCGGTGTATAGTTTTGCGAAAATATGAAACATCGGGGAACAAGTATAATGTTGAATCAAAACACGGAACACTTATACAAAACGAAACATAATTTCGGAAAATCGTAAAATTGACCAAATAATAAATGTCAAAAAGTTTACGGATTAACAAAATTCGGATAAAATTATTTCGGATTTATGATAGGTAACCGTTACCAGCAACACTACCTTCAAATCTATCTTAAATAACCCCTTAATACTGTCAGACGTGGCGGAGCGATCTTTGTTTGGGTCGTTTGCTCTCTGCCTACGCTATTAGGGATAAAGGCGTGATTATATGTATGTATGTATGTAACCGTTACTGAGGCGGTTAGGCACTTCCCGATTCGATCTAGCGATACGATGAGATTACTACGTGTTAGGTGACGTATAATGCGCTTAGTGATTTTCCTACATACATATAATTACGCCTTTATCCCTAATGGGGTAGGGCGTAAACAACCTAACGAAGGTCGTTCCGCCACGTCTGACAAAGCTTTGAGGGTTATTTACTATAGATTTGTAGGTATATTATTGTAGTGACAGGTTGTCAGCCCATCGCCTAAATTGCAATATACAGAAACCCTCGGATCCCTTAGCTGGTTTTTACAGCATGCTCGGGGGGAGATGCAGCTGGCACATTCTATGTTTTTCTATCACTCCCAGTCCAGCATGGAGGTATGGAAGTAAGTGGTTTTCCTCTTGACTCAGAAACCCAATAAAAAATAAAGACATAACCGTTAAAGACAGCGAATCTGTTTGATCGTTGTAGTAACAAATCTGTTTAGCAGCCAATTGATCACAGAGATCATTCCACCAGGTGTAAAGGACAGCGTCCCGCAAACTGATAGGGGCTGCTCAGGGAACAAGGAAGTAAAAAAACAAAATTGCTTTTCTATACAAATTGTCTGATCGAGGTGAACATTTAGTATGGAAAACCTTTCACCTCCGGATAAAAAAAACCTGCTGATAGGTGTTCAGTGTCGTTGACTGAGCAACCTCTTTTAGTTTACAGGACGCTGTCCCTACCACCTGATAAATTGTGTATCTGGATCGCATTGGTGAATCGTATCGCGCTCAGTGTGTAAGGTCCTTAAAGACGCATATTTGTCTAGCGAAGGTCAACGGCCTTGGCGAATTGTAGAGCAAAAAAACAATGAGAAGTAGAATAATGAGCTGATGACAAAAGAAAAAAATATTCATCTTAAGAATGGGCATAAAAAGAAACATATATACATATAGTCACGCCTTTATCCATAATGGGGTAGGCAGAGCGTAAACAAACTAAACATAAGTCGTTTCGCCACGTCTGACAAAGTTTTGAGGGTTATTTAAGATAGATTTGTAGGTATATTGCTTTAGTGACAGATTGTCAGCCGATCGCCTAAATAACAATAATACTGAAACCCTCGGAACCCTTAGCTGGTTTTTACAGCATGCCCGGGAGGAAATGCAGCTGGCACATTCTATGTTTTTCTCTCGCTCTCAGTCCAGCATTGAAGTACAAAAAGAAATACATTAGTAGATATGAGTTTGACCGTGTGTATTTGACAGCTAGAATAGATTATTGAAGTCGTAGAATAATTTGATAATGCGAAACTTCGCGAAAATCCTAGAGATACTGCGAAAACACGGATAATAAGACAACAGTGAAAACATTATAATATGAAAGAAAGAAAATAATAAATTCGTTTCTGGCAGGACTCGAAACTTTATATGGAACTTAAAAACTTTAAACTTAATAACTGTATTTGTGCAGCATTGTGAATGTTAAAATTCCTTAAAATAGGTGAAAACAATGTCTAATCTTACTGGAAAAAATTAGGTGTTTTTGCAAAATCCCTAGGATTTTTGAAAGGATTCTAATTCGAGAACCATCCTACGACATAGATACAGGTGATTATTACGTATTTTTCTAACAGCCTTTGCGGCTAAGTGGTTATGAACGTATTACGTTACGTAGCTTACATAAGTTTATTTTTAATGTTTAATTGTATGTGAACAAACAAAAAGAAAGTGGCCTTATTTTATCAAGCATTCACAATGTGAAAATAAATAACTTCGACAAAATGTATTGATGCTTACATAACAGTTATGCAAAAAAAAATCTAGAACAATGTTTAGAAGTCAAGTGTATTGTCGTCTTAACTAAATGGGGACAAACAGAGAATACTTTTCAGGTCATGCCAATGATATTTTAAGAAAGATACGTTACGTTCATACTGCACGCACATTTTAATTGTTCCGCGACACATATAAATACATATGTATAACATTGCATATTTAAACAAACGCTGAGTGCAACACAAAATAGGCAAAGCGTAAGAGTGAAAAAGATAGCTATTTGTAATCAGTGCAGCCTTGAATGTAATTTAACTTTTTTTCTCACTTCACAGCTCGCAGCTCGACTGCCTAAAATGGTCACAATTAGGACCATTTGACGGCACGAGTTTCGCGCGTTGGTCACGTATCTACCTATATATAATATCATTGGGTCATGCTGACTAAATAATACTCACCCACGAATAACTAAAGAAAAATAATAAAAATAGAACTTTGCACATATAGGCTAATAAATCAATTTATTATTTAAGATTGGCTGAATCTCTTTCATAAAAGAGATATTAAGTAAGTAATATTTAAGACTTAATTTTAGAGTTTTGATGCTAAAAACCTATCACTACAACAATATACTAACAAATCTATCTTATATAAACCTCAAAGACGACGTTTGTTTAGGTCGTTTACGCTCGTCCTACCCCATTAGGGATAAAGGCGTGATTATATGTATGTATGTCATCATCATCTCCCTAGCCTTATCCTGTATCTCACGGGATCGGCTACCTAATCTAGGTGATTGAACGAGGGTACTGGTTTTTACACAGAGCGACTGCCATCTGACTTCCGCAACCCAGAAGGGAAACCAGACCCAATTCTAGATTAGGTCAAGGTTTTCAAGCCGCCAATGCTTAGCACTGGCCTCTGAAATGGCTTAACGACTAATATCTACGGTATTAAACAATATTAACCGTGACTAACGGCTTAACGTACCTTTCAAAGCACGGAAAAAGCGCCGAATAAACGTACTCGTACGTATGAAATTCTAAAACCGAAAAACACATTAATACGTAGTTGGATTCGAACCACGACATCCTACTCAGGAGGCAAAGGCCCTATCCACTGCACCATCAGGCTCTTCTACACAATCGAGCTCTCTATTATATATTCTGAGCGACCATACTGTACGTATTCAGTTGTTATTATTAGTTTGATTAGATTATATGTATGTATTCCCGTGTGGTGCCTCGGCAGCAGCGTTCCCTGTGAATGGAAAACTCGTACTGCGCTCACCAACCCACCTGCCAAGCGTGGTGAGTATGGCATATACCCCCAATTTTGGGGAGGCCAATGTCCAGCAGTGGACTAAATGTTGTGACTGATGATGATAGTGATAGGTATGTCATCATCATCATCTCCCTAGCCTTATCCCGTATCTCACGGGGTCGGCTTCCTAATCTAGGGGATTGAACGAGGGTAGGTATGTATGATGCTAAAAAGACTCCTCCTTAATCGGTCGCTCACTGATCAGGATCGCGACTCCTTAATTTATCAGCGTCCTGTCTCCACATGTTCATCATCATCAGCCGCCTGATGGTGTGCGGCGCTTCTTCTTAGCGAGTGGATTCTCGAATCGAACGAACCCTGGTGTCAGTTTTCAAACCACCTAGTAGCACAGCTGTTAGGCCTCTGACATATTTATTTATTTAACAATTTATTGCACACACATGAACATACAGGGGACACAAACATAAAAAAACAATAGCACAACAGGTACAGCTTATCTCTCAAAAGAAATCTCTTCCAGCTGACCTACGGTAGTGAGAGTGCATAAGTGAGGCAGATATGGCGTAAACAATTCAAACCCTACTATCATAAAATACAATAAATACATATAATAATACATAAAACTACATAAATAATAAATAAATACATATAGTTATAAATATATAATATTAAGATAATAATACATAATTAAAATAAATAGCACATAACTAGTAAACATATAATTAAAAATATATATTTGACAATAACAAATTAATTTGGAAGAGAAAGATTTTTTTCTCTTTTACTAGTTTTTTGAATACTGTGATAGAAGCACTATCACGCACCATGTGCGGGAGGGAGTTCCACAGCCTGGCTGCATGTACAGTGAAGGAGTAGCTGAAGAAGTCAGAGTGGTGACATAGTTTGAGTAACGACCACTGCCAAAGACAGCGACCGGGACAGACGGTTTAGCGTGCCATCCGAAGCACGGAGTCATTTTTCTTTACGGACAATCAGGTGATTCAGCCTGCAATGTCCTAACCAAACTGGGGAAAACCTCACAAAGTGATAAATTTACAAATATCAACTTTGCATTCCCCCCTGAGAATCTAACCCAGGACCTTCGGATCGTAAGCCCATGGCTCTAACCACTACACCAAGGAGGCAGTCAAGTGCGGCGCTGACGGTTAACTACAGCCCTTCGGATACCTGGTGCGACCATCTCTTCGGGCTTCGGCCTCTAGGTCATTTCCTTTCTACCTAGTGGTAGGGATACCACTATCAGACGCTCTAGATTGTCACTGTCTGTGAAGCAATCTCACGGGGTCGGCTACGACCTGCGAGCAATATGACCAAAATATTGCAACACTCGTCGCAAGCAAAAAAGACCTAAATACGTTATTAAAGAATACGAGAGCCCGATGGTGTAGTGGATAGGGCCGCTGCCTCCTGAGCGGGAGGTCGTGGTTCGAATCCCACCACGTACCAATGTGTTTTTACGGTTATTCGGCGCTTTTTCCGTGCTCTGGAAGATACGTTAAGCCGTTGGTCACGGTTAATATCGTTTAATGCCGTAGATATTAGTCGTTAAGCCATGTCAGAGGCCAGTGCTAAGCATCGGCGGCTTGAAAACACCCTACACGACTGTTCAAACACGTCCAGTATAATTATGATTTCGCATTGCACTTGTCAACCACTCTGTCAAGCGTGGCGAGTATGGAAATCCCTTAATTAAGTTGTTTTTAGTTCTGCAATTCTGCAGTGGACTTTCTTGAGGCACGCGAACAATTTTGTGTTTATGAAAGGTTCTCACACTTCAACTGGCCCCGCAGAGTCCATTACAATACAATACAAAATCTTTAGTGCACAAAGAAACACATACAACAGAAATAAAAAGGAACAATCGTGATAATACAATATATAGGCGGCCTTATTGCTAAAGCAGCAATTTCTACCAGGCAACCTTTGGGTATAGAAATTGTACAAGCCGAAAGCGGGATAGTGCATATTACTACATAAAATACTTAGGCAATATTTACACACTATTAAATAAATATTTCAATAAAATATACTGATACATATCTTATGATAAACTTATACATAATATATGCTACATAAGATAGGATATTTCCCTTCCATTTTCCTTTCCATTCCCGTGTAACAAAACCACAGATTCATATTCTTGATCAAACAACCCATTTATGAATTCACTCACCCACTCATACAAGGTTATCTTTAATGTTTATAAAGTCATACTGCATGTCACACAACTATGCACTTCAGTAAATAGCTCGTTTAACTAATATGTTGTGATAAGCTGCAATAATGATAACGTTGAGGATCTTGTTTGTACCGGTTTGTAGAACTACCTTCCTTGTGTAGATTTTACTATCAGAATAAAATGTTTTCCGGATTCTGAGAATTGCATACATACATACATACATAAAATCACGCCTTTATCCCTTACGGGGTAGGCAGAGCGATAAACGCCTCGTAAAAGGCGGTTTCGCCACGTCTGACAAAAATTGAGGGCAATTTTAGATTGAAAAGTGTATTGCTATAGTGACAGGTTGTCAGCCCATCGCCTAAATTACGATACACTGTAACCCTCGAGTCACTTTTGCTGACTTCTACAGCATGCCCGGGAGGAAGGGCAGCTGGAACATGCTATGTTTTTCTATCTCTCCCAGTCCAGCATGGAAGGAATTATGAGAATCTGAGACTTGCACCTACTTTCAATAGGGCTAGCCTCGCTCATGGCACATTGAATCTACACATATATACATACATATAATCACGCCCTTATCCTTAATGGGGTGGACAGACCGAAAACAACCTACACAAAGGTCGTATCGCCACGTGAGACAAATGTTTTGAGGGTTATATAAGATAGATTTGTAGGTATATTGCTGTAGTGACAGGTTGTCAGCCCATCGCCTAAATTGCAATTTACTGATAACCTCAGATCCCTTTACTGGTTTATACAGCATGCCCGGGAGGAAATGCATACATTCTATGCTTTTTTCGCTCCCAGCCCAGCATTGAATCTACACTAATATTATAAAGAGGAAATATTTGTATTTTTGTGTATGTAGGTATGTTCGTAACGAATGAACTCAAAAACTACAGCATCGAATTCAAAAATTATTTCATATATAACATAATATAATCACGCCTTATTATCCCTAATGGGGTAGGCAGAGCGTAATCAACCTAAACAAAGGTCGTTTCGCCACGTCTGACAATGTTTTGAGAGTTATTTAAGATACATTTGTAGGTATATTGCTGTAGTGACAGGTTGTCAGCCCATCGCCCAAATTACAATATACTGAAACCCTCCGATCCCTTAAAATTATTTCACCATTAGAAAGATACGTTTACCCTGAGTAACATATTTCTACAGGAAACCTTATTTAGCAGCGGGTGACTCCGCTGACAGCAAGGTAGTCAATATTAAATACGATTCGAATAAAAAATATATTTTTATCCTTGTAGATTAAATGAATAAAACAAAGTTTTCTATCACATTCTAGAATTCCTGTATCCCATTTTTAAAAAGAATTTGACGGCTGTCAAAACTAGTCTTTATAGCCGTTCTTTAATTCCATGTACTGGAAGTATAAACTATGTCCCTATATCCCTATGTATGCATAAATCTTTAAAAATACGCAACGGATTTGATGCGGTTTCTTTTAATAGATAGAGTGATTCAAGAGGAAGGTTTATATACTGATAATTTCCGTGCGAAGCCGGGGCGGGTCGCTAATAAAAAATAATTAAGAAGATTTCCACTCCAAGGTCGCTCTCACGAATGATTAGAATGTGACTCCTGTTGAGAGCTACATAAAAACATCTAATACGAAGTAACCAAATAGTAGCTAAGACAAAATATCACGCATTTAAAAATCAGCTAAAGGATCCGAGGGTTTCAGTATATTGCAATTTGGGTGATGGGCTGACAACCTGTCACTACAGCAATATAAACAAATCTATCTTAAATATCCCTCAAAACATTGTCAGACGTAGCGGAACGACCTTTGTTTAGGTCATTTACACTCTGCCTACCCCATCAGGGATAAAGGCGTGATTATATGTATGTATGTAAATCTACCCGCAGTTCTCTCCAGTCTACCCGTGATCATGATGTTTGTAACAGCATAAAAAAATAACTCATCAAATAATTTAAATCACGCTAAGAAGCCTGTAAAATATCACATACATACATACATACATACATACATAAAATCACGCCTTTATCCCTTACGGGGTAGGCAGAGCGTAAAAAGCCTTCTAAAAATGTCTCATAGTTATAGTAAACAAAACCACGAAGTTTTAAAATTAAGTGACATGTAAACTTCATGCAAAGCATTTATACTTTTGTAAATTGTGAAAAAGTTTATAATTTTTTTTATCGTCGTTCGTCATTTGCAATCAAATAAGTTGGCATCATAAAACCGTTAAGAGTTCTTATTTAAAACTATTTTTGTATGTGTGTGAAAACTTGCTTACTCACTTCCATACTGGACTGGGAGAGAAAGAAAAACATAGAATGTTCCAGTTGCCCTTCCTCCCGGGCATGCTGTATAAGTCAGCAAAAGGGATTCGAGGGTTACAGTGTATTGTAATTTAGGCGATGGGCTGGCAACCTGTCACTACAGCAATACACATTACAATCTAAAATTGCCCCCAATTTATGTCAGACGTGGCGAAAGCGCCTTTTGGGAGGCGTTTTACGCTCTGCCTACCCCGTAAGGGATAAAGGCGTGATTTTATGTATGTATGTGAAAACTTGTTTTAAGAAATAGTTCCAGTTGCATGGTTTTACTTTACATTACCTACACATAAAAATAAATATAATTTTACGGCATTTAAACCCGGTTAAAGTACTTACCTTCGATTTTGGTAGGCACTTGAGTGCTAATATGAGAGATAATGGATTGGAGTTTTATTCGTCTTAATTTAAAGTATGACTACGGTACGGCACAAGTGTGGTAATTTGATAAAACAAGGAAAAACCTCCGAATAAATTACGCAAATTAATCCAAACAAAAATTCCAAATTAATTTCGCGGCCACGAAAGAACTACACCGTTTCTAATCAGCACTCATGAGTGACAGCGAGTTTGAGTTCGTATCTGAAATGTCAGTTCAGTACAAACTGGCCTGTCAAATCCATACTTAATATTGCTCTCAAGTTTGAGATCGCTTTATAAATACGAGCCTAAATTACTTGTCACCAGGGTGATTACCAAAAATCTACCTCGTGGAATTACAAAAAACCGAAGGATAAGGGTTATCATTATTAAAATGTACAAAAATATATGTCTTTTTTATTTATTTATTCGTAGAATATTGAAAAAGTACCAAAGTAACTCTAAAATTAGATTATTTTGTGTAATTTTTCATTACTGAAAGCATGATTCATGACCTTTTCAATAATATATACTGGGTGTAAGGGATAGCGTCCCGGAAACTGTAGGGGTTGCTCAGTCAACGAAACTGAACAACTTTCACCAGGATATTATAATAAATTACCTTCCTTTACAAAATGACCACCTCGGTCAGATAATTTGTACAGAAAATATATAAAAAAAAACCTATTGATAGATGTTCAGTTTCGTTGACTGAGCAACCCCTATCAGTTTGCGGGACGCTGTCCTTTACACCCCGTATGAATAAAAGTTAGAAAGGGTGGCAAAAATCGTTTTATAATCTAGTTTATTTTATTTTCATGTATCTTCAGTTTTTACTTGCTTTAGTTTTTATAGTTTAACTAAAACATTGGCCTTGTAAGTCGAAAATAAGAAATTTCTTTAAAAACTTCAAAGAAAAAGAATTATCTTTATCAATAATCTCCAAAATTGCTGGATTGGAAGCGAGAGAAAATATAGTATGTGCCTGCTGCATTTCCTCCCGGGCATGCTACGGGATCCGAGGCTTTCTGTATATTGCAATTTAGGCTATGGGCTGACCACCTGTCACTACAGCAACCTACAAATCTATGTTAAATTACCCTCAAAACTTTGTCAGACGTGGCGGAACGACCTTTGTTTAGGTCGTTTACGCTCTTCCTACCCCATTAGGGATAAAGGCATGATTATACGTATGCAAAGGCTATATTATATGCTCACTGCGCGTGGTAATAGGCCTATTAAAACAAGCTCATAAAAGAAAACATTTGTTTACTTCAAATGGACATGTAATTATGCACTTAATTATTTGTCAAATATGTCTTTAGTTCCGGTATACAGCTATTATGAGGGGGAAAAGTGCAGTAAGTGTAGGGGAAAAAAATCGTATTCAAATAATTTGTGGACTCCCTAGCGTTATCCTGTATCTCACGGGGTCGGTTACCTTATCTAGGGGATTGAACGAGGGTACTGGTTTTTACACAGAGCAATCCAGAAGGGAAACCAAATCCAATCCTAGATTAGGTCAGAGTTTTCAAGCCGCCAATGCTTAGCACTGGCCTCTGACATGGTTTAACGACTAATATCTACGGTATTTAATCATTTGCTGGACTAGAAGTGATAAAAACTAGAATGTTCCAACGGCTTCTCTCGTTCCGCCACGCCTGACAAAGTTTTGAGGGTTATTTATGATAGGTTTGTAGGTATATTGCTGTAGTGACAGGTTGTCAGCTCATCACCTAAATTGCAATACACTGAAACCCTCCGATCCCTTAAAATTATTTCACCATTAGAAAGATACGTTTACCCTGAGTAACATTGAAACTTAAAATTTAAACTTGAGCGACTTCAAAATCTGTGTATACGCTTCATCTTTGGACTGAAGAAATACGACCATGTCTCTCAATTTCGTTCCCAACTCAAGTGGCTCCCAATCCGCTTCCGCAGGAATACTCATAAAAAAATTTATGTTTTTCTCTCGCTCCCAGTCCAGCATAAGGAATGCTCGCGTGTCAGTTGGTATGACAACTACTAATCGATATTTTAGCAAATAATTTGAACCAGTAACAATCACAAAGGAATCTCAAATAACTCGATAAACAACAAACTCGCGACATCAAACGACAATTGAAATAGACAGAAAGAATAACAAAGGTAAATAAGAAAGCGTATCAAAAATAAACATGGTGGACGAGGCGGTGCCAAATCGCCATCTCGATAGAATTAAGATACTGGCCGGTGTACAGGCTAAGGGCCAGTTCACACCGAGACGCGACGCTACGCGATGTAGCGCCGCGACACAATAGCGTGTTAATGCTGCAGTGGCGATACGAAAGTACTCATATTTTTTAGGAGTGCAATACAAAATAATACAGTACGGAACAAAATTCCATTCGCTATGCAAACAATGGCGTCGATTCTCGCAACATAATCCTAATTCTAATTCTTAGCTAGCGCTGTCACTTTCTTAATTTTGACATAAGAACTGGATAGCAAATAAACACATGACTTTGACATTCCTAATCTGACATAAGACTGCTTATTTGACGTAAAATAAGGAAGCATGCTCTATGCTCAGTTCTTATTTAAGGCGTCTTTCGTCAAATAAGGAATGTCAAAGTCATGTGTTTGCTTGCTATCCTGTTCTTATGTCAAAGTTATGAAAGTGACAGCGCTAGCTAAGAGTTAGAATTAAGATTATGTCGCGAGTATCGACGACATTGACAGAATTCTAAAATGATTTTGGTGTCACGCTACGTAAAGAGCTACGAGACACTGCACGGCGTAGCAAGATGCAGCAAGATGCTGCGAGCGACACTGAATTATCCAAATGTTATTGTAATGACAAATCACCACGACGGTAAAGCCTCAGGCATCCTCAAGTAGCTTCGCGCCGCGTCGCGTCTCGGTGTGAGCTGACTCTAACATTCAAATTTAAAAATAAACTCGACAGCGAATCTTGAGTGTAGCAAAACAAAACTAATGTTTAGAAAACATTTAGAGCGGAATTTGTCACGCGTCGTGAGATGTAGCTGGCCGGAACGTGTGCGATTTTTGAGTTTAGAATTCCTGTGTGTTTTCTACGCTTTCGAAGCACATACATACATATAATCACAACTTTATCCCTTATGGGGTAGGCAGATCCCTAACGACCCAAACAAACGTCGTTCCGCCACGTCTGACAAAGTTGTGAAGGGTATTTGAGATGGATTTTTGTAGGTATGTTGCTGTATTGACAGGTTGCTAGCCCATCGCCTAAATTGCAATATACTGAAACCCTCGGATGGTTTTTACAGCATGCCCGGTAGGAAATGCAGCTAGCACATTCTATGTTATTCTCTCGCTCCCAGTCCAGCATGGAAGCATATAAATGTCTATAAAATCTCTCCTCATTGCTTTGAAAAACATTTTTTTTCAAATGATTAGTGCTGATGACGAACTTTTTGATAAGAAACCATTTAAAACTAATGTAACTCGATTTTTGGCTTGTAACTGGCAGGATATCAGCTCGGATTCCAGGTTCGAAATTCGAATTCTTTTACGTTCGCCAAACAACTAACGAAATAAAATAGACGTTCTTAATTTAAAAATATCTTTAATAATTGTCGGGGTATTTTAAGAATTGGAATTTGAATAATGGTTATTAGTAGTTGTAAATTAAATTTAAAAGCTGTTACTCGTATGTATTAGCTTGTTATGAGATGTAAATTAATTGATAACTGTAGATAGAGCTTTCTTTGTAAAAGTGGTAGCAATTCGTAGTTGCATATATCACGTCTTAAACTTAACTAGTTTAAGTCTACCAGGTGAAACGGACAGCGTCCCGCAAACTGATAGGGGTCAACGACACTGAACAACCATCAGCAGGATTTTACAAAATATTCAGAAAATTTGTATGGAAAAGCCAACTTCCTGAAAAAAATCCTGTTTATAGTTGTTCAGTGTCGTAAACTGAGCAATCCCTATCAGTTTGCGGGACGCTGTCCCTGACAAAGGGTATACCTATCCTTTTTAATCATGAGAAATCAGAAAAGGACCGCAATAATTTTAGTCGATATCTAGTTAAGTCGTGCCCTCCACGAATCGATAGCACAGTAAAAGCTCAGATTACAACTTTTTTTCCTTCTCATGTAGGTAAAGGGGCCAGTGACAAACCCTGAATTTCGACTTTCTTTTCTTTTCGCGGGGATTAATGAATACTTTTCCTACCGAGTGTAAGGGACAGCGTCTCGCAAACTGATCAACAGTCAACGAAACTAAACACTGCTTTCCACAGGATTTTTTTTAGGTAATGTAAAAAAACTTACTTCCATGCTGGACTGGGAGAGATAGAAAAACATAGAATGTTCCAGCTGCCCTTCCTCCCGGGCATGCTGTTGAAGTCAGCAAAAGGGACTCGAGGGTTACAGTGTATTGTAATTTAGGCGATGGGCTGACAACCTGTAGCAATACATATTACAATCTAAAATTGCCCTCAATTTTTGTCAGACGTGGCGAAAGCGCCTTTTACGAGGCGTTAAACGGTCTGCCTACCCCGTAAGGGATAAAGGCGTGATTTATGTATGTATGTATGCAAAAAAATATACTTTTCCATACAAATTGTCTGATCAAGGTGGTAATTTTGTCTGGGAAGGTAATTTTTTTCATCACCTGATTGGTAAAAGTTGTTCAGTTTCGCTGACTGAGCAATCCCTATCAGTATGCACCTTAAACCAAGAGTGTCCCCTTTTTAAAAAGCTAGTCAAGTCAGACTTACACAGTCGGTCAATTTATAAGTTTTGAGTTTTTGTTGTTTTTGTGTTTTATTATAGACACAAAACAACAATTTAAATCCGTTACATCATTAAGCACAATACAACCGGGTGACCTTATACTATTAAGGCTAAGTATAATCTTTTATGTTGGCCTGGGAGCGAGAGAAAAACATAGAATGTGCCGGCTGCATTTCCTCCCGGGCATGCTGTAAAAACATTACATATATTGCTATTTAGGCGATTGGCTGACAGCCTGTAACTACAGCAATATATCAACAAATCAATTTTAAATAACCCTCAAAACTTTGTCGGACGTGGCGGAACGACCTTTGTTAAGGTCGTTTATGCACTGCCTACCCCATTAGGTATAAAAGCGTGATTATTATGTATGTATGTATGTATGCCGCTATCCTTTCTCTGTGTGCCTAGGACTATATTGACCATGAAAAGGCCTATTGTTGTGAAGAGACTCCATTGAGAAAAGAGTTTTTGTATTTTAATGGTCGCGGCTAGGGATTTAAAAGAACCCCATATAACCCGTTACTTTTTAACTGTACTTTTACTTCTAGTCCATACACATAAGTTTATGGATAACTAGCGACCTGCCCCGGCTTCGCACGGAAATTATCAGTGTTTCTCTACTATATGATGCATGTATTATACATATAAAGCTTCCTATTGAATGATTTTATCCATTAAAAGAAACCGCATCAAAGTCCGTTGCGTAGTTTTAAAGATCTAATCATACATAGGGATATAGGGACAGAGAAAGCGACTTTTGTTTTATACTATGTAGTGATAATGACCTGGAATATACATACATAAATATATTCACGCCTTTATCCCTAATGGGGTAGGCAGATCGTAAACGACCTAAACAAAGGTCGTTCTGTCACGACTGACATAGTTTTGAGGGATATTTAAGATACATTTGAAGGTATATTGCTGTACTGACAAGTTGTCAGCCAATCGCCTAAATTGCAATATACTGAAGCCCTCGGATCCCTTAGCTTGGTTTTTACAGCATGCTCGGGAGGAAATGCAGCTGGCACATTCTATGTTTTTTCTCGCATCCAGGCCAGCATTTGTCAGACGTGGCGGAACGACCTTTGTTTAGGGCGTTTACGCTCTGCCTACCCCATTAGGGATAAAGGCGTGATTATATGTATGTTTACATACAAAAAAAATATCATACATGCTATATTAATGAGTTATTGTAGATACCGTTATGTATAAAAATAAAGTGTGTCCCTTGAGCAAAGTTTATGAGTACCCGATAAACCTGTAAAATGATTTCTTCTGAGTTAATATTTTGACTGTAGCGACACCAGCTCATCACGTTGCAATACACTGAAACTCTTAGGCTCGTATTTATAAAGCGATCTCAAGATTGAGAGCAATATTAAGTATGGATTTGACAGGTCCTTTTGTACTGAAATGACATTTCTGATACGGACTCAAACTAGCTGTCAGTCTCAAGTGCTGTCTTTTCCTTTTGCTTTTAAATTATAATAATGCTCAGGCAAAAAAAGTACCTGGTACATTCTATGTTTTTTTTCCTAAGCTATTAGAAAAAACACGAATCCGTTACGAACATTATTTATTAGCGTCTATTCTATAGAATACATTATCACGGTCGTTTGTATGTAAACGATATAATCGGCACGAAATTTTAACAACAACTTTGTTATCGGGTGTCAACAACCTCTGCGCAGGAGTCGGTACTGCGTACACAAAGTCAATGTCAAACTACAGTACGACCACGCTTTAAACGATCATACATACATATTATTACGCCTTTATCCCTAATGTGGTAGGCGGAGCGTTTACGACCTAAACAAAGGTAGTTCCGCCACGTTTCACAAGTTTTGAGGGTTATTTAAGATAGATTTGTAGGTGTATTGCTGTAGTTACAGGTTGTCAGCCCATCGCCTAAATTGCAAAACACTGAAACCCTCGGATCCCTTAGCTGGTTTTTGCAGCATGCCCAGAAGGAAATGCAGCTGGCACATTCTATGTCTTTTTCTCGCTCCCAGTCCAGCATGGAAGAACTTTAAATGAACGTGGCAAAATAAAGAACTTATGCCGCCATCTTGACATTTGGTGTTTTTTGTAAGGCAGGTTTCCATTTTAGTTATGACTAGCGACCCGCCCCGGCTTCGCACGGAAATTATCAGTGTTTTACACTATATTATGCATGTATTTTACATATAAACCTTATTCTTAAATCACTCTGTCCATTAAATGAAACCGCATCAAAATCCGTTGCGTAGTTTTAAAGATCTAAGCATACATAGGGATATAGGGACAGGGAAAGCGACTTTGTTTTATACTATGTAGTGATTAGATTGCCATACTGCGATTTTGTCAATGTCAAACTACAGTAAGACCACGCTTTAATTGCATACATGCATACATATAATCACGCCTCTTTCCCGGAGTAGGCAGAGACCACATCTTTCCACTTGCTACGATCCTTACATACTTCTTTCGCTTCATCCACATTCATTAATCTTTTCATACATGCTCGTCGGTTTAGGGTACTCTTGACCTGACCTTTCTTTAGGTAGTCCCCGATTTGATCCAAGTACGTGCGTCGAGGCCTTCCCCTCCCAACATTTCCATCCACACTCGCCATATATATCTGTTTGGTCAACCTGCTGTCACTCATTCTCTCAACATGTCCAAACCATTTAAGCATTCCCTTGTCAATACCTGTCACTATATCTTCTTTCACACCACAACATTTCGTATCCTGTCACTCAGTTTGACTCCAATCATACTTCTTAACGCTCTCATTTTTACTGCATTTATTCCGCTTTCATGCTTCTTCTGCCATACCCAACTTTCACTCCCATACATCAGTGTTGGAACCAACACCCCTCTATGCACAGCCAGACGGGCCTTATCGGACACCTTCTGACTGCTCATAACGTCGTGCAACGCTCCATTCACCATGTGACCGGCATTCACTCTTCTTTCAATATCACTAACATTCTTTCCATCTGCTGTAAACATTGATCCTAAATACACAAACTCTTTCACTTGCTCCACTTTTTCATTCCCTATCAAGATATTACACTCTGTCATATTCTCCTTTTCAAAAACCATTGCTTTCGTCTTACTAACATTTACTTTCATTCCTTTCTTGTTCAAAGCTTCATTCATAATATTTACCATCTCCTGCAACTCCTCTGCCGACGATGCAAGTAAGACTTGATCGTCAGCATAGAGCAGACATTTGACGAGTAAATCATTCATTCGTAATTCCCGTTCACTTTCTTTTAAATTTTCCAAGCAACTATCCATGAATAGGTTAAAAAGCCATGGCGACGCTACACATCCCTGTCTAACACCTTTTTCGATGCTAAACAATTCAGTATACGCCCCGTTGATCCTGACACAAGCACTAGAATCCCTGTATAAGGATTTTAGTGCTTGTATCAAAATACTGTTTACCCCATGCATGGATAGTGCTGACCACAATTCATTCCTCACCACTCTATCATAGGCCATTTCCAAATCCACGAATGCGCAATAGACTTTTTGGATTTTAGCCAAAGATTTTTCAGCTGTGCACTGCAAGGAAAATACCTGATCCGTACATCCCATTCCCTTTCGAAATCCTGCCTGAGCATCCCATACCTTCTCATCAGTTTCTTTCGTCACTCTTTCAATCAATATCTTTGCATACAGTTTGCCGACAACGCTGAGTAGGCTTATACCGCGGTAATTTTTGCAGTCTAGCTGTGACCCTTTTCCCTTATACAGCGGTACTATAACAGCCTTGCACCAATCACTTGGCTTTAATTGAACGTGGCAAAAAAGGAACTAACGCCGCCATTTTGATATTTGGTGTTGATTTTGATATTTCTACGTATGCTGAGTGCTTTCGCCCATGTTCATTGAGAACGTCGTACTATACGTACTTACTTGCTTGTTACTTGTTATAGAGTTAGTAAGGTAGGTTTCCAATCCAATGTAGAGCCTGATGGTGTAGTGGATAGGGCCACTGCCTTCTGAGCGGGAGGTCGTGGTTCAAATCCCACCACGTACCAATGTGTTTTTCGCTTTTCGAATTTCATATGTACGTTTATTCGGCGCTTTTTCGTGCTTCGGAAGGCACGTTAAGCCGTTGGTCCCGGTTAATATCGTTTACTACCATAGATATTAATCGTTAAAGCCATGTCAGAGGCCAGTGCTAAGCATTGGGGGCTTGAAAACTCTGACCTAATCTGGGATTGGGTCTGGTTTTCCTTCTGGGTTGTGGAGGTCAGATGGCAGTCGCTCTGCGTAAAACCCAGTGCCCTCGTTCAATCCCCTAGATTAGGTAGCCAACCCCGTGATATACGGGATAAGGCTAGGGAGATAATGATGTTTCCAATTTAGTTATGATTAGATTGCCATACTGCGATTTTGTGAATGTCAAACTACAGTACGACCACGCTTTAATTGAACGTGGCGAAAAAAGGAACTAACGCCGCCATCTCGATATTTGGTGTTAATTTTGATATTTCTACGTATGCTGAGTGCCTTCGCCCATGTTCATTGAGAACCTCGTACTATACGTACTTACTTGCTTGTTACTTGTTATAGAGTTAGTAAGGTAGGTTTCCAATTTAGTTATGATTAGATTGCCATACTGCGATTTAGTCAATGTCAAACTGCGGTGTAACCACGCGTTAATTGAACGTGGCAAAAAAGGAACTATCGTCCCATCTTGATATTTGGTGTTGATTTTGATATTTCTACGTATGCTAAGTGCCTCCGCCCATGTTCATTGAGAACCGCGTCGTATTATACGTACTTACTTGCTTGCTACTTGTTAAGTTAAGTTAAGTAATGTAGGTTTACATTTAAGTTATGATTGGATTGTCATACTGCGATTTTGTCCACGATAATTATTTAAGGGACAACGTGCGAGCAAATCGAAATTATGACATAAACAAAAAAAGCGAAACGAAATTACATGATGCAATTTTGTTACCTTGAACTCAAGTAATTAAGTTGTGGATAACTTTGATGGGCTATTTAGGTACAAAACTCTGTAAAATAATTAAAGTAAAATGCTGTTATTATCCCTGTAATAAAGAAAAAAAAAGACGTTATTGTTAGCATACTGTGGCGTTCATGCTAAAGTGTTAGTTGTGGAATTAATGTGTAAGACAGCTGAGTGTTCAAACTAATTAGTATATGTCTTAGAAACACGATTACTTGAACTTTTCTCTTCCTCCTTCTCTCGATTCTCGTGACGATATTCGCCTACTATGGCTAGAATAAACAATATTAAAGTAAAAACGACCTGTAATAACCACCTCGAGGATTTATAGTAGGGACTTGCTAAACTTACTTTACTTCCATGCTGGACTGGGAGTGAGAGAAAAACATAGAATGTGCCAGCTGCATTTCCTCCCCGGCATGCTGTAAAAACCAGCTAAGGGATCCGAGGGTTTCTGTATATTGCAATTTAGGCGACAGGCTGACAACCTGTCACTACAGCAATATACCTACAAATCTATCTTAAACAACTCTCAAAACTTTGTCAGACGTGGCGGAACGACCTTTGTTTAGGTCGTGTACGCTCTGCCTACCCCATTAGGGATAAAGGCGTGATTATATGTATGTATGTATGTACTTGCTAAACACCAAACGGTCAATTACCGAATTCGTTGAAATACTAGGTGTAAGGGACATCTTAACACAAACTGATAGGGGCTGCTCAGTTCCTGAAAATGGACAACTTTGACCAGATTTGTTTTGTTTCAACCCCTATCACTTTTAGTTAAGCTGTCATTTACACCTGATATTTTAATTTCTTTTACACCTGGAATTATAACAACTTCGGGAATTGGCAGTTTGATGTTTGCCAATCCGCGGAATGGTTATTTACAACGCTCATTGGTCGAATTAAAAGGACATTTCGCGGATCGTACGTTTTGAAATAAGTGAAATAAGTGCGATTGCTTTTTAACTTTGAGACAGAACAATTTGGTTAAATTGAGGCCTACCTAAATAGTGATTGTTCTAAAATGTATTGTCTTTAGACAACAAAGAATTCGCACAGAACATTGATATGTAAAACTCAAACAATAATTATTTCTTTGTTTGAAATATATTCAAATAATATCTAGAGCTACGAATATTGGTTTACTACTGACGCAATTGACCAAACAATTGAAGCGATATTATATTATTAAGTAAATATTGTATTATAGTCACGCCTATCTTTTTTCAGACTAGATAGGAAAGAAGAAGTGAAGAAGAAAGAAATTGCTGCTTAGCAATAAGGTCGCCTATTTGTACTACCTACTATTTGTTTCATTTAATTTTATTTTCTCTTGTGTCTTTTCCGTGCAATATAGTATATTCTTATCTTATCTTATCATATTTTATCTTAACAACACATGCTTTTTAGAAACCTTTCTTTTGAAGTGTCGTATAATGACATTTTTATGATATCTTTGGTGACATAAAATAGTGGTAACACCGGAGGCAAAGCAAAATTGCCATCTCTGATATAAAATTTAAAGTTTCATTTTTGAAAGGCCATAATAGTCCTCCCACCGATTTTCGGTGATGGCGGCCAATCTCCCAGAGATCGGCCAACTGCGCAGGACTAGTTTTAAGTACCCAAGTGTTTGCGCTACACACAGGTGCATTCTCTATTCCCTCAATCTCTTATTCTGGTGGGACAGACTGTCTGACACGACCAGAGACAAATCAGGCGCAGGACTGACTATTTACATGCCCATGCGACAGCATGCAATGTCCTTACTAAACTAGACACAACAACACAAAGTCAATGTCCCCCGCCGGGAATCGAACCCGGGACCTCCCGGTCGAGAGCCAATTGCTCAGACCGCTCGACCACGGAGGCAGTTGAAAGGCCATACGATAATGATGATATATATATATATACACCCAGGCCGATTTCGGCTACGGTGACTGCAATTAATCCGTAACAGAGGGACCATGGTGTTTTGCCCTATCATGTGCCCTTATATGGCTACAATAGCCAATTTTATTGGTAAACGTGCGCAAACACTGGCGACACGTAAGGACACCGTCTACAAAATGGTAAAGGATGGCCGCCGGTGGTCTGGCCTTAAGAACATCAAGTTTCGCGTCAAGTTTCAGTCGCCTTTGATCCTCAAAGTCACTCACTTTCAAACGCACCAAGCGTCTCCATTCTGGACGACAACTCGCTCCCTCTTCCCACCTCTGAGGGTCAATATCGCATCGCTTCATGTGTCTTTTCTGAACGTCCTTAAAACGAAGTAACTGGCCGCCTTGTTTCCGCTTGCCGTCCTGGCATTCAGAAAAGAAGATGCGTTTTGCTACCCTATCCTCCGACATCCGCGAGACGTGGCCGCACCATCGGAGCTGTCGCCTCATCAGATATGACTCTATACCGTAGACATTCGCACGCCTAAGGACATCAGTGTTTCTCACACGATCCGACCATTTAATGTTTAGAATGTCACGTAAACATTTTAAATGGAACCTGTCGAGTGTCCGAATATGTTTTCGATACAGTACCCAAGTCTCGCAGGAGTAGAGCAAGTTGGGGAGAACAATCGCGTTGTAAACGGAGATTTTGGTAGAAAGCTTCAGATCGTGTGAACGAAATACCTTCGATCTTAGTTTCCCGAAAGCGGCTGCTGCTGCACCAATTCGGTGGTTCAACTCGGCTTCAAGGTCGCACTTGGATGTTATAGTGCTGCCTAAGTACTTGAATTTCTCCACCTGCTTCAACTCACTGTTTTCCAAGTATATCTTTAAAGGTTCAATGGATTCAAAAGTGCTCATTGCCATTACTTCAGTCTTAGCTACACTGATTTTGAGACCAAAACGACAACAAGCCTCATGAAGATTTAAAATCAGAGATTGAAGCTCTTGTGGAGAGTTGGCAATAAAACACAGATCGTCTGCATACATGATCTCAGTTATAATCGCATGGGACACTTTGGTGCGGGCCTTAAGTCTAGCTAGGTTGAAAATTCCTCCATCAGTCCGAAACCGTATTTTGATGCCAGCAGAAGGTTGTTTCAGGGCTTCACCGACTACTACTGCAAAGTAGAGCGCAAACAACGTAGGTGCAAGCACGCAACCTTGCTTGACGCCGCAGCTTACGGTGAAGAACTCTGACTGCTCACCGTTGCAAGTAACACAGCAAACCATATCGTCATGCAAGAGTCGAATCATACGAACAAACTTCTCAGGGCATCCCAATTTTGCTAGTAGAGACCAGAGAGCTTCCCGAGGCACACAGTCAAAGGCCTTCTCCAAGTCAACAAAGCATAAATATAAAGGCTGGCTTTGCTCTCGGTTTTTTTCCTGAAGTTGGCGGATCGAAAAAATGGCCTCACATGTACCTCTATCCGGACGAAATCCAAATTGGGTCTCCGGGAGTAGCGTTTCCGAGACTGGTAATAGGCGGTTGAGAAGTACTCTGGCGAATATCTTCCCAGGAACAGAGAGCAAGGATATACCCCGGTAAGAGTTACAGTCGGAACGGTCCCCTTTGTTCTTATATAGCGTCTAAATACGAGACATCTTAAACTCAGGTGGTACTGTTTCTTCGTTCCAAATGCGTTCGAAAAGATGCCAGATTACTGAGTGTAGGTCCTTCCCTCCGTACTTAAACAGTTCTCCGGCAATATTATCAATGCCAACTGCTTTCTTATTTTTTTGATCTTTGATGGCTCTAACAACCTCATCTAGTGTCAGTGGCTCTGCAAGTGCTGCGTGTTCCGGCAAAGATGGAATAGAAGCAATATGATCAAGATCTACCGACCGATCAACATTAAGCAGAGTATTAAAATGTTCTGCCCAGCGGTTCAGTATATCCTGCTTAGCAGTAAGTTTATGAGTGCCATCGAGGGATTTCAGTGGCATACTTTTTCTGACGGTCACGCCAATCAGTTTTCGTACTTCTTCATAAAAAATACCGAGTTGTTGAGTATCCGAGAGCCACTGAATTCTTTCAGCTTTCCCGAGCCACCAACTATCTTTACATCCCCTAGTAAGTTTTCTAAGTTCAACACTACTTTTTTTAATTTCTTCAGTCAGACCAAGGTAGTCACTTCGTCTTAATAGATCACGATGCTTTCCTAGCGCCGTAGTGAGGGCACTGTCATTTTGGTCAAACCAATCCTCGTTAATTCGCTTTTTAAGGCCTAGTGTTTGAGAGGCAACTTCGAGTACAGAGGAAGACATATATTTCCATTTTGACACTAGATCGGCATCGAAGGCATCGAATTCAGCAAAGGACGTTGCCAAACCATTTTGGTAACTTTCCAAAAACTCGGAAGATTTTAAGTAGTCCAAATTGAGGGATGTTGGTTTTGATCTGCAGGGCCTGCGTGGTGCATGAAGTCGCAGCCTCAATTTAGTGACCAAAAGTCTGTGGTCCGTCCAGCAATTAGCGCCACGCATAACGCGGGTGATGAGAACCTGGCATATGTCCTTTCTTCGGGTTATTGCGTAATCAATTAGGTGCCAATGTTTTGACCGCGGATGCATCCAAGTAGTTTTATGTTTTTCAGGGAGCCTAAATAGAGTGTTGGTGATGGTCAGATCGAATTGGGCACACAAAGTAAGAAGCAACTGTCCGTTGCTATTCATATTGCCTACACCATTTTTCCCAATTACTCTAGGCCAGGCATCGGAATCTCGGCCAACCCGGGCATTGAAGTCGCCTAGCAAAAGAATTTGCTCTCTCGGACGAATTTGACTCAGGCACTGGCAAAGTTCTTCATAAAACTGGTCTTTAACGCTGTCCTCATTTCCCATCGTTGGCGCATATACGCTTATCAAGTTAAGGTAATTGTCATTGTGTAGGTGCAGGCGGAGTGCAATGATCCGGTCCGAGATGTACTGAGGACACTCTGCAAGCTTTACAGCAATGGATGATTTTACTGCAAAACCTACACTTGAATGCCTGGGTTCCGTCGCCAATCTTCCCTTCCAGAAGAAGGTATAACCACCGCCAACTTCTACTATCTCGCCCTGATCAGCTAATCTGGTTTCACTTAGAGCGGCAAAGTCAACATTGTAGCGACCTAGTTCGCGAGCTACAACGGCAGTTTTACGTTCTGGGCATAGATTAGCCTCATTGTCAATAAGAGTGCGCACATTCCACGCGCCAAAAGTCAGAACAGATGTTTTTTCATTTTGTTTTTTATTCATGTGACGTCGACCGCAAAAAATGGGGTGCTTGAGCAGCCGCGGTTGCTACCCCCCCGTAGTGGTAGGACGAGCATTTTTTTGGGACACCTTTTCTAGCCCCCTCCTCGACTGAGCGAGGGGAGCAGTGCCTCCCTGAATAGGGCTGCTCCGTCACCTAAGGTGCTGCCCAGTCCACGCTGTCGCCCTAATGCAGCGCAGAAACGACCACTCTCCTTAGGTCGCCTACGTGCAGGCTTCAGACAAAGCCAGGTGTGCACCACAACCCGACCTCTCTACCTCCGCCCATCGCCGTAGGACTTGGTCATGCTCGGAGTCCGGAAACAAAAGCAGTCGTATACGCGTGACATATTTCAGTGCGTAAGTGGTTGCGCAGGCACAGACGCACTCTCTCGTCCTTACCCTTCTGAGCCCAATGGAGCAGAAGACTGCTACGATCGGTGGAGGGTTCAGATGCAGTTTCTGGCCGACAATCGCTGATGACCTCTACTGTCGCCCTTGGCCTTCAACAATGCCGTGCTGGAGCGTCACATCCGCCAAAATCCATTGCTAATCAGCGTGGTTTGCCTTCAGCGCCGAACCAGACTTTGTGCACATCGCGGGAGGCTACCGCGTAAAGGTCCGCACGCCGAGACGTGCGGGTCCCCCCTCAACCAGGTTTAGCCCACGAGCCGACGTGGTTTACCGGGGTGTGGCCGCTGCGCGCACTGCAGCTTCTTGGAGCCACTGGTGAGAGTTTATGGGCTGCCTGCCCCTGGCGATGCACTACCCTCATACTGAGGGTCGGCTAGTGACACCTAACGGGAAACCAGACACCCCACGACACCCCAAGATAATGATGATAGAATAGTGGTGGTTGGTTTGGGCTTAAATGCTCATGAAAATCGCATCGTCAACTCTGTCTTCATTTCTGTCATCTCTGTCTTCATTTCTGTCATCTTTGAGATCCCCTCTCCTAGACATGAACTACCGTGGCCGATCTGAAACTACTTAAACAGGCTTCGGACTCATGTTGGCAGAAGTAAGGAAAACATGGTCGGGTGGGGATTTTCGGCAAGCCCGGATGAAGATTGGCGATGAATATTGGCGGTGCAGTGCGAACCATGGCACACGTGCCCGGCGTGCCCCAACACCTGCACGCCACAGGATTTAATGGACGGCAGCTTATCCGCAATACAAGTCGCTAAATTCTAAGCCCCTATGATATAATTTCTCTTGTAACATCGACACGCTAAGATGAGATCTTTGAGATATGAGTTTTCTTTTTACTTTAATCTAAGTCAAGAGAAAACCCATTATCACTAGACACTCTTTATATATTAAGAAAAAACATTTAAAACATACATTTATATACCTACCTTTGGTTAGGTCGTTCACGCTCTGCCTACCCCATTAGGGATAAAGGCGTGATTATATGTATGTATGTATATACCTACGTTACCTACTTGTTTTCGCATTTAACGTTTTCTACGTACCTACAATTTAAACAATTGTTTTAATTCTCAATGCCAAATATGTACAATGTTTATTTAATATCAGTTTCAAGGTAAAGGTTAATGAACTTACATAAAGAGGATTTGACACACTCCTTATATCACTCAAATAGGATTATTTATTATCATTATTATTACTGATTTTCTTCCATGCTGGCCTGGGAGCGAGAGAAAAACATAGAATGTGCCAGCTGCATTTCCTCCCGTGCATGCTGTAAAAACCAGCTAAGAGATCCGAGGGTTTCAGTATATTGAAATTTAGGCGATGGGCTGACAACCTGTCACTACAGCAATATACCTACAATTCTATCTTGAATAATCCTCAAAACTATGTCAGACGTGGCGGAACGACCTTTTTTTTTAAGATCGTTTACGCTCTGCCTACCCCATTAGGGATAAAGGCGTGATTATATGTATGTATGTATGTATTATTATTACTGTCTGCGTATGATAGTCAAATCGCATAAGACTTCCTAGAAAAGTGCCAAACGAGTCTACAAAATAAATTTATGTGATGAAATAGTCGGCTCGATTCTAGAGCTACTGGCTAAAACTAAAATTAAAGTCGATCTGTCACTTTCAAAATAATAAAATTTTACATTTATCCGCTAGATTTTGATGCGCTTTTGTACGTATCCCCAGTATTTCTGTCAATTTATCTGCCATATCATATGACATACATACATATAGTCACGCCTTTTCTCTAATGGGGTAGGCAGAGCGTAAACGAACTAAATAAAGGTCGTCCCGCCACGTCTGACAAAGGTTTGAGTGTTATTTAAGATATATTAGTGCTTAGTGACAGGTTGTCAGCCCATCGCCTAAATTACAATATACAGAAACTCTCGGATCCCTTAGCTGGTTTTTACAGCTTGCTCGGTAGGAAATGCAGCTGGCACATTCTTTGTTTTTCTCTCGCTCCCAGTCCAGAAAAAAATGTGTTTTATAAAAGAGCCCACGTTGTAGTTAATGGGGAAATCATCTTGGGAGCTGACAGCATTACAATACAAATTGCTTTTCATCATATAATAAAATAATAGAAATACACTATTATTAAATTGTATTTTAATTTGTATATGGTAGTTATATCTCTTAAATATCTATTGTAAAATAACGATTGCTTTTTAAATTTGAGACAGAACAATTTGGTTAAATTCAGGCCTACCTAAATAGTTATTGTTCAAAAATGTATTGTCTTTAGACACAACATTGATATACAAAACACACAATAATTATTTCTTTGTTTGAAATATATTCAAATAATAACTAGAGCTACGTCTTACTTATACACTACTAGCGACCCGCCCCGGCTTCGCACGGAAGCTATCAGTGTTTCTCTACTATATTATGCATGTATTATACATATAAACCTTCCTCTTGAATCACTCTATACACTAAACGAAACCGCATCAAAATCCGTTGCGTAGTTTTAAAGATCTAAGCATACATAGGGATATAGGGACAGAGAAAGCGACTTCGTTTTATACTATGTAGTGATAACTAGAGCTTCGTCTTTTATTTATACACTATTGGTTTACTACTGACGCAAAGAGCCCTTGTTGTAGTTATATGGGCATATCAACTTGAGAGGTGACAGCATTACAATACAAATTGCTCTTCATCAATGGAGGAAACACATCTGAAATCAGACCGAGTTATATCTGTAGCGAGCGTCTCGAAACTATACTCTACACTTAAAAAATATCATTTGTGTACCTGATTGGGGGATCTGGTACTAATTAATTATTGTTGAAAAACATAAATAATTTAAAATATAATGTTATTTATGCAACTCATTCGTGCGTCGCGTAAACCTGTTTTTTAAGAGACGTCTCATCTTTAACCATGTATAAATGTGTTATTTTTATTTTGAATAAATTATTTTTTTAAATAACACTACTGGGTGTACGGGACAAACTGATAGGGGTTGCTCAGTCAATGAAACTGAACAACAATTAGCAGGATTTTTAGTAAGTGAAAATAAAATGTTGCTATTACTGCAATAGGTATGACTTATCGAGGTGGTCATTTTGTATGGGAAGGTATTTTTTTTTTCATCTCCTTAAAGAACTTCTTGATCTTCAACGTTCAGTTGTTCAGTTTCGTTGACTGAGCAACCTCTATCAGTTTGCGGGACGCTGTCCCTTACACCCCGTATACTCCAATTTGGTTACGACAATGCAAGATGAATCACTTGATTGTCTGGATGAAAAAAGAATATGTGCTTTAGAGGGCACGTTAGGCCGTTGGTCCCGGTCGCTGCCTTTGATAGTGGTCGTTACACAAAACTATGTCAGAGGCCTATAAATAATTCAATCATAATTAACCCTCAAAACTTTGTCAGACGTGGCTGAACGACATTTGTTCAGGTCGTTTACGCTCTGCCCCCATCAGGGATAAAGGCGTGATTATATGTATGTATGTATGGTGATCCTTATCATATTAACATAATATTATACTGTTTAGTTATTATAAAAAATGAGTTCAAAACCTAAAACCTGACTACTGAAAAGTATGAAACAAGAAATACATACATAAATGTAACACCTTTTCTGAACAAGATGTCAAGTAGAAGATATATTCATATGGCAACATTATTGTTTCAAGTTATCAGAACTAAGAAACCTGATTACATACATACATACTATAACGCCTGTATCCCTAATGGGGTAGGCAAAGCGTCAACGACCCAAACAAAGGTCGTACCGCCACGTCTGACAAGTTTTGAGGGTTGTTTAGAAAGAACTGTATATTGCTGTAGTGACAGGTTGTCAGCCCATCGCCTAAATTACAATATGTCCTCGAATCCTTTATCTGGTTTTACAGCATGCCCGGGAGGAGATGCAGCTGGCACATTCTACGTTATTCTATCGCTCCCAGTCCAGCATGGAAGCTTGAAATGAAACCTGATTACGAAATCTGGTGTGGTCTAGCCGAAAACGCCATACCTACTCTCTTAAAAAATCTGCGACACAAAACTAGTTCTTTCGAGTGTAGTTTCAAGTACGCCGCAGCAAAAATATGGAATAATATACTCCCTTCTTTAAGAAACCTACAGACTGTACGGAATTTCAGATTTCAACTCAAAAAGTATTGTTTAGATCTACAAAAACAAGATATTACTACTCATTTAATTGAATTTAGTTATCTAGCAAGCCGCCCCTTATGTGTTGCTTGGTAATTTTTTTGCTTTTGTTTTATATTTAATATATTTTTATGTATAATATAAGTGTAGATATAGTTACATGGTTTTATAGTTTTAGTCATAGTATATTAGTAGCGTTAGTTTAGCGAAAGTAAGTACTAGATTTAGGTAGGTCATATTTTAATAGTAGTTTTACCTTTAAGAATTAAGTTTGTGTAGTTATCACTACATAGTATAAAACAAAGTCGCTTTCTCTGTCCCTATATTCCTATGTATGCATAAATCTTTAAAACCAAGCAACGGATTTTGATGCGGTTCTTTTAATAGATAGAGTGATTCAAGAGGAAGGTTTATATGTATAATACATGCATAATATAGTAGAGAAACACTCATAATTTCCGTGCGAAGCCGGGGCGGGTCGCTAGTTAGTTATATGTAAGAGTTTTGATTTGAGTGAGCACCTGTGTATGTTAGGTAAAAAAAATGTTGTGGGCCAAGCTGAAAACCAGCGCAGCAGCTTTAAACTGCAGCATACGCTGAGTTGGGTACCTACCCTTTTCAGTGTCCATATTTTGTATTTTATTGTATTTTATTTTGTTATATCGGGTCAGTATCAAAGAAAATGATGATGATGAAGTCCTGTTATCCCTCATCAGGGACATAAGGCTCGAAGAAGGGATTTCCACTATCTTACATACTCCTTTTTGCTTTTCCGTAGTTGGTTAAAAATCAAATTGATCGTCTATATCTGTCAAAACGGCAAAGATAAATTGTCAAAATGTTTGCAACTATTTGCAATTAAATATTATTTATTGTATCCAATATCTCATATCGCAAAGCCAATGACATGTCAGCCTCAGGTGGTTGTTAAAACTATAAATCTTCCTTACACGTGTTTGTACTACATAAAGCCGTTTGTTTATCTTTATTGTAATTCGTAATAGGATCGTAAATTGCTAGCAAAATATTTCGCCACATGTCGTAACTGCAAGTAACTGCACGTCAGTTAGATAAACAACAATGCAAAATGTGCAGTGGTGTGTGTTACTATGAGATTATTTATTAAATAAAAAAAAAACATAAAAATAAAAAAAAATTAGAAACATAACAGTCTTCTTGTTCTGTTGAGTGGGTATCGAGTCTATGGACCCGATGAACTCTGGTGACAGAGTTTTTGAACCGCCTAGTAGTAAAACTATCAGGCCTCTGACATGGTTTGAGTAGTGACCACTATCAAAGACAGCAACCGGGACCGACGGCTTAACGTGCCCTCCGAAGCACGAAATCTTTTTCTTTTCGGACAATCAGGTGATTCCGCCAAAAAATCACAAAGTGATAATTTCTCAAATATCAACTGTTCCCCACTGGGAATCGAACCCAGGACCTCCGGATCGGGAGTCCATGGCACTAGCCACTAGACCACTGAGGCAGTTAGTTAGGCAGTAAAACATAACAGTAAAAACAAAACATAACATTTTAATTTAATTCGAAGATGTTAATGTTTTTTTTTTTTAATAGTTTATTGCACACATGATCATACAGAAGACACAAACATAAAAAACAACAGGTACAGCTTATCTCTAAAAATAAATCTCTTCACGCTGACCTACGGTAGTCAGAGCATGGGGTCTCACTCCGAAGAACAGTAAATAGCTTCTAAAAAATATCAGCAGATGGCGCTACGGGTAAGACGGGCAGGTCATTCTAAATAAAAGTTCACATAAAGCAAGTTTTTTGTTTCTAAAGCCAGCAAATATATTGTTTAATAAATAATTCTGATTACCCTGAGCATTAAAAATCGTACAATATGCTCATTTAAAAAAAGTTTTAGATTAAAAGTTTCTTTGCAGCGGCTACTCTAGCGACACCCACACAGGAGTGTCAAGGATATGAAGTTTTTCGACTTTCGCTCAAACCCTAAACACATACAGGTAGTACCAACCATTCACCAATAGATGTCACTGGTACAATTATCGATCTACAGATGAAATTAATATACCTACATCGAGCGGTTGCCGTTTATGTGTTATGAATTTACTTTTAGAAACCCTCGCACATTGAATTATGAAAAAAACAATAAAACAAAATTTAAAGTATGAATATTGTATCTTATTTATAAAACTCACTTGCTTTCCGCCCCGCGTTTTCACCCGCGATTAAATGAATTTTCTCGCGGGAATAAAGTATTTCTCTGCGTTAACGGTTAGCCTGTTGCTATGTCACTCATACATATATACACGCCTAATGGGGTATGCAAAGCGTAAACGACCTAAACAAAGGTCGTTCCACCATGTCTGACAAAGTTTTGAGGGTTATTTAAAGATAGATTTTAATTTTTAGGCAGTTTCATGTAGTGACAGGTTGCCAGCTCATCGCCTGAATTGCAATATACTGAAACCCTCGGATTGCTCAGCTGGTTTTTCCAGCATGCCCGGGAGGAAATTCGGCTGGAAGGAAATGTTATCAGCAGTGATCGGAATAGGTAGAGTATATTTACCTAAACTTCTAAAAAGAAGAGAGGAAAATGGAGACTTCCTTACTACTAAAACTTTTTCGGGACATCTTGCGGGATATCACATAAGTAACCTAGAAATATACTTTGAACCATGGCATTTAATTCTATGGACAAATACAAGCTAAAAATATACTTGGTGATTTTCGGCTACAGTGTCACATTGCCTAGATATTTTGAATTAAAGATTCTCTTACTTTATAGCTTTAAAACGGCTGTGTGTAGGAAAAAATGTCAAAGGAAAAAATTATCGCGTAATTTGTGTTCTATAATTTCTTTATAGGTGTCAACATCGTTGGAGTTATAGAAACCAAGATATTTACGAAAAACCATTTTAACGATATCTGACAGTTTTCATATTATGGACGATGTTAGTTATGTTTTAAGCTGGTCAACAAATCAGATAATTCACAGTAAATTTGAAAAAGTTTTAAACATAGTTCCGGACTACGATTTTATTAGGACAATAAGTGAAAAAATTGTAAAGGGAATCGAAGTAGATGACGAAGTATTTTTTAAATATGCTCCTCTTACATCTGTAGATGTTGAAAGGTCCTTTTTCACCTATTAGTGGATATTAAGTGTAAAAAGGAATAGACTTAAACCGGAAAATATAGAAAAAATTATGGTCATCTACTTCAATTCCCTGCAAGAAAGCAATATTTCGTCAGTATCTTCAGGTTCTGTCACTGAAGACGAAGATATTGACGACGTATAAAATATATAATTTTTTAAGTAAAATTAATCGCGTTTACGATGTACCTTACGTGATCAGGTTTTTTGGACTGCATTACATGAATAATTGTCTACTTTAATAAAAATAAGCTTTATTTTAATTTTTATTGGTTCTTTCATTTGTACCTTAAGTTACAAAAAACAAATTTAATTTTTATCATTAAAAACTACAAAAAACAAAATTCATATTTCGAAAGAGGTATGATTGTACCTGGCATACTAAATATTTTGCCGATATTTAACTGAGATTTGGTTCAAGTTGGCTGGCGTACGATCAACCGTGTGACGTTTGAACATGAAACAAATATACAACAAAATATTTTATTACCAAGACACATTGATCTAAAGATTGCGATTTGGTCGTTTGGCCATAGATAACCTGTCAAAAAGGGCCTACTATTTCTCTACTAGTACTAATAAGTTCTATTATGTGGCGTATAGTCACGTATAATACAGAAATGCATAAATTCAAGCCCCATTTCCTATTCTTCGATTAGTTTATGACTTGCTTTATTTGCATTTGATTTTATCTTGCAAAGTTGACGGTTCGAAATTCGGAAACGAATTCCATTCATTTACAGCACATGTTTTTTAGTGTTTTTTTTACCTGGAATCACTTTTCAGGTAAAAATAAATAGTGCAAGCCTTTTGACAATTGAGCTTCTTTTGCGTAGTTCTATTTAATCGCTTTGTTTACGAAGTTGTTGTATATTTGTGAATAAACAGCACTTATTTAAAAGCATATTACTATCAGTGCAAGCCTTCTAACAATTAAAATTACTTTGTGTGTTTTATATCATACTCTTTACGGCGTTGTTATCAATGTTTGACTAAGGGGAACTTATTAAAAGCATCGGTTCATCTTAATCGAACCCAGGACTTTTCACCGATTTATTTCGGCGTACGATATGCTGCCTTAAAAAAACCAACCAGGAATATAAGCTATTCAAGGTCAAATGTAAAAATAAAACAATTTTTCGTAAATATCTTGGTTTCTGTAGCTCGTACGATGTTGACACCTATGGAGAAATTATACAGCACATAATTTGCGTAATTTTTTCTTCAATTTTTTTTTTCTACACACAGCAGTTTATAAAGTAAGAAAATCTTTAATTCAAAATATCTGGGCAATGTGACACTGTAGCCAAATATCACCAAGTATATTTTTAGCTTGTATTTGTCCATAGAATGAAAAACCATGGTGCAAAGTATATTTCTTGCTTACTTATGTGATGTCCCGCAAGATGTCCCGCAAAAAGTTTACGTAGTAAGGAAGTCTCCATTTTCCGCTTCTGTTCTTAGAAGTTTAGGTAAATATACTCTACCAATTCCGATCACTGGTTATCAGCCATAGCGTTAGAGTGTCATGGTCATAGTCAATCGATACATAAAGTGTTGCCCTATACCCTAAATACCGTGTGAAAATATTTCCAGAGGGAATAAGATCTTATCCTACGGTAAAAAATGGCCTTTGTCCGTTTCATCTATCACCATGCCACCACATTTCATCAAAATGCGTTCAGAATTTAAGGCGTGAAAGAACAACAAACAAACAGATAGACGGAGCTACTTTCGGATTTTATAATATTTGTATGGAATATGGATAGTATGTATTTTTCTTACGATCAGCAGGAAAACTGTATCTATATTTGTTTAATTTACCAACAACAAATCATTCACAATCTTCTTCCATGCTGGCCTGTAAGCGAGAGAAAAACATAGAATGTGCCAGATGTATTTCCTCCCGGGCATGCTGAAAAAAACCAGCTAAGGGATCCGAGGGTTTCTGTATATTACAATTTAGGCGATAGGCTGACAACCTGTCTTAGATAACCCTCAAAACTTTGTCCGACGTGGCGAAACGACCTTTGTTTAGGTCGTTTACGATCTGCCTACCCCATTAAGAACAAAGGCGTGATGTATGTATGTATGAACAAAACCACAGATAATATAATACTATACGGGTTAGCAAATCCCGCTTTTTCAGTATCTTCGACACAGCGTGTTTTCCATACAAACCGGGCGTACAAAGTCGCGGGCACATCTAGTTTAAAATAAATTATCTCATTAGCAACTTACAGATTGATTATCAATGTATGTTACGTTGAAAACTAATAGGTACAAAACTGACAGTATAATAATAAAGTAATTCAGATTGAATATTTATAATTGCACTATTTAAATTAAAACTTGTATTATATATACTAATAGCTGCTAAGTTCCAATCGTTGATCCTTATGATATAAGGCAAAGCACGTTAAGCCGTCGGTCCCGGTGACTGTTTCTAAATAGTGGTCGTTACAGGTCGATGTTGGTCCACGTCCGTAGGAACTTTAGAAACAAAAAACTTGCTTTATGTGAACTTTTATTTAGAATGACCTGCCCGTCTTACCCGTAGCGCCATCTGCTGATATTTTTTAGAAGCTATTTACTGTTCTTCGGAGTGAGACCCCATGACAAAACATTGACATGGCCACGATTCGGCGTAGACTAGATTTAACTAACATAAAGAATATAAGTATTAGATTAACTTACTTTTTTTTCTCATTATCTATAAGAGCTATTTTTATATTATTAATTATTTAAGAATCTTTAAAAGAATACATATTTTAATTAAAACATATTTCGAGTAAATTGTAGCTGTAATGAAAAGACATGATTGCCAGCTGTCTAAAACAAATCATATCGATTCTTAAACGTTGCTTGGTAACACCTTTCCTAAAATGTCAAAGATATTTATGTTAAATAGTGATAAATATACATACATACATATAGTCACGCCTCTATCCCTAGTGATAAATATATTTTTATTAAATTAAAATTAACCTAATGAAACATACTTAAGTTTAAGTTTTAGTTGCTTTGTGATACTTGTCGTTAATTTTATTAAGTTTACCTATAGATTGTCTTCTGAAAGTTGTAAGCAAAATTCCGAAACTTGGTTTATTCCTTATTCTATGAATCTCAATTTCTGACCCACTGTGCAGCGTAGGCTCCGCAAGTGGCGTCGTTGCCATTCAGTGCGGGCTCGCGCGCAACGTTGCCGGTCAACGTATGAATGGGTAAATGCGAATCCGCTCCGTTGATTCCGAAATTTGTAAAAATTACATACTTATATGTATGTTTTTTAGATCTTATTTCTCCTAAACGAATTAATGAAGAAATCATATATATATTTTCCTGCTAATTATGTCGATATTCTACTTGTTGTTTACGTTACTATTAAAAAAAAATATACTCATTGATGAACCATAACAACTTCATGGGTAGCTTTTATTCGCAATTTAGTTCACCGGCGGGATGGCGCGTTGGTTAGTTGGTTGGGTTTCAGCGCTGTGATTGTCCGGATCGAGTCTGATCGTTGATTGAAAATACAATTTCCTTTTTGTTAGAAATATTTATTTAGTATTAGTTTTTCTTTCTTTTACTTTTTAAGGTAAATATTTTACTGTCATACTACTGTTCAATTTATTACTTTTAAAGTGTATTTGAGGCCGATTTCTATTCTATTAATAAGAACCATCTTGATAAATAAAAATAGAGGCTCAAAATAGTGATAAGTGGAAGGAGAAGAGGGAGGCCAGGTGAAAAAAAGTAAAAATAACAATCGTGTAAATCAGTTTATTAAATTTATAAATGACTTGGTCAGACGTGGCGAAACGACCTTTGTTTAGGTTTTTTACGCTCTGCCTACCCCGTTAGGGATAAAGGCGTGATATTATGTATGTATGTATAAATGATAGCACCTAATATGGCTGTAGAGTGTACGTAGTCAGCAGAGGAGACATCTGGTCAGGCCCGCTCCAAACGAAAGAGATCATTTCAGGAAATTATTGATAAACTTTAATAAAATCTCGCTTATTTGCACGATTCACTTACTGCAATAAATATACTAAACCACATTAAAATTCATACATAATTTCCTGAAACAATCTCATCCGTTTCGAACGGCCCTGCCCTGCAATAGCCTTTGCTGACAGTACATAAGATAAGTTTAATTATTCAATCTCTTACAAATTAAAACTGCTATTATCTGTGCTCTGGCGCAGCGTTAACTTCTCTCTTACCGCCATCTAGTAGTCTAGTAGAAAATTACGTACTTCGAACGTGCATTGTACCTACGTGGGGCCATCTGTGATCACGGCAAAATATTACGACCGAACACTTCCCGCCGTGGTCTGTCACGTGGTAAAGTTGCGTCAGATTGTACTAAAATCTTGCGGCCCGCCACTCGGCCCGACTTATGGCGGACCAGTTTTATTGTAAGACATTAGGCATCTGTACTAGTATAGTATTATATTATCTGTGGTCAGAGTACGGTAGTGAGTTATTATATTCTGCGCTACCATCATCTCCCTAGCCTTATCCCGTATCTCACGAGGCTGGCTGACTAATATAGGTGATTAAACGAGGGTATTGGTTTTTACACAGAGCGTCTGCTATCTGACCTCCGTAACCCAGACCCAATCCTAGATTAGGTCAGAGTGTTCAGGCCGTCAATGCTTAGCACTGGTTTCTGACATGACTAAACGACTAATATCTACGGTATTAAACGATATTGACCGGGACTAACGGCTTAACGTGTCTTCCGAAGCACGGAAAAAACGCCGAATAAACGTACAAATGAAATTCGAAAACCGAAAAACACATTGGTACGTAGGGATTCGAACCACGACCTCCCGCTCAGGAGGCAGTGGCAACAAAGCAACATATTCAACAAAATGCAACTTAGAACGTTTGTAAACGCTGTCACGAAACAAAAAGATAGAGATGGTGTGATCTGCCAAAAAAGTCAGGCAATAGATACTTTTGAAAAATCACGTGATAGTAGTGTTTAGTGTTAAAGCAATTTGGCCTTTGTGATGACGGAAGGGGAAGGGGGCCCTTTCACACGTGAGCGCCCCCTTGCGGGAAGGACCACTCTGCGGAGATCATGCTTAACGGCTGCTTCCTAAAGAGTTTGATTCGGTTCCGATCGAAACAAGCTAAGCGCACAAGAGCGAAGCACTTGCAAAGCACGTGATAGTATTATATAAAGCTGAATTTTCCATTGATAATAATGCGGACTAATACGTCAATCAAGTCCAATTTGGCAAACGTTCAATGTGCTGGCGAGACAGTCAAACAGTCTGGTAGCAAAGTTCCAAATTAGCGAGACTCTTCAATACTCAAAATGTCTATTAGCAAACCATATTGTAGAGAATATAAACGAGTTACTAATTATATTCTCTCCGATATTAAAACGCGGTTTCATGCGTTATGATCACGGAGCGACTGAGGAACTTGCGAGAGGTGTGGTGGCTAAGGGCATACATATCATTCTACCCTCTTTCGGTTGCGTTTTCCAATGTTTGTATTTGTATTACGCGACACCTTAAAACGAACACTAACACTTAAACACAACACCACGGTAAATTTCCCGTTCTTAATTATTATAATGTTAATAATAAAATTACTTTTTGAATTGTAATGATAAGGCATTACATGTTCTAATTTGAGACAGGTTTGTTAAAATGTGGCGCCAATGCTATCTAAAGTCGCATAAGACAGAAAATAACATTTATACATACATACATATATTCAAGCCTGTATCCCTAATGGGGTAGGCAGAGCGTAAACGACCTAAACAAAGGTGTCCCGCCACGTCTGACAAAGTTTTGAGGGTTATTTAAGATAGATTTGTAGGTATATTGCTGTAGTGACAGGTTGTCAGCCCATCGCCTAAATTACAATATACTGAAACCCTCGGATCCCTTAGCTGGATTTTACAGCATGCCCGGGAGGAAATGCAGCTGGCACATTCTATGTTTTTCTCTCGCTCCCAGACCAACATGGAAGTAAAACAGTATAAGTAAGTAAGAAGTAAGTAAAACAGTAGTAATAACATTTATTTGCTAATTAATTACATATACTCGTATGTACCTGTCTGACATGTGAGCGATAAAAATGAATGATTCTTGAAAAGTTTAATTGAAGAGTTGGAAAAATTTAAATGGGAAATACCCGTAAACCATAATCAGTTGATCTATAGTAAAAAAAAAGCTTTAACTCAATGAAATACAGGGTGTAAGGGCGCTTGTGCACTCATCTGATCATACATACATCACGCCTTTATCAATAATGGGGTAGGAAGAGCGTCAACGACCTAAACAAAGGTCGTTTTGCCTCGTCTGACAAGCTTTGAGGGTAGTTTAGGATAGACCTGTAGCCTGTATTAGATCTGTACTACTCATCCGTATTAGATCCGAATCCCAACTGGTATCAATTTGTGCATTGAATCATATACTCGTACGTGTTATATGTTTTTTTTCCTGATACAAATCGGATTCGGATCCAATCTGGATGAGTGCACAAACACCCTAAGGGAAGGTGTTCTGAAAACTGAAAATGGTATCTCAGTCAACGAAGCAAATTTCCCGTAATAAAAAGAATAATGTGGAAGTCAAATAATTATCACATGTACCGGAGGATTCCCTTTGTGAAAGTGGTTCAGTTTCGATGACTGCCTTTCAGTGTCCAGATACCGTGATAACACTTCCATGCTGGATTGGGAGCCAGAAAAAAACATAGAATGTGCCAGCTGCATTTTCTCCCGGGCATGCTGTAAAAATCAGCTAAGGGATCCGAGGTTTTCAGTACATTGCAATTTAGGCGATGGGCTGACAACCTGTCACAGTTACAATATACCAATATAGCCACAAATCTATCTTGAGTAGCCCTCAAAACTTTGTCAGGCTTGGCGGAGCGACCTTTGTTTTGGGTCGTTTGCGCTTTGCCTACCCCGCTAGGAATAAAGGCTTGATTGTATGTATGTACTCTATAATTAAAAGACTGTATAAAAAACAGATCGCTCTTTAATAACTAGCACATTCTAAGCGATATTTGAAAATAGAACGCTCCACGTGCAAGCGCAGCTGATTTGCTGCGCATGAGTGGCATAACTCACTACGCTGCAGTTCAATGACACACTAACCGACTCCTGCGCCGCCGACCTTGCGCTGTTTGCTTCTATATTGCGACGGTGAAACTATACTGGGTGTAATAACATACATAAATACATATAGTCACGCCTTTATCCCTAAGGGGGTAGGCATAGCGTAAACTACCTAAACAAAGGTCTTTTTAAGATAGATTTGTAGGTATATTGCTGTTAGTGACAGGTTGTCAGCCCATCGCCTAAATTGCAATATAGGTACTGAAACCGTCGGATCCCTTAGCTGATTTTTACAGCATGCCCGGGAGAAAATGCAGCTGGCACATTATAATATGTTTTTCTCCCACTCCCAGCCCAGCATGTCACGGTAATGCAATTCTATGGAGTCAAACTAGGTAAACCCAAACAGGAACCCAGGAATATTGCTTCTGTCAAAGAACTGGCATAATATTTCAGATAACGCCAAAACAGTATTTGAAACATTATTCTGTACAATTTCTCAGTCAACGTTCGTTCGTTCAGAGATCAAACAAGGAAACTGGAACTCGCAACCTACGCATTTATTGTTGTCAGAAAGTAACTGGCACGAAATTTTAAACTGCCGACTCGATATTTAGTCTTCCGTGCTAGCCTGGGACCGAGAGAAAAACATAGAATGTGCCAGCTGCATTTCCTCCCGGGCATGCTGTAAAAACCAGCTAAGCGATCCGAGGGTTTCAGTATATTGTAATTTAGTCGTAGGGCTGACAACCTGTCACTACATTAATCAGACGTGGTGTAACGACTTTAGTTAAGGTCGCTTACCCTCTGCCTACCCCATTAGGGATCAAGGTGTGATTATATGTAGAAATGCAAACGACTGTTCCACTTGGCTTCAGTATTTGGCATGTAAATTACGCGCTCGATTGCAACATATTTGTTTACATTTCTTACGTAATAATAATTTGTTTTATTACTGCCTGGTTGCCTTGAGGAAGTTGTTAGGGCCGTATTTATAATCAGCTCTAATGAGTGACAGCTAGTTTGAGTTCGTATCAGAAATATAATTTCAGTACAAACTCTCCTGTCAAATCCATACTTAATATTGCTCTCAAGTTTGATATCGCTTCATAATTACGAGCCTTAATAAGGCTGTGTCAAGTGGCAATCACATTTCTTTAATTTTTGAAATTCCGTATTTTTTACTCAATCATACTTTATTATTTACAAAAAATACACAGAAAATATTTTTTGATTTCCATATTTCCATGCTGGTCTGCGAGCTATAGAAAAACATAGAATGTGCCAGCTGCATTTCCTCCCGGGCATGCTGTAAAAACCAGGTAAGGGATTCGAGGGTTTCTGAATATTGCAATTTAGGCGATGTGCAATATACCTACAAATCTACCTTAAACAACCCTCAACACTTTGTCAGACGTGGCGGAAAGACTTTTGTTTAGGTCGTTTATGCTCTGCCTACCTCATTAGGCGTGATTATATGTATGTATATTTATTATATATTTTTAGAATATTCGATAAGTTATCATTTGTTGAATAATTTTTGGTAGCTGGTTAGTTTGTTTTATTTAAATGGATAACAATAAAAAATATACAAGCTTTCGCTAGCAAGTTTAAATGTTAATTTTATAAATAAACATGTGTTCTTTTTTTCTTTTTGTCTTCGTCACAATATTTTTGAATTAAGGTTAGACTTAGACCGCCTTAGAAAGTAGCTGCAACAAAACGGCGCAGCGCGGTACGGAGCGGCACGACGCGACGCGACAAAGTATTCTTTGTATGAATATGTTTGAGATATACCGCACTGCAGGGCGCGACACGGCGCGGCAAAAACTGACAAAACGAAATGTATGAACTGCCTACTTCCATGCTGGACTGGGAGCGAGAGAAAAAACATAGAATGTGCCACCTGCATTTCCTCCCGGGCATGCTGTAAAAACCAGCTAAGGGATCCGAGGGTTTCTGTATATTGCAATTTAGGCGACAGGTTGATAACCTGTTACTACAGCAATATACCTACAAATATATCTTAAACAACCCTCAAAACTTTGTCAGACGTGGCGGAACGACCTTTGTGTACGCTCTGCCTACCCCATTAGCGATAAAGGCGTGATTATATGTATGTATGAACTGACATGAAATACAGTTGCTGCGCCGTTTCGCGCCTCCACTGCAGCTACATTCTAGTGTTTAATCTTTAGTATATATTCTTTATGGCATTAAAACACAAGAAATTAAGTTTACAGAAAGGTGTGCAAGGGCTAACTTATCTCTACAAAGAAATCTCCTCCAGCTAAGCCACTGGCAAGACAAATACAATGTAACGTAAACTAAAAATAAATAGATTTACTCTAAATTATATGAAGTAGAACTATTAAACGTAAAAATAATAATTTAATAAGATTAAATAAAAAAATACATACATATCTAAGACTTATATATCGTATATATTCGTACATGCATAATAGTTACATGAACTACAATACAAATTAAACTTGTTCAGATAAAAAGTGCTCTTTTAATCTCTTTTTAAAAACGTAAAAAGACTTACTTCCATGCTGGACTGGGAGCGAGAGAAAAACATAGAATGTGCCAGCTGCATTTCTTCCCGGGCATGCTGTAAAAATCAGCTAAGGGATCCGAGGGTTTTTCTTTATTGCAATTTAGGCGATAGGCTGACAACCTGTCACTATAGCAATATACCTACAATTTATTTTAAATAACCCTCAAAACTTTGTCGGACGTGGCGGAGTGACCTTTGTTTAGGTCGTTTACGCTCTGCCTGCCCCATTAGGGATAAAGGCGTGATTATGTGTGTAAATAGACGGAATTTTTTGAATAGATTTTGATTTTTTTACTGTCAATAATGTAAATATTTTTTTATGAGTGTTTCATGAAAATATTCTTCAAAAATTTGCACAGATAATTTAAAATTTCCGTTTTTAATTTGGAGTTTATTATCTTGTCCTCCTTGTCCTTCAGACCTTCAACATTGAGGTGTTCAAAAAGCGTAAACAAACGTTATTTTTACGAAATACTTTATGTGTAATTTATGAGAATGTTTTGCAGTCATTATTACTAATGTAAATTGACTTAAATGCAATTGTAATTTTTTAGGGTTCCGTAAGGACTGCGGTTCGACTTGGAAACCGTATTTATTTATCATTTCACTACCTTTGGATGTCCGTCTGTATGTTTGAATGCTCGGCCTTGGTATCTATGTCAGTTTTGCACATTCTTCTTCGTCTTCTTAGCGAGTGGATTCTCGAGTCGAATGACCTGATGAACCCCAGGGTTGTCAGAGTTTTTAAACCGCCTAGTAGCACAGCTAATAGGCCTCTGACATGGTTTGAGTAACGACGACGAAAGCTCCGAAGCACGAAATCTTTATCTTTTCGGACGATCAGGTGATTCAGCCTGCAATGTCCTAACCAAACTGGGGACAAATTCACAAAGTGATAAATTCTCAAATATCAACTTTGTGTTTCCCCTTTGGGAATCGAACCCAGGACCTCCGGATCGGGAGTCCATGCCACTAGACCACGGAGACAGTTAGCACATTGATATGAAGATAGACAAGAAAAAAAAAAACTAGAAATAGAAATGTAATATGATAAAAGATAAAATGTCGTTTAGTAATTATCTATTTTATTAATACACTATGAACGTTAGTGTTACATACATACATATAATTACGCCTCTATCCCCAATAGAGTAGGCAGAGCGTAAACGACCTAAACAATTCAATGTTTTATCTGTGAACGTAAAGCCAAAGCCTGCTGTTATTTTTAAGTCATGACGTACTTACATACATATAACCAGGCGTTTATCCCTAATAGGGTAGGCAGAGCGTAAAAGACCTAAACAAAGGTCGTGCTGCCACGTCTGACAAAGTTTTGAGGAGTATTTAATTTAAGATTTGTAGGTATATTGCTGTAGTGACAGGTTGTCAGCCCATCGCCTAAATTGCAATACACTGAAACCCTTGGATCCCTTAGCTGTTTTTTACAGCATGTCCGGGAGGAAATGCAGCTGGCACATTCTATGTTTCTCTCTCGCTCCCAGTCCAGCGTAGAAGCAACTTAGCGTTACTACGGAACTTTTTATATGACCGTGTCCAAAACGCTCTTGAATGGTTTTTATTATAATTTTAATGTATCTACTTAAAAACTTCCTTGTTTGTTCTTAATTGTTTTTTTTATTTTATTTTTTTCTTCCATGTTGGACTGGGAGCAAGAGAAAAACATAGAATGTGCCAGCTGCATTTCCCCCCGAGCATGCTGTAAAAACCAGCTAAGGGATCCGAGGGTTTCAGTATATTGCAATTTAGGCGATGGGCTGACAACCTGTCACTACAGCAATATACGTACAAATCTATCTTAAATAACCCTCAAAACTTTGTCAGACGTGGCGGAATGGCCTTTGTTTAGGTCGTTTACGCTCTGCCTACCCCATTAGGGATAAAGGCGTGATTATATATATTTTTTTAAACAGTTTATTCAAGAAATTTTGTTAGGTACAGTGTTTATACTTAAAATAAGACGCTTAAATCTAAAACCTAAGTAAGGTTTATGCGAAAAGCGAATGAGATCGTGCTCGCCACATTTTACATTGATTTATGAATAAATAAATAATTATGTATGTATGTATTTATTTTTTAATCTTTTATGAAGTTGCACACAAATGCACATTTAATGTTATGATTGTAATGCACATAATAAATTAAGTTGATACTGCAGTATGTTTAATTGGATTAAGAATAAAAATAACTTTTATCTCGTAAATTTGAATTTTGGATCTTAATATAACACCCGTAACTATAACTTGAATGTGCCAGCTTCCGGAGAATGTGCCACTTTACATAGAATGAGCCACCTGCATTTCCTTACTTCCATGCTGGCTTGGCAGCAAAAGAAAAACATAGAATGAGCCAGCTGCATTTCATGGCTTGCTGTAAAAACCAGCTAAGGGATCCGAGGGTTTCAGTAATGGTAGGTATTGTAATTAAGGCGATGGGGTGACAAGCTGTTACTACAGCAATATACGTACAAATCCAGGTTAAATAACCCTCAAAAGTTTGTCAGACGTGGCGGAACGACCTTTGTTTAGGAAGTTTACGCTCTGCCTACCCCATTAGGGATAAATGCGTGATCATATGTATGTATAAAACACATACAAAAACAACAGACAAGGAATATAAGTGCACATATAGCCAGCCTTATTGCTAAGGGGCAACCTTCCAGGCAACCTAAGTACAGGAAAACAAGATTTTCTTGATTTTAGTTTATTGTGTGCACATACAATGTATGTGCACACAATAAACTAACTAATAAACTAAATTAAAAATATGTAAGTATTTTAAATTTTTTGTTTTACTAGTCTCTGTTAATGTTGCATTTTCTTGTCCCCTCAAAATTATTCACTTTCTCTTACTACCATTGGGTTGGCTGGAAGAGATCTCTTCATAGAGATAAGTTCGCCCTTGCACACTATATTTGTAAATTACATTTCTTTTGTGTTTATGCAATAAAGTATATATATACAATGCTATAAAATCTATTTAAAACCACAAATTTCACGCAGGTTTAAATCAAAACTTCGTTCAATATAAGTATGTTAAATTAAAGATATAGCAAAAAATCGAATGATTACTATATCTTTTGTATGCGTTAACATTTACACAATATTATCTTAATTTGTGCAGCAACCTTACCCGAATATAAACAACTTTCTGATTTATTGCTTCATATTCAAGGGCAAAACTGATATCTGATATTAAAGCTATATTTACTTAGGTTGTTTTTGAAAATATGTTGACAAAGTAATCAAGAATTAATACATACATACATCTGCTTATCCTTATCCCGTATCTCATGGGGCGGATACCTAATTTAGGTGATTGAACGAGGATACCGGTTTTTACACAGAGTTATTGCCATCTGACTTCCGCAACCCAGAAGGGAAACCAGACACAATTCTGGATTAGGTCAGAGTTTTCAGGCCGCCAATGTGTAGCACTGGCCTCAGAGATGGCTTAACGACTAATATATATGGTGTTAAACGATATTAACCGGGACCTACGGCTTAACGTGCCTTCCCGAGCACGGAAAAAGCGCCGAATAAACGTACATATAAAATTTGAAAACTGAGAAACACATTTGTACGTGGTGGGATTCGAACCACGACCTCCTGCTTAGGAGGCAGCGGCCCTATCGACTACACTATCTGCCTTTATTCATCAAGGATTAATATAGGTTAGTAATGGGCTCGATTCTAGATATCACCGGCTAAAGCTAAAATTAAAATCTATTGTCACTTTTAGACCAAAAACATTGGAAAAGGACAGGACATCTACTTTATCCGGCTTTTGATTTACAGTCGGTGGTTTTATGCGTTATATGTAATTTTTATCCGCCGTCATATTATATGGCGGATTAAATTGATAAATACTGGGGAAACGTGCAAAAGCGCATCAAAATCTAGCGGACAACCAGTGAACGAAGTGTAAAACCAGTATAAACCGCCTGTCCTTTTTCAATTTTATACTTTTGAAAGTGACAGATAGATTTTAATTTTAGCTTTAGCCGGTGGTATCTAGAATTGAGCCAATTATGATTGGGATTGTTCCTGTAAGTTCATTCTGGACTTTTAATTACGGAAAATGTTTGTTAAGGCGGTTAATTACACTTTTCCCATCCGTCAACATTCGGCCAACTAGCCTCTTAAGAAATTGCTCCTAAATTGGTCTCAGTGTGGCGCCATCTATCACTTTAAAATTGTACTATTACTAATTGTATTGACTTTGTTCTTTATGAAGTGATGATGATGATTTCTAGTGGAAAATTGTTATGAAGAACTGAACACCGGGATCAGTGTAGCACCTTGAGAAAGAACCCACGTATAGCAGTGGGCTGATGTAGGCTGCTGTCAGTGGTGAAAACATTTATCTTATACCCTTTTTCATTAGAAGCATCCTGACTCATGTCAAAGGCATACATTTGTTGACAGGTTGAAAGGTGTCTCTTTCGCACCTATGATGTTTTTATATTTCCTTCCTGCTGCCAGAAGACTTATATACTATCTAAAAAATATCCTAATAGTAGCAGGGAAGGGACCTCACTTCACGATGACATCTCAAGGCCCAGGAGATAACGATGAGACTTTGTTATATATAACACTAGCGACCCACCCCGGCTTCGCGCGGAAATCATCAGTGTTGCTCTACTATATTATGCATGTATTATACATATAAACAGGAAAAGGAGTTTGTACCTACGTTCACGGCCACCATCGTCACGCTTTCGGACCAGACCCACAGGACGTTGCAGATAATCACGGGTGGACCAACGAGAAACAAAACCTTCGCAGACGAAGTCGCGGGTAAAAGCTATTATAGTATACTCGCTCCGGCTTCGCACGGAAATTATCAGTGTTTCTCTACTATATTATGCATGTATTATATATATAAACCTTGCCCTTGAATCACTCTATCCATTAAAAGAAACCGCATCAAAATCCGTTGCGTAGTTTCAAAGATTTATGCATACATAGGGATATAGGGACGGAGTAAGCGACTTTGTTTTATACTATGTAGTGATAAACAAGAAGTGCACATGCACTTGTAACTATCAGTGTTTATTAATAAATAGATAGATAAGCAAATGCACTATAACCTGTGTCACTTGTGAGACCGTGAGAAGGCTGGTTTAAAGATCCGATGGATCTGTGGAAAGTGCCCTGATTGATTTACGATATTAGGTTCATCCCCGCAGAATATAAAAAAATTCTTTCATACTGGACTGGGAGAGATAGAAAAACATAGAATGTTCCAGCTGCCCTTCCTCCCGGGCATGCTGTAGAAGTCAGCAAAAGGGACTTGAGGGTACTGTGTATTGTAATTTAGGCGATGGGCTGACAACCTGTCACTATAGCAATACACATTAAAATCTAAAATTGCCCTCAATTTTTGTCAGACGTGGCGAGAGTGCCTTTTACGAGGCGTTTAACGCTCTGCCTACCCCGTAAGGGATAAAGGCGTGATTTTATGTATGTATGTATGTATGTAGAATATAAAAAAATGGTTAACGAATGCACTACTATAACCCGTATATTCGAACGAAGCCAAGAATGACTGGCATGATTTTCGTGTCTATTAATTTTTAAACAGATGGTCATAAAGTCATCAGCCAAAGCTGAAAGCTACGTTCACAAGAAAATTCTGATAACTTGCCTAGTGATAAATATATTATGCATGATGCTTGAAACTTCGCTGAAGTGGTGGAAGTCGAGGACTAAAATAAAATCACCTCCTTGCCCTACTCTTTCCCTGAATCGGGGTGCTATGGATAATATAGACATTCACAAAAATACGACCCAGAAACAAATATTATAATCGGTACTTCGCAAAATGTCCCTTGGTCGCAAAATTACCCTTTTCGCAAAATGCCCTCTTTCGCATAATGTCCCGTTTTTGATAGATTTAGTTTCAATAGAGGGCTGCTACTGAAAAGACTTAGAAAATTTATAAAGGCACATCTTGCGAAAGGGACAATTTTCAAAGTAACTACTATTAAAATGAATCATTCAAATTTCATTCCTTCCATGCTGGACTGGGAGAGATAGAAAAACATAGCATGTTCCAGCTGCCATTCCTCCCGGGCATGCTGTAGAAGTCAGCAAAAGGGACTCGAGGGTTACAGTGTATTGTAATTTAGGCGATGGGCTGACAACCTGTCACTATAGCAATACACTTTTCAATCTAAAATTGCCCTCAATTTTTGTCAGACGTGGCGAAAGCGCCTTTTACGAGGCGTTTATCGCTCTGCCTACCCCGTAAGGGATAAAGGCGTGATTTTATGTATGTATGTATCATTCAAATATTTACCCAACTGAAAATCTACGTGTTACGCGATGAAAAACATGTGAGGACATGATGAGACAGCAAAATTCTAAAGATTATCATGATACGGGTGAACAGTGAAGAGTTAAGTAGGATCTATTGATTGAAAAATCACGTCGACGACCTAGATTGAGGCACGTGCTTAGGAAGATGGAAAACATATTATTGTTTTTGATAAAAGATGAGGAAAATCTAGAACAGACATTGAGAAACATGCAGTTGACGCAATTGCAATCACGTAAATGCCAGATAGCAAATAAGTGGAAAACATAACCATTTTGTGGTTAGAAGTGAGCTCGATGGTGTAGTGGATAGGGCCGCTGCCTCCTAAGCGGGAGGTCGTGGTTCGAATCCCACCGCGTACCAATGTGTTTTTCGGTTTTCAAATTTCATATGTACGTTTATTCGGTGCTTTTTCGTGCTCCATTGGTCCCGGTTAATATTGTTTAACACCGTAGGTATTAGTCACAAAGGCCAGTGCTAAGCATTGGCGGCTTGAAAACTCTGACCTAATCTACGATTAGGTCTGGTTTCCCTTCCGGGTTGCGGTGTTCAGATGGCAGTCGCTCTATGTAAAAACCAGTACCCTCGTTCAATCACCTAGATTAGGTACAGGATACGGGATAAGGCTAGGGAGATGAAGGTAATAATTTTGTGGTGAACATAGATTCTTTGGTTTTCCTATCATGATGATGGAAATACTCATACAATAGACAAACAACAGAACCCAACAAAGTAACGTGTGAGATAATCAATGACCAACTGGTGACCACCACAATCTGATGACTGACTGGTAAATTCCCGGAATAACTATTTAACTATACCTAGTCTTATACTAATAATCGTAGACATTGATCACAATTCCTAAGTACCTACTGCGAGTACATTGCTGATAATTCGAATCTTCGCAAAAATCCTAGGGATTCTGCGAAATCACAGATAATTTAAACAATGGGGTAGGCAGAGCGTAAATGACCTAAACAAACGTCGTTTTGAGGGTTATTTAAGATAGATAAAATAAGATAAGATAAAATTTATTGATAACATTCGGTTACACGTCCTCTTATTCAAAGTCAAAGTCAAATCATTTATTTCAAAATAGATTCCTAAGAACACTTTTAGAAAGTCACAGGCGAAATTCACAAGTCACAAGCTTATTAACAATATAGTTAATAAAACATAATTATTTTAAACATCATTAAGCGTGAGATTACATAACATAAAATACAACTTAATATCAATATTTAAGATAAATAATAGCGTAATAATCAATATAAAATACATTATTTGTAAGGTTTCGTGTGTGTCGGTGTAGCGACAGAAAATTATTAAAATCATAATATATTTCTTTCAATAGCCACTTTTTCAGTCTGCTTTTAAAAGTTGCGACAGAAGGTGCATCTCGAACGTTTGCCGGTAGCTTTGTAGGTATAATGCTGTAGTGACAGGTTGTCAGCCCATCGCCTAAATTGCTACATACTGAAAGCCTCGGATCCCTTAGCTAGTTTTTACAGCATGCCCGAGAGGAAATGCAGATGGCCAATTCTAAGTTTTTCTCTCGTTCCCAGTCCAGCATGGAAAACTTCAATAATATTGGTTTTTAAATAGCGTTGAGAACTCATTCATGCTATGAATCACATTCCTATGCAGAATATGCGCATAAATTCCTTAATGATGTGCAATAAAGCACTAGGTACAAGAACAAGTCTAGATCCAGCGCTAAAGCAAAGAGTATTCTTCTTCTTCTTCTTCTGTTGAGTGGGTGAAACCTGGTGTCAGAGTTTTTAAACCGCCTAGTAGCACAACTATCAGGCCTCTGACATGGTTTTAAGTAACGACCACTATCAAAGACAGCTACCGGGCCCGATGGCTTAACGTGCGCTCCGAAGCACGAATTCTTTTTCTTTTTGGACAGCCAGGTGATTCAGCCTGCAATGTCCTAACCAAACCGGGGAAAATTCACAAAGTGATAAATTCTCAAATATCAACTTTGTGTTTCCCCCATGGGAATCGAACCCAGGACCTCCGGATCGGGAGTCCATGGCACTAGCCACTAGACCACGGAGGCAGTGAGTCTATTTTATATTCAACATTTCAGCCTGAAGCTACAATATTGTTATTCTTCTATAAACAATGGCGCACTCTATTTACTTCCATGCTGGACTGGAAGCGATAGAAAAACATAGAATGTTCTAGCTGCCATTTCTCTCAGGCATGCTGTAAAAGTCAGCAATACGGATTCGAGGTTCGCAGTGTATTGTAATTTAGGCGATGGGCTGACAACCTGTCAGTATAATACACATTACAATCTAAAATTGTCTTCAATATTTGTCAGACGTGGCGTAAAAGCTTTCACTAAGCGTTTTACGCTCTGCCTACCCCGTAAGGAATACATACATGTATGTATGTATGTACATGTATGTATTCACTCTATTTATAAATGGTTCAATAAAACGCACGTATTGCGTAGCTAACGAGAGCTGATTTGCTCGTAAACAAGATGACGTCAGAGCTCGCCTGCGCGTGAGTGCATCTGCTGATAAGCGACATGCGATAAGGATTACAACGTCGTCCATTGCTGGTTCGACGTCAAGCAGGCGCTAGGCGTAGCGCCAACCGCATTAAGCGACTCTTCGCAAATCGTCGTCAGTTCACCTTGTGGGGCTCGGTGGTCGGTTCACCTACTACGTTGCATCTACCGTTTCATGGCCGCCACTCAAGAACTTTTCTGCTCCAGCGGGAATTACTCCTATGATTAATGCTGGTAAAATTAACATACTTCCTAAAGCATCATCAGATTTTAGGAACCAGAACTTTTTAAAGTTGGAAGTAATGTTACAACGTCGCCATTGCATCGTAACATTCGCTATTTAGAGTTCTTCTTGCCAATCAAAGATTTCAATGTTATTTTAATAAACATTTACTTCACTATCATCTGGTTATTAGTTCAATAGTAACTAAGTTCGGAAATGTTACTGTTTTCTTTCCCTTTAGCAAGCAATGTATAGCAAATCTCTAGCTACATCAATAATACAGTTTCAGTAGAAAGTGCACCTTATCGTGCAGTATAAAGAGGTCAAGTGCAATCAGCTGATCAATGAGGAATCTCATGAATTCTGTCAAGGATTTTCTATGAAGGCTCTAGGATTTAGACTTACTACATACATACATATAATCACGCCTTTATCCCTACCTACGCAGAGCGTAAACGACCTAAATAAAGGTCGTTCCGCCACGTCTGACAATGTTTTGAGGGTTATTTAATATAGATTTGTAGGTATATTGGTGTAGTGACAGGTTGTCAGCCCATCGCCTAAATTAAAATATACTAAAACCGTCTGATCCCTTAGCTGGCTTTTACAGCATGCCCGAGAGGAAATGCAGCTGGCACATTCTATGTTTTTCTCTCGCTCCCAGGCCAGCATGGAAGACACTAGACTTACTAGCTGGAGTTCTTTTTTCTTTGTTTTCCCGCAGTTAAAAGTAGCCTATTACCTATTCCAGAATCTAGCATACGGGGTGTAAGCGACAACGTCCCGCAAACTGATAGGGGTTACTCAGTCGACGAAACTAAACAACTATCAGAAAAAAACTTTTTCATACAAATTGTTTGATCGAGGTGGTCATTTTGTATGGGAAGGTCAAATTCCATTTTAATCTCCTGTAAGAATTTCCTTTGTTAATTGTTCAGTGTTGTTGACTGAGCAACCCTTATCAGTTTGCGGGACACTGTCCCTTACACCCGGTATAAAGTGGGAATTTCATGATGATCAGTTGAGTAGTTTTGGCGTAACAAACATCCCTACTTTCACATTTATAATTTATGTATAATTCATTTATATTTTATATTAGTAAGGTTTGTGATTTTATTGCTTTATGTTGCCTAATGCGGTGTAGAATACATCTAACTTCAATGACTAGGCATTTTGCATCTATTCAATCAAACATTTTATTTCAATCTATGACTTATCGTTTCCAGTGTAGGATTTCCATTTCCAATTTTCTTTGCTTGAGGAAAATATCTAGCGGGTAAAATCCCGCAGAAAAAACTGATCTTTGTCACTTGTGGTGGCGGTTTTCTAACGTGACAGAAATAAATGATTGATATCGGATGCTGATGAAAAATCTGTAGAAAATGCACATGTTACTAGGAAAAATATAATCCATACTAATATTATAGTATACTAGCGACCCGCCCCGGCTTCGCACGGAAATTATCAGTGTTTCTCCACAATATTATGCAAGTATTATATAAATAAACATTTCTCTTGAATGACTCTATCCATTAAAAGAAACCGTATCAAAATCTGTTGCGTAGTTTTAAAGATTTATGCATACATAGAGATATAGGGACAGAGAAAGCGACTTTGTTTTATACTATGTAGTGTTAGTGATGATGGCCCGCACAGCATAGTTAGCGGTACATCTGCCTGCTACGCAGAGGGTCCCGGGATCGATTCCCGGCTGGGCAGACATTTGAATGATGAATTTAAATGTCTGTTTCTGGATCTGGGTGTTCTTTGTGATTGTTTCTGTCAAGTCTAGTGGGGGTTATGAGTGTGTTTGTGTATCGTGTTTTTTTAAATATATGGAGTGTAACGGACAGCGTCCCGCAAACTGATAGGGGTTGCACAGTCAACGAAACTGTACAACTTTTACCAGGATTTTTTCAGTAAGTAAAAAAAAATAAGGTCTTTATTTAGAATGTCTTACTTAAGTTTAAATAGTTTGATTGCATTGTAATTGATTATGAATTTTATACATACATTTATATAATCACGCCTTTATCCCTAAAGGGGTAGGCAGAGCGTAAACGACCCAAACAAAGGTCGTTCCGCCACGTCTGACAAAGTTTTGAGGGTTATTTAAGATAGATTTGTAAGTATATTGCTGTAGTGACAGGTTGTCAGCCCATCGCCTAAATTACAATATACTGAAACCCTCGGATCCCTTAGCTGGTTTTTACAGCATACCCGGGAGGAAATGCAGCTGGCACATTATATGTTTTTTTCTCGCTCCCAGGCCAGCATGAAAGAATTTATACATACATTTATATAATCACGCCTTTATCCCTTAATGGGATAGGCAGAGCGTGAACGACCTAAACAAAGGTCGGTCCGCTACGTCTGACAAATTTTGAGGTTTATTTAAGATGGATTTGTAGGTATATTGCTGTAGCGATAGGTCGTCAGCCCATCGCCTAAATTACAATATACTGAAACCCTCGTATCCCTTAGCTGGTTTTAACAGCATGCCCGGGAGGAAATGCAGCTTGCACATTCTATGTTTTTCTCTCGCTCCCAGTCCAGCATGGCCACCGACTGTCTATGCAATAGTTGCATAGTAATTGTTTATGAATGTTATAGTATAACTAAAATTAGCAACAACCGCATTACGTGATGCAGATCTGATTGCAATACTAGGAAACAGTTTAAACATGAATCACTCATGTGTTTCGAGAAAAACAAATTAAAATATGTTGTTTATTTTAGGTAGCACGTGTATGGATGACCTACTGACGTCACTGAATAAAAAAATATTTAAATTAGTTTTTCCTGTTAGATGTTTTTCACATTCTATTTTTGAATTGTTATAGACACGTATTTATAAAGCGATCTCAAGATTGGGAGCAGTATTAAGTATGAATTTGACGGGCATTTTGTACTGGAATAACATTTCTGATATGAACTCACACTCGCTGTCAGTCTCAAGTGCTGTTTATTAATACGGGCCTAAAAGCATTACCGGAATACGATTTCTCGTACTTTTTAAATATCATGAATACTCGTTTTATATTTGTTCACCTACCGTATACATAATCTATCAAGAAATCAATGTAGATTTTTATTTCGTAAGTATTAGAAGTCTTTCCATGCTGGCCTGGGAGCGAGAGAAAAACATGGAATGAGCCAGCTGGAGGATCCGAGGGTTTCAGTAAATTGTGGTTTGGGTGAGGGGGTGACAACCTGTCACTACAGCAATATACCTAGAAATCTATCTTAAATAGCGCTCAAAACTTTGTCAGACGTGGTGGATCGACCTTTGTTTGGGTCGTTAACGCTCTGCTTACACCATTGGAGATGTAGGCGTGACTGTATGTATGTAAGTATGAGAACCTTATAAGTATGGTGTATAAGTACAGTCCCAACGTCTAACTACTGCAGCTGCAAATCAACCAACCTTCGATCTACTGATTGTAAATTATGGGTATGCCCGGGGTTGAGAATAGTCTAAGGCGCATCGCATAAAGCAAGCGGCGAGGTGGCGGCAAGGCAGAGGCGCGCCGTTTTTTTATTTTTTATTTCTATTTTATTTCGGGAGCTTACAGCAACATTTACAAAATATAGTATACATATTAAATAAATGCCAATTGCAAGTTTATAATGTTGTTTATAAAAACACTTGTACTTGTTTCACTTAATATAATTTAATCCTACCGGTTTCGATAACTTATAGCATCATCAGGGATTTTATACATATCATACACAAACATAAAACATTTTAAATAAACCGTTTATATTAAGCGAACGAAGTGCTACAATTGATATGTTAGTTATCAAGTGGGGGCTTTTTTTGGGCAGCCCACAATATCGCAATCGCAAGTATAAATTGCCAATTACAAGCTTCCTCCTCTTCCCAAGAACAATCTACCACATATAGATTTCTATAGAAATTTACGCCTGCGCAGCGCAGCTCGATTAGAAGTTTTACTGCGCGGACGTTAATTTCTATACAAGATCGGCGCGTCACCGCCTCACCGCTTGCTATTTGCGATGCGTCTAAGAGTTCGAGATACTATATTTTAACATCATGAAAATAATTCCCACTAGTTCGATTGTCGAACTAGTGGGAATTATTTTTCTCATTAGTTCGACTGTCGAACTAGTGCGATTTTTTTTCTCATTTGATCGACTGTCGAACCAATTTTGATTTTAAAATAGTTATACCACATTTAAATGTTTTACTAAATTCGTAATAAAATTAAAAAAGCTTGGTTCGTTATAAAATATATATTCGTGTACATCTATAGCATATGTTTGATTATAGTCGTATAAAACATTCTTGTATATCTTTGATGGAATATACATGATTAAATATTTTTCCTATTAGTAAAACATTGAAATGTGGTAGAACTATTTTAAAATCAAAATTGGTTCGACGAGAAAAAAAAACTCCCTAGTTCGATGGTCGAACTAATGAGAAGAATAATTCTCACTAGTTCGACTATCGAACTAATGAATCGAACTAGTGGGAACAAAGGAAAATTATAGTATTTATGCAATTAAAATCATGTCCTACTGGCTAAATTATGTTCAATTTTCTTTTCTTGCTCATTTATTTCTTTTAAATTAACCTAATATACATACATACGTACATATAATCACGCCCCAGAGCGCAAACGACCTAAGCAAAGGTAGATCCGCCACGTCTGACAAAGTTTGGAGGTTTATTCTGAATAGGTTTGTACGTATATTAACCTGATATTATGCACGTTCTATCCGCTTTTCGATTTTTAATCTCACTCCTGTAGGTCTGTAGTGCCTGTTGTGTCGTTTTTCTATTTATGATTGTATTTTATTTCCTATATTGTGTACAGTAAATTGTTAAATTATTAAATTAATGGGCAAATATCTAAGAATATTTTTATCGGCGCATTAACCTATCAGGCTTTGCGTAACTTTAATTTACACCGAAGTATATATGGATGTATATAATAAAATAGCACTACGTGTTTCATATGGAAACTAGCTTCATTTGCATTCGGTAGTAAATAACTGCATAGGCTATTGCCAACACGCAGTACAGCCTTTCAAAAGGTGGTTAATAGTTTTTTAATATATATATATATATATATACCTATACCTATTAGAAATATATTTACCGTAATAATATGGTAGGTTAAGATAATTATTGGAATGTAGTCTATTAAGGTAACATACATACATATAATCATGCCTTTATCCCTAATGGGGTAGGCAGAGCGTAAACGACCTAAACAAAGGTCGTTCCGCCACCTCTATTAAAGTTATGAGGGTTATTTAAGATAGATTTGTAGGTATATTGCTGTGGAGACAGGTTGTCAGCCTATTGTCGCAATTACAATATACTGAAACCCTCGGATCCCTTAGCTGGTTTTTACAGTATGCCCGGGAGGAAATGCAGCTGGCATATTTTATGTTATTCTCTCGCTCCCAGGCCAGCATGGAAAAATATAAGACATCAATATTAGCTCAGCAAATTGAAACAAAAAGTAAATAAAGACAGTATTCCTTTAAATACATGAAACCTATTATTTTATCGACAACGAGACGCATAAAATAACTATTTATAAATACACTAGCGCTTAGCATAGAATATTATACAAATACCTAATAAGTAGCAGAACCCTTGTTTGAATTTCGTTCTGAATCTCTTTTATAGGTACTACTTTGTATAGACGGTAAATCAATTTTGCAACACGCTGAACCATGCTGAGATTACTATCTGCAATTTTTATTCCAACAACAGACAGAGCCATTAAACTATAAAAAATCCTTGGAACAAATTGCTTTATAGGAATTATAAAGTAATTTACAAAAATAGATATGAATATTGTAAATACCGTATTGTATACTCATACCAATAACATATTATTATAGTGTAAATCTAAATACATCGTCACGGGGTCTAACAACCTACTACCCTAATTCATAAAATTTTAGCCAATCATTGGACTCGATTCTTGATTTTCCGACTAAATCTAAAATTAAAATCTATTTGTCACTTTCAGACTAAAAAAGTTAGAAAAAGACAGGAGATTTATTCTCTCCGGTTTATGATTGATAGTCGGTGGTATTATGCGTTTTATGCTGTCATTTTTATCCGCCGTCATATGATATGGAGGATAAAATTGACAGAAATGCTGGGGAAACGTTCAAAAGCGGGTCAAAATCTAGCGGACACAGTGTAAAACCATAGAGTATAAATCGCCTGTCCTTTTTAAATTTCATTAGTTTGAAAGTGATATATTAATTTTAATTTTAGTTTAAGATTAAAATTATTATTATGAAAAAAAAACTAAATAAACATATTACAAACTAAAATTTCCCTAAATTTTTTGTCAGACGTGGCGAAAGCGCCTGTTACGAGGCGTTAAACGCTCTGCCTACCCTGTAAGGGATAAAGGCGTGATTTATGTATGTATGTATGTATGAAAAAAAAACAAACATAATATTATTATGAAAAAAAAAACATAGTCGAAGGTGGTGCATTTCTTGAACCTTTTATTCTTTTAGTCAATATTTTCAAGTTCGAGTCGGCTCTTATATTGTAACCGAGAGCCATGTAATCTATTCTAATAAAAAAACAGTAAACAATCAACACTCATGTTTTTCCGACCGCCACTAGCAAATGCAACAATGTGATGCACGATTACACGTAGTACAGTCATACTTGGCTAAAGTTGAACCAAATCTATACTTCTTTCTGAACTATAGAAGCGTAAGTGGATAAACTTGATATGTTATGCACTGTATTATCCGCACCTACACATAGAAATGCAACGTTCAAAACAACAATCAGCATTGATAATGATCTAATCATGCGCACAGGTGTAAACAGTTTAATACAATGTGCATGCGCAGGGACATTAGTACATTACCTTTGTAAATATTTTTTTGAATAGGCGATAAACAAGTATATGCATACATACATACATACATACATATAATCACGCCTTTAACCCTAAGCGTAAACGACCTAAACAAAGGTCGTTTCGCCACGTCTGACAAAGATTTAAGGGTTTTTTAAGATAGATTTATACGTATATTGCTGTAGTGATAGGTTGTCAGCCCATCGCCTAAATTACAATATACTAAAACCCTCAGATCCCGTAGCTGGTTTTTACAGCATGCCCGGGAGGAAATGCAGCTGGCACATTCTATGTTTTTCTCTCGCTCCCAATCCAGTATGGAGGTCTAGTCTATAAGAATAAAATCACGACAACGTGCATTCAACCGCGTATTTAATGTCCACTTTCAACGGTTCTAAGATTAATGCATTTACTCCCCGTCAATACACGAGCAGTCATCACTTCACGCATTAATTCTGTGCTGAAAATTGCATACGAATCTTTGTTTAGATCATCCACTGCTCGTTCTAAATGAAACACTTACCGGTGCAAGCTTCAGACCATACGGTGTACACTGAAATTCGTAAAATGTTAATGTCAGAAGTGGGATGCGCGTTTCAGAATCGCTCTCTCAGTTGCACGTGTAGCTTGCCCCCCACTTTAAGGTTTTACTATACTCGTGCCGGAGTACGCTGCAATGAAAGTAAACAAAACATATGACGGTTATCGAACGCAATACGATAAACGATCGCCGGTTGTATTGTATGTGAATTGTGAATTAGATTGTTTTACATTGTTAGGATTTATCGATTCTGCGGTAGGTTAAGTAGTACGTACAGTGATTTGTGTATGACGGGGCTAGTCTGGGTTAGTTACTCGCTACACTTTTTGATAAGTATTTAAAAAATGTGCGAAGTTTATGGTGATTTGTTATAATACAGAATGGATACATAGAACAATATTCAAAGGGTGGATGTCATCCTGTCTCATCTTTTTTACATGGTAAGTTATGGACTAGTTTTTTTTTTAATTAAGCTGTACGGGTGGGTTCATAAATACCTAAATAACGTTTTATTTTTTTCTAATTGATTTATTCACAGGCGTTAGAGAGATTTGACACTTAAACTTCATTTTTAGAAACAGATTTATTAAACATTATTATTAACAGAAAAGGCGATGGGCTGACAACCTGTCACTACAGCAATATACCTACAAATCGATCTTAAAATAACCCTCAAAACTTTGTCAGACGTGGCGGAACGACCTTTGTTTAGGTCGTTTACGCTCTGCCTACCCCATTAGGGATAAAGGCGTGATTATATGTATGTATGTATGTATGTAGAATTATTAATCGTATCCTGTGATCGTACCGTATCATTATTATGAAATAGTAAAGGGATACTTCCATGCCGGCCTGAGAGCAAGAGAAAAACATAGAACGTGCCAGTTGCATTTCCTCCCGGGAATGCTGTAAAAACCAGCTAAGGGATCCGCAGTTTGCAGTAATTGTAATTTGGGCGATGGGCTGACAACCTGTCATTACAGCAATATACCTACAAATCTATCTTAAACAAGCATCAAATCTATGTCAGGCCTGGCAGAACGGTATTTGTTTGAATCGTTTACGCTTTGCCTACCCTATTAGGGATGAAGACAACATTATCATGTATGTAGTAAAGGGCAAACAACAAATTCAATATAACGATAACATAAAATAAATATCAGATAACATTATACTAATATTTAATTAAAATTGTTAAACAAATATTCTTAAAATCTTTTATTCCGTTATCTATTTATTTGCCTGTTTACATTCAAATATTTAATGGAATACATACGTCAATTCATACTATTAAAATATTCTAAACAAAACATAATTATACTACATACATACATACTATCACGCCTGTATCCCTAATGGGGTAGGCAGAGCGTAAACGACCGAAACAAAGGTCGTTCCGCCACGTCTGACAAGTTTTGAGAGTTGTTTAGAAAGAACTATATTGCTGTAGCGACAGGTTGTCAGCCCATCGCCTAAATTACAATATAGCCTCAAAGGGATTCGAGCTGGTTTTTACAGCATGCCCGGGAGGAGATGCAGCTGGCACATTCTACGTTATTCTATCGCTCCCAGTCCAGCATGGAAGCTCATAATTATACTACTTACAAAAATGTAGAAGAACTTGGATCCTAAATCTATATAACAACTTTTAATTAGTATTTTAATTCGCTTACTCATGTTCTCCCGTCGTCTTATTCTTATCTTACGGAGTCGCCTACCTAATCTAGGGAATTAAACGAGGGTACTGATTTTTACACAGAGCAACTGCCATCTGACCTCCGCAACCCAGAAGGGAAACTAGACCAAATCCTAGGTTAGGTCAGAGTTTTCAAGCCGTCAATGCTTAGCACTGGCCTCTGACACGACTAATATCTATGGTGTGAAATGGTATTCACCGGGATTAACGGCTTAACGTGCCTTCCGAAGCACGGTAAAAGCGCCGAATTAACATATGACATTCCAAAACCGGAAAACACATTGGTACGTGGTGAGATTCGAACAGGAGGCAGCGGCCCTATCCACTACACCATCGGGCTCTCATTTTATTTCACTGACTAGTACTATTTATAGAACACGTTATAAAATAGTAGTAGAACAAATGACTGTATGTTTTAAAATACCTAAAGTTTCTTTACGAAAACAATAACTTTGTGTAAAAAGAAACTCGTTTAAAATACCTACGTCCGAAATAGTCTGAACTGCAAACTGTTAAATTTACTAGAATAATATACTCGTACGTATAATGACTATTTTGTCTGTTGTTTGTTTGTGGAGCGTGTTTGTACGCCACTTAGCCCGCTGTCTGTTTTTTGCCCTTGCTGAGCGCACGCGCAGCCAGGCGCTTGTTTGCGTCAACTGGAGTGTTGCCTGATGTAAAAAGACAAAAGTACGAACATGTTTTTTTATATTCCCTATTAGTTGACCTTGGAGGTTTAGCGTCTTGTTTAGACTAAAAGCAAAAACAAAATAGATTCGACGATGAAGCGAGTTCACCTAAAAGCTTTAAAAGTAAGTAATGTATCGGAACGCAATCGGTTTTTGGCCGTTCTTCGCTGGTGGGAGGAGGTCGTAAGCAAGACCCCCAGTGTGGAGCCTACCATCGGTTAAGGTGTATCCTGCCAGCAGATGATCAAGATATGCAACCATCGCCCGTAGTGCCTTAGAACATTGTTCAAATCAGCGCGCGCTTCTACGTGGCGGTTACATCCGTGGCCGCGTCAAAAAAGTGCGAAAAACGCTCAAAAATGCTAATTCCATAAAAAACTACTAGTAGAATTTTAAAAAGGGCTATGTTGCGATCATTCAGCCGGACTTGTAAATAGATAATTCTGTGATGTCTTTGCCCAGTATGGCTCTGGTAGTTTCCATACTAACACAAAGTTATTATATACATCTATTTATTTTCAGATTCATAATTACACCCGTTTTATTTTCGATCAGCTGGCAACCCTGTCTGCATCTTGACACCTTTGAAGCAAAGATCTTCACGTTTCTTAGAACAGTTTAAAATACATTGCCTGACGATGACAGTAAATGCATATTCTTTTTGTAGGAGAGTGAGTAAACAACTATATGCGCCAATATTAGTTTCTAATAATTATAGTCTTCCCGCCGGATTTCGGTTATGGCGGCCAATCCCCCAGAGATCGGCCAACTGCGCAGGATTAGTTTTTAATGCTCAAGTGTTTGCGCTACACACACGTGCACTCCTTATTCATTCAAACTCTTATTCTGATAGGACTGATTGACTGACACCACCAGAGAGAAATCAGGCGCAGAACTGACTATTTACATGCCCATCCGACATGATAAAACATATTTAAGTCGATTTTAGTTATGTCTGTAACTTTTTGAAATAAAAAAAGAAAAGAAATCATTTTTTTTCTACTATTAGGCAATCAAAGTATGTAACCTTACTTTCGATTCAAATAACCTTTGTCCTTTACCGCGGTTATGTTTGCGGTTCATATCAAAGTCGAAAGATAAAGATTGCATTGGTTGTAGATCGTTGCAACTTTTTTTTAAATATTTTATTTTGATTACATATTAATTTTATCCTGTCAAAGAAATAAACAAATTCAGTTAGCATCCACGCAATGTCCATTAAAGTGCAGCAGACCATAAACCCCCGAAAACATCATAGTCCAGTCAACTAAAAAAAAAAGTGATTACATCAAAGCCACGCAATGTACTCCAAAGTGCAGCGGCCTCCAAACCGGCGCATACGCACGTCATTCGACTACGTAACTCGATATTACGCTAGTTAAGGATTGTTACGCTCCAGTTGCTTTAACTGGGCTATTTGTGTCGTATGCATCCTATTTACATAATAGCTGTAACTGATACGTCATTATTCCCATAGATAGACAATTATCTTGCCAAGCGTACCTACATGCGTGGCAAGTTGGATGATGGGTAAACAGTTAGTTATACGGGGTTTAAGGGACAGCGTCCCGCAAATTGTTAGGGGTGGCTCAGTCAGCGAAACTATCACCAGGTTTTTTTTCAAAAAGTGTAAAAATATGGTTTTCCATTAAATTGTCTGATCAAGGTGGTTATTTTGTATGGGAAGGTCAATTTTATTAGGGAGTAAGGAACAACTTCTCGTCAACTGATACCCCTATCAGCTCAGTCAGTCGTCCTTTGCTCAGCCAATGGAATTTACAAACTTTTCGAAAAGAAAAACAGGAAATGAAATACATTTATGAAAGATTTTCCTTCTGAAAGTCGTTAAGTTTCGTCGACTGATGTCCCAATCCTATCAGTTTGTGGGAAGCTCTTACAGTTCTTACTCTCTTACAGCCTTTTTGTTGGCTTTTATATAGTTCCATGCTCGACTGGGAGCGAAAGAATAACATAGAATGAATAGCTGCATTTCCTACCGGGCATGCTGTCAAAATCAGCTAACGGATGGCGATGAGCTGACAACCTGTCACTACAGCAATATACCTACAAATCTATCTTAAATAACCCTCAAAACGACTTTTGTTTAGGTCATTTGCGCTCTGCCTACCCCATTAGGGATAAAGGCGTGATTATATGTATGTTTACACAGTTTATCCGACGTGGAACTTTGATCCAGCACAATATTCTAGGATCTACGAATTTGTCATTATGCCAACTGCACACACGAGGGCCAAGGTGGGAATTATCGCCAAGATCTAACAGGTAAACGCGTGACTTCTGTGTCATTGAACATAGCTGGACTAGACTAGAGAGTCTATGTAGGGCTAGTCTTTAGGACTGGCCTAGATACATAATGTTGGCATCGTCTCATCCCATCTCTATTTGTTTACTTTATCACAGTATGGCATATACCCTCAATTTTGGGGAGGCCCATGTCCAGCAGTGGACTGTTGTGATAATAATGATGATCACATTAAAACGTGGTGTAAAAAAAACGCTTTTCTAATTTAAGGGTACGATACAACAACCTATGAAATTGAACAACTTCCCTTAACGAAAATAATATAAGTTGTAATATAATGGTGCCAGCAACTGGAGTATTTGTATTGGAGGTCCAATTTATTTTTCATATTTCGATCTAAATAATATTCCTTGGGAGAAAATGATCAGTTTTATGAGTAGGTTCATATCTAGAAAGGTAGCATTTTTTACCCGACTGTCAGTTATGTTTTTTTTCGCGCGTATCTTGTATGTATGTATGTTTGTTTTGATATTTCTTTATTGCCTCGTATCTCCGAAACGGCTAAATGGAATTCGACAATTAGGCTATCGTTCGACTAGCTTCAAGCATCCGAGTCTTCTTAGATACTCGTAGTTGTAATTTTTCAAAATTCAAAATGGCTGATTTTAGGGGTGAAATTGGAAGATGTAAAAATGATTTTTCGACTAAATCTATCAAGTGGGGTTTCAAAATATATGACTTAAATGTTTTTTTTTTCTTTTTTTTTAAGTTTTATTTATTTATTTAACAATTTATGTTGCCACTTTTCTATACCATTTCTTTTGATAAGTTGAAATACTAATTTGTTAACGGTTCAAATCTGTAAAGCGAGGTGAAAGCATGTCGCAGCCAGTACCACTTCCAAATAATGTCGCTGATAATCCCTTTAGCCTATCTCAAGGAGTATATTTTAAATGCAATTTATGTCCAGACTTTCCTCGCAATTTTCGCACCAAAAATGGCTTACTAATACATCAGGGCAAAAAGCACAAGTTGCAGAAAGCTTCAGATCCGCTTATCACCCAAAATGTTCTGCCTGCATGTCCTTCCCCTTCCCCAGCCAACCCAACCGTCTCAAGTTCCATTACTTACCCTAAAGCTTTTTGTGAGACTCTGCGTGATTTAAAAAGTGCTGTTTCGATTGTTAAACGCATACCTCGCGGTGCTCGGGCCAGTGTAGCGCTTGCTCTCAAATTATGCGTCGACCGAGTGGTCGCATCAAACAGCCGTGCCGATTGGGAGGACTTGCTAACTTTTGCTTTCCGAATTTTGCATGTTGTAAAGGAAGATAGTAAGAAATTAAGCTTAACACAGAAAATAAAAAACAACTGCTTACACCGAGTCCCTATTATAAATTTTAACCCAGCACGAACTGCTAAATACCCAAGGGGTTCAAAGAACGTTTTTAAAAGAGTGGAGACAAAAGTAGGTGACGGCGACTTGAGAGGAGCTTGCCGACTTTTGTTTTCCAATGACACTATTGCCCCGGATAATACAGAAACCTTACAGTCCTTACGTGCAAAACATCCCTCAACTTCTGCTGGCAGTCAGTTTCCAGATGCACCACAGGACGACAGTATTCTCCCTCGAGTTTCAACCGAAGATATCGTTGCAGCTATAGGGACCTTCAAAAATGGATCGAGCGGAGGAATAGACAGTCTGTCACCACAGCACCTTAAAGACTTAATTAGCGTTTCCTCGGGTGACACCGGTTTAAGTCTGGCCGCAAGTTTGGCGTCTCTTGCTAATTTGATGCTGTCTGGAAAAGTTTTGGATTGTATGACAGAGATCTTATATGGAGCTAATCTTTGTGCTCTGTTGAAGAAAGACGGCGGGATCCGGCCTATTGCAGTAGGTACAACTTTCAGGCGCTTAGCATCCAAAATTTATAACCCCCACATTAACAACCAAGTTGGAACCCATACAAGTAGGATGTGGTTCTCAGGGCGGCTGCGAGGCCGCCGTTCATGCGACCCAACTCTTTTGACAGGTGACAGCGATAGCTACCAAGTCCTACTAAAAGTAGATGTAAAGAACGCCTTTAATTCTATAGATCGCGGCGCACTCTTAACACAAGTCAAAGAACAGGTCCCAGCCATTTTCCCGTATATTTGGCAATGCTATAGCACGCCTTCCAAACTCTTCTACAGGAACCATCTCTTGCAGTCATCGGCCGGTTGTCAACAGGGAGATCCACTAGGACCAGCCTTGTTCAGCCTAGGAATCAATCCCATAATTTCTTCTTTGGCTTCCAAGTTCAATATCTGGTATTTGGATGACGGAACCCTAGCTGGTCCTGCAGATATTGTCTTGGGAGATCTAGAAAGCTTGATCAGGGATTTTGGGCTCATCGGGTTGAAACTCAACTTTGCAAAGTGCGAACTGTACGTAAATCCTTCTGTCTCTTCACTGGAAAAAGAGAACATAATAGCAAATTTTAATACAATTGCCCCTAACATCCAAATTGCCACAGATGCTTCTCTCCGCCTCCTCGGCGCACCTATTCTTGACGATGCCATACCATTCTTCATACAAGATCAAATCGAAATTTTTTATAAATCTAGCTCCCGACTTTCTGAAATCTCTTCACACGTAGCTCTGATAATCATAAAGTTTTGTTTATTCGTACCCCAATTTACATATGCTTTGCGATGTAGTCCACTCTGGAAGCACCAGGATCTGCTGACGTCTGTGGATGACTGTGTCTCAGAAGTGCTGTCTACGATTTTGAACTGCAGCTTGACAGCTAAGGCATGGACACAAGCATCACTACCAGTTCGCTTCGGAGGCATAGGGATTCGCAAGGTGTCGGCAGTATCCTTACCCGCTTTTCTGTCTTCTGTTTTTGGATGCGCAAAACTTTTTAATAAAATCATAAATCCTTCCTTAGGCCATTCTAGTGTTGTCCATCTCCCCGAAGCTGTAAATAAGTGGAAGTCGCTCAGTGGTAGTGACTGTCCCGATGCAGCACATTCTCAAAGGCAGTGGGAAAAGCCGTTGTGCGCAAACACACAGCAAGAACTTTTGGCTGCGTCTCTAGACATGACTGATCGTGCCCGCCTTTTAGCTACATTTGAGAGAGAATCCGGACTATACTTGAACGCAATACCATCTGCCAATATCGGAACGCTCCTCGACAACCGCACTTTCTCTGTGGCTATTGGCCTTAGATTAGGCCTAGAGATAACACAACCTCATATGTGTAAGTGTGGAGCCGTTGTAGACGAGTTGGGTCAGCACGGGCTGTCGTGTCAAAGAAGCGCTGGCCGTATCCCTCGCCACGCTATTTTGAACGACGTAATCCGTCGGGCCCTTGCCTCAGCGAATGTGCCGTCACTATTAGAACCAAACGGCATCATCCGTTCAGACGGCAAGAGACCCGACGGACTTACGCTCGTTCCATGGGAGAAGGGGAGAAGTCTTGTATGGGACGTCACCTGCGTTGATACGCTAGCACCGTCTCATGTCAAAGCTACAAGTCAACAGGCAAGCGCAGTAGCCGCTAACGCTGAAAAGCTCAAAATCCGTAAATATACGGATATTTCTGGCAGCTACATGTTTCTACCGCTGGGGTTCGAAACTATGGGTCCTTGGGGGCCGGATACAAAGAAATTTATGAAGGACCTTTCAGGGCGTCTTGCTGAGGTCACTGGTGACCGCAGGGCTGGCGGCTTCCTTGCGCAGCGGATTAGCCTCGCTATCCAAAGGGGGAATGCTGCCAGCGTGCTGGGCACCATACCACAGCAGGACGCTCTGGAGGCCATTTATTACATTTAATTAGATTTAAGTTAATTTTGTAAATATTTTTAATGATTTTTGTAAATAAAAAGATTGATACGTAAAAAAAAAAAAAAAAAATGTTACAACTCAATTTTAAAACAATTAATGCATATTATTTTTTTGAGACTACAGTCGGGTTGTTTGAATTCTTTTTTAAATACTTATTTATACCTTTTGTTGCAGATTTATTTATACCGTCATGTACATATTTGTCTTCTGAAATTTTAAAACATGCATGTGACAAAATATTTATTTCTACAAAAATGATGATTATTTTGTCTACGCAGTTAAGACCAAAATAAGTAACCTTGTGTAACTCGTTATAACTAGTAATTATTTTAGACTTTGGAATGATTTGATACTATTTGTTACGACTTTCTATGAGATATCGTCATCATCATCTCCCTAGTCTTATCTCGTATTTGACGGGGATGGCTACCTAGTCTAGGGGATTGAACAGCGACTGCAATCTGGCTTCCGCAACCCAGAAGGAAAACCAGACCCAACCCTAGATTAGGTCAGAGTTTTCAAGCCGCCAATGCTTAGCGCTGGCCTGTGACATGGCTTAACGACTAATTATAGCTACGGTATTAAACGATATTAACTGAGACCAACGGTTTAACGTGTCTTCCGAAGCACGGATATAGCGCCGAATAAACGTATATATGAAATTCGAAAACTGAAAAACACATTGGTACGCTCAGGAGGCAGCGGCCCTATCCACTACACCATCCGGCTCTGAGACTGGCCCTGGGACTACATAGTATAAAACAAAGTCGCTTTTTCTGTCCCTATATCCCTATGTATGCATAAATCTTTAAAACTACAAAACGGATTTTGATGTGGTTTCTTTTAATAGATAGAGTGATTCAAGCGGAAGGTTTATATGTATAATACATGCATAATATAGTAGAGAAACACTGATGATTTCCGTGCGAAGCCGGGGCGGGTTGCTAGTAAGTGATAAAAATAGCATAAAAATGCATTTGTCATATTTATGTAAAAATATGTAAATGACCCCTATCTCAATGTCCCGTTCTTGTTATGAATCGATATGTATTTTCCTAGATTCTTAGAATATCTACTTGCGGGGACTCTGAGAATTATAATTGCAGACAGGACATTTATTAGCGGTATTTCAGATTGTATTCAAATGGGGAAAACGCACGATATAAGAAATAGTTTTCCTCGCAGTTTTAAAAAATAATAAAGTTTTTTACATACATATAATCACGCCTTTATCTCTAATGGAGAAAGGCAGAGCGTAAGCGACCTAAACAAAGGTCAAAGTTTTGAGGGTTATATAAGATAGATTTGTAGATATATTGGTGTAGTGACAGGTTGTCAGCCCATCGCCTAAATAACAATATACTGAAACGCTCGGATCCCTTAGCTGGTTTTGACAGCATGCCCGGGAGGAAATGCAGCTGGCACATTCTATGTTTTTTTCTCGCTCCTAGTCCAGCATGAAAGTATTTTCCCGTTATTGAAAGTAGCCTACGTCCTTGTCCGTCTCCAGAATATCAACTTATCGTCGATATACTAAACTTCATTATATTCCTTTCAGCCTAAACAGCTTAGAAGACTAGACATACAACGTTACATTCAAAGTAATATTAGAATAGTATGCATGGGGAAGAACACACCTTGAATTTGCCTTCAATGGTCTACCTTGTTCTGAATGAATGAAATATGAAAGTCAATGCCGTCCAAGGTGATGTCCAGTCCTATTAAGTAGCTTTCTGAAATTGTTGGTGTGTGGAAATGCCTTGATTCTTTTTATAGACACACTAGCGACCCGTCCCGGCTTCGCACGGAAATCATCAGTGTTTCTCTACTATATTATGCATTTATTATACATATAAACCTTCCTCTTGAAACACTCTATCTATTAAAAGAAACCGCATCAAAATCGAAATAGCTTCCATGCTGGCCTGGGAGTGAGAGAAAAACATAGAATGTGCCAGCTGCATTTCCTCCCGAGCATGCTGTAAAAACCAGCTACGGGATCTGAGGGTTTTAGTATATTGTAATTTAGGCGATGGGCTGACAACCTATCACTACAGCAATATACGTATAAATCTATCTTAAAAACCCTTAAAACTTTGTCAGACGTGGCGAAACGACCTTTGTTTAGGTCGTTTACGCTCTGCCTACCCCATTAGGGATAAAGGCGTGATTATATGTATGTATGTATGCATCAAAATCCGTTGCGTAGTTTTAAAGATCTAAGCATACATAGGGATATAGGGACAGAGAAAGCGACATTGTTTTATACTATGCAGTGATTAAAACATAATTACTCAATTTTCCATGCTGGCCTGGGAGCTAGAGAAAAACATAGAATGTGCCAGCTGCATTTCCTCCCGGGCATGCTGTAAAACCTAGCGAAGGGTACCTAGGGTTTTAGTATATTTTTATTTAGGCGATGGGCTGACAACCTAGCACTATAGCAGTCTCCCTACAAATCTATCTTAAATAACCCTCAAAACTTTGTCAGACGTGACGGAACGACCTTTCCTTAGGTCGTTTACGCTCTGCCTACCCCATTAGGGATAAAGGCGTGATTATATGTATGTATGTAAAACAAGTTTACGCAATCTTGATCAGCCTTGATCTGTTCAGACCAGAGTCAAGTGCAAATTCTACATCTCATAAATTACTTAAATTGCCCAAGACCTGATTTAGGTAGGTACCTATTAAATTACATATAGGTGAAAGGTACCGAGGCTAAAAGAATAAAAAAAGCTTTTCCGAAGCATATCGTTTCGCCGATACTGTTAAATATAACTTGTTTGTTTGTCTGGCGAAGTGTTTATTTTTAAATTGACGTGTCTAAATGCAATATCTGTCCGACCCAAATAGTTCGTACTACTAAAATAACTTTGACATTAGCGTAACAGTGCAGTTAAAAGTTCAAAATAATGGGCGACAAAAATTTAAATGTAGGTAATTTAATATTTCAAATTGCGGATTTATTTCGCTCTTCAAAAATTGATCGGAAATAATTGCATAAGGGCTGGCAAGGCAGGGTTTTTGTGGATATCCTTATACAAATCATGCAATTTTCCGCAGAATACTATTATTTCATCACATACTTATTTGACAAGTAGGATTGCTTATCAGTTTTTTGTTTATACAAAATAACCACCTGAGTCAGTACCTACCGTATCCTAACACCCCATCCCAGAAGACAGTCACACTAATAACACATTGCTCACCACCGTGAGTGCAGCCTTGAATACAGAAATTTAGTCCCATACGCCGTGAGACCTAAGCAAGATTGGCTTATTTATGTCCCCGTAATTTCAATGGCTCCCACGCCTTGCGGTCCGGAAAACAGAAAAGCGGAGAATTCGATTTTTCGGAAGACATAGGCACGGGGCTACTTCTCCAGATAGGCTTTCATCAAAGCTTTATCTAATGTAGCTGTTATGTGTTCTACTGCTGGGCAATGGCCTTTCCCCGCTCCCTCCACGACTCCATACCTTGGGCTTCCTCCGGCCATGCCTTGCTGAAGCCGTCCAGCTCGTCTCGCCATCTTCATCTCGGTCTGCCGCGTTGCCGCAATCTATATTTTAGAGACCTATTATGTTTACCAAAACCTAACTAACAATGTTAATTTCAGCGTGCGTTAATTTTTCAACTTCGATTTCAAAAATATACACACACACACACATACACAAAATCACGCCTTTATCCCTTACGGGGTAGGCAGAGCGTTAAACGCCTCGTAAAAGGCGCTTTCGCCGCGTCTGACAAAAATTGAGGGCAATTTTAGATTGTAATGGGTATTGCTAATGTGTAGTGACAGGTTGTCAGCCCGTCGCCTAAATTACAATACACTGTAACCCCCGAGTCCCTTTTGCTGTCTCCTACAGCATGCCCGGGAGGAAGGGCAGCTGGAACATTCTATGTTTTTCTATCTCTCCCAGTCCAGCATGGAAAAATATGACTTCGTAGGGCTCGTTTAGCTGTCGGTCGCGGTCACTGCCTAAATCGGGTCGTTCGTCGACTCAATAAAAATAAATAATACGACAGAGCGTGTCCTTGTTGCAATCTGTTTCGTTTAAAAAAAAAACTTAAAACCAACACATTATTAACATTTCTCTCACGTAAAACTTTCCGGTTTTGGCTGCTCTGCAATTCGTCACGTTTTTGTTATTTTGTCGCATACTCAGGCTGGTATTTATAAAGCGATCTTAATATTGAGAACGATATTAAGTATGGATTTAACAGGCCATTTTGTACTGAAATTATATTTCTGATCCGAACTTAAACCCGTTGTCAATCTTGAGAGCTGATTAAAAATACGGGCCTTAGACCCACTCAGTACCCAATTATTGTCAAACAGATTCGGCAAAACTTGATTTTGTTATGATTAATCGATTATGCATAAAAAATGCAATTCCCGTTAAGAAACAAGGCTTACTTGAAACAAACATGAACCAATTTTAAAGACCCAGCCTTGCATGCACAGCTGGTTCAACAAAATAATATTTTGTTTTGATTGATCACGAACTAAGCCTTTAATATTGGCAGGGTGGACTTAATCAATATTGGTTACAATATACCTATAAACGTTCTTGATATAACCATTAAACCCTGACATAGTTTGTGTGACGATTATCCAACACACAATCAAGGCTGATGGCTGAAGAACACCATCGATGCCTGTTTTGGAAATGTATAAATTGACAGATATCAATTTTGAGTTCCTGCCATGGACGGGAATCGAACTCTCGACCACCAGATTGGAAGCCAGGCTCAGACAACTACACTACTTGAAATCACGTGCGCCCATCTTGAAGACAAATCGCTCCACGGAATGAGCTCTCATAGCTACCAGGGTACAAGGAATCTATTAAAGGAACGTAGTACTACATGCACTGTATAATGTGTGACCCAAACCCAAAAGATAAACCGGATCTGATGTAAGTGTAGGCTTTGACAACTTACGGGACATCTGTCTAGTCTTGTGGGGTGGGCAGAGCGTCAATAACCTCATGAAAGGGCGCCACTTCCTACGAGAGTCATTTAAGAAAGTACGACCGAAATGTTTGTTTCTACTATAGTATATAACTGTCAGCCCATCGCCTAAATTGCAATACACTGAAACCTTCGTTTTACTCTATCTATTCCTATTGTATGCCCAGTAAGAAAACCAGACGGTATATTGTTTTTGTATCGCTTTCAATCCAGCATAGAAGAATGCGTATGCCTTCACATACACTGTATAATGTTTGACCTCTGCAATCCAGAAGGTAAACCGGATCTGATGTAAGTGTAGACTCCGACAATTTATGAGACATCTAACTATCCAGTAGAATAATTAGTCACGCCTGTATCCTATACGAGGAAGGCAGAGCGTCAACAACATCATAAAAGGGCGTTTTAGCCACTTCTGACAAATTTTAGGTTCAGTCAAAGTATTCACAAAACTGCAATACCTACACTGAAACGCTTGTGTCTGTTCACTGATTTCTAATTGAAGGAGTAGCAGCTGGAACATTCTATTATTTGTTTCGCTTCCAGTCCAGCATGGAAGAATGTGCACTGTATTATGTGTGACCTCTGCAACCCAGAAGATAAACCGGATCGTAAGTGTAGACTTATGGGACAGCTAACTGTCGGAGCGGACATGTTTGTCTACTACAAAACTCGGCAGGTTTTCCCACGTCTCACTAATTAGTACTGGATTATAAATCCGGTGGAACAATAGTAGCAGCGTAGTAGACGATGGGCACGATTCTAGATTTGCGGGCTAAAACTAAAATTTAAATCTATTTGTCACTTTCAGACTAAAAACAATGGTAAAGGACAGGAGATCTATTCTCTCCGGTTTCTAGTCGGTGGTTTAATGCGTTATCTGTCATTTTTATCAGCCGTCATATGGTATGGAGGATAAAATGGTCAAAAATACTGGGGAAACGTTCAAAAGCGCGTCAAAATCGAGCGGACAAAGTGTAAAACCATAAAGTATAAATAGCTTGCTCTTATAATTTTTTTTGAGAGTGACAGATAGATTATAATTTTCGTTTTAGCCGGTGGTATCTAGAATCGAGCCCATTACGGCTATATGGCTAGTGTGGCATATGTGGTGCCGTGATAGGATAGCATCATCCTGACTCTTCCTGCAAGCTTTAGAACGGGTTGGAGGAACCAGAAAAGATCCCTGCAGAAACAATATCTCTTACAAGTTTACTTATGCGCTGTTCAATGCTGAACAGGGAGCGATATCAAAACAGAATATTCCGGCAGCTTCTTTTCCCGCCCATACTGTGGGAATCAGTTGGACTGCGTGAAAGACGATATGTCTAAAATAGGTGTGAGTGTTGAACTGACGGATGATAGGGATGAATGGAAGAAGAAAACATACTGCGTCGACCCCAAATAAACAGGAAAAGGGCAAACGAATGATGATGATGACTGTAGGGATCAGTAGAGAAGGATTTCGGTGTTAAATCAAAGTTCTTACTGTCTGAGATGAGGCGAAAATGCTCTTTTATTTTTTAACTCTCTGCATACCCTGTAAGAGATACAAGCTTGTATGTTTCTTCAATTCAAACCGCTTGGCCAACGTGGTGAGTGGATATAGAAAACGGGAGCGGCTCATGTCCAACAGTTGCGGCTGGTTAGAAAGGTTAACGCGCTGATAAAGTGGTCGTAAATAGCTAAGTGAATTACGCAAAAAATATCTACGGCCCGTATTTATAAATCAATCTCAAGATTGAGATCGATATTAAGAACGGATTTGACAGGCCTGTTTGTACTGAAATGACTTTTCTGATACGAACTTGAGTTTGAACTGGCTGTCACTCTTAAGAGCTGATTATAATACAGGCCTACTTATCTTTACTACTATGTGCCAATACTAACATATTTTAGATAAGTATGTAGATAATGCACATGCATTTGATTACGAAGAAAATTATTTACCAAGATATGAAATTATAATACCTACCAATACTGATAAATCAACGACTCTCACTTGTTTGTTTAACGGAGGTGTTAGATCTCGTTTCGACTCTTTACTTTCTTTGAGTAGTCAATGATTTATCATGAATAATACTTGTTCGTTATCACTACATAGTATAATGCTATGTATGCATAAATCTTTAAAACACCGCAACGGATTTTGATGCGGTTTTTTTAATGGATAGAGTGATTCAAGGGGAAGGTTTATATTCATAATACATGCATAATATAGTAGAGAAACACTGATAATTTCCGTGCGAAGCCGGGGCGGGTCGCTAGTTTAGTGATAAATTTGATATCAATGTTCATTTATTTTCTGGTATCAGCCATGAATGGGTGCTGTATTGGAATATGGGTAGTTTCTCATAGATGTGATTCCTATAATTTATTTGGATAACCTTAGCTTCTTATCATCCTGTGGGTTTTCGGGTCGACGTAGGTACGACCTGATGGACCCTGATGTCAGAGTTTTTAAAACGCCTTTTAAATAGCACAGGTAGGTACTGAGCTCGATTCAAGATACCACCGGCTAAAACTTTAATTAAAATATGTCTCTCACTTTTAAAATAATAATATTGAAAAAGGACAGGCGATTCATACTCCATTGTTTTACACTTTATCCGTTAGATTTTGACGCGTATTGGCACGTTTCTCCAGTATTTCTGTCTATTTTATCCATAAAACCAGCGACAATTAATCAAAAACCGGAGAGAATAGATCTCCTGTCCTGATCTCCTGTTTTTAGTCTGAAAGTGACAGATATTTAATTTTAGGTTTAGCCGGTTGAATCTAGAACTAAGCCCACAGTTGGCAACGTCAATGTCCCTCACACCTTTGATGCTTCAAAATAACAAATAGTTGATTACCAATTAGTTTCGATGCTTAGGTGGGCACATTAACCTTTTGAACCTTTTGGATTTAACATTTACAAATCGTACAAATAGTGCTTGTTAATACAAGTCAGAGGTCACTTTGCATTATCTATCCTAACAACAGGTTTGCATTGATAAATCATTGATCTGCCAATAAATAATTCATCTTTCCTACCCGCTGGGCATGCATTTTATTTTTTATCAATAAATGACGAACAAGTGTTATTCATACTGATAAATCAACGGGCGCAGCGAGCAGCGAGCCGCAGTCGAAGATCACATGCGGTGTTGTGTGATTTTCACTCTCCATGAAGAAGTCTCTGGTAAAGAGTCTAAACGTTGAGGGCTAACGCCTCCGTTAAACAAACAAGTGAGTAGTCGTTCATTTATCAATGCCCCGAGTTTCCCATAGCACTGATAGACGTTGGAACACTTCTTCTAGGGTGGCTGTGAATAGTTTAGGGGAAAGGGGATCGCCCTGGTTCACGCCCTTTTCTATGTCGAAAAATGGCCCTGGAGAGTGTAGCTTGATAGAAGCAGTGCTGTTTTTGTAGACTAGTTCCAATAGCTTGACGTATGTCTCTTCAATTTCTTGTTTGCGAAGAGCTGTAAAGATCGCTGAATGTGTGGGACTGTCAAAAGCTTTGGAATAGTCTACAAATGCTAGGTATAACGGTGTGTGCAACTCGGTATGTTTTTCAACTATTTGGTTCAGTGTGTGCAGGTGGTCAGTAGTTGAAAAGGATGGTCGAAACCCAGCTTGTTCCGGCGGTTGATGCCGGTCTAGTTTTCCAACTATACGGTATTCTAAAATTTTGATAAATATTTTGTAAATATGGGATATGAGGCTAATGGGACGATAGTTGTTAATGTCTGACTTATCGCCTTTTTTATGAAGTAAGATGATGTTTGAATGACAGAAATCTTTAGGCACAGTTCCGGATATTAGAATGCTATTGAAAAAATTTGTTAGGTATGGGATCAAAATGGACTTTCCGACTTTGAGTGATTCCGTGCTGACACCATCCTCACCAGGGCTTTTCCTGTTTTTCATGCTTGTTAGGGCACGATTTATTTCGCCTTCAGTGAAAAGAGGTACGGTGTCAGCATAAGAATACTGATGTAAAGGACTTTGTCTGGATTGGTTAGCTGAATCTGAATAAAGGGTCTTGTAATAATCTGTGCATATATTAATGACTTTGTCGCGGCTGCCTTGTTTTATTCCTCTATTATCCTTTAAACTTGTAATCCATGTTTTCTCCCTAGATATACCCTGTTTGGCAGTGCGTAAACTATTATTAGTTTCTAAAGCTTTCTGTACAAGGTCTGTGTTGTGTTTACGTATATCATTTCGTATGTTTCGTTTTACTTCTTTGTCAATCTTTCTATATTCCTCTGTATATTTTTCTACTATTTGTCTGTTTTCTATTAGTACTAATGTATTGTTTGTTAATTTATTGTTCTTGGGTTTTATTTGTTTTATTTTTCTGCTAGCTGTTTTTATACTATCTGTGATATTATCATATTGGGTCTGAATATCATTCGTGACCGTTGGCAAACAATCAAAACGGTTTTTCAATTCTAAATTGAATACATTAACGTTATTAGTCAGAGTATCTAAATCAATTATCTTTATTTTTGGTTTAAATAGGCGTTGTCGGAGGATTTTAAATTCAAATTGTAGTTTAGCGCGGAGAGGTCGGTGGTCAGAGCTAAATTTAATATTGTTTATTATTCCAACGTCTTTGACAATATGTTTGTTTGATGGTAAAATATAATCTATTTCGTTTCGAGTTTGTGAGTTTGGTGAGACCCACGTCCAGCGGCGCTGTGGTTTTTTGGGAAAATAGCTGTTGCTTAATGCGAGTTTTTGTCCAAAGGCAAATTGAATTAAGCGAGATCCGGTAGTTTCGGATGCCTAAGCCGTATGGACCTAGAACATCGGTATTGTCTCGGTCTTGGCGTATGCCGATTTTAGCATTAAAATCACCTAAAACAATTTTGAACGTTCCTTTGCACTCGTCACAGGCTTTGTTTAAGATGTCGTAGAATTCCTCTATCTCGTCATCGCTGTGCCCAGTTGTTGGTGCATACACCTGGATTATTGTTAACGTTTTATTTTGTGTAAGTTTGAATTTTATTGCTGCGACTCTCTCTGAGTATCCCTTGAATTATATAATATTGTTAGTCCACTTTTTTGCTACTAAGAATCCAACACCATAAAGACCACTTGTTGTGCCAAAGTGGTAAAACGTGCCATTATGTCTATCTACTGTGGATTCCCCTAGGATTCTCACTTCGCAAAGGCCAATAATGTCCCATTTGATGCTCTCTAGAGCGTTGTCTAGCTCAAGCAATCGTTCGTCTTTCATCAGGGTTTTTACATTGTAGGTTAGTACATTAAGCTTATCGGAGTCCTTTAGTACGTTAGCATTGGTAGTTTGACGGGGTATCGACGTCACCCGGGGATTGTATGCGCCCCTGGACCCAGCACCAGTCCGACTTCCGTCGGGGCCGGCCTAGGCACTGGGCCCGCCGGGAACTTGGGGCCTGGGCAATATGTTGTCGTTCATTATATGCGGGGGGGTTGGGCCGTAGAACCTACCATGCTGGTCCAGTGCATTGTTGGTAGGTGGCCAGAGCCTCGTTTGTTTGTCGGCAGGATGCACCACGGGCAGGTGAGGTTGGCTTGGAACCCGAGAGATGTTGGTTGGGCCCCCTTACATCCCATGAAATTATAATGTCAGATGAATTATATTATCAGTTTATTTTTCTGTTTTTGTTGGACAGCTTTGGTAGAACGAGTACATGTCAGCCCTATTATTCCCAAATAAATGATTTGACTTGCAGTTGATTTTCTCCTATCCTTTTTAAAATTAAATTTAAATCTAGCTTAAAGTAACATTTAGAATCGAGCCCTTTTTATGGTTTAGGCAAAGAAAATATAAATTAGCTAACGCTAAAGAAGAGGCACTCCCACCCCCGATCTGAAATGTTACCTCACCTTGTTCCCCTGCGCCAATAAGTACGAGCCGTTTCAATTAGACGGCCGCATACACACAAACCCACTTCAAACATTTGCAAACACGTTATTGCGCATGTAGTATGAAAATCGGCGGCTTGTATGGAGTGCACGCCCTGTGGTTTAGCTGTGAAACGGTACAACAGACGACACTCGTGCATTTATATCACTAACTAGCTGTCCACCCTGGGGCATCGTCCGCGTGTACGATACAATTTACCGTGGGAATATTATAAATAAGACATTTTCCTGCTGCTGTAGTTGGAAAACTATTTCTGCACAAAGCACAAAACTATGTGAAGAAATAGTGCGGTGAAAATTAACTAAGGATAATTACTTCCTTGATTCGTGTTGTGCCGGAACAGATAGCGGGTGTTGTGAAAGTCAACTCAGGGATAAAAGGGGAGGATGGGGAATAGAGACGGCGGCGGCACAACCGAGTAATAGATTAAAGCCCGTAATTATAAAGGCGTGATTATGTGTATGTATGTATTATAAACGGCACTTAAGACTGACAGCTAGTTTGAGTCCGTATCAGAAATGTTCTTTCGGTACAAATGGATCTGTCAAATCCATACTTAATATTACTCTCAATTTTGAGATCGCTTTATAAATACGAGCCCTAGTGTCCGAGCCGAACATCATCGGAGAGCTAAAATGTTTTTGACTTCGCTGGCTAGGACATGTAGAAAGGATGGGAGAGGATCGAGCCGCAAAGAAAGCCTATTTTGGTCAACCATCCAAGATAACGCTGGAAGGATGAAGTCGTCAAAGACCTGAAAAAGCTGCAAGTGTCCGATTGGTCAGATTTGGCACAGAATAGAGAAGAATGGCGCACTATAATGTCGGAGGCCACGATCCACTTTGAGTCGCTGAGCCAGAGCGATACAAGTAATGAATAATAACCTGGGAATGAGCAGTAGCATTCAATGTGAATAAACGTCTTGTAAGTATTCTTCCGTGCTGGACTGGGAGAGATAGAAAAACCGAGAATGTTTCAGCTGCCCTTCCCGGGCATGCTGTAGAAGTCAGCAAAAAGGAATCTAGGGTGACATTGTATTGTAATTTAGGCGATGGGCTGACAACCTGTCAGTACAGCAAAACACATTACAATCTGAAAATGTCAGACGTGGCGAAAGCGCATTTAATAAGATGTTTTTCGATCGGCCTACCCCGGTTTAAGTATATTGCAATTTAGGTAATGGGCTGGCAACCTGTCACTACAGCAATATACCTACGAATCTATCTTAACAATCTAAACTTTGTCAGACGTGGCGGAACGACTCTTTGTTTAGGCCGTTTACGCTCTGCCTACCCCGAAGGACGATATGAAAGTATCTACATAAATATAAACGCGTGATTATATTTATGTAGATGCTTTCATATGATCATAATACGACTCGATTGATGTAATAGCCTTGCGCGTAAACAAAAATACACCGTATTACTATTACTTACAACTGCCTCCGTGGTCTGGTGGCTAGTGCCATGGACTCCCGATCCGAAGGAGACTATTACTTACGAAGTAAATAAGTGCTACGCTTCGTATCTAATAATTCGGAGTACGCCAAACCTGACACATGTCATTCTTCTGTCAAGTGGGTATCGAGTCTATCGACCCGATGAGCCCTGGTGTCAGAGTTTTAAAACCGCCTAGTAGCACAACTATCAGGCCTCTGACATGGTTTGAGTAACGACCACTATCAAAGATAGCGACCGGGACCGACGGCTTAACGTGCCCTCCGAAGCACGAAATCTTTTTCTTTTCGGACAATCAGGTGATTCAGCCTGCAATGTCCTAACCAAACTGGGGAAAAAATCACAAAGTGATAAATTCTCAAATATCAACTTTGTGTTGGGACTAGCCACTAGACCACGGAGGCAGTTTCATGTCATGTCATTCATAAAAAGAAATTATCATATCAACAACTCCCACATAAAAATATGTATTTTTTTATCATACATACATATATATAATCACGCCTTTATTCCTAATGGGGTAGGCAGAGCGTAAACTACCTAAACAAAGGTCGTTCCGCCACGTCTGACAAACTTTTGAGGGTTATTTAAGATATATTTGTAGGTATACTGCTGTAGTGACAGGTTGACAGCCCATCGCCTAAATTACAATATGTATACTGAAACCTTCGGATCCCTTAGCTGGTTTTTACAGCATGCCCGGGAGGAAATGCAGCTGGCACATTCTATGTTTTTCTCTTTCTTTTAGTCCAGAATGGAACCTGAGATATGTCATTCACAAAATACATTTTATCATATCAACACCTCCCACCCTCCCGCGTATTAATTTTCAGCATAGAAAAAAATTAGTGTTTTTTATTATCTATCAGTTTATTGTCCGTCCGTGACCAAGACCGTGACAGTGTCGAAACTAGCCCGCCATTACCAAAATTAATATTAATACATACATACATATAATCACGCCTTTATCCCTAATGGGGTAGGCAGAGTGTAACCGACCTAAACAAAGGTCGTTCTGCCACGTCTGACAAAGTTTTGAGGGTTGTTTAAGATAGATTTGTAGGTATATTGCTGTAGTGACAGGTTACTTCCATGCTGGACTGGGAGCGAGAGAAAAACATAGAATATGATAGCTGCATTTCCTCCCGGGCATGCTGTGAAAACCAGCTCAGGGATTTCAAGAGTTTCTTTATATTGCAATTTACGCGATGGCACAGCACGGACACTTGTAAATATCATGTCATTTTGGTCACACATCGACAGACGGCATGTTGCACTTGGCGTGCGTTTGTGTGCGTGTTATAAGGGTTGACATAATTTGTTATACCGGTCATAATCATCACTTGATTAATCTAGTTTTTGATTAATCCAATGTTTTAAAGTAGTTCACGGTAACTGAATAGTTAGAATAGATTAGGTTGCATATTTTGTATGAATTTACTGACCGTCTCTCATCACTGTGGAATCTAAAAAAGTTCCTATTGGAGTCATATCTTGTGGTAGAAAGACGTACACGGAACAGTACCTAACCATCTTCGGAACACAAAACTTTATTATTTCCGTTACACTGGGAAACGTGCGAGCGCCATACCCGATAAGCGTACGTTCAATGTGGCCCACAATCCGGCGCGGAGTGTGACGTACGTCGGACTGGGGAAGGGAGGCGAATGTCCATTCTGTATGTGCACTATTATATATTCTTTGCCGTGAAAGTGTCGAATCTAGCCCGTCATTACCAAAATTAATATGAATATCCTGTGATATAACCTGTTACTACAGCAATATATTTCTTTTAATCTAACAGTTTATTGTACACAGAAACATACACAGAACAATTACATAAGGAGTTAAGACACAACAGACACTGCTTATTTCAACAAAGAAATTTCTTACAGCAGACCTAATAAGTGTGATAGTGATAGCATAAAACGTAATGCAGATAAGACGTGTACAATTTAAATATTTTATCAACACAAATATGTATTTATTTTCACTAAACATGTACTGACCTACCACAATTACAAGAATATAAATATATACTCATCCTAAATATAATAAATTTCGCATTTTTTCTATATGTAACTACAATGAAGTATAAGTTGCAATTTTAGGAGGTTCTAAAAGGCCTTCATTATTTTAACCTCAATCGGATCTACCGGATTTTCGATTGACTGTGTTTTCAGTGAACTATGTTTTTATGACTTATGAGGGCCCTTAAATAACCCTCAAAGCTTTGTCAGACGTGGCGGAACGACCTTTTTTCGGGTCGTTTACGCTCTGCCTAACCTATTATGGATTAAGGCGTTATTATATGTATGTATGATAAATATAATACATTAGCAAAGCAGCTCGCCTCACAAGTTTACAAGATAAAAGGCGAACCGTTGACCACCAGCCAACCCTGTAGGGCAAACAAACAACATTGCGTCATATGTATGTGTTTATGTGGTGTGGTGTGAATTTTAATCAAAAATTTAAATCCTGCAGGAATCCAGCTCCTTAGCTTCCTACACAAATGTCTACGACCTTAGAGGAATCCCTATGCAAAAGCAAAAATCTAGTTTCTAGACCTAACCATGGCACCTTTGTACGGTCAGCCAACAAACCTAGCATGCAATGGTAGTTCAAAATAGTTTGTTCTTGATACTAAATCATCATTATACATATTTACATACATACATATAATGACGCCTTTATCCCTAAGGTAAGGTAGGCAGAGCGCAAACGACATAAAAAAGGTCGTTCCGTCACGTCGGACAAGTTTTGAGGGTTGTTTAAAATACATCTGTATATTGCTGTAGTAACAGGTTGTCAGCCCATCGCCTAAATTACAATACACTGAAAGCCACGCCCGGGAGATGCAGCTTGCAAATTCTATGTTTTTCTATCTATCTAGGAGTAAAATAACTATGAACAATTTATTTTATGTACCCATATTTCCGCCATAGCGTAGATACCACTTCCTATATCTATAAAAAAAATGTCTAAGTCTATAAAAAAAAAACCAGCGGCCGACCATACTTTGCTTACTCCGATAAATCAGTCAAGCTCTGCGTAGCGTAGGCTTCTTTAAGACCCTTTGTTTGCGGCATACTGCGGGTAGAAAGTACGATAAATATACTAGTTCCCAGATTATATTTAAAAAAAAGCTTTGATAGAAGTGAAAGTTACTTTCATCGAAGATATTTTTTTATTTACATACATACATACATAAAATCACGCCTTTATCCCTTACGGGGTAGGCAGAGCGTTAAACGCCTCGTAGAAGGCGCTTTCGCCGCGTCTGACAATAATTGAGGGTAATTTTAGATTGTAATGTGTATTGCCATAGTGACAGGTTGTCAGCCCATCGCCTAAATTACAATACACTGTAACCCTCGAGTCCCTTTTGCTGTCTCCTACAGCATGCCCGGGAGGAAGGGCAGCTGGAACATTCTATGTTTTTCTATCTCTCCCATTCCAGCATGGAAGTAAGTAAGTAAGCATGGAAGTTTTTCATTTATATTGAAGTTATTTCAAAGAATTAAAGTTTTTTTTTTAATTTAAGAGTCTGTGTTGTCCCACTACTGCTGGGCAAAAACTTCTGTCCCTTCCTTCAATTTTTCGTGATTTAGTGCTAGTTTTCGGCATTCGGTCATGTGTGCGTCTAGTACGAACTATAGTCTGTCAACGTCGTGCTTACCGCGCCCTAGGGGTACAGACGTTGGCGGGGACGCGGTAGCACGCGGTGATTGCGAACATGAACACATTGCGTCGTGCTCGCTCACCCTCCTGCTTCACCGCCCGCACCCCCGTTACCGCGTCCCCGCGCACGTCTGTACCCCTAAGGCGCGGTAAGCACGACGTTGACAGACTATAGCCACCTCTTCCGGGGTCGTCCGCGTGGTCTCCTAGCATTCCATAAGTTCGTTTAGCCCATAGAACATCTGGCATAAGTTATTTAAGTAATGTTATTGATTTTGACTGAGCACGTTCTTAATCTCAGGTTATTTAAAAATAAACCTAATAAAGATTTTTTTTAATGAGTAAATAATTTTGTATGTCATCATCTCCCTAGTCTTACCCCGTATTTCACGGGGTTGGCTTCCTAATCTAGGGGATTGAACGAGGGTACTGGTTTTTCACAGAGCGACTGCCATCTGACCTCCGCAACCCAGAAGGGAAACCAGACCCAATCCTAGATTAGGTCAGAGTTTTCAAGCCGCCAATGCTTAGCACTGGCCTCTGATATGGCTTAACGACTAATATCTACGGTATTAACCGGAACCAACGGCTTAACGTGCCTTCCGAAGCACGGAACAAGCACCGAATAAACGTACATATGAAATTCGAAAACCGAAAAACACATTGGTACGTGGTGGGATTCGAACCACGACCTCATGCTCAGGAGGCAGCGGCCCTATCCACTACACCATCGGGCTCTCCATCGAGTAAATAATTTTGTATGTATAATAAATAATTTCGCCATTAGTCTAATTAGTCTAATAAAAGAAAAAGTTGTTCAGTTTCAGTTTAAAGTTTATTTTTACTTTATTCTTTAAATAAAAACCAAATTAATAATAACCTTTTTTTTAAAATGACATTCAAATTCTTGTCACTTGATCACAACATTTTTACAAAACGAAGCGAAACATTGTATTAAAAAATATACCAGGTGTAAGGGACAGCGTCCCGCACACTGATAGGGGTTGCTTAGTTAACAACACTATTTTTATTAGTAGGTATAAAATTAAGACACGTTTTATCATTAAAAAAATTCACTTCTGTAGGTCTGCTGCAAGAAATTTCTTTTTATAAAATATGCAGTGCCTGTTGTGTCTTTGTGTACAATAAATTGTTAAATATATAAACACTGATCAACTTCCACCAGGAAATTTATTTAGGACGAGAAAAAAAAGGTTTTTCCATACAAATTGTCTGATAGTATGGAAAAGGCAAAAAAAAAACTTCCTGAAAGAATTACCTGTTCAGTGTCGTTGACTGAGCAACCCCTATCAGTTTACGGAACGCTGTCCTTTACACCCGGTATGATACAGAAATAAGAGTCAGATATTTTATTTATTTATTTTAGTTTATTTGGAAAACACAACAGGTAACAATCGATACATGAATGAGATAACTATACATTTTTAACTTAACTAGATTGATACCCTAAGCGTGTTTACACAGCATGATGAAGTTGTTATGATCGAGATCGCCTTCCGGAGCTGAACAATTTAACGGCGGGGATACGACTGGACACCTATAGATTACTTTAAAACGCGAGCCATTTTTGTCGCCTAAAGTGCCTACTAAGTAAGTAGTTTAATATATATATATATATATATATATAGATAATTAAACATATATATATATATAAATGAATCCCTATTTCCCTTGGTCACGGCATCACGCCTGAACGGCTGGACCGATTTCGCTAATTCTTTTTTTGTTCTGTTCATTATTATCAGGAGAAGGTTTTTATAAAAGAAAAAATTAAGGAAATTGCGCGGAATAATAGAAAATTTAAAATTACTTAACCACCATATAAAATTACTAAACTTTTTTAATGTAACCTTAAGACATTTGACATAGAATTGACTGAATGCGTGCTGCAAATATAGTCAAAGAGGACGAAAAAAAAATGACGTTTAAAACGGATTCTTCTCTCAATCTTATTTTATTGATAAACAACTTAACAAAATCAATAATCTGCTCATTTATGGCGTCTAAGGCGGAACAAAGTTCGCCGGGTCAGCTAGTATTCAATATTTATAGTGTATTTTTAGTATGTATTTTAAATTTAAGATTTTGTATTGTAATATTATATTCTGTATTACGGTGCTGACAAAATATCAGTGTTACTGGTTATAGATTACTTGTAACAAATGCTGAGTCAGCTCCATTTTTTGTGCAAAACAGATTGCAGCATTCAATAAAAAAATGATGTAATAAGTCTACTGTATGTTGAGTTTTGTATTGTTTCATGAATAAAAGCTTTTCTATTCTTTCTATTCTATACGACATATTGATCGTTCATGTCGTGATGTTACAAGACAAGACAAAAGACAAAATCATTTATTTACAAAAAACCTATTACATATTCAGAAATACCGGGTCCCCGCACTAGGTAAACCAGTATCGCGGGAAACCTTTGGACACATTTTGTACAACAGGATGTTTAATGAGCACTCGAAAATACAAATAATAGGAATTTAAAAATATAATAATAATAATATAAATATTACTTCCATGCTGGACTGGGAGAGATAGAAAAACATAGAATGTTCCAGCTGCCCTTCCTCCCGGGCATGCTGTAGAAGTCAGCAAAAGGGACTCGAGGGTTACAGTGTATTGTAATTTAGGCGATGGGCTGACAACCTGTCACTATGGCAATACACATTGCAATCTAAAATTACCCTCAATTTTTGTCAGACGTGGCGAAAGCGCCTTTTACGAGGCGTTTAACGCTCTGCCTACCCCGTAAGGGATAAAGGCGTGATTTTATGTATGCATGTATGTAATAATTATTATTTGATACTAATATAATTGTAGCATGCAATTTAAATATAAAAAAAATTAAATAAAAAAATGAGGTATCGTTATTATAAAAACAAAACAAAATCGTTAACACTTCCTAATATTTGTGTCATCATACATGTTGTGTCATAATTTCTCATTAGCATCACCTTCTGTGATGCTAAAACACTTGATAGTTCGATTATAGATTAGCTACAATGTCATAGGTTCAACTCCCCGTTAATTCTTTCAGTGGAATTTATTTTGTAATACACACATTTAGGTGTTAACTAGACAGACGAACTGCAATATAGTCATTGCAATCCGACTGCAAAAGTTCAGATGCAATTTATCCTTAATAAGTGCAAAAAATTGAGTTATGGGCGGTAATTAGGGCGGATCGAACGTTGCCTCAACTAAATACATATATTCACGCCTTTATCCCTAATGGGGAAGGCAGACTATAAACGACCTAAACAAAAGTCGTTCCGCCACGTCGGACAAAGTTTTGAGGTTTATTTAAGATAGATTTGTCCATGTCCAGTCCATCGCATAAATTGCAATATACTAAAACCCTCGGAGGGATCCATAGCTGGTTTTTACAGCATGCCCAGGAGGAAATGCAGCTGGCACATTCTATGTTTTTCTCTCGCTCCCAGGCCAGCATGGAAGAAACATAACACGCCTCAACTAACCTCAACTAAACATCTGTTAGGTAAGCCTCTAGATACACGGACAGGAATTGAACTGCAATCCGACTGCCAAATTGCAGTTCAGATGCAATTAAAATGCAGTTAGGACAAATTCAATAAAACTGCACACCAAATGTAGATATGTCAATATGCAGTTCAAATGCAGTTGGACCAACACATCAACGTGCAGTTAGCCTAAAGTCAGTGTGCAATCGTTGTAACTGCATACTGCACTTTGACGGACAATTGATATGTATTTTATTGCAGCCGAGCCAACTACAATTTGACAGTTAGATTGCAGTCAAAACGCAGTCTGTCTGTCTAAAGCCAACGTTCATTAAGTCAAAGTCCTTCGATCCGGTAAAATCCGGAATTTTTCGGTTCCTACAGTTGAATGGTTTTATGTATCTGCTTCCAAAAATAAATCTTGCTTAAACTATTTACTTTTATGATACGTTGTCGAAGGAATACTAATCATTTCATCATGCCTATGTTGCCTATCTGTGCGTCCGTCTGTATGTACATACATACATACATTACATTTAATCACGCCTTTATTCCTAATCGGGTAGGCAGACCGTAAACGACCTAATTTCGTTCCGCCACGTCGGACAAAGTTAGGTATATTGCTGTAGTGATAGGTTGTCAGCCTATCGCCTTCTGTGCAAAATACAGAAACCCTTGGATCCTTTATCTGATTTTTACAGCATGCCCAGGAGGAAATGCAGCTGGCATATTCTAAGTTTTTCTCTAGTATTCCGTCTGTATGATCAGTTTTGAACCATAAATAAAACAAATATGTAAGAATAAAACAATAAAAACTTTTGGTATTATGAACATGAATGAGTAGGTTTTATGAAGTAAATAAAGATTGTTTTTGGTTTAAAAAATATTAAATATTTAAAAATAGAATAATTTCCTACTGGTATGTTCAGTGCAAAATCGTTCAGAACCCAAAACCAATACTTCTTTTAATTGCAATAAAATGTGTCAATCAAATTATGTACTACCTGAAATAAAAACATAAATATAGTCACGCACGATATATTTTCAAAGAATGCTAAGTACTTCATCATCTCGCGACTGCCACCTGACCTCCGCAACCCAGAAGGGAAACCAGACCCAATCCTGGATTAGGTCAGAGTTTTCAAGCCGCCAATGCTTAGAACCGGCCTCTGATATGGCTTCTTCTTCTGATATGGCTTAACGACTAATATCTACGGTATTAAGTTCCGTGCTTCGGAAGGCACGTTAAGCCGTTGGTCCCGGTTAATATCGTTTAATACCGTAGATATTAGTCGTTAAGCCATATCAGAGGCCAGTGCTAAGCATTGGCGGCTTGTAAACTCTGACCTAATCTAGGATTGGGTCTGGTTTCCCTTCTAGGTTGCGGAGGTCATATGGCAGTCGCTCTGTGTAAAAACCAGTACCCTCGTTCAATCCCCTGGATTAGGTAACCGACCCCGTGAGATATGGGATAAGGCTAAGGAGATGATGATCTACGGTATTAAGTGATATTAACCGGGACCAACGGCCTAAAGTGCCTTCAGAAGCACGGAAAAAGCGCCGAAAAAAACGCACATATGAAATACGAAAACCGAAATACACATACATGGTACGTGGTGGAGTACGAACAACGACCTCCCGCTCAGGAGGCAGCGGCCCTACCCACTACACCATCGGGCTCTTTTTAGCTAAGTACTTCTACCAGCTAAAAGAAATAGAAAGTTAACTTACTTTTACCACTGACTTGAAACCATATAACGAGCGTGTGGTCAGTTTTTTTTGTGTGATACATACATATAATTACGCCTTTATCCCTATTGGGGTAGGCAGAGCGTAAACGACCCAAACATAGGTCGTCACCACGTCAGACAAAGTTTTGAGAGTTATTTAAGATACATTTGTAGGTAAATTGCTGTAGTGACAGGTTGTCAACCCATCGCCTGAATTACAATATACTGAAACCCTCGGATCCCTTACCTGGTTTTTACAGCATGCCCGGGAGGAAATGCAGCTGCCACATTCTATGTTTTTCTCTCGCTTCCAGTCCAGCATGGAAGAATTGGTCTGGGAGAGTGAGAAAAATATAGAATGTGCCAGCTGCATATCCTCCCGGGCATGCTGTATAATCCAGTTAAGGGATCTGAGGGTATATTGTAATTTAGGTTATAGGCTGACAACCTGTCACTACAGCAATAAACTTACAAATTTATCTTAAATAACCCTCAAAACATTGTCAGACGTGGCTGAACGACTTTTGTTAGGTCGTTTACGCTCAGCCTATCCCATTAAGGGATAAAGGCGTGATTATAATGTATTTATGTATGTTATAGTATGAATGTATGTAGTTTACTGTCATGCGTACAACTTTGACAAAAATAGAAACTTATTGCAAAAAATATACAGCCTATAACAAAAAGTTTAGTTTATGACCATTACAGACCATAATCATTAGCTCGTAACCGTAGGTAGTTACTACGCACTCAATATTTCATCGTAGTTTTTTTGTGCGGGTGGTAATGACTTTGTTTCTTAACAAAACCAGTGACAGCAGCAACCGCGTCGACATAAAAAAACGTAGGAAAGAATATAAAGCGAACATTAGGTTTTTCGTAACATTTTTCAACAAAACGCATGATTTTTTTCTTTTTCACCTCGTAAAATTTAAAATTACTTATAACAATACTCTGATCTATGAACAAACAGGTAACTTATAGATTCCGTAGTGTTTTACATGAACCGCACGACATTTTCATTTTCAGTCCGTAAAAGAAACAATTACTTGTATAAGTGTGACAATAACATATCGCTGAAACCACCTTTCATCGGAGGCCCGACGGCGCTTGCTACAAATATAATTAAACAGACAGTGGAACTAATGCGCTACGTTTTAATTGTTTGTCGCTTTAGTGGCGCTTGCGCAGCCAGTGTCTGACTGTCCGCCGCGCACGATCGCCGCGTACCGAGCGCGAATCATAACCGCTCGCGTAAATACCCGCGAGTTGCGCTATGCGAAAACATTTGCATATATAATACGAATTTCGCATTGAATTTATTTTATTGTGAAAACTTTGTGTTTATTGCTTATTTGTGAATTGATTAATGATTAATAAATTAGTGACATATTTATTAGTGACAGTGATATTCTGATTGGATTTGTAGCTGATGACACAGGAAGATAAACTATCTACTATCTGGATAGCGTAAGGACGTACAACCTGCAAGCAGGTGTTAACAAGGTATTGATTGTTTGTACAATTGCGAAGTTCTGGTTTTTCCGCAGTTGCAGTTGGGAAATGCGCAATAGCTTCAGTAACTAATATATATATAACAATGTTTGCAGAGAGAAAAATCTTTCTCTTTGCAGACAAATGTGTAATCACACAAAACGCAAGAAATTCTTTAGTTATTATTTTTATTGCAGATTACATGTCACGACAGAACATATTAAAAAGTTTTGATTTATGATCTGATAAGATTGCACTTATTATCTGGGTGACTTTCGTTTTTGAACAATTATGGTTTAAAATTATTTGATTTCTTAATATTTTTCAAGGGTAGGTGAAATAACTTCGGGTTTAGGGTTTATTTTGTAAGAACCGTACATAAGTTGGCTGCAACTGACAAATTGAGTTATAAATGGTCTTATCATAAATAAGATTTATTATAATTATTATTACTAATTAAATATAGATATAAGTTAAATATATTTAGTCACATCACTACATAGTATAAAACAAAGTCGCTTTCTCTGTCCCTATACCCCTATGTGTGCATAAATCTTTAAAACTACGCAACGGATTTTGATGCGGTTTCTTTTAATGGATAGGGTGATTCAAGACGAAGGTTTATATGTATACTACATGAATAATATAGTAGAGAAACACTGATAATTTCCGTGCGAAGCCGGGGCGGGTCGCTAGTATATAATATAAGTAAACTTATTTATAAGATAAATCAATTGGGATATTTAGTAAGCAACTATATTCTTCTTCTTTTAATACGAAGAGACCGTATTTTTTGTTATAATTCTGAAAAATGCAAATAATATGCCTATTATTTTTATGATTTTTTCTAAATTAAAATGTCCGACGCGAAAGGTCATCTGATGTAAATATTTTAATGTAAAAGCACGCCCTTTTTGAAAACACTGGTACTTCAAAATATAAGATATGAATATACTTTTAGGAGTTAAAGGTTGAAGGCTTAGTGATGATGGATATGACAAGGGTAGCTGTGACCAAAGTACAACCGGACAAAATTTAGAACTTGTATATCTGCAGATCACTGAGAAAACTTCGATACTGCGATTCAGAACTTGTGTTTCTTGTTGTGGCGCCATCTGTTGGCTACATACTTAAAAATATGCATGACCATAAAATAATACATGACAATGACATATTTATTTGACAAACTATGATGCACCGAGCATCCTGTTGATTTTATCTACTATATTGTATTTTTTTGAAGTGTATTTGTTTACAACTTATTTATCAATTGTTTTGACCGCTAGCGTTGTTTACTCTCTGATAGTGTTTGATGTGTTACATAAAAAGTCAAATCGGATACCTTCAAATAAATTAATAACTCAGTTTAATAAAATACTCTCGATAACATTTTAACATGAAGCTGATTATAGTTTTATATTTGGTAGTATTCCTCTCAAATCTTCTTCTGTCGTGGGGGTATCGAGTCAAACGACCTGATGAACCCTGGTGTCAGAGTTTTTTAAACCGACTAATAGCACAGCTAATAGGCCTCTGACATGGTTTGTGTAACGACCACTATCAATGAAAGCGACCGGGACCGACGGCTTAAAGTGCCCTCTGAAGCACGGAATCATTTTTCTTTTCGGACAATCAGGTGATTCAGCCTGCAGTGTCCTAACCAAACTGAAAACTCTCACAAAGTGATAAATCGACAAATATCAACTTTGTGTTCCCTCCCTGGGATTCGAAACCCAGGTCCTCCGGATCGTAAGCCCATGGCTCTGATCACGTCACCATTTAGGCAGTAATAATATTTTTTTTGCATACGTAATTATGAACTAAAATTTTTTTTAATGTTGCAATAGCAGGCCATGAACTAATTTCTTAGATGTATATTTTTTAGAATTTTCTAATGATTTGTACACAAGAAATAAGCTGTTAAAAACAACCATTTGCCGGGAGGAATCTCCTAACAAAAGTTTCTAACATCTCTGTAAAGCAATGTTGTGAAGTAACGTTCTATACCTGTTAGTTTCCATACCATCACGTGAGATGGCGGACAAATGATTGCCTATAAAATGTATAAAAAAAAAACATTGATTTCAGCATCGATTTCATGCAGATCCGAAAGTATTTATTGAAAAATAACCACAAGCGTGTCTGTAATAAGGACTAAAGATTGTTTTTATGTACTCCATTAGGCTCCTTAGAACAGAACATTTCTGACACCAGTGTGCATTGGGTCGTTTGACTTGGGAATCTACTCGTTAAGAAGAAGTAGATCAAAAACTGGACACATTCCCATTGAATACAAAAACATTTCTTCCATGCTCACCTGGGAGCGAGAGAAAAACATAGAATGTGCCAGCTGCATTTCCTCCTGGGAATGCAGTAAAAACAAGCTATGGGATCCGAGGGTTGCAGTATATTTTACTTTGGGCGATGGGTTGACAACCTGTCCCTACAGCAATATACCTACAAATCTAACTTTTGCGGAACGACCTTTGTTTTGGTCGTTTACGCTCTGCCTACCCTATTAGGGATAAAGGCGTGATTATATGTATGAATGAAAACAAGAAACTGCAATTGTGCGAATATTTACAAGTCGAGATAAGAGGTTTTGTTATTTCCCTGACATTTTGACCCTTTGGCCTTTTTCTCAAGCCTCAAGCTAGTAGCTAGAAGCACTTAATCCAAGGTACCAGTTTGAATGTTGAATGTCAACAACACAACATTGTTGTTAACTTTTATGTTGGACTAGAAGCGATACAATAGAACCTGGCAGGTCTTTCGAACTACTGCCATTTAAGTGACCCTAGAGATTCTTTGCATTTTATACAGGTTATGATCATACAGTGGAGGAGAAAAACATAAAAAAAACAATAGCATAACAGGTACAGTTTATCTCTAAAAGAAATCTCGTCCAGCTGACCTACGGTAGTGAGAGTGCATAAGTGAGGCAGATAAGGCGTGTACAATTAAAAATAGGTAAAATTGCATTAAATAAGTGTGATTCTTGAGGTAATATACCTAGTCATTCACCTATCGTCATTCACGAGCTCAACAAGGTCAAATGATCAAAATAAATATAAATGGCGTCTATCAGACGTAACAGCGAGAATTATAAAGTACTTCGTGCAATAAAATCAAGGACGCCATCTTGTTTTTGTAGAAAGACAAAGGATACATAAATTGATGTGTAGAAATAAGGAAGAGTGAAATGATAGAGAGTTGAGACTATTGTCTAGATTTCATTATCACACAAACACATACGTCATAAAATAACAGCCTAATAAAGATAATTTTTAGCCTTCATGTTGGACTGGTGAGAGCGAAGAAAAACGTTAAAATGTATGAGCCTTTCCTCATCCCGAGCTTAATGTAAAATAGCTCGCTTGCAAAGCAATTTCTGACTGATAATCTGACAACGAGTTTTTAAATTTGACTTTGTGATTAATTTATTGTGACATTTTGTAATTGTTTTTGACGCCTAATTTTATAATGAGTATTAGTTGTAGTGTTAAGTTGACAATTGTATTAAATCTGACAACCCGTCACTATATTGATTCACAATCTTATCTGAAACGCCCCTCGTTGTCAAATGTGACGAAAACAGCTTTCAACATGCGGTTTGGTAGGCGGTGCACACACTGAGCTACGCGCTACATCGACTAGCGCAGATATTGTCTATATTCTATTGTTTGAATCACAGAGCAGTTGGTTTGAACAATGGAACATTGACAATGTCTTCCGTACACGACGTAGAGCGGAGCTCAGTGTGTGCACCGCCTTGCGGCATACTAAAAGGTTCTTTCGTCACATTTGACAACGAGGGGCGTTTCAGATAAGATTGCGAATCAATGTAGTGACGGGTTATCAGCCTATCAGCCAGAAATTGCATTACACTGAAAGCTTCTCAAGCGAGCTATTTAAGATTAAGCTCGGGATGAGAAAAGCTCATACATTTTAATATTTTTCACCGTTCCAACCTGACCGACATGAAGGCTAAAAATTATCTAATTTATATCGGAATGGTACAAATATTTTTTTAACAAGATCTTGTAGATACAAAAAATACAAATTATTTTAGACAGAACCCTAATCTTTAAAAAAAATATAGTGTTTGTTCTTTATCTTCCATGCTGGCCTGGGAGCGAGAGAAAAACAAAGCATGTACCACCTGCATTTTCTCCCGGGTATGCTGTAAAAACCAGCTAAGGGATTCAAGGGTTTCAGTATATTGTAATTTAGGTGATGGGCTGACAACCTGTCACTACAGCAATATACCTACAAATCTAGCTTAAATATCCTCAAAACTTTGTCAGACGTGGCGTAACGACCTTTGCTTAGTTCAGTAGGTATAAAGGCGTGATTATATCTATGTATGTATCCTTCTGTTCCGTCCCGGAGGTTTGCTGATCCATACATTCGCATTGCATGCATTTGCAAACATGTTAGTATAAAATATAGTATCATCGATATATGACGAACCTTTTATGTTTTTTTTTATACCGTTCTTTTTCTTAGCGATTGGATTCTTGAGTCAAACAACGACCCGATGAACCCCGGTGTCAGGGTTTTAAACCACCGAGTATCGCAGCTGGCCTCTGACATGGTTTTGAGTATCGACCACTATCATAGACAACGACCGGGACCGACGGCCTAACGTGCCCTCCAAAGCACGGAATCCTTTTACTTTACGGAAAATCAGGTGTTCTGTTATGTCCCAACCAAACTGGGAAAAACAGAAAGTGATAAATTGGCAATTACCAAATTTCTAATCCTCCCCGGGAATCGAACATTGATCATAGATTTTAATTTTAGTTTTAGACGGTGGTATCTAGAATCGAGCCCATCCAGTAGATATTGATGAATTTATTATGATTTATTACAACTATAAAACAGTAAGCTGATTGATTATTGGAGTTTATGAGATTGATGGTAGAGGAAGTTAGTTTTTGTATGTTAGTTACATGTTTTGGATTTGAGTTCTAAATTCGTACCGTAGGAATTGGAGCTTTAAACGGTTCGATTCACATAAATTTAACATACATACATACACATAAAATCACGCCTTTATCCCTTACGGGGTAGGCAGAGCGTAAACGCCTCGTAACAGGCGCTTTCGCCACGTCTGACAAAAATTGAGGGCAAATTTGAGATTGGAATAATTTGTATTGCTGTAGTGACAGGTTGTCAGTCCATCGCCTAAATTACAATACACTGTAACCCTCGAGTCCCTTTTGCTGACTTCAACAGCATGCCCGGGAGGAAGGGCAGCTGGAACATTCTATGTTTTTCTATCTCTCCCAGTTCAGCATAGAAGAAAAAAATATATCACATATATTACAAAAAAATATATTAAATATATTACATAAATTTAATTATGGACATAAAAGGATTTTTTCCATGCTGGACTGGGAGCGAATGAAAAACATAGAGTGTGCCAGCTGCATTTCATCCCGGTTATGCTGTAAAAATCAACTATGGATCAGAGGGTTTCAATTTAAGCGACGGGCTGATAATCTGTCACTACAGCAATTTACGTATAAATCTATCTTAAATAACCCTCAACACTTTAATAGACGTGGCGAAACGACCTTTGTTTACGTCGTTTACGCTCTGCCTACCCCATTAGGGATAAAGGCATAATTATGTGTGTGTAAGAAAAGAATTCTGTTTCTGACTTGCCCCCAGCGGGCTCCTTTTATGGACTGCCCTAATAGTGACTAACGGCCTCCGTGGTCTAGTGGTTAGAGCCATGGGCTTACGATTCGGAGGTCATGGATTCGATTCCCAGAGAAGAACACAAAATTAATATTTGTCAATTTATCACTTTGTGATATTTTCCCCAGTTTGATTAGGACATTGCAGGCTGATTCACCTGTTTGCCCGAAAAGAAAAAGGATTTCATGCTTCAGAGGGCATGTTATTCTATGCTGGACTGGGAAGGAGAGAAAAACTTAGAATGAGCCAGCTGCATTTCCTCGCAGACATTCTGTAAAAACTAGCTAAGGGATCCGAGGGTTTCTGTATTTTGCACACTAGGCGATGGGCTGACAATCTGTCACTTCATCAATATCACTACATAGTATAAAACAAAGTCGCTTTCTCTGTCCCTATATCCCTATGTATGCTTAGATCTTTAAAACTACGCAACGGATTTTGATGTGGTTTATATGTATAATACATGCATAATATAGTAGATAAACACTGATGATTTCCGTGCGAAGCCGGGGCGGGTCGCTAGTACCTAATAATCTATATTTAATAACCTTCAAAACTTTGTCAGACGTGGCGGATCGACCTGTGTTTAGGTCGTTTACGCTCTGCCTACCCATTAGAGATAAAGGCGTGATTATATGTGTGTATACACATTTGACTTGACTTTAAATAAGTATGACTTTTACTACACTGTTCCGCTCCTTATTTATACGTATTTAGGGTGGACCAAGTCAAGCAGGAAAAGCCGCCGTTATGTTTAAAAGTTTTATTTGTGTTGCCAAAATCACATCGCAGATAAGGTATTTGTTAAACAGGGTGAAGGGCGGGACAAAGGTCAACAATCACTTCAATTACTTGAAATCTATAACATCGGTCAAATTGACCGACCTTTAGTCAGGTCGCGACATTATTGTCGTCTTGATTTTCCACATATTTGTGACTTTGAAATCTTTGACTTTGACATTTTTGGAGAAGCTACCGTTTTTTTGTTATTTTATGTATGAATTGAATTATGTCATTTGCCCTTGACCAGTGTGTTATCGGTCACACAATTCAGGTTATCATTTTTGCGGTTTCTGTACCTAGAATATTGCTACCTACATACATATAATCACGCCTTTATCCCTAATGGGGAAGGCAGAGCGTAAACGACCTAAACGTCGCCGCCATGTCTGACAAAGTTTGAGGATTATTTAACATAGATATGTAGGTGTCTTCCATGCTGGCCTGGAAGCGAAAAAAAAAACATAGAATGTGCCAGCTGCTTATCCTCCCGGGCATGCTGTAAAAACCAGCTAAGGGATTCGAGCGTATCTGTATATTGCAATTTAGGCGACAGGCTGACAACCTGTCACTAAAGCAATATATCTTCAAATCTATGTTACCCTCAAAACTTTGTCAGACGTGGCGGAACGACCTTTGTTTAGGTTGTTTACGCTCTGCCTACCCCATTAGGGATAAAGGCGTGATAATATGTATGTATGTATGTATGTAGGTATATTGCTGGAGTGATTGCTGGTTGTCAGCGTATCGCCTAAATTACAATATAGTGAAACCCTCGGATCCCTTACCTGGTTTTAACAGCATGCCCGGGAGAAAATGCAGCTGGCACATTCTATGTTTTTTCTCGCTCCCAGGCCAGCATGGAAGAAAACTATTGCTACCTAGTTGATGGATATAAATAAATAATAGTAGGTACCTACTGCACCACTTTCATATGATAATGGTTATCATGTTGTGGACCAACGTGCATCGACGTTATCTAAACAAAAACACGCATAAACACGTTTGCATACGGTGGCCAGTGTGACCATAGTGAGGAGAATTTTGCCTTGTTACCAGTAAACAAACTAAGGCCCGTAGTTATAAACAGTACTTGAAACTGACAGCTAGTTTGAGTTTATATCAGAAACGTAATTTCAGTTTACTTCCATGCTGGACTGGGAGAGATAGAAAAACATAGAATGTTCCAGCTGTCCTTCCTCCCGGGCATGCTGTTGAAGTCAGCAAAAGGGACTCGAGGGTTACAGTGTATTGTAATTTAGGCGATGGGCTGACAACCTGTCACTATAGCAATACACATTACAATCTAAAATTGCCCTCAATTTTTGTCAGACGTGGCGAAAGCGCCTTTTACGAGGCGTTAAACGCTCTGCCTACCCCGTAAGGGATAAAGGCGTGATTTATGTATGTATGTATGTAATTTCAGTACAATGTGGCCTGTCAAATCAATATTTAATATTGCTCTCAATCTTGAGATTGCTTTATAAATACAAGCCTATAACTCTTACGAGCACCCCGCCACGCTTATAACAAATCTATGCTTATAGCGAAACAATAATAATCTGACATACATGGGGTTGGCAGAGCGTAAACGATCCAAACAAAGGTCGTTCCACCACATCTAACAAATTTTTTGAGGGTTTTTTAAGATATATTGTAGGTAGGTTTATATATTGTAGGGCTTTTTAAGATATATTGCTGAAGTGACAGATTCTTAGCCAATCGACTAAATTGCAATTTACAAAAACCCTCGAATCAATTAGTTGTTTTTTACAGCATGGAAAGGAGGAAATGCAGCTGGCACATTCTATGTTGTTCTCTTCCTCCCAGTCCAGCATAGAAGAAAATATAACAAGAACATAAAATGGTAGTATAAATAAAGCTAAACCTATAACTAGAATATTCTGGGTAATTCCTTCTTAGTCTGATCAAACAATTTTTCGTGAAAAATCGGTTACATTTTTTTGCATAAATTTGCACTTGAACTTGGTAACCCTGAACGCTTGGTTATAATGTACAGTTGGCCAGAAGACGGATTTAAATTTGATTACATTACATTTTATATTTGTCGTAGGTAATTTTTTTGCCGCTTGTTCAGAAGCACAGTAAATAAAATAATTTAAAAATAAGCACAATACTATAATGAATATGTGAAGTTTAAAATCGTAGAGATCGTTTCATTGAACTCATAACATAACCTTACTGAACAGTAGATATATTTTGATGTACAAAAAATATAAATTTTAAATTATTTCCATCATTTCATGAGATAAACTTTTCCTTACCAATAAAGTTCACTAAGGCACACTACAAATGCGATATTGAAAAGCTTTAGGTACTACTATAACACTTCAAATAATCAGTCTCAGAAAAGAAATTAATAAGCTATAATTTATTATTGTACTGAACAATAAATAAGCACTGATGTGCAGAAACACATCAACAACTGAACAAAAACTATTAATAAATTACAATTATTATAGTTGGCAACGAGCGTGTTATGTTTTTAAAATTAGATGTATTCTTAGATGTAGTTTTCTAGACTAGATGTATTTTTATACGCCCTACGACAAGTCATGTTTTGCTGTATGAAAATATAGAAAGCAAAAATGTTTGCTGTATGAAAATATAGAAAACAAAAATTCACACGACTCTTATTTGTGCTGTTACACACAATACTGGTATTTAAGGAGACCAATAATTTCGCCGAGTGGTACCTACGACCACAACACAAATTAGTTGGTCAACATTTGTGATGGCCACTTCTTCGTTGTATAAAAGCACGAACTAGTTTTCTTCTATCTTTATTTTTTAAGAAAAATGTAACCCTCATCAAATACCGTCAAATAACTATTATGCTAGCTGTGCCATAACTAATAATACCTATGTTCTGCGTCTGTGAGTGTGTACATCTGCTTTATGATTCAGAAATAATTTAGCTGACCTCGCAGACGCTAGATTCCTACGCAGTATTAGGCAACCTAGATTATAGACCTCTTGATTTGGCTTGACTGTCGGACCTCGTGCGATTTGAAGTTTCAAATGTTTGTTATATATTATTTCACAAATAAAGTTAAGGTTTTCGGACAATGCAGTCTTGGCTATTTGAGTTGGTCAGAGTCTATATTTATTTATTTAACAGTTTATTGCACACATGATCATGCATTCTTCCATGCTGGTCTGGGAGCGAAAGAAAACCATAGAATGTGCCAGCTGCATTTCCTCCCGGGCATGCTGTAAAAACCAGCTAAGGGATCCGAGGGTTTCAGTATATTGCAATTTATCCGATGGGCTGACAACCTGTGACTATAGCAATATACCTAAAAATCTTATCCTAAATAACCCTCATAATTTTGTCAGACGTGGCGGAATGACCTGTATTTAGGTCGTTTACGCTCTGCCTACCCCATTAGGGATAAAGGCGTGATTATATGTATGCATGTATGTATGATCATGCAGAGGACACAAACATAAAAAAAAACAATAGCTCAACAGCTTATCTCTAAAAATAAATCTCTTCCAGCTGACCTACGGTAGTGAGAGTGCATAAGTACTAAACCTATCTATCAACATCTTTTTAATTTCAGCCAGCATTTAATTCACAAATATGATAAAATGTTATTGGTATGAGTATACAATAACTTGATTTAAAAAAAAATAGTTTAAACGTTTTCGAATATCGCAAATCGTATATCGTAAAATATCACGCAATTAAGAATTCAAGCTATATGAAAATCCCCATTACAATTGATTGGTAAGGCCGTTTATGGTAGGCGATTTCACGCTAAACATGAGCCGACGGCCAATAGACATTTAAATAGAATATATTGTATTGTAACTGCCTCCGTGGTCTAGTGGCTAGTGCCATGGACTCCCGATCTGGAGGCCCTGGGTTCGATTCCCAAGGGGGAACACAAAGTTGATATTTGAGAATTTATCACTTTGTGATTTTTTCCCCAGTTTGGTTAGGACATTGCAGGCTAAATCACCTGAAAGTCCAAAAATAAAAAGATTTCGTGCTTCGGAGGGCACGTTAAGCCGACGGTCCCGGTCGCTCTCTTTGATAGTGGTCGTTACTCAAACCATGTCAGAGGCCTGATAGTTGTGCTACTAGGCGGTTTAAAAACTCTGACACCAGGGTTCATCGGGTCGATAGACTCGATACCCACTCGATAGAAGAAGAATTGTATTGTTCATTCAATATTATGGAAACGTAAATGGAAATTACGACCTCCCATACAAATGTGGATGAATTGGTCACAGCTGCGTAGATTGTCGCACTTTGCATCTTGGATTTTCCTGAAAAAATATTGTAACTAAAGAAAGATAATGCAAACAGAATTGTAAAGGTTGATTACAAAAGACTAGATTAAAAGAATGAGAGTACTTAATTATATTAACATATCTCTGGTAAAAGACCGAGAGAAAAAAATTGAATGTACCAGCTGCATTTCCTCCTAGGCATGCTATAAAAACCGGCTTAGGGATCCGAGGGTTTCAGTAAATTGCAATTTAGGGGATGGGCTGACAACCTGTCACTACAGCAATATACCTACATATCTATCATAAGTGACCCTTAAAACTTTGTCAGACGTGGCGAACGACCTTTGTTTACGTCGTTTGCGCTCTGTCTACCCCATTAGGGATAAAGGCGTGATTATATGTATGTGTGTAGGTATTAATTCTAAAGGTTGATTACAAAAGACTAGACTAGAAGACTATTTTTATTTTTTTATAAAAACCTAAACAAAAATTTAAAAAAAAAAAAATCAATTAGTGCGTGCTATCTTAAACATTCGTCAAAAAGACCTCCCCGAATTGTACCGGGCGCAAAAGTCCCCAATACACTTTTTTTTTTATTACATATCTAAGTGTTTCATAATGTAGTGTACAATCCAAAATTCGTATCATTTTTCAAAAGAATGCTGAGCAAAGTTTTCCTCTTTAGGTATTTCCTCTCCTCTGTTGCTAAACTAAGGCCCGTATCGATAAATAGCACTCCAGATTCACAGCTAGTTGAGTCCGTATCAGAAATGTCATTTCAGTACAAAACGATCTGTCAAATCCATACTAATTTTATATGTTCTTGTGTCTTTTCTATATAATAAAGTATATTCTTATCTCCTTATCTAATCTTACTTAATATTAAATACGAGCCTAAGCCAATTTTTGAAATTTGAATTTAAAACCACTTTTATCGTGTTTTGTTTATACACCTTTCTTCCCACTTTACCCTTTCTGAATGTATCGATTAGATACGGAGTGTAAGGGACAGCGTCCCCCCCCCCCCCCGACGCTCGTATTTATAAAGCTAACTCAAGGCTGAGAGCAATATTAAGTAAGATTAGATAAGAATATACTTTATTATATAGAAAAGACACACGAACATATACCCGGTATACTGATATCATCGATGCACTCTCTACTAGATCATGGATATAGGGAACGAATATATCGAATAAATATCGATATCGACAGTCTTCGTGTTAATCGTATTCGTTTTGTCGCCTTCCGAGGATTGTGTCAAATCAGTGTTTTCCAAACTGTTTAAGGGGCTTCCTGGGATAAGTGGCGCCCTCATCAGTCTAAAAATCGTAATTCACTGAAAAAACAATCAATCGAAAATCCGGTAGATCAGATTGAGGTTAAAGCAAAGAAGGTAATTTAGAACCTCATAAAGTTGCAACTTATAGTTCGTTGTAGTTACAGATAGAAAATTTGCGAAAATCGGCCACTTTTAGCACTTTTGCTATCTGTAACTGCTGTGAACACTGATTTTTAATTTATAGTGCTTAAAATAAACTTTAGTACCTATACTTCAATCTGATTTACTGCATTTTTGATTAATTGCGTTTTCAGTGAGTAATGATTTTTTAACTGATGAGCGCGCTGGCAAGGATCCCCTTTAAGTTTTATTTTAATACTGTATTGACACTCACTGAATATATTACTTATTTTCACAAGCTCAGTCGTACTGTGAACAAAGAACATTCTTATTGAAAAACATTGCTGAAATGTTTTCAAATTTTCAGCAGCGTAATGTTTGTTGAAAAGTATTGTCCAATATTATTTTTATAAACATAATCATTATTATGAAAGATGACGATGATGAACTACACATTACTATAATTTCGTGAGTAGGTATTATAAAAAAGTACGGGATGTAAGGGACAACGTCCCACAAACTGATAGGGGTTGCTCAGTCAACGACACTGAACAACTTCCACCGAGAATTTTTTTCAGGCAGTAAAAAAACAAATTTTCTTTTCCGTACCAATTTTCTGATCGAGGAGGACATTTTGTTTGGAAAAACTAGTTTTCATTTTCAATTCCTGAAAGAATTACTTGGTGGAAGTTGTTCAGTATCGTTGACTGAGCGACGCCTACAATCGGTATATCATAGTACATAGTATAAAACAAAGTAGCTTTCTCTGTCCCTATATCCCTATGTATGCTAAGATCTTTAAAAATACGCAACAGATTTTAATGTTGTTTCTTTTAATGGATAGAGTGATTCAAGAGGTAGGTTTATAATATAGTAGAGATACACTGATGATTTCCGTGCGAAGCCGGGGCGGGTCGCTAGTATTATTTAAAGTGTAGAGTGTGATTCACAACGCAAAAGATATTTCAGTCATGAATTACCACGTTGACCGTTGACCCCAGTTCTAACTGATTTGCAGATTCAACAACTTTAGACAGTTTTATAAAACTACCAAGTAAAAGTATTTGCCACCTTAAGGGTACATTACGTAATTTTTAAAACTAAACTTCCACCACCTCCCCTGGTCCTACTGACCTCTCGGTAATCAGGAAATTCAAATTCAAACTACGAAACTACCACTTTGTTGAGAACCGCAGTCTTATGGTAAGCAGATATTCAGTATACCGTTCCTTCGGTGCCCACGCGCAGGAGGACAACGCCCACATCGTGTAGATTGGGGATAAAATACAGAAGACCCTTACCTTTGACATTTTGCGTGCAAACACAGAATTTGTGAGTTTTATTTCTATACCGTGCTCAAACCCTCCTGACAGACGGTGTACTGAAAGATTTACTTATATATTTTAATTAGTTACATACATACATACATATAATCACGCCTTTATCCCTAATGGGGTAGGCAGAGCGTAAACGATCTAAGCAAAGGTCGTTCCGCCACGTCTGACAAGTTTTGAGGGTTATTACAGATGATCATGACGTATATTGCTATAGTGACAGGTTGTCAGCCCATCTCCTAAAATTGTAATATACTATAACCCTCGAATCCATTAGTTGGTTTTTACAGCATGCTCTGGAGGTGATGCAGCTGGCACATTCTATGTTTTTTTTTTCACTCCCAGTCCAGCATGGAAGAAGTTGTTAAAAAAAAAACATTTATACGAAATATACAACGTGTAACAGAAAAGGTATATGCACCGGAAAGGATATGAACCAGCCCATGAAACTGAACAACTTTCCCAAAGGAACATAGGACAAAATAAGAACAAAAAGCGCGACCTTCTTACAAAATGTATCAGCTGATAGCGCGTGTAGTATGGGGAGTCACTTCTTTTTTTCGTCTTTCGACCTATGTTCCTATCGGAGAGTTGTTCAGTTTCATGAGCTGGTTCATATCCTTTCGGGTGCATATACCGTTTTTGTTACACGTTGTATACGTAAATGTTTTAGTAAGCCGTCTGCCAGCGCGGTATAGTTTCTTCCAAAATTATTGTCTTTTAAATTAAATACATATTTTTAACGCTGGTTATTTTCTTGTTTCGTAAAAACATGGTAGCGAATTATATTTCATCAAACATTAACGGAAATAAAACGCATTAAATATTGTGATTTTAGAAGAAACTACGAATAAACGATCAGAATTCGCAGTCGCTTGTCAGGAAACGAATCTTCGACCTCAGCATCAAGATATCAAAACTTGAACCACTAGACTATCGAGGCAGTACCTTACAGCCTACAGGATAGAATAGACAGACGACAGCGTTCTTAATAATCCGAGTAGATAGGCGTTTTTCGACTAGACGGCACGGCGACGGCAACGGCGACGGCACGGCATCGTCGACGGTACCGTGGAAGAGATAATCTATGAAATTCAATGAAATTATATAGAACGCTTTTCCACTTGCCAACATAGCAACGGCACAGTAATGGCACGGCATTGATTGCCACCGGTACCGTCGCCGGCCTGCCAAACTACTTGAGTTTTGTATTCGTACGAAGCATGCGCGTGTGTGTGTGCGCTCAGATTGGAACTAGACGGATGTTATCGGGGCGTTGCCGTACCGTCTAGTGGAAAAACAGAGCCACGGCATCGTGACGGAACCGTCGCCGTGCTGTCTAGTGGAAATACGCCCAATTGATTAGAAAATTATAGACTTTGTAGAAGTACTATCACGGCTGCCACTACCACATAAATATTCATGTTACTTGGACTGCCATATGCCAGACAGGTGGCAAACAGACAGACAGACACCTTAGAATTTAAATTAGGTACTAATGTTAATTACAGCATTTAAAATATTAAAATGAGCACTAAGTTCTTTAAAATTAATTACGTTTTTAATTTTATTCAATTTAGAGGTCTTTTAGCGGCAAACTTTCAAATAAATACCTGATTGGCGATATCTACAAACATTTTGTTTATACTGGTTTCGATTTTAAGACTTTTTCACACGTGACTGTGGGATTTCGTTTATTTTCTGCGATGAAATCTTTGCTTTATCTTTTCGAAGATGATTTTTTACATATATTTTTTTCTTTACAATGTTAGTATAGGTACTCACAAACTTATTGAAATGGCTTTAAAAAACTATTTTTATCCTTCCAGCAAGCTTTCCTTTTGCCATACAGTTGAGACAGTGAACTTAAATGGAATTAATTTTTGGAAGGAGAAGGTTCCACGTAATATTTTTCTACATAACAAAAAATGTAAACAATCGTTTCGCAACGCAGGAATTTGTACGGACGCGTGCACATTCCGCTTCATAAAACACAATAAAAATTACAAGTGTATTTTTTTATCCATTGCGGGGGTAGTTAGTCTATATTTTTTTATGCTTTAGTTTTTGCTTACCTGCTGCGTCATGCACACCAAATTTGATTTTGTAATTTATGATGCTATTAAAAGGTCTTGGATTGTGACATTGAGTTCATTGATGTTTTTGATTGGAGGTGTCATTTTTTACAGGCATAACAAAATATTTTGTTATGTTATGTAATTTCCATGCTGGCCTGGGAGCGAGAGAAAACATAGAATGTGCCAGCTGCATTTTCTTATGGGCATGTTAAACCAGCTAAGGGATCCGAGGGTTTCAGTATCCTGTAATTTAGGCGATGAGCAGACCTGTCATTATAGCAATATACGTACAAATCTATTTTAAATAACCCTCAAAACTTTGTCAGATGTGGCGGAACGATCTTGGTTTAGGTCGTTTACGCTCTGCCTATTCCATTAGGGATAAAGGCGTGATTATATGTATGTAATACAAATTATAATGTTTATGCAGTTCGTTGGTTTGATTAGGGCATAGACCTCAACCCGAAGAAGGGTCTTTGCCTTACTCGTAAGCTCGCCACGCCACGCTTGCCTGAAGATGGCGAACACCCTCTTTGATACGATACATACACACATCCATATAATCACGCCTTTATCCCTAATGGGGTAGGCAGAGCGTAATCGACCTAAACAAAGGTCGTTCTGCCACGTCTGACAAAATTTTGACGGTTACTGGCACATTCTACGTTTTTCTGTATCTCCCAGTCCAGCATGGAAGAACGAAGAAACGATACGATACGGTCTGTAAAAATAGGTTAGTGAGTTGAATGAGTTATTTGTAGACCGGGGTTCATAGGGTCTTGCGAATTCACAAACCACTAAATAGAAGAAGCTGTAAAATAACCTAAAATAAAATAGTCGTGTCTTGGGCTTTATAGCGATCTCTGTAGCGGGCGATTTCAATTTCCTCGGATTACCTCATTAAAAAATCCCTTCGGTGTGGTCTCCACTTAAGGGGATTCCCGGCAAATAGTTGTTTTAAGAGCTGATTTCTCCTAAACAAATCATTGGAGAAATCGATCATTTACGAAATTAGTTCATGTACTACAATTGCAATATTTAAAAATATTCTAGTTCGTAAATAAAAATAGTAAAATGTATCTTAAAGTTAAGCTGTTTTTATCAGATAAATATTTATTGATATTCTTTCTAAACTGTTAGCAGCGCTTTTATGGCTCCTTCGGGAAATTATCCGTATTATGATTATCTAAAATTGCAACGTAGATTTTATGATTTTACGTAGCTTTTTTGTGTGTTTTTCGCATATTTATGGCGCTACCACGAATTTGAACGATATTCTAAGGCATTACGGGCGATGGTTGCATATCTTGAAATCTACCTGCTCATCTGCCGGGAGGATATGCCTTAAACATTATTACGGTCTAACAACAGACTGCGGCGTAGGATGTCGTTACAAGTACCAGATGGTCAGATGACCTGATCATTGAAGTAACAAGCGACCTGCATTGTATCGGTACTTAGTGACCTAACCAAATAGAGTAACACATACATACATACACACATACATATAATCACGTCTTTATCCCTGATGGGGTAGGCAGAGCGTATACGACCTAAACGAAAGGTCATTCCGCCACGACTGACAAAGTTTTGAGGGTTATTTAAGATAGACTTGTAGGTATATTGCTGTAGTGACAGGTTGTCAGCCCATCGCCTAAATTACAATGTACAGAAACCCTCGGATCCCTTAGCTGTTTTTTACAGCATGCCCGGGAGGAAATGCAGCTGAAACATTCTAAGTTTTTCTTTCGCTCCCAGTCCAGCATGGAAGCGTATCACTCCCGATGCAAAGATGATTTAAAGATTTCGTCGTAGCCTAGAATACCTTTGTCGCTGATATCGTATAGTATATACAGGACATTAGAAAACAAACAAAGGAAAACGTCAATTAGTATAATTTAGGGTACATTTTCTCCTGGCCATGTTATCGGGAGGAATATTTCACTTAAGGACCTACACGCTAGCTGGAAGGGTTTAATCCTAAATTGTTACGCTTGACTTCTTCCATGATGGACTGGGAGCCAGGACAAAAACATAGAATGTACAAGCTGCATTTCCTCCCGGGCATGCCGTAAAAACCAGCTAAGGGTTCCGAAGGTTTCTGTATATTGCAATTTAGGCGATGGGCTGACAACCTGTCACTACAGCGATAAACCTACAAATCTATCTTAAATAACCCTAAAAACTTTGTCAGACGTGGCGAACCGACCTTTGTTTAAGTCGTTTACGCTCTGCCTACCCCATTAGGGATAAAGGCTAGATTATATGTATGTATTTATTAAGCTCGACATGTAAGTGAATAATATTGGCAAATGCAGTGCAAGATGTTATTCAGAGGAAACGCTGCTGCCTATCTTATCTATTCACAAAACGTTTGATTTCGGAAGCTTATTATTCTTCGAGCTAGTATCAAACGCTTCAAATTTCCGAAGATTGTAGCAGATTTTGATACTACATACATACATACATACATAAATCATGCCTTTATCCCTTACGGGGTAGGCAGAGCGTTTAACGCCTCGTAAAAAGCGCTTTCGCCACGTCTGACAAAAATTGAGGGCAATTTTAGATTGTAATATGTATTGCTATAGTGACAGGTTGTCAGCCCATCGCCTAAATTACAATACACTGTAACCCTCGAGTCCCTTTTGCTGACTTCAACAGCATGCCCGGGAGGAAGGGCAGCTGGAACATTCTATGTTTTTCTACCTCTCCCAGTCCAGCATGGAAGTAATTTTGATACTAAGTATGCGAATCGCATGATCAAAACAAAATCCAACCCGCCTTGACCAACATTTATAGCATCTTACATATTCAACCATCCTACCACTTTACTAGTAACGTAAACATAAAATTATTAGATACTCTTACAAAATTAACCTCAAATAATTAAATTCGTATTTTACGGCCGCTATCAAAACTATAAATCTAAATCTTGTCTGAAACAACTCCATTTCTATGCGGTTGTGCTCAAAATATATTTGTCAAGGAAAATATATTCATTATGATAATTTTAGTAAAACAAATCTTGGACGTTATTTGCCCTATAGAGTTAGTTGTTTATTTACTTTAATTGAATTTATAACTAACCTAGGGCGAACTAGGTAAAGTAAGTTTGAATTGGGATAAATAAAGCATATTGCGCGGGAAGATAATTTTTTCCTTGTCAGTTTGGAAGTAATTTTCGACTTTACAAGCAAATTATTTCTGTGATTATATTGTATCTTCCATGTTGGAATGGGAGCGAAAGAAACTCTCCGGGCATGCTGTAAAAACCATCAAAGGGGACCGAGGGTTTCAGTATATTGCAATTTAGGCGATATATCTATAAATCTATCTTAAATAACCCTCAAAACTTTGTCAAACGTTGTGTAACGACCTTTGTTTAGGTCGTTTACGCTCTGCCTACCCCATTACGTACAAAGGCGTGATTATATGAATATATGCCATGACATTTCCACATGCCTTAAGGTAGACTGGTAGATAATAAATAAATGTAAATGTTAAGTTCGCCCATGCAGCTTTTCGTGCATAAAGTTAAATAAATAAAAAAAAGCCCTGAAATTTATTTCGTTATAACTAAACGTTATTTTACTTTACGTCGCTTGGGCATATCTGTCCCGGCTACCGGAATACTTCACTGTTTTTTTTTAATTTTAAGAATCGATCCCATTGCAATATGGTAAGAATTCAATACTCGAACTACACTCGATTTTACACTTGCTGTGAATTTAAATACAGTCTCATAATTATATTAACGGGTTCAGCAACGGTGCCGAAATATCGGGGGAAAAAGTACAGCACGGTAAGAAACCCGTTAAAATTCAATTCTACTTAATTATAATGTGAGAACAGTATTAATTCGGGGTAGAATTAGTCCTGTTACTTTTAAAAATAAGAAACATAAAATATGAGATAGAAATTTTGACGGTTAAGTTGCGGCTGTCGAAGTGACGATAGATTGGACCCTAGCCAGTTTCCTAATTACGCAATTTTTTTGCGTCTTAAATCAGTTTAACAATCTTAAGATTAACTGCCTCAGTAGTCTATTGGTCAGAGCCATGGGCTTACGATCCGGAGGTCCTGGGTTCGATTCCCAGGGGGGAACACAATGTTGATATTTGTCAATTGATTACCTCGTGAGGTTTTCCCCAGTTTGGTTAGGACATTGCAGGCTGAATCACCTGCTGTTCCGAATAGTAAAAGGATTCCGTGCTTCAGAGGGCACGTTAAACTGTCGGTTCCGGTGGTTGTCTTTGATAGTTGGTCTTTACTTAAACCATGATAAAGGCCTAATACAACAGAAAACTCTGACACCAGGGTTCATCGTTTCGTTGTTCGACTTGAGAATCCACTGGCTAAGAAGAAGAAGTCTTAACGTCAGCTATTGATTTGATATTCCTTTATATTTCTTATTTATTAAACTAGTTGAGTAATATGTTCGCTTGATTCGAAACTTTCGACACCAATGTTATGTGTCAACAATCTACTGCTTGCCGTTGCAAATGCATACTATTTACTATATATATAAACTATATTACTATATATTTTTACTAAATATATACGTAATATTATAAATGTAAAAGTAACATGCTGGACTGGGAGAGATAGAAAAACATAGAATGTTCCAGCTGCCCTTCCTCCCGGGCATGCTGTAGAAGACAGCAAAAGGGACTCGAGGGTTACAGTGTATTGTAATTTAGGCGATGGGCTGACAACCTGTCACTATGGCAATACACATTACAATCTAAAATTGCTCTCAATTTTTGTCAGACGTGGCGAAAGCGCCTTTTACGAGGCGTTAAACGCTCTGCCTACCCCGTAAGGGATAAAGGCGTGATTTATGTATGTATGTATGTATGTATGTAACTCTGTTGTCTGTGTCTGTCTGTCTGTTTGTTTGTTGCTCATTCCCTCCTAAACGGCAAAACCATTTTGATGAAATTTGGCAGGACGATAGCTGTTAACCTGGAGACAGACAGGCTACTTTTTACCGCAGGAAAATATTTAATTCCCACGGAAATCTCATTAAGCCGCAGCTTAAACCGTGAGGCGGAAAGCTAGTAATATACATACATACATATAATCACGCCTTTATCCCTAATGGGGTAGGCAGAGCGTAAACTACCTTAACAAAGGTCGTTTCGACACGTCTGACAACGTTTTGATTGTTATTTAAGATAGATTTGTAGGTATATTGCTGTAGTGACAGGTTGTCAGCCCATTGCCTAAATTACAATATACTGAACCCTCGGATCCCTTAGCTGGTTTTTACAGCATGCCCAGGAGGAAATGCAGCTGGCACATTCTATGTTTTTCTCTTGCTCTGGAAGCTAGTAATATGATATAAGTAAATAAGATGAGATATCTTAGCTTAAGTTACAACCAGTTACAACGTAATAAGTGGACTCATTTGGAATTTAAATGAGTCATGACCAAGATCACGCCCGGCACCGTATTATAAATAATTGAATAACTATTTGCACCATAAAGACTTGAATGAGTTTGATATGCTAATTGAGAGGATTACTGAACATCCTTCTTTTCAATAAGGATTCTAAACTAATGGACTCTAATTGCCTCCGTGGTCTAGTGGTCAGAGCCATAGGCTAACGATTCGGAGGTCCTGGGTTCCATTCCCGGGGTACACAAAAGTTGATATTTGTCAATTTATCACTTTGTAAGGTTAGGACATTGCAGGCTGATTCACCTGATTGTCTGAAAAGGAAAAGGATCCCGTACTTCGGAGGGAACGTTAAGCCGTCGGTCCCGGTCTCTGTCTTTGATAGTGGTCGTTACTCAAACCACGTCAAAGGGCTTATAACTGTGCTACTAGGCGGTTTGAAAACTCTGACACCAGGGTTCATCGGGTCGTTTGACTCGAGAACTCACTCACTAAGAAGAAGATAAGGACTCTATAGTATTTCCAACTCAGTTTTAAAATGCAGGTAAACAAAGCTTCATGTCTTTTAATCGAATATCTTGTTTCTAAAACAAGGTTTAGCTATTACATATGACAACATATTACTTTTAGTAATTTTACTAATTTGCCAACACGTAAAATTTATTTTTGCTATGTGTTATTGAATAAAAAGACATGAAACTTTGTTTACCTTTATTCTAAAACTGAGTTAGAAATACGATAGTAACCTTTAAATATGGTAGGTTAGTTATAGTGTAGATGGTTAAGCTAACTTCCTTACTATACTGATCTGGGAGGGACAAAATACTTTTGATTCCTATTAAAATCTTGAAGCTTTGTACCTAACTAGTACCTGAAAATAATAGTTTTTTCCATCGTGTCCACATTATAACGTCAAACTAGCCTACCAATTTTTCCTGTAGTTTAAAATTTACTTTTACAATCTTGGACGCTTCCATTCTTATACCATGTATAGGAATAAAATGACGTATGATTTAATCCGTCAAATATAAATTTGATTTATTTATTTAACAGTTTATTGTACACAGAAACATACACAGAACAATTATTTAGGAAATCAAGATACAACAGGTACTGTTATTTCTTTAATGAAATGTCTTACAGCAGACCTAAGAAGTGAGATTGCATAAAACGTAACTTATTACTTTAATTTATTTTGAACTATAGAAAAACGTATGTACTATGGATCTGTTTTTTATCCTAGCCTGAATGTAAAATGGTCATTTCCATTTTTGGGCGCGTCCATTCCAATCCTATCTATAGGAGTAAAATAACGTATGATATAGTCTGTCAAATAAAAAAAAATATTTTATACCATAGAAAAACGTAGGTACTATGGCTCCATTTTTGATCCTATCCTGAATGTACCAGCTGCCTTCTCTTCAAAATTTTGTTTTTCTCGTTGAATGGCCATGAAATTTGGCGTCAATGGATGATGATTGTGCGTGCAGTGATGTTGGCAGCGTTCAAAAATAAATCGATTATTTATCCAAGTGTGAATCCATCACAAAAGCTCCTATACAATTGCTTCCTCTAATCAAAGTCTTTCATGTGCTGTAGGTACATTACATAATACTGAAATTTACAAATTATAAGAAATCATTGGCATACACTGCGCATTATTCTTTTGAATGGGGTTTTCGAGTAGACGAGCGACTCTAATAGAGAGCGATAACTTCTATGCTGGACTGGCAGAGATAGAAAAACATAGAATGTTCCAGCTGCCCTTCCTCCCGGGCATGCTGTAGAAGTCAGCAAAAGGGACTAGAGGGTTACAGTGTATTTATTGTAATTTAGGCGATGGGCTGACAACCTGTCACTATAGCAATACACATTACAATCTAAAATTTCCCTCAATTTTTGTCAGATGTGGCGAAAGCGCCTTTTATGAGGCGTTTAACGCTCTGCCTACCCCGTAAGGGATAAAGGCGTGATTTTATGTATGTATGTACGAGCGACTCGAATAACTGTGGTATCAGAATTTATAAAAAGCATAATAACACAGCTAAAATAATCCTCTGATGATTTGAGTAACGACTGCCTCCGTGGTCTAGTGGCTAGTGCCATGGACTCCTGATCCGGAGGTCCTGGGTTCGATTCCCAGGGGGGAAACACAAAAGTTGATATTTGAAAATTTATTACTTTGTGAATTTTTCCCCAGATTGTCCGAAAAAGAAAAAAAAAGATTTCGTACTTCGGAGGGCACGTTAAGCCGTCGGTCCCGGTCGCTGTCTTTGATAGTGGTCGTTATTCAAACCATGTCAGAGGCCTGATAGTTGTGCTACTAGGCGGTTTCAAAACTCTGACACCAGGGTTCATCGGGTCGATAGACTCGATACCCACTCGACAGAAGAAGAAGTAACGACTATAAAGACAGACTGCCAGTTTAAGGTGCCCTGTTTCTTGAAATAATATCAGGTGATTCAACTTTCATTGTGAAAATCTCACAAAGTGATAAATTGATAAATAACAACTTTGTGTTCACCCCAAAGAAAATCTCACCCACGACCTCCGGAGCTGGAACCTAAGGCTCTGGCCACTAGAACCACGAAGGTAATACCAGTACGCATCATCCCAACCATCCAAGCGATGTATATCGAAATTATACTTGAAATCTTCTTCATCTTCTTCCATACTGGACTGGGAGCGATGGAAAAGCGTAGAATGTGCCAGCTGCATCTGCTCCCGGGCATGCTGTAAAAAACAGCTAAGATATTTGAGGGTTTCAGTATATTGTAATTTAGGCGATGGGCTGACAACCTGTCACTACAGCAATATACATATCTCTTACCGACCTTTATTTAGGTCGTTTACGTTCTGCCTACCCCATTAGGAAAAAAGGCGTGATTGTATGCATGTATGTATGTATGTCTGTCTTCAACAACCCTCAAAACTTGTCAGACGTGGCGGAATAACCTTTGTTTGGGTCGTTTACGCTCTGCCTACCCCATTAGGGATACAGGCGTATTAGAATGTACCTATGTATGTACAGGGTGTAAGAGATAGGGGTTGCTCAGTCAATGAAACTGAACAACTACCAGCAGGACTTTTTTTCAGCAAGTTTAAAAAAAATGGTTTTCCATACAAATTATCTGATCGAGTTGCTCATTTTCTATGGGAAGGTATTATTTTTTATATCCTGAAAGAATTTCCCGGTGAAAATTGTTCAGTTTCGTTGAGCAACCCCTATCAGTTTGCAGGACGCTGTACCTTACACTCGATATACTTGAAATCAGAAATTACAGTTTCATAAAACGGGCTCAGACTATTCACGTCATTTCGTACTACTACTGAACTATACGTAGTTAGTTATGTACCAGTCAAGGACAGACGAATGACCGACGGAACAGCTGGATCCACACGAGTCTTGACACAGGTGAAAATTAAAACAACAACTTTGGTGTTGCCATCTCGGTGGGTATCAAATTAGTGATAAAATAACCATAGGTTTACAAGGTGTTAATTTAATTGCGTGCCATAGCTTAGGGAGCGAGAGAAATTAGGCGATGGGCTGACAACCTGTCACTTCAGAAATATACCTATTTAAAATAACCCTCAAAACTTTGTCAGACGTGGCGGAACGACTTTTTTTAGGTAGTTTACGCTCTGCCTACCCCATTAGGGATAAAGGCGTGATTATATAATATTGACATACATACATATGTATGTAGGTCTATCAAATTGTTGGTCAAGCTGCCGGTTACCAATACCAACACTTGGAAATAGGAGAAGAATCAGTAGTTACTGTTAGATAGAATAGACTAGCTTAATTCCCAGGAAACAGCGAAAGTTTCGGCGTCAAAAACAATTACAAAATGTCACAATAAATTAATCACAAAGTCAAACTTAAAAACTAACGCCTACTCAATCGAAAATACCGCCCCGAATCGTACCTGGTGGGAAAGTTCCCATCACACTAGCAGCTATCCCTCGTTGAAAATAATTTAATTAATAATTAAATTAATTTAAACTATACTACTGCCCAGGGATAAGGTACTGACACACTGTTGGTATTCGGTTAGGACTATTTAATTTCGTGTTTAATGCCTTCCTGCCTGCATCGTTATTATTGCCATTGCTATTTATTCTTTAATTTGAAATTATAAAACGTATCCGATTTTGCCGAAATATGGTTAAGGTGGCAACATTTCTTTAAAATAAGATAATTTAAATACATTTGCATATTTCGCAAATTATTCGCTTTAGTAAGGGGCCCAAAAAATTCACTTCTTCTGTGAACAAAATCCTTATAGTAGAGTTAATAAATAGAGAATTTGTAAAAAAGAAATAAAATAAAATTAAAAACATAAACAAAAAAATATACACACTGGTATCAATGCAACAGAATAACCTTAAATTGTTACAATTAACCTTCAAATAACAGGTTTCCAAAACACAATTTTTAAGATAAGCAAAATAATGTGAGTTGTTAAGTTAGAAAACAATATTTAGTTTTTATAATATATTATAATGTCAATGTGTTCATGTCGTCTTATTTATAGAAATGCATTTCTACACTATACATGCGTGCATTTTGTTTGAATACTGTATTTATAAAATAATTTTATTGTTTTGATCCCACGTCCTCTTGTATCGAGACATCCATTTAATGTGTCTTTTTATACTAACGCTTATCGTAAATGGCACGTTCTAAGGCCGTAATCATTCAGAAGGTATTTCTCGCGGAAATCCGCAACTCGTATGAAGTAAACAAAGTTATTTATTGCTGTTTTTGTACAAACAATGGAGGTTGCACTTTGGCAAGGGCAGTAATGTACGGTAAATAACCGATATTTTCTGCTTTTTGCTTTTCTTGTGAAGGTGATGACGTGGAGCAGACATCTTTCAATGAGACAGGTCTCATTCGGGTTCGATTACCGACATTGCTCCCTTGATTGACCACGTATATTATCGCTTTAAATATAGTATGCTAAATTCAAAAGCTGTTCAGCTGCAGAATGGTCACTAAATACACGAGGTATGGAGCTAAATGCTACTCCCTGAAGATAACACTCAGACTGACAGACAAAACCAGAGAGAAATCAGGTGCATGAGCTACTAATTTACATGCCCGTCCAACAGCGTGAATCATAACTTTCTTTTTGGACTTTGCAGTCATTCAGGTATTCTGGTCTAACAAAGCAAAATAGTACAGAAACACAAAGTTGACGGAAACTACTAGGAGTCAAGCCCGGTACCTCCGGATTAACCCTATAAACCACAGAGGTGGAACAAGTACTTACCATTTCCAATGAACGAATGAATGTCTTCAATTGGCTACGTATTAGTCGACTAATAACTTCAAGTGCACATGCTTGTGCCCTTCTGTGGACAGACTGACCTTTTTATTGCGTCTCGGTTAAGATGCGTCACAGCTTTAAATGATCGTGGGCAAGGGAGCTGCATGGTTTACTATGTTCATTTAAAGTCCTGACGTTCTGTAGTAAGAAATGATTTCTCAGTTGTCAGTTCCTACTAAGGTAATGTGAAATCAGTCTAAGTCTAGTGGTGCGCAGTAGGAAGTCTTTTGCCAGAGATTTTATTAGCTTCCATGCTGGACTGGGAGCGAGAGAAAAACATAGAATGTGCCAGCTGCATTTCCTCCCCGGCATGCTGTAAAAACCAGCTAAGGGATCCGAGGGTTTCAGTATATTGTGATTTAGGCGATGGGCTGACAACCTGTCACTACAGCAATATACCTACAAATCTATCTTAACCCTCAAAACTTTGTCAGACGTGGCAGAACAACCTTTGTTTAGGTCGTTTACGCTCTGCCTACCCCATATATAGATAAAGGCGTGACTATATGTATGTATGTATTTTATTCGATATGAGACAAGAAGTTTAGGTATTATGTGTTTTTATTTTTACCCAAGAGTATAATTTTAGTCCCTTGTGGCAAAAAAATAGTATGAGCACATCTCTAGCCAGAGGTGAACGAGATAAAGTCATCCAAAAATATTTACATAATATGAAATGGGGATTTGATGGCTGATGGAGATGAATAGAAAAACGAAGATTATGCGCCCTCTACAAATAACTTGGAATAAGGCCAATCGTCATTCAATAATAGTAGCTGTTTCAAATATGAACCAAAATCCCAAGTCCCTTCTTCTTCTTCTTCAAATCACATACATAAAAAAAAACCATAAAATCACGCCTTTATCCCTTACGGGGTAGGCAGAGCGTTAAACGCCTCGTAAAAGGCGCTTTCGCCAAGTCTGACATAAATTGAGGGCACTTTTAGATTGTAATGTGTATTGCTATAGTGACAGGTTGTCAGCCCATCGCCCAAATTACAATACACTAACCCTCGAGTCCCTTTTGCTGACTTCTACAGCATGCCCGGGAGGAAGGGTAGCTGGAACATTCTATGCTTTTCTATCTCTCCCAGTCCAGCATGGAAGAAATCTTCAATTCACTGTCAAATATAAATGATAGCAAACCTCCTAAAAATCAAACAAAACAAATCGAAAATACCTTTGCTTAACTGCGAAAGACCCAGCCCACCTGAATCCGAAAAGTCTCTTTTAGCGTTATTTACATGTTTACAAAACAATTACAGAACCCGAAGATCAGCAATTTGCCGTCTTTATTATTATTGGTTTTATTTACGTGATAAATTCTTCGCTATACGACTGCAATACGATCCCGGGCGTGTGGAAAAAAGTAGTCGGAGCCAAGTTTTATTATCGACACGACAATGTGTGAAGTTGTATGCAACTGCCCACGTCGATACTGGGCTTAATTCTAGATTCAACCGGCTAAACCTAAAATTAAAATCTAATTTCACTTCAAGACTCAAAACTTGAGAAAAGGACAGGAGATCTATTTTCTCTGGTTTTTGATTTATACATACATAATAAAATCACGCCTTTATCCCTTACGGGGTAGGCAGAGCGTAAAACGCCTCCTAAAAGGCGCTTTCGCCACGTCTGACATAAATTAAGGGCAATTTTAGATTGTAATGTGTATTGCTGTAGTGACAGGTTGTCAGCCCATCGCCTAAATTACAATACACTGTAACCCTCGAATCCCTTTTGCTGACTTCTACAGCATGCCCGGGAGGAAGGGCAACTGGAACATTCTATGTTTTTCTTTCTCTCCCAGTCCAGTATGGAAGATAATTTTGATTTATAGTCGATGGTTTTATACGTTATCTGTTTTTTATCCGTCGTCATAAAATATGGCGGATGAAATTGACAGAATACCTGGGGAAACGTGCAAATTCGCCTCAAAATGTAACGGACAAAGTGTAAAACCATAGAGTATGAATCATACATACATACATACATATAATCACGCCTTTATCCCTAATGGGGTAGGCAGAGCGTAAACGACCTAAACAAAGGTCGCTCCGCCACGTTTGACAAAGTTTTGAGGGTTATTTAAGATAGATTTGAATGTATATAGCTATAGTGACAGGTTGTCAGCCCATCGCCTAAATTGCAATATATAGAAACTCTCGGATCCCTTAGCTGGTTTTTACAGCATGCCCGGGAGGAAATGCAGCTGGCACATTCTATGTTTTTCTCTCGCTCCCAGTCCAGCTTGGAAGTACGAATCGCCTGTCCTTTTTCAATTTTATTATTTTGAATGTGACAGATAGATTTTAATTTTAGTTTTAGCCGGTTGTATCTAGAATCGAGTCCACTGAGGTACTAAAATAAAGAGCAGTACCGATTGCTTGACTTTGATTTTGGCGGCGACTCTAAAAAGAAATGTCACTGAGCAATATACCTTCAAATTTATCTTAAATAACCCTCAAAGCTTTGTCAGACGTGGATAAAGACCTTTGTTTAGGTAGTTTACGCTCTGCCTACCCCATTAGGGATAAAGGCGTGAGTATATTTATGTATGTATGAACAATGCTATTTTATTGTATTTAACTATTAAGAAATTAAAGTAAGTAGATTAATACAAATTATTCATTTTTCTTTGGATGCTTTTAAATGCTAAAATTATTGAAGTTATCTCCAAGAGAATGGACAGAAGCTTTTTATTGCTACCATTATAATGGACATTATAGAATGTGCCAGCTGCAATTCTTCCCGGGCATGCTGTAAAAACCAGCTAAGGGATTCGAGGGTTTCAGTATATTGTAATTTTTGGCGATGGGCTGACAACCTGTCACTACAGCAATATACCTTAAATAACCATCAAAACTTTGTCAGATGTGGCGGAATGACCTTTGTTTAGGTCGTTTACGCTCTGCCTACCCCATTAGGGATAAAGGCATGATTATATGTATGTATTATAATGGACCGCACTCGCTCTCCCGTATACGTGCATTCCAAGGTGCATTCTCTGCCAATTAGGGAACGTTATAAAAAGAAATCGTAGTAAATTACACCAATAAGACAACAGAGCAACCAACACTGGACTATCTTCCATACTGGACTGGGAGAGAAAGAAAAACATAGAATGTTCCAGTTGCCCTTCCTCCCGGGCATGCTGTAGAAGTCAGCAAAAGGGATTCGAGGGTTACAGTGTATTGTAATTTAGGCGATGGGCTGACAACCTGTCACTACAGCAATACCAATACAATCTAAAATTGCCCTCAATTTATGTCAGACGTGGCGAAAGCGCCTTTTAGGAGGCGTTTTCAGCTCTGCCTACCCCGTAAGGGATAAAGGCGTGATTTTATGTATGTATGCAACCAACACAGCGATGATTTTGCTGTCTACTTCAGTCTAGGCCCGAGTTACATAGACAAACTTAAGCTCGTATCTATTAAGCGACCGAAAGATTGAGACAAATACTGTAAGGGACAGTGTCCCGCTAACTGATAGGGGTTACTCCGTCAACAAAACTGGACAACTATCACCAGTAAATTCTTACATACATACATACATATAATCACGCCTTTATCCCTAATGGGGTAGGCAGAGCGTAAACGACCTAAGCAAAGGTTGTTCCGCCACGTCTGACAAGTTTTGAGGGTTATTACAGATGATCATGACGTATATTGCTATAGTGACAGGTTGTCAGCCCATCGCCTAAAATTGTAATATACTATTACCCTCGAATCCATTAGCTGGTTTTTACAGCATGCTCTGGAGGTGATGCAGCTGGCACATTCTATGTTTTTCTATCACTTCCAGTCCAGCATGGAAGTATCCAGTCTAGCATGGAAGTTCTTTCAGGAAAATAATAAAAAATGCTTTTCCATACAAACTGGCTGATCGAGTTGGTCATTTTGTATGGAAAAGTCAATTTTTTTTTCGTCTCCTGAAAGAATTTCCTGGTGAATGTTCTTCAGTATCGTTGATGGAGCAACCCCTAGCAGTTTGTGGGACACTGTCCCTTACACCCGGTATTAAATATGGATTTGACAGATCATTTTGTACTGAAATTACATTTTTAATACGAACTCAAACTAGCTGTCAGTCTCAAGTACTGTTTATTAATACTGGCCTTAATGTTGAAACTAGTTCACCTAGAAGAATGCACTGGCTATCTTGATCCTAGAATTGTCCAGTATAGTTAACATACGCAGCATTACAAAATTTCGTCACCTCATTTTCTCTCATTCTTCCATGCTGGTCTGGGAGCGAGAGAAAAACATAGAATGTGCCAGCTGCATTTCCTCCCGGGCATGCTGTAGAATCCAGCTAAGGGATCCGAGGGTTTCAGTATATTGTAATTTGGGCGATGGGCTGACAACCTGTCACTACAGCAATATACCTAGAATTCTATCTTAAATAACCCTCAAAACTTTGTCAGACGTGGCAGGACGACCTTTGTTTAGGTCGTTTGCGCTCTGCCTGCCCCATTAGGGATGAAGGCGTGATTATATGTATATGTATGTCATTTTCTCAGCATGAATAACGCCCACGCTTATAGAAGTAATGCGCGCATCCCGCGCATGAGATAATGCGGTGACAAAATTGCGTCGTGGCGCGCATATATTTGCACGGCTGGAAAAAAAGAATCTTGTGATTCAATTACCTGCAATGGAACGTTAAACATTTTTTTTATTTGTTTCAGTTGTTTTTCTCGAATGCGGCCTTTTGTGTGGTCCGCCCCACGCTGCTGCAGCCTACCGCTTCACTCATGAGGTAAAAAATAAATACTTTATTTGTATTCATACATACATATAATCACACCTTTATCCCTGATGGGGTGGGCAGAGCGTAAACGACCTAAACAGAAGTCGTTCCGCCACGTCTGATAAAATGTTAAGGCGTAATTTAACATAGATTTGTAGGTATATTGCTGTAGTGACAGGTTGTCAGCCCATCGCCTGAATTGCAGTATACAGAAACCCTTGATTCCCTTGGCTGGTCTTTACGGCATACCCGGGAGGAAATGCAGTTGGTAAATTCTATGTTTTTCTCTCGCTCCCAGTCCAGCATGGAAGATTTTTTATTAGTATTGGAAATTTATTTTCATGGGCTTGTGCATATTTTTTCGTAACTTATTGATCATCCATCATTCACTTGCTCTTATCCCATATGGCTTTATTCCTATAGCATTAATCAAACTATATCTAGCATAGTAGTATAACATTTTCACATATTTATAAAAACCATTCTACTGAATTCCTTTCGATAATTCAGCTAATATATTTTAAGTTAACTTCCGTGCTGGTCTGGGAGCGAGAGAAAAACATAGAATGTGCCAGCTGCATTTCCTCCCGGGCATGCTGTAAAATCCAGCTAAGGGATCCGAGGGTCTCAGTATATTGTAATTTAGGCGATGGGCTGACAACCTATCACTACAGCAATATACTTACAAATCTATCTTAAACAATCCTCAAACTTTGTCAGATGTGGCGGAACGACCTTTGTTTGGGTCGTTTACGCTCTGCCTACCCCATTAGGGATAAAGGCGTGATTATATGTATGTATGTATGTAAAAACTATCATAAAGTGTTTTATGTAGGTACTTCATCATAATATATTATGTGTATTCTTACGCCATCAACGCAACTCTAATTAAAGTCAGTGCCTGCACGTGCCAACGATGCCTAGGAACTAACCTCCATAGAATCTATCAGAAAAACATGGCGGTAATAAGCCACAAACGCTTGGCTTGCTTTCCACGAAACTCATCCAGCTCACATACTTAAACTATCACTACATAGTATAAAACAAAGTCGCTTGCTCTGTCCCTATATCCCTATGTATGCATAAATCTTTAAAACTACGCAACGGATTTTGATGCGTATATTTAAATAGATAGAGTGATTCAAGCGGAAGGTTTATATGTATAATACATGCATAATATAGTAGAGAAACACTGATAATTTCCGTGCGAAGCCGGGGCGGGTCGCTAGTACTACTATATACCAAGAACATCCTGTTCTACAACATAAACTACTATGTTGCACACGAGGGAAAATGCATGGAATTATGACAGCAGAGTTTTCTTCCATGCTGGCCTGGGAGCGAGAGAAAAATATAGAATGTGCTAACCGCATTTCCTCTCGGGCATGTTGTACTAAACCAGCTAAGGGATCCGAGGGTATTAGTATATTGTAATTTAGGTGATTGGCTGACAACCTGTCACTACAGAAATATACCTACATATCTATCTTAAAAAACCTCACCACTTTGTATGACGTGGTGGAACGACATTTGTTTAGGTCGTTTACGCTCTGCCTACCACATTAGGAATAAAGACGTGATTATTTGAATGTATGATTTTTATTTCTGGAGAAAACCTCGGTTTTAGTCCTTCCGTTCCTAGTTGTCATTCTACCAATGGAGAAATGAGTATTTCCAGTTTCCAAAAGAGGGAACTCAAGGTTTATGGCTTTCTTTTAAGTAAACCTTTTAATATCAAAGTAAGTATGAACAGACATTGTCCAGTATCTCTATCTGTGTAATTTCTGACCTCGATTAGAGTCCAGAGCAAATTCATTAGATATGTATTAAAATTTAAAATACCTTTGCCCGACGTTTCGATTTAGTTACAACAATCAAGGTCGCGAGCTGACACAATCGAAACGTTGGGCAAAGGTATTTTATATATTAATACCTATGTAAATCAATCCGTGCTTAGATCCGAAACAATAAAATATTTGTAATATTTGTGCCTATTTGTACTACTATTTGTTTCATTTAATTTTATTTTCTCTTGTGTCTTTTCTGTGCAATAAAGTATATTCTTATCTTATCTTAATAATGCGTACAAATCACGAAAATTAAAAAAAAAATCATTAGAGTCAAGAAAATAATACATAAATATCGGTTATATACTTCTAGCTAGAATAGATAGATACTATTGTAAAAAGCTCAAAGCTCGTTTTTCTTTGACACAACTTTTACGATGTATTGTTTGATTTTCCTTAAATTTCGACTACAAAATATTATTCTTTACTGATATCTAATATTTTTATTACTGTAATTTATAACATAAACAATACTGATAATAATATTATCTATGAATTGTTCAAGTGGTTAATTGTTTAAGAATAGTATAACCGATAGATAAGTAATTGTTTTATGCTTATGATATTATTGTATTGACGTATATCTATGACGGCAATTTTTAGGTATGTCACATTAAAAAAAATAATGGTGGTAAAAATAATGGAGCCCGATGGTCTAGTGGATAGGGCCGCTGCCTCCTGAGCGGGAGGTCGTGGTTCGAATCCCACCACGTACCAGTATGTTTTTCGGTTTTCGAATTTCATATGTGCGTTTATTCGGTGCTTTTTCCGTGCTTCGGAAGGCACGTTAAGCCGTTGGTCCCGGTTAATATCGTTTAGTACCGTAGATATTAGTCGTTAAGCCATATCAGAGGCCAGTGCTAAGCATTGGTGGCTTGAAAACTCTGACCTAATCTAGGATTGGGTCTGGTTTTCCTTCTGGGTTGCGGAGGTCAGATGGCAGTCGCTCTGTGTAAACACCAGTACTCTCGTTCAATCACCTAGATTAGGAAGCCAATCCGTGAGATACGGGATAAGGCTAGGGAGATGATGATTACATTAAAAAAAAAATAGTCGTCATGTTTCACGTAATAAATTCTCCATATATAGCATATTCTTCCATGCTTAGCAGCAGCTTTTGCAGAAAAAACATAGAATCCGCCAGCTGCATTTCCTCCCGGGCATGCTGTAAAAATCATCTAACCGATTCGAGGGTTTCAGTATATTGCAATTAAGTCGGTGGGGTGACAACCTGTCTCTACAGTAGTATACCTACAAATCTATCTTAAGTAACCCTCAAAACCTTGTCAGACGTAGCGGAATGACCTTTGTTTAGGTCGTTTACGCTCTGCCTACCCTACTAGTAATCAAGGCGTGATTATATGTATGTAAATTGATTCTTTAACAGTTCCTACTCTTACTTTTAAGAAATTAAACTTTGTTCTTTAAAATAAAAATATTTATATGACCAGCAAAGCTTTATTTATATTTTTTTTTTTGTAAAGTCACGCCTTTTAACAAAGTTCCCTTTCTTCAATACAAAGTATGCTATTTTATGACCACAACAAAGTATTGCATTCACAAGGCGAGTCTACCTCGTGTTATTTGAGACATTTTTATGAGGGCATTGCACTTCTTTCTCTATACAAAATTCTTTACAAAAACAAATAGTTCTCCCAGTTCAGCCTAGCAGCAACCGGTCTCCTTGGGAGTTGAAAATACCCATAAAAATTCGAATAGTTGCTGATGTTGAAAATTTTATGAGTTCGGAAATCACTAGAGTACATAAAAAAGATAATTTTGGAACGTGGTTTGCTCATGACCTTAGTCAAAACATTTTTTCTGTCTGAGTCTCTTCTAGCCTACCTCAATGCATGTGATGGTCACGGCTTTATTTAATAAAATACCCGATGTAATCAGGCACAGGCACCAAGCTTAAATAGCTTTAAATCGCGGCTTAAGCGTTGGCTTGTCGAACAGGCATTCTATAGTTATAATGATTTTATTAATTTTAATGATAAAGAATTATAAGCACTTAAGTATATCACATTAATAATCATTTAACCTTCCATGCTGGACTGGGAGAGATAGAAAAACATAGCATGTTCCAGCTGCCCTTCCTCCCGGGCATGCTGTAGAAGTCAGCAAAAGGGACTCGAGGGTTACAGTTTATTGTAATTTAGGCGATGGGCTGACAACCTGTCACTATAGCAATACACTTTTCAATCTAAAATTGCCCTCAATTTTTGTCAGACGTGGCGAAAGCGCCTCTTACGAATCGTTTAACGCTCTGCCTACCCCGTAAGGGATAAAGGCGTGATTTTATGTATGTATGTATAATCATTTAAATTGAATTACTTTCATATCATTAATTGAAAAGTGTATTGCTATAGTCTTCTTCTTCTTTGCGTGTCGCGACGAATCAAATTCTCTCAGCCCAAAAAGTTGCCACACAAATAGCGTTTGAAGTGGCTGCCCAAAGATCTTCTAGCGTGCAGGTGTTGGGGCACGCAGGGCAGTTCAGGAGGTGAGTCATACTCTGTGGGACAGCACCACAAAGGCACTGAGTTACTGTAGCCCCACCGACACAGATTTTCGTTGCAGCGGCCAACCTGCGTGCGAAGTCGGTTCAGTGATTTCCAAACCGACCACTGGAGGTCGCTGCCGGGAGGGAGAGTTTCTTGTGTTGGTATGTATGGCTATAGTGACAGGTTGTCAGCCCATCGCCTAAATTGCAATACACTGTAACCCTCGACTCCCTTTTGCTGACTTCTACAGCATGCCCGGGAGGAAGGGCAGCTGGAACATGCTATGTTTTTCTATCTCTCCCAGTCCAGCATGGAAGGTTAAATGATTATTAATGTGATATACTTAAGTGCTTATAATTTTTGACTTGTACTTGTAATTTACAATTATTAATAAATTTATCTCTATCTCTCTCTATCATTTCTTTAATCTATGTGGGCATATCTGAAGATGGCATGACAGTATTACATTCTGTGTTGCAGTCATTAAATATACTTAATGAAAATGCTCCTAGTTTTTTTATCTATGATCTTAATTTTAAACTTTCGCGTTTGTTTTCACTATAACTATAAGACATTTTACGGGTTTCTTACCGCGATATATTCCAAAAATAAAAATATGTTCCAAACGCCCTGATCACGGGTAAACTGTTTACCCATGATCAGGGCTTTTGGAACAGCGCCGAAATATCGGGAACTCATCAAATAATTTAAATCGCGGTAAGAAACCCGTAAAATGTCTTATAGTTATCTATGATCTTATATTTTGTTTACATTAATAAGAGAAGAGAAGGAGCGACACATTTTAATAAAGCGAATACTGCTAAAGCGCCACATCGCCAGTATTTGAAATTGAGCTTAATGTACAGTATACAAAGTTGAATTTGACATGTTTGAGATGTGGCGTGTTAGCAGTTTTCGTTTTCCGCTGTCGATATAATATCGAAAACTGCTAACACATCAAATAGGGCTTTGTATACATACATACATATAATCACGCCTTTATCCCTAATGGGGTAGGCAGAGCGTAAACGACCTAAACAAAGGACGTTACGCCACGTCTGACAAAATTTTGAGGCTTATTTAAGATAGATTTGTAGGTATATTGCTGTATGCTGTATTGGCTTTGTATACTGTATATAAAGCTCAATTTCAAATACTGGTTATGTGGCGCTTTAGCAGTATTTGCTTATTACATTCGATATGTATTTTTCTCTTTCTGTTCTAGGCGGTGGAGCGTGCTATGTGCAATCCTGCTTGTTACTAACTTCGTCGGCACTGCACATGCAGGTGAAGATGCAGGTATGTTATTTCTAGTAATTGTCATAATCATAATATTTTTTGATTCATAATATACATACATACATATAATCACGCCTTTATCCCTAATGGGACAGGCAGAGCGTAAACGGCCTTAATAAAGGTCGTTCCGCCACGTCTGACAAAGTTTTGAGAGTTATTAAGATAGATTTATATGTATATTGCGGTAGTGACAGGTTGTCAGCCCATCGCCTAAATTACAATATAGAGGAACCCTCGGATCCCTTAGCTGGTTTTTACAGCTTGCCTGGTAGGAAATGCAGCTAGCACATTCTATGATTTTCTCTCGCTCCCAGTCCAGCATGGAAGAATATTCATAATATACATGTAAAAAAAAACGATTTACAGATTGTACACATTAAATGTCAAATATTAAAAAAAAAAAAATGTCACAATTTGATCAATAAATAAAAAACAACATAAAATGACATAATTTAGAGAACAATAAACAATAACAAAAAACACACCTTATGTCAATGCTCTTTGTCAATATATTCTGCGTAGCTATAGAATGCTTTCTCCGTTAACCATTTCTTTTTGTCTAGCTTATTATATACCTATGTTCCTTCTTTCATTAAGGCTTTTAGTACAATAACCTATAACCTATCCACAGTATTGCCAGTATCCACACTTTTGCGTCACGTCATAATTTTTTTCTTAGCATTATCTCGTGTGTTACGCACTTCACTATGAAAATAAAGCTACGTATTATTCATAGAGAAGTACGTAGGTAAGTGATGGCAAAATTAATTTATAGTAGGCCACGCTGTTAGCAGCTGAATTCTAAGGCCTGTATTGATAAACAGCACTTAAGACTGACAGCTAGTTTGAGTTCGTAACGGAAATGTCATCTCAGTACAGTGTACAATGTAGCCTATCACAGTCATTCAATATCGCTCTCAATCTGGAGATCCTACGTGTTTATTGAAGTACCTGTACGGATGAATATCATTTATTTTTGACAAAAAAATCTTCGGAAGGTTTGGTTGACTAAAACTTTCCCGTCTTATATCAAGCACGAACCTTACTTGGAAGCGATTGAATACTCCAATGATGGTTTCCGATCTAGTATAAGATATTATACGATTTATAGCTAACCTTGGTATTGGAATCCTGCTAGGCTGGTTTTGTATGAATTCTATGAATTAGTCACGGAAATTTCGCTGGATGCTTATGGAGGTTTCGCTATAAAGCCCGATGGTAGTGGATAGGGCCACTGCCTCCTGAGCGGGAGGTCGTAGTTCGAATCACACCACGTACCAATGTGTTTTTCGGTTTTCGAATTTCATATGTACGTTTATTCGGCGCTTTTTCCGTGCTTCAGAAGGTACGTTAAACAGTTGGTCCCGGTTAATAACGTTTAATACTGTAGATATTAGTCGTTAAGCCATTTCAGAGGCCAGTGCTAAGTAATGGCGGCTTGAAAACTCTGACCTAATCTAGGATTGGGTCTGGTTTGCCTTCTGAGTTGCGGAGGTCAGATGGCTGTCGCTCAGTGTAAAAACCAATAGCCTCATTCAATCCGAGATTAGGTAGCCAACTCCGTGAGATTCGGGATAAGGCTAGGGAGATGATAAACTAGCTCATATCTAGTATACTAGCTAGCTATGATGTAATTATGAGTATGCTTAGTATAACAGCATTCCGCGCTCAGTAGTATTTCCGTCCCCATTCAAGACTGAGATAATTTTAGCTTTCTGTGACTATCTACTAACAGTCTAGGCATAAATTTTATAGCAAATGTTTTCTCTTCGGTAAAGATTTGACTATCTATGACTATATGATGGAATACCTAGCGCTTTAGACTTGACCTGCACATTTTATTTTACTTCCATGCTGGTCTGGGAGCGAGAGAAAAACATAGAATGTGCCAGCTGCATTTCCTCCCGGGCATGCTGTAAAATCCAGCTAAGGGATCCGAGGGTTTCAGTATATTGTAATTTAGGCGATGGGCTGACAACCTGTCACTACAGCAATATATCTAGAATTCTATCTTAAATAACCCTCAAAACTTTGTCAGACGTGGCGGAATGACCTTTGTTTAGGTCATTCCGCCACGTCTGACAAAGTTTGGTGATTATATGTATGTATGTATGTAAAAATACCTCAGGTGAAACTACGAGCCCGAAAGATAGTTTTAAAGAGGCTTCCTAAAATTACGAAATAAAATGAAAAATAATTAAAATAACTGAATCCACATATGGTAAACGCTCCCACGAATGTATCCTTGTTCGTATCTCTATTAACACTTTTTTATACTAACAAAACAATCAATTATCTTTTAATGTTTTGTTCATGGCTGCAAAACACTTAAAGCATTTGCAGATAAAAAAAATGTTGATGGCCAATTATATAATTGATGAAAACATATTTCAAACGACTTAACAATTTAGTTCTATCAGAACATACAGTCTCTTAAGGTGTATCCCAACGGCAGTTGAGCAGGTAGATTTCAGGATATGCAACCATCGCCCGTAATGCCTTAGAATATCGTTGAAATCAGCGCGTGCTTCGGCATGGCGGTTCATGGGCGCGTCAAAAATGTACAAAAAAGCTAATTCCATAAAAACTACAAGTCGGATTAAAAAAAGCTATGTGGTGATTTTAGAAAGTCATAATACGGATATTTTTCCGATAGAACCGTGAAAGCGCTCCTAATAGTTTAGAAGGAATATCAAATTTACTGATAAAACAGCTTTTTTTTCAGGTTTTTTTAGCATACTTATTTATGAACTAGAATATTTTAACTGTGCAATTGCAGGCCACGATCTAATTTCTTGGATGTATATTTTTTTAGAATTTTTCAATGATTCATTTAGGAGAAATAAGCTCTTAAAAATAAGGCTGTTTTGCTGTTAGGAATCATCTTAACGAACGATCCTACAACTCGAAACCTAGCTATTAGGACGAGTAAAATCTGATTGTGAATCATAAACCATTGGTAAAGACATACCATGCCATAGAAATATATACATTATTACTTGCACTTAATTTCCTGTATTCTTGGCAGAAGATAATACCACCCATAAAACCAAACAACTTTCTGCATGAGCACCTATGCCTAGCCCATACCCACGTAAAGATTAATAAAAAAAAGCAATGGACTCGAATAACTGTCACTTACTACTGGAGGTCTATTTATTTTATTTAATAGTATGGCATTGCTTCGGTCGATGAAAATGAGGGACGTTTTCTTAAAAATATAAAAAATAAACTTAGATCCCTTAACGATTCCGAAGCTATGCATCTAGAGATAAAAGATCTAGGATATCCGAACTCAAATAAAAACTACAAAATGTCTAAAGAAGAAGAAGATGTAGTTTGTCATGTCACAGATGTATTTATTTTACCTTCTGTCAGCAATACGTCGTCAACATAAAAGTACACTGATAAAGCTAAACCACAGCTAAACGTGCCTAATATTCAGCAGAAATATGTAGTCCCAAATTACAGTTAGTATTGTCGGTTTCAAAAACGTTCTGAGCTTACAAACAGCGCATTATAATGCAAAGGACCTGTCATTACGTTTTATGATCACGTCTACTGCCAACCTCGTTAGTTTGGCGGCTTGTTATTGTTAAAAGAAGTAAAAACTAGCAAATAACTAGATACTTTAAAATCCGGCTTTCTATCGGTTGTAAAATCGATGAATAACGCGAAGAACCCTAACGTCAAAGTTTTTAAACCGGTTTATATATTTTTCTGAAATATATTTATCTTAAGACCATTATTGAATACAGATACCAGGAACGAAGGCTTAAAATGCTCTCTAAAGCACAGGATTATCTTTTTCCTTTTCAGATAGTCAGGTTATTCAGCCTGCATTGTTTTTAGCAAACTAGGAATAATCTTACAAAAAGACAATATAATTTTGCGTTTCGACCTGTGGAAAAAGAACCCACTAACTCCTGGTCAAGAGCCCAAGATTCAGACCTTCGCTGCTTCGTTAAAATCATGTGATAACTCTTAATTCTTCCATGGTTCTGGACTGGGAGCGAGAAAAAAACATAGAATGTGATAGCTGCAAATCCTTCGGGAAATGCTGTAAAAATCAGCTAAGGGATCCGAGGGTTTCAGTATATTGCAATTTAGGCGATGGTCTGACAACCTATTACTACAGCAATATACCTATAAATCTATCTTAATTAACCCTCAAAACTTTGTCAGACGTGGCGGAACGACCTTTGTTTAGGTCGTTTACGATCTGCCTAACCCATTAGGTATAAAGGCGTGACTATATGTATGTATGTAACTGTTTATTTCTTTGTTACAGTCGCACAGATCAAAGAGAACAAAACGGTGACGGCGGCGGTGTCGGTCAGTCTGCTCGGCCCGCCGTACTTTGCGGTCGCGTTGCGGTATCTTCTGATGCTGTACCTGGAAGCCGCTGGCGTAACCCCGATCACCGCAGCGCTGCCGAAAAGCTGTGAGGTCGCTGACAAGAAGAGATGCGTCAATGATATGCTCTTTGATATAGGTAAGACTTTTTCTGTCATTACTCTAAGGATGACTGATTGGGTCTGGATTCCCTTCTGGGTTGCGGAGGTCAAATGACAGTCGCTATGTGTAAAACCAGTACCCTCGTTCAATCCCCTAGATTAGGTAGCCGAGCGCCGTGAGATACGGGATAAGGCTAGGGAGATGATGACTCTAAGAAAGACTGAATTTGTGATAGTATTGGAGAATCTATTTATATTTGCAGTCGCTTTGCGGCATCTTTTGTGTTATGTGTTTATATTAAAAAGCTTTCTGCAAGTTACTTCCATGCTGAAATGGAAGCGAGAGAAAAACATAGAATGTGCCTGTGCATTTCCTCCCGGGCATGCTGTAAAACCAGCTAAGGATCCGAGGGTTTCAGTATATTTCAATTTAGGCCATGTGCCGACAACCTGTTACTACAGCAATATACCTACAAATGTATCTTAAATATCCCTCAAAACTTTGTCAGACGTGGCGGCACGACCTATGTTTAGGTCGTTTATGCTCTGCCTACCCCATTAGGGATATAGGCGTGATTGTATGTATGTATGTCTGCAAGTTGTTATCTCGCGCCTCGACCTAAAAGCTTAAAGTTGTAAGGTAGTCTAGCAGATAAGTAAGACTTATTAATGACTAGCTCCTTGATATACGTTGCTTTAAAACACAAAACCAGCATTTAAATTTGATTCTGCTGTATTCTATGGCGTCACTCTTGAGTCTGTGCAAAATTAGGTCAAATGAGTTGATGCCCATTGAATATCGAAGGTCAGTCATCATTTGAAATGCTTTATCAATTACTCGTAGCTATACATATGTTCACGCCTTTATCCCTAATGGGGTAGGTAGAGCATAAACGACTTAAACAAAGGTCGTTCCGCCACTTCTGACAAAGTTTCGAGGGTTATTTAAGATAGATTTGTAGACATATTGCTGTATCACACAAAAAAAAATACTGACCACACGCTCGTTATATGGTTTCAAGTCATGGTAAAACAAGTAAACTTTCTATTTTTTTTACCTGGTACTTAGCTTTGTTAAAAATATATCGTGCGTGACTATATTTATGTTTTTTTTTCTAGGTAGTACATAATTTGATTGACATATTTTATTGCAATTTAAGAAGTATTGGTTTCGGGTTCTGAAAGTATTATGAGAGAGTTTTATAGCCTATAGGTCGTCCCACTGCTTGGCAAAGGCCTCCCCTTTATCTGTCCAGGCGTTTCTATCTGCAGCCTCTGTCGGCCATTGTGCACAGAAAACATCCTTGGAAATAATTTAATAATTTAAAATGTAACCAAAAACAATCTTTACATTTTTTATTAGACCTACTCATTTATGTTCATAATACCACATTTTTTATTGTTTTATTCTTAAATATCTGTTTTTGTTGCGGTTCAAAAATGAGAAAACTATAATTAAGGCGGGACATACAGACGGAATACTAGAGAAAAACTTAGAATGTGCCAGCTGCATTTCCTCCTGGGCATGCTGTAATATCCAGCTAAGGGATCCAAGGGTTTCTGTATTTTACACACTAGGCGATGGGCTGACAACCTGTCACTACAGCAATATACCTAATAATCTATCTGTAATCAAATCAAAGGATTCTTATTACTTTCGATGTGTATTAATCACCCAAATAATCCTGTCGAAATCTATTATAGCTATACCAATAAAAATATCTTTAGAATCTTTTGGCACAGATACAAAGCGTCATGTTGCTTATTTTTAAATTCTCGTCGTATAATGTAAACAAACTAACCTAGATGTATAATAAAATAATATTACATACATACATACATACATAAATCACGCCATTATCCCTTACGGGGTAGGCAGAGCGTTTAACGCCTCGTAAAAAGCACTTTCGCCACGTCTGACAAAAATTGAGGGAAATTTTAGATTGTAATATGTATTGCTATAAAATAATATTGTCAGTAAGAAAGTTATTCATTGTATTAACAAAGACTACAGGATACATTTTAATGCATACATACATACTTATAATCACTTTATCCCTAATGGGGTAAGCAGATTATAAATGACCTTACCTAATGTCGTTTCGCCACGTCTGACAAAGTTTTGAGGATTATTTAAGATAAATCTAGGTATATTGCTGTAGGGACAGGTTGTCAGCCCATCGCCTAAACTGCAATATACTAATGATATTATTACTGATATTAATAAGGTATTTGTTATTACTATTACAGGTAGGAAAAATGCTTCAGATGTAGCACTCGTGACAATACCAGCTGAAGAGGAACCGTACAAAATCAGAGATCTTATCGTTGACAAACGAGTACACGAATATGGAGACTTAGTAGATAATAGAATCTTTCGACGTGCCTGCCAAGCCACTAAGTCATCAGCGAGCCATCAAGCTAAAGCCCGTTCGTTGTTAGACCTAGCTGATCCTGCAATTGCTGAAACCTATAATGTACCTGATAATGTTATGCGTTTAGTGTAAGTAGATATTTTGAGAGCTTGATGTCAAATGAGTGAGTCTTTTAACGAGACCAGAAAAATTACTTTAGTTAAATGATAACACTAGTGATAACTGTAAGAGTAGTTGCCCAAAACAAAATTGAGTTGTGGGTTTACGAGAAACGTAGCTATATCATTTATATAGCGTTTCCTAAAGTTCGTAGCTGTCGCAATGGTCACAATTAACTTTAAGATTTATTAAAAGGTTCTTAAATTTTCACAGGATATCATGTAACAAACCAAACTGCCGGATTGGAGAAGAGCCAATATGGTGCCAGAGAAAAACTTGCGCAACAATATTTACCAGCTATGAAAGTGAAAAGCAGCTTTTGTACGATGAAATTGAGAAGCACAAACTTTATGCAAGAATTATAGCTTTAGACGACGGCTTGTATGAAATAGACAAACAGTTGAAAACAATACTATTTGATCGTGCAATCATAGCTTGTGATTGGGCTCCAGAACTGACTTCCTTGGACAAAATCTTCCCAGAAACTCTTGGCCCTCCTCCTTGCAAGGAACCACCGTGTCCTTTTGAATCTCGGCGAATAGTCAAATATATGCATACGACCCCATATAGAACAATCCGTAATGTTTTGAAAACAGTACAAAATTTTCACTTCAACGAAGACAATTTGCGGAAGTTCATTAATAACTCTAGAATAAAAGGTGAGAAGCTTAATTCTTTGTTCAAAAAACGTGTGCGTATTGACTATTCATTGGCGTAATTTTTCAAAGTTAGGATATATCTTCTTTCCTAAATTTACTATGTGACGTACTTATGTAATTAACTTTCTACTAGCTTTCGTTCGACTCATTCATTAATATTTTTTGTATATTATTTACAGGTCCAATCCAAGCTGCTGAAGAATATTTTCAGATACATCCCTACATACGACCACAGGAAGAAATCAAATTTGCTGTTTATTTGCCTTACAAAGTTGATAGGGACGCATACAACAGCTACGCCCTCAACGTTGCAGCTACCCTTGCAAATGTTCACATTAACAAAGAGCAAGAAGATGTAGTTCCTCTTATATGGATCAAAGTTTTGGTAAGTTGTCTTGTTCATCATAATTTTTAAACTTATTCATTTGTTTATTGCGTCTTGTAGGTTTATATTTTGTTTGATAGCATGTATTTTATAATTGGTATCACTATGTCGACGACATTCCTCATGGGGTATATTAAAAATCTCGTATCTGGTTAAACTGAGATGAAGGTGGTCCAGCAACTGTTCAAAGCTTTGACGCTTTCGAAGAATATCTTCATCAGGGTGTTACCTAAACCTCTATTTTTCTTTTGTAGAATATAGCGTTTAAAAATTAATACACTTACTTCACGAATAATTTTGCTTTCCTATGAATTACAGGCGTACAATGATAAATGCGAGTCCAAAGGAGTATACTTCAACCTGTGGGATTCTCTCAGCAGCGGTGACTTTGAACAGTTGGCGGTGGTCGCTGGTCCTGCTTGCGGAGTCGCCTGGGCTGACGGCGCTCGACACTTTTCCATCCTCAACCTGCCTCAAGTGGCTTATACTCCACAAGTTCCTGTTCCAAGAAGAGATGAAGGTTATTTTTTATCTCTTACTTATCGTAGTAGTACTCGCATTCGAATACAAAATGTAATCTTTATGACTTGAAATTTACTTTGCTTGGGTCAGGTCAGGGACCGTTATCTCGGACAGAGAAATGAGTGGCTCAAAGCGTACATTATACTAACATCGGTTCGGGAATACCTAAGGCGAATACATTTCAATCATACTGAACATTGATTTGAGAAGAGCGATAATACTGAACAAATTTTAAAATTATTCCTAATACTTTCTCAATTTAGAAATATTACAGAGATAGAAAATCAATGGCAGGCTTTACGGCTGTCAATTTAGTAGAGTAATTTATAGAAATAACTGAAAGTTTTGGTTACTGGTGGATTTAACGGGTCTTCATTAAACACAGATCCTCGTCTCCAAATTCTGGCTGCCGGTGACGCAAGGCACGCGGCATCAGCAATAACAGCATTGGTGAATAACCTGGGTTGGCGTCGAGTAGCTGCCCTCAGTGAACCTGCCACCAGGTTCCTTCTGGAACCTATGAGCAATGTTGTCGACATAGTTATTAACCGAGAAGTTCCGGAAAACGGATTCAATGAAAGCGTTCCGCTCATTCAAACGGTAAATTATATTTTAAATTTGTCAATACAGTTTTGCTTATTTTGGAGCCGAACACCTTACCTTACTTAGCATTTCACTTCAAAATAAACAAATTCTTTCTTCTCAACAATATAGCTTGCATAGCATCCTATTTTCATTGTGTGACATCTTCATTTTAGTGGGCATTAAAAGCAGCGAACGCCAGCGCACGTATCTTGTATCTTTGCGTCGAGGATACCCGAATAGCCAGAGCTGCCTTATGTGCCGCGCGAACCCACGGCCTGACTCCAAAATCTGGTGCAGTATGGCTCCTGTGCAACAGTCACAAACGGGACTGGCTGGAAGCAAGGCCTGGCGAGAACTGCACTACTGAACAGCTTAAAGAGGTGAGGGTTTTAATTTTTTTTTTTCAAAACGGAAATCGCACAGCGGACTGTTGGTGGCCAGCGAGGTTCCTCAAATTTATAGGGTCTAAATTGGTTCCATGCTGAGCAAATATGTTTAAATTGAGTCATAATAACTTGGTCTCTATACGTATGTTTGGTCTCAATAGTCAAATATTTATTTTCTATACAATTTCAGGAGGCGGAAGGACACTTTACTGTCACATCAGATTGGGCATTACAGTGGGAAAAGACGGAAAAAAACGACAAAAAACAATGGTTAGAGGCTTGGCATAACCAGTGCAACAAAATGAACGAAGGAAGAAGAGAGAGTGATACCATGAATTGCAATGAAGAACCGGGTCCAAATGCAGCTCTTCTGTATGATATAGTACGCACCTGGTATGCAGCATTAAATCGACTCTTGGAAAAGAACATTACAGCGGTTTATGACCTACATCGACTTCAGCATGTCAGGTTAGTACAAATTCAAGGATACAAGAATACAATTTAGACACCTTTGCCCAGAAAAGGACTGTTTGTGTCATTTCATAAACTGTGTGGAAGTTAACGTTTTGCTTTGGATTTTGCGGGTTAGGTGGTGTGCAGTACAGTACCCTGCACATTTTAAATAAACATTGTTTGTTTCTTTTCAGCTCTATCATTGAAGATATCACCACATCCAACTATACTGGTATGACTGGACTGTTTAAGTGGAAAAAAGAAAAAGAGGCTTACACTAGAGATGTCACCTTCGTGCTCTCACAATGGGATACAAAATTAGGGCCAAGACTAATCGGAAGCTGGTCAGAAGACACGTTTGAAATGGACCAATCAGCATTGAAATGGTATACTACAGATGGAATCAAACCTGATGATGGAAGGGAAATATGTGCTCTTCAAGGACTTGCGAGCGCTCTTAACGCAGATTGCCGAATGGCATTCGTAGCACTGTGCTGCTTGTTAATAACAATATTAGTGACAGTTATATCGATCATTGCTTGGCATTGCAAGAGACGAGCAGAAAAAGAATATCGCAAGCGGCTTCAAGCGCTCGGTATGAGACCATTGGCCATCAAACCCCAAGGGCTCGATCGTTGGGAAGTACCGAGAGAACGTGTCGTTATCAACAGAAAACTGGGCACTGGAGCTTTTGGCACAGTCTACGGAGGCCATGCTCTTCTCGCTGAAGATCGGGGCTGGAGCGCAGTCGCTGTAAAGACTCTTAAAGCTGGAGCCACTACTGAAGAAAAACTGGATTTCTTATCGGAAGCCGAAGCTATGAAACGATTCGATCATAAAAACGTAGTGCGATTGTTAGGTGTAGTGACAAAGACGGAACCTGTGTGTACTGTGATGGAGTTCATGTTGTATGGTGATTTGAAGAACTATTTGTTAGCGAGAAGACATTTAGCTATGGGTGGGGGAATAGATGATTCTGAGGGTTTGGAAGCGGATGAGGCGTCGCCAAAGCGTCTGACTGGGATGGCGTTGGATGTATCTCGTGCGTTGTCGTATTTAGCGCAATTGCGTTACGTCCATAGAGATGTGGCTGCGCGCAATTGCTTGGTGAGCGCGCGCCGCGTCGTCAAACTAGCAGATTTTGGCATGACTCGTCTAGTCTTCGAGAATGACTACTATAGATTTAGGTAAGAAATAAACTTCTTTGTTCTTGTGTTCTTCTTGATTATTTGATTATATTAATTTATATTATGATTAACAAATATGTTTACCCAATTTTAGCCGAAAAGGTATGCTGCCAGTGCGATGGATGGCGCCAGAAAGTTTAGCTTTAGGAGTATTTTCACCAGCGTCAGACGTCTGGTCATTTGGAGTGCTGCTGTATGAAATAGTCACATTTGGTTCACTGCCATTCCAGGGGCTTAGCAATTCTGAAGTTTTAACCAAAGTCAAAGGTGGAAACACCCTCGAATTACCGCATGGACTGAGGCCACAATTGTAAGTAATATTACATTACCTACCTAATATATGCTTTGACTTTGTTGGTGGATAAGGAATAATGTACCTACTAGCTGTATAACTTTCTGGACATAGTTAAAAGATCCGATGGTTTTGGTACTTTCCACGTATTGCAATTTAGGCGATAAGCTGACAACCTGACCGCTGCTATTTTCAGTCAAACATGGCGAATATATTTACGTATAAGAAATAAAAGCGTGATATTATTTATGTATCTAAACATAGTTTTCATTACTTTCCAGGGAGGGCTTAATAAAGTCATGTTGGCAACAAGACCCGAAGAAGCGGCCTTCAGCATCAGAAGTGGCCGCGTTCCTAGCTGATGCTCCTCGACTGCTTTCGCCATGTCTCGACGTTCCTCTTGATGCGCTGCCTTTGGATGCCGATCCTCCTTGGCGGTTACCTAGAGATCAGGCCGAGGTCAGAGACATACCATGAATTATTTTTCTATTATATTGCACTGGTCAATTTGCGGAAACAGAAAAAAAAGGTACAGCAAGACCTAGAAAATACTGCCGTTGTATGTTAAGAAATGAACAGTTAGGTTTAAAGAAACATTATTCTCATAAAAGTGTAACAGTTGAAGCATGCCTGCCTAGAATCTCAACTGAGGGCAAAGCTTTAAATTCATAATATTCTTAGAACCATAATGTTAAAAATTATAACTTTGTGTCTGCAATCAAATTCAGGATCAGCAAAGGTATTTAAGATAAAATAATAATCATGAAAGGACCACATGCACTTGCTCTGTTTGAAATATAATACCATCCACTTTTTAAAGTATTCTTCTCAATTTCTTTGTTTTGCGTCACTAACATTCTTTTTTGAAAATATCGGCAAAGTAGTGCCACTTAGCATGAAGATTTTTATTAGTAGTTATTTATCATGTTTTTTCCACCATAGTATTAATTAAACAATTTTATCATTTTCAAAAGTAGGTAATTATTTATTTTAGAATGTTCCCCTTTCAGGCCCGGTGGGTATCCTGGGCAGCCCCTGCCTCAGCCACCACTGACACTACATATCTGAGCACGGACGGTCCTGTCCCGCTGGACACCGACAGTTTCCTGCCATGAAGAGCGCGAAGAAGACCTGGGATCATGCTGCCAATGTAGGAAAACATAAAAAGACTTGCTACGAGTTGCTGAATCTGTTATAGGTCTTCGCACATAGCTTGGATTAGACATCAGTCTTTAAACTACATCATTGATACCTAGCCAGGGATAAACAACGTCGTCAACGTAGACTTCATTCATTTTCAATACCACACTGTTCATCAAGGTGGAGTGGAGTCGGAATAATGTGCGATAGCCTTATAGTTCGTTTGCAGATGAATTCGTAGATTGAGTCTTTGTGTGGCCAAAGTAGAAAGCTAGCTGAGGCATATGAAATATGGAGGTATACGGGTGTCGAATACATGTGTTTGTTTGCTTAAAGCCAGATTTACACGTCCATAAGTACAATGATAAGTAGTAAGTAGGTCAGCTTATATCAACTAAACTCACTATTTCACTTATGGGGGTGTGAACGGGGCTTAAACTGGCACGCGACTGTTGAGTAACACCAAAATATTGCAAATTAGTTTAGTTAGTAAGTAGAAAGCTGAATAAAATTTGAGTCAGATATTAAAGTAGAAAGTAGGTACTATTGTAAAGAATCTTTGGGAAGTTGTCTAAAAATGAATATTAGTAAACAACTGCAATATAAGAATACAGAGCATATCGAATTCATGGCAAGGTTGTATCCTACCATATCCTACTTAGAGTTTAGATGTTTATTATAAAAATATTTAAAATGGACTCCAACCTCAAGGTTTCTGGTATTTCCTAAAACCAGTATAACTTATTTTATAATCGAGTAGACTAATAGATGACCAATGTGGTCATAAAAAGAACGTTAGAGAAGTAGATGTAAGGAATTTACCGATTTTTCTATATGCCAAATTAACAGAGAATGTATTGCCCTAAGACATAAGATTATGAAGTCATGTTAATACGTGTAATAAAACAAGAACCACGATAGGCGATTTACTTGGTCCATATGTCAATCACTAACTCAAAATGACCGTAGGGGTATATTTTGTATAATTTTACTTGACATTCTCTGTTAACTTGGCAAATAAAATAATCAAAATATGGGACTGAGTGTGTTTAAAATGATTTTGTTCAAAGACACGAAGCTGCCTATAGCTAAATATCATTCCAACAAAATATCTAGTCAATTCACAGGTAGTTTAGTTGATAAGTTATTTTAAAATTTTGTAAATATTATACAATTTTAAGTTACGTACTTGAGAGTTATAAAAATAAATACTTTTATTTATATATTATGTTTTATTTCAGTACAGGATTTGAAACTTTTCCGTTTATATCGTTACAGGATGATGGGCCTCGATTCTAGATACCACCGGCTAAAACCAAAATTAAAATTTATCTGTTACATACATACATATTATAGTCACCCCTTTATCCCTGATGGGGTAGGCAGAGTGTAAACGACCATTATTTAAGATATATTTGTACGTATACTGCTGTAAGTGACAGGTTGTCAGCCCATCGCCTAAGTTGCAATTTACCGAAACCCTCGGATCCCTTAGCTGATTTTTACAGCATTCCCGGGAGAAAATGCAGCTGGCACATTCTATATTTTTCTCTCGCTCCCAGTCCAGCATGGAAGAACGTCTGTTACTTTCAAAATAATAAAATGGAAAAAGGACAGGCGATTTATACTCTATGGTTATACACTTTGTCCGTTACATTTTGACGCGCAGTTGCACGTTTCTTCAGTTATTCTGTCAATTTTATCGGCCATAACACATGACGGTGGATAAAAATGACAGGTAACGCATAAATCCACCGACTATAAATCAAAAACCAGAGAGAATAGATCTCCTAGCCTTTTCCAATGTTTTTTTTAACTAACACTTACAAATAGATTTAGCCGGTTGAAACTAGTTTTTTTAATTTTATTATTTATTTATTTAGTTGCATAAAATATATATACATATGACAATCGGTGTCGTTAAACCCGATAGGGTTTGTCAACGACACAACATTCCACTTCTATAGATACAGTAAATAAATTAACTTATATTAACAAACTTAAGCAATTCAAGTTTAGTACCTATACATTAGTTTAAACATTCAAACACATAAATAAAATGAAATTTCCTTAAAACATCATCGCACAAAGGAACCCAGGTACATTGTATTGTTCGCATTGCTCGGGCGCCGGGCGCCGGGCGGCCAGGCGCGTAAACAACAACAGGTTAACTACGTCACGAATAAAAAAATATATCCAGTGTGTTCAAATTAAAGCAGGTGAACATACATTAAAAAACACGCCTGAAATCCTTACGGAGTAGGCAGAGAAATGTTTGTGAAAACAGTTTCCACCAATTTGGTTATTTAATTTGGTTATTATCTATATTACTTCTTAAGATTTTAGCACAATTTTGCGGGGTTATTTCATTTTTAAATGTTAAGGGTAATTTATTCATCAAATCTGGAATAATGTAATGAGATGTTCTTTTGCCATAAAAATTAACAAAGCGAGGTTTCCTTGAAATAATATTGTTAGTATTATATCTAGTTGGTTTAATTACAGTTATGGGGTTCAAAATCCCTTCTCTAAAGAACTGTTCTTTTAATATATTTGAATTTATTTTTAATGGGTAAAATGTCACAAAATTTAAATATATCTTCATCAGAGTAAATTTTTTGTTTGATTTTATAAGGTATAATTAATTTTAAAATTCTCAATTGTATTTTATAAATTTCGTTTAGATATGTACTCGTATCAAATGTACGCCCATAACTGCTTAATCCAAAAGAATCAACACTTTCTGCTAAAGCATTATACATAGAAAGTTTAATTTGAAAAGAAATTCTATTGTTGATAATGTAAAATTTGGCCAAAATCGCGCGCAACTTATCACATACATACTCGATGTGATCTGCCCAGTTGAACCTGTTGTCTATAATTAAGCCAAGGTATTTCTGACTGCGAACTTCTTCAAGAGAAGGACAGCTACAAGTATACGAGGCACTAGTTGTTGAATTGAAATGTACCTAAGCACTCATGCGTATTTATGGCCAAATTATCAATCGAGGTGTTGTGACTCGAACATAATATATGTAATAGTTTAGTCTTATCAGCATTTAGCACGAGGCCCGCATCGTGAGACCACCGACAGACACTATCAAAATCATTTCGATGATTCTGTGTTGCAGTGTGTAAATCTTTAGCTGCAGATATAAGACATGTGTCGTCAGCGTATTGATATATTGAACAGAAACGTATTATATTGTTGATGTCATTAACGTAAGCCAGGTAATGTAATGGTCCTAAAACCGACCCCTGTGCTCTTCCCACATCAACACTCATTTGTTGACTACACGATGTTCCGACTTTGACTTGATAGGATCTATTATTTAGGTAACTACTACACCACTTTAGCAGAGACCCTCGTATTCCTGTGTCACTAAGTTTATCTAACAGAATATCATGTCGAAGCGTGTCGAAAGCTTTACTATAATCGATGAAAATAATTAAAACGTGCAATTTATTATTGAGGTATCCGTTAATATCGTCGGTGAATTTACTTAGCAGCTGATATGTATTTTATTTTGGGTTGAAACCCATATTGATTGTCGGACAAAATGTTATTTGTTTCGTAGAAACTATGAATTTTATTGCTAAAGTACTTCTCAATTACTTTGTCGACAACTGGAAGAATAGTTATTGGGCGGTACTTTGAGCAATCCTTACAATCTCCTCCTTTAAAAATAGGCCATACCAAGCCTTTCTTCAGTTCATCTGCGTAAATTGCTTTTTCGAGACTGGTATTAATATTTTTTACAATAATGTTACTAATTTTATCCGCTACACATTTAATGTCTATTGTTCTTATTCCATCACAACCTGGGGCTTTTTTATCATTAAGGTGCATAATTATTTTATAGAATATCTTTAGTTTTAGCTTTAGAGCATAGCATCGACCTATCGGTGTATGATCTATACGTTTCTTTATTTAACAATTTCAATTTACACTTAGGCACAATGTCTTTGACGTTTTGTTAAATTGAATAGCAAATTTGTTTGCGATGTCTTTCTCAGTTCCGAAATTTTCAAATGCTGTTTTTATAGTATCATCTGGGTGTTTCTCAAAATCGGTGATTTTGTTGCGTCCACGCTTGATAATATGTCTTAGCCTATAGGTACAAGGCCACTTTTTTTTATATGCATCTGTGACCTAGGTAGCTATAGATGCACCAATAATAAAGGTTTAAATCGTATTATACATACATACATACATACATACATATAATCACGCCTTTATCCCTAATGGGGTAGGCAGAGCATAAACGACCTAAACAAAGGTCGTTCCGCCACGTCTGACAAGGTTTGAGGGTTATTCAAGATGGATTTGTACGTATATTGCTGTAGTGACAGGTTGTCAGCCCATCGCCTACATTGCAATATACTGAAACCCTCGGATCCCTTAGCTGACTTTTACAACATGCCCGGGAGGAAATGCAGCTGGCACATTCTAAGTTTTTCTCTCGCTCCCAGGCCAGCATGGAAGCAATCGTATTATAACACTTTGAATTATTGCGTTAAACATGGTTCTCCTAATTTCTTTGTAGCGTCCTTTTCGGTAGTCCTTTTCTAAAATGGTTTAAATACAGTAATAAATCGTAACTTTGGGAATATTAATAACTTATATCAAAATATCGATAGTTACATTAGTGAATGATTGAGATTTGGTAATAATTAAATATTTCTATAAAGAGATATAAAGCGAAGAAATTCGTCCTAAGAAAATCTCTAATTTATCTGTCGCGTTAAACGGCCGGACCTCCTACCTTTAAAACGAAACACTGAATATTTGCGTGTCCTCTACCCACACCCGTCAGTCACACGCTAACAGTTAGCATAGACAGAAGTGCGCTCAGTTCTAAGTGTTTCCCGCCATAATATCGGTTCTAATTTGATTGGATTTCTCTGGCATGTAATGCCAAAGAAATTAGAAATAATACAGAGAAATTAGATTTTGTTCAAAGAAATTAGGTTTGGTACTGAAATATTATGTTGATAAATATTAAAAAAAACACATTCCTGTTCTCTTTAGAGTACAATTAAATACTACTTTACCCAACAAAAAAATGGAGTAATATTTTTATTGACAATATTTTTTTGAATCTCTGATATTTATATCGCACTTAAAAAGTATTATTTGTTGGCGGACGCGGCTGATATTATTCCGAAGTAGTGCCACGTTATGTACAGCAATATTATATCCCCTTTCCTCCCACCATACCTCTCGTCCATCTCATTCCACCAATCTCGCTTGTCCTTCCTTCCAAATCGCTCCATCATCCGCCTCATACGCTTCCGCACATCCACTTCCTTCGTATCCTTTCCGTCCCTCTGTCCCTCCTAACTCTCTTGTCTCTTTGGTCCCTCCAGCTTTCCAATAGTTTTGGTCTTTCAGTCCCTTCAGCCTTTCCGTCGTGTGTTTTATTCCTTCGTCTTTACCGTCAGTCAGTTACTGAATTCTATAATGATTATTTCTTCGTGAAAACTATTCAACAAAACTTGCTGAAGAAGTTCAGTCGCGGCGTTGGTGTGGAAGTATAGAACAGATTATATTACACACTGCGGTGCTTTTTTATTTTAACCAGCGGGGTGATGATAATTCCTGTAAAGCGCAGGAATTTTGTACTTTAAGTAAAAGTCTAAGACATGATGCTGCTGCAGTCTGGAGCCACTACTCAACCACATTTTACGAGAAGCACCTCAAGTGAAAACTGTTCATGTGCTCTCAGATTCTCCGTCGTCGCAATATCGAAATAAGACAATGTTTTATATCATTACGAAGTTATACTGGAATTATCTCAATCTAGAAAGAGTTACATGGAACTACTCTGAAAGTGGCCACGGTAAAGGCGCACCAGATAGAGTTGGCGGAGTTTTGAAAAGAACTGCCGATCGAGTTGTGGCGTATGGGAAGGATATAGTAGATATTGATGACTTTATGAATCATTTGCAGTCTAGAGTAAAGGGTGTAATTCTTGAAGTTGTCGACAAAAATGCAGTTGATGAAAAAGATTTATTAATTCCAACTGGATATATAAAATCGTTTAAAGGCGCCATGAAAGTTCACCAGGTTGTGTGGAATAAAGATCACGGCAGCCGACTAGCTATGCGCAGCCTCACATGTATTAAGCCTAAATATTTCAGTACTGTTAAACTTTGCCCACATGGAACTCATCTTGGCATCCACGACATTGAATCCACAAACAATGACTAAAATACAGGAAGAAGAAGAAGAATAAAAGCAGGGAAAAAATTACACACGACAACTTCGACTCCCAAAAATGACAAATCAAATGCTCTAGCCTCACATGTATTAAGCCTAAATATTTCAGTACTGTTAAACTTTGCCCACATGGAACTCATCTTGGCATCCACGACATTGAATCCACAAACAATGACTAAAATACAGGAAGAAGAAGAAGAATAAAAGCAGGGAAAAAATTACACACGACAACTTCGACTCCCAAAAATGACAAATCAAATGCTCTACTGGAAATTGACCCCAAGAAAATTAATATAACAACTTCGAGTCCCAAAAATATAAAATCAAACGCTTTAAAGTAAATAAATCCCAAGAAAATTAATATTATATCTGATATTATTTTAAAACCAGGTTCAAAACCAGAAACTGAAAAAGAAAATATTATACCAGAAGCTAGTGACGTTGGCATCTTATCTGACTACGGCGCTAATGAAGATGAAGATCTCCTTAACACTGGAGACATATTTGAAGTACCTACCATCATTTTTAAGATTTTTGACAGAGGTACCAAGTTTACCAAGTGTTGATCAATTACTGAACTCTGATGAATCTTAGCTAATGTATAGATTGTAGAGACAAAACCACTGATACATTACTATGTACTCAAACTGGAAATAAAACAGTAATTTTAAATCCTGATGACCCAGCACAGAAAGCTTTTAATGACTCAATCAGATTTAAAAAAATGAAATCTTTGATCTTTAAAAAAGATTAAGTGGAATAAGAAGAATATTAAGTTAAGGCAAAATAATCATATAAGGCTCAGATAGTTTCTTCAATTAATATAATAAGTATACGACACTTTGTTCTTTAATGATAATAAATAAATACGATTGTTGATTCATTATTGTTTTTTTTTGTATGTCCTCTCTCATTTCGTTCTTTCACATCCCTTTCTTCCCTTCCATTCCTCCCATCAGTCCCGTCTTTCTCACCCAGAAGTTCCTATCACTCCGGCCATAACTCTCTTCTGTAGTGATCCTGTCTTCACTCGCGTGTTCCCCGTTTTCCCGTCCCTTCCATCTCTTGCAACCTAACCTTTTCCTATTAACCTCGAAACGCTATATAAGTTCCATTCAGTCCTTCCTGCATTTTCAATTTCTAGTCTTGCCCACCCACACATCTATCCAATAACTCTTGTTCTCTCCTATCCTTTCCACCTCCTATCTTTCCCTCCTATCTTTCCCTCCTATCTTTCTCTCCTATCTTTTCCTCCCGTTCTCACGTCCTTACCGTTTTCACATTTCTTCCGTCATTACCGTCGACGTAGTATTTAAGAATTTATAAATATGTAAGGTATATGTTCTATATCCCTCTGTTTACATTATTTAACATCTTATAATGTAAATATTGCCCGAAATAAAATGATTTATTATTATTAAAAATAATAATACCACGTTATTTCTTTGTCTACTGCATAAGGTACGAAACTGAACAACTTTGAATATAGAATTCTTATAAGAATTATTTTATTTCGCTTCCCGTTAAAAATTACTTGCTCGATCAAATAGGTAATTTCATTTTCATTTTCTGAACGAATTTTATTGTAATAGTTGTGCAGTTTTGTTGACTAAGCGAGCTACCCCGTTCATTTTGTGGAACATTGTCCCTTACACCCCGTTTATTTACATTATTTATGGTCATGTTTCTAATTTCTTTGGGAGCTTTGCTAATTTTATTGGGCCCTTTCTAATTTCTTTGTATCAAGTCTAATTTCTTTGGTCATCAAAATTGCCCTTTTCTAATTTCTTTGTACTGAATCTAATTTCTTTGACCATTAAAATTTTCAAACTGCTAAAACTTTGAAACGACACTATGAAATTAAGGGCGAATAACATATTATATATAATATTGAAGTGCTTAACAACATATGTTGTTTCATTTTAGAAAAAACGTAAAAAAAAAATTGCGCCATAATTTATAAATTAGAATTTTTTCTCCCAGATTTGAGAAACACCCATCTATTGAATTTTAAATTTTACCCGATATTTCATTTAATAGCTCCCAAAGTTTAAACATATTGTTCTTATTTCTATACATACGTGTTTTATTAAATTGGTTTCTACATACATACATACATATAATCACGCCTTTATCCTTAATGGGGTAGGCAGAACGTAAACGACCTAAACAAAGGTCGTTCCGCCACGTCTGACAAAGTTTTGAGGGTTATTCAAGATGGTTTTGTACGTATATTGCTGTAGTGACAGGTTGTCAGCGCATCGCCTAAATTACAATATACTGAAACCCTCAGATCCCTTAGCTGGTTTTTACAGCATGCCCGGGAGGAAATGCAGCTGGCACATTCTATGTTTTTCTCTCGCTCCCAGTCCAGCGTAGAAGAATTGGTTTCTACTTTTTTCTATTAATTTATATGTTTTATTTCTCTGTCTATTATATTGCATCCGAATAATTTTATTTTCCGTTTTTTTTTCCATTCTATGAACAGTGAATCCCTTTTTTCACACTCTCTCTGCACTTTAGTACATATCCATGGATCAGAGTTTCTTTTAGAATTATTTTATTTTTGTAAATATTGTGATTTTTTGTAACACTCTTGCAAATTAAATTTCAGGCCATCATACATTTCATTAGGACAATTCAAATTATAAATAGTATTCCAGTCAACATTGTCTAATTGTTGTCTCAGTATACGGTTATTCAATCTAGGTACTAACGAAGGAACACCCTATATATGCGATACCTTGAGCAGTCATTCTGTGGTCGGCTAGTACTGTCCCAAGCGCTCCAGTGAACACATCTTGTAAGCGTGATCGAACAATGATGTGATCTATGCAGGATTTCGTTACAACACCTTTTAATAATTGAATGCACGTGTAATCAGAGATCCCGCTTACAAGACCGTGTCCGTCTTCTTCTACTTCTGTCGAGTGGGTATCGAGTCTATGGACCCTATGAAACCTGGTGTCAGAGTTTTTAAACCGCCTAGTAGCACAACTATCAGGCCTCTGACTTTGAGTAACGACTACTATTAAAGACAGCGACCGGGACCGACGGCTTAACGTGCCCTCCGAAGCACGAAATCTTTTTCTTTTCGGACAATCAGGTGATTCAGCCTGCAATGTCCTGACCAAACTGGGGAAAAATTCACAAAGTGATAAATTCTCAAATATCAACTTTGTGTTTCCACCCCGGGAATCGAACCAAGAACCTCCGGATCGGAAGTCCATAGCACTAGTCACTAGACCACGGAGGCGGTTTTTTTTATTTTTTTACCGTTTCCGTACAATGTATTAACGTATGTTCTAGAATTAAGTCCAATAAATAAAGAAGTCAAGGCGGCAAAAAAGTCCTACGTCGCAGACATTATATTTATTTTAAAACATCACACAAAGGCAAATTTCACAATCACTATTGTAGAGAAAAAATCAAATTAGATTTTATTAATTTGAACGCCCCTCGTAGGAAATTCCAAAACTACATTCATGCGAAAAGTATGATTCACTACCGGCTCATTCGCTTGATAACACTGAAAAGGAAAAACTATTTAAATAAAAAATAATATACACATATCCTTACTTATAACGCGAACAGAATCGTGTCGTAAACATGTGTCAAGTTACTTTAATAAATAAAAGTTAAGAAATATGATACTCAAAAGTGCTGTGGATTGTAAAATTTCAAAGTGTTAGGTTAAGATGATGAAAATAATAGATTCTTTAAAGTGTTTAAATAATTATACAAAATCAATGGGCATGTTTCTCTTCTGAAAAATAGCAGGCGTTGCAGGGCATTTTGGAAAATGTAAGTTAAATATTTTGATGAATTATCAAACCCTACCACATTAAAAATAAATAAGCCTTTGTAAATACTTTTTTATTACAGTCAAAAATGGAAAAAAATAAAATGGTCGTAGTCATGCTAGTATTAATAAGTGCGGGTAATGCTGGTAGATTTAATTATCAAGAAAATAAAAACATTATCGATGTTGAAAGTGAAGAATTTAGTCTTAAAGACTTTTCAAGTGAGAAAAAACTACAAAAACAAAACGGCAAAAACAAAGACGACAATAATGTAGTGAAACTTAGTGAAAGTACAAGAGAAGTGGTAGATTATCGAGGAACAACAACGGATAAATATATTGTGGAACGTTCCAAAATTAATAGCCTCGATAATGGGTTAGTCAAATTAGCAAAACATGAAAGACACAAACGAGCAACAAGCAGTTGTGCCATTTTGAATGAAAGATTAAAGAGGGACAGAAAACCAAGAGGTAAGATTGACAGACATAATTGATTTTAACATACGTATTTAAGAAACGCATAGCAACGTTAGTTATTGTAAAAAATATATGCTTATATATTTTTAGTTGGGGATATAGTGGATGCTATTGATGACTTTATTGATTTTTCTTATGCACAGGGAAACTCAAATTCTTTTTCGATAAATCGCAAAAGAAAATAGTTGTAATGAGCTCAAACCGACCTACTGGAAAAGCTTTAGCAGCACTCATAGCGACTGCGATACGACACAAAGCCGGATACGAAGATAGCGTCTATAGAGTCGTAGATAACCGTACTGTGGGGGAACTGGCTGCTACCTTGCCGGTACTGAGCGCATTCGGTTTTGCTGAAGATAAGTAAGTAAATAATAAATTCCGTTTTGAAATTAGTGCATTTATAGGAATGATTAATCAGATAGAGAAGGATCATAACACAATTTGATTGGTAGAAGTTGATTAGTTCCATTTTCTTTACGGTGGAATTCCCAACTCTGGTAACTAGACATTCTTCATATTTTCACATATTATATGAACCAACTAGAGAATTGAACTAACACTCTAATTAAAGTTATAGTACCCATTCTCAACAAATGTGACATGGTCTCCTTTCATTCAGGGTAATAATACATGTGGATGCTGATATGGTAGAATCGACACACGGTCCAGCTTTACCAAACTGCCCTCTCTATCCTCAATTATGCAGTATAGCTGGTAGCCGACTTCAAGTGAGTATAACATTACTTTTCTTTGTTGAGTTAGCCCATTACAAGGCCAATGTAGAGGACATTGCAAAGTAACGAAAAAGAAGGTGTATTGTGCAACCCCTAGAAAAAGACAGTGAAGTTTAGCAGATAACGTTCTAGTATACCAAACTCAGCTGATTTGCAAATATGCACCCATCCGAAATCACCTCCTGAACACATCATATCATCATATGGACCAATGATATGATCTGCAGAATATTAATATTTATTTATTTATTAGCCTGTGGTATCCCACTGCAGGGCAAAGTCCAGAATATTTAAATACTTAAAAAGAATGACGTGTTAATTTAGTTCCTAAATTGGTTGATCCTGTTAGCCCAGCTGAAGCTACTTTAACTTTTGCAGGTAATGGGAACATCTCGTTCAGCAAAGGTACTCGTGTATGCAGCACTTTCGAAAAAATATTTGAATATAAGTAACTGTTTTGATGCCAATTATTGGCTCTTCTACAGAAGTCGAGCGGTGCTTGAGTTGTGTGGCTTTGTAAAACCTGGGTAAGCAATTTCAACAAATTAGGAAACAAACAGATAAGCCACCAACTAATTAATTTCATATCTGCAAAGTTCATGGAAATTATGACACTATCGAACTAAACTTTGAATATTACGTTTCAGCTCGTTATGTATTCCGGTGTATAAGATGCCGGAGGTATACCCTGAAATTGATTTAAAATCGAATAGCTTATCCCACGGAGTACCATTCTGCGAAAGTGATCGCCATAGTCGAAAGGAACTTAATCAAAATCTGAAAACCAGCGATTCATCCTTCATCTTCATAGATTACGACCTTGGATACCACAATACCGAGGAAAACGTACGAGTCGTTCAACTATCGCCTGAACTATTTCCAAATACCGAGACGGTTGCGTACCGCCTCTCAGACCTTTATCTGTTTAAAAAGTGTGGCCCTAAAATAGCAGAAATACTCAACACGACCATTCCTCAACCAGAGGAATTACGGGAATTGCTTGCACTTAACGAAATTATAAAAGATATTGACGAGGCTGCTTGTACTTGGTCTAACAAAAATATTGATAAATTCAACAATTGGACTAACACGACTGGGAGACGGCTATGGTTCGTTGCTTTTTTATGTAAAGGTAAATCATATACAGACTATGGACTTACTGTCCGAAAATTAAACGACAGCTCTTTTTTGAGACAGGAAATAAAACAATTCGATTATGATTTGTATACAAAAGAGGTTGATTGTCAAATTCCCAACATTTTGAGTACAAAACTGGTGATGTTAACTAGACGGGCTGATTGGAATGATTGTGGTGGTGTTTTAGTACCGGCTATTGGGGCAAAAGCATTAAGTCATGCTGCATCGGAGTACAATATAAAGCAATTGATTTTTTATGATGTACCACCATTAAAAACTATTCTAAAAAACGTGACGAGTACTATATGCGGTGGACTTTCCTTGCTAGTACGCTCCTATTTGAATTATTTTAAAAAACATGACTGGCATCGCGTTGCTATAATTTCTGATGATTCTGATGTTGCTAAAAGTATCACAATTGAGCTCAAAGAAGCTATTTTGCCTAAAGTAAAAACTATATATAATAATGATATGGTTACCATTACCGAAACTTTAATGAATTTGCGAAATGATCATGCAAAAGTGTTCTTCTTGAATGTGGGATATGAAGCGGCTAATATCATAGCTTGTGCAGCTGAAAAGTTAGGCATGACAGATGAAACTGAATATGCATGGATAGCTCGCGAGTATCAACCAATTGACACTTGTGTCAAAGATTTAAAAATTACAACTGTATCATATTGGTGGCAAGGTGGGAATGATACGTTGTTAAAGAACATGGGAGGAAGTGCAGACTTACGAACACTTTTAAACAATCGGTGGAAAAATAAATCATGGCCTGTGCTGATAGCTCCATTGGTGGACGCTTTTATAACTATGGTATTCAGAGTCGAGCAAGTTCTGAGCAATCATTCCGAGTATTCTTATGATTTGGGTAATCTCAAGTACAGGTAAATTAATTTACAAGTTCAATATTAATGCCTAGAAGTGTTTAATTTAGGAATGTTTTATAAACGTGCAATGTTTTACAGACAACTATTACAATATACAAACGAGGCGTTTCCTGGTGTAGTACAGGCCATTGAACAAAAAAATTATGAGCGATATAATCCACTTGTATTTATCTACGAGTGGCGAAGTCAAATTAATAAGCTTGTCGGAATTTGGCGTGCAAATAGTGATAATAATGAAACTATTCAAATATTCGAGGTAAGAATTCCTTTCTTTACAGATCTTCGTCATACTTATTTAAATCAAGCAAATTTTCCAATCACTTTTTTACAGGAATTTAAAAGTCTTCTAGTACCAAAAGATGGTCGATCACAGTGTACTACTACAACTTCGGGTGACGATTTCAACCCAATATGTCACACAGCTATTTGGGCTAGTAGCTCCGTGGTATCGGCGATACTCGTGGTAGCACTGTGGTGGTTGCGCCGAGTGAGATTAGCTAAATCCAAGAAACGCGAAAGACAATTTCTCATGCGTCTGCTATCAAGATGCGAGAGGACTGCTGTTTTGCTGGAAGCGTATCTCGTTGACCGATCAACTTTGGAACTATTTGAAGAGCTTGGATCAGGTCATTTTGGTAGGGTTCGTTTTGGTATGTTACGAGCTCGCAATCGACTGCCAGCGCCTGTTGCAGCTAAGGTACGTACAAGATTTATTTAGGCAGTGGTCTATGAATTAATAGTGAAACAGTTTTTATAGTATACCCGGCATAGACATAGACCTAAAAACCTTCGTTCTCATTTACAAAACAAGATAGCACAGAATGAAGAATACAGAAATAATAGTAGAGTTGGATACACAGTAAAAGGTAAAGAATATTAACACATTTTACAAATTACGAAAATGAAAGTTAAAGAAGAATGGTAGAAATCAACCAATGTATAGGCATGTTTTGAAGCCGAGAAAGGCACCTCAACTACACCTCTGTGCAAATAGGTATTAAAAAAAAACCGGCAGTTTTGCTTAGTACACATGCCATAAGGGTTTAGTTATAACAAAAGTGTCGCAATTGGTTCATTCGGCTCCTGTCTTTAAAAATGTAAAAATTAGAAATTGTGTTTTGAAAATCTTTAAAAGCACTTCCAACATCATATTAATGGTATTATCATATACTTTAATTCCTGTAAATTCTCACAGACTCTTCGCGATGACGCGGCGCCGGCCGAAGAAGCTGAGTTCCTCCGTGAGTGTAGTACAATGGCGTTTCTATCGCATGAACACATAGTTCGTCTGGTCGGAGTCTGCGCAGACGCAGATGGTCCTCCTTTACTGTTGATGGAACACGCGTTCTTCGGAGACTTACTGAAGTACCTGCGCCAAAGGAGGCACCTTGCGGAGATCTTTGAGAGGCATTTGAGGATCTCTCAAGTGCCTGGCGATATACCGCTGTATGTAACAATGTTAGTTTAAACTTTTCTGTAGATACATCGTTACTTATTATATGAATATTGCGGTTGACTTCAATCTAATTATAGAGCTTAATGATATCATTGACCACTTTGAATAAGTCATTTTCCAAATAGGGTTTTCTTTTTATTAATATGACATAACAACACATGACACATTATTTAAATTAATATATTGGATGTATGAATGATGAGTAAAGCTTCGGTAGCTTACGTAGGCAAAGGCGAAAAGGCATGCCCGGAACAGAAGTATAACTTGAAAAGAGTAAAAATAAATCAAGTGCGCCTCTTCTTCAAAAAGTCTGTTCGAATTGGCAACCAAGTTTCAACAATGAGATAATGATACTGCGCATGCGCAGACTTATTTTTTATCGGAAAATAAAATTACAATTATATAGGACATATTATTATTCTGCAATGAAACCACGTTGCGGAAATATAGTTTATTTTAACTAGCGAAACAACGAAGGCGCCAAGTTATCATCATGTTGATATGTTATTCTAGACGACATATCCCAATTAGGTACTGCAATTACGCTGTTAGGAAAATTATCTCAATACAGGGTGATTTTTGTAGTAACGTGATTGACTGATACTTAAAATTATCACATGCTGGTGATGATAACATAAAACTTATCAACATAGGTCTAAAAAGTAAAAATAGGTGTAAGGATCGACTAAATACCTTAGTCGATGCAAATTGTGCTGGACGAAAGACGTCGATGCCATTAAACCAGCTTTCGACTTCAACTTTCATTCCATAAATAGCTCCAAGCATACAAATCTATTGTTGCATTTACGAAATCCAAGTGTACTTAGATTGTTTCAATCATACTTTTGAATTTCCCCAGGCCTGAAGATTTGAAACCATCTCCAGACCCTGAGGCTCGACACGTGTCTCCGCCTGAACTCACTCGGCTGGCTCGAGAAGCCGCTGAAGCTCTGGACTTTCTGAGCAGCAAACATATCCTGCATCGTGACGTCAGAGCTGCCAATTGCCTAGTAGATGCACGGAGGACCTTAAAACTTGCTGATTTTGGTAAATATAATTAGGTATTTTGGAAATACATTCAGCAAGGATGTGTGGGCCAATGGGTCAATGTGGCACAATGTCTGGCTCAAAACTGAGCTTTGATAAAAGTTTTATTCAGTTTCAAAATGTAATGGATTCACAATTCCAATAGATATTCTCTTAACTGCTGTTTGTTTGTATTGCTTCGTCTGTGTGTCACATCATAAACATTTGGCAATACTTTTCCATAGGTATGGCACGCAACGTGGAAGCAAAAAACACTCCTTTAGGAGAGCCTGAAGAGTCAGAAGATTACAAATACATCTGTCGTCGACGCGGAGTCTTCCCGGTACCCTGGATGGCTCCAGAAAGCTTGGAGAAAGGGGAGTTTTCTCGGGCTACTGATATCTGGGCATTGGGTATGTTATATCTTAAATTGCTTGTCTTAATCCCATTGGGGTGGACTCCTATATCCTTTATGACGTCTCTTCAACAATAGCTAAACTAATATCATCTTTCACTTCACTTAATCGATCAAGCTCTTCTTTCGTAGTACGTTCCTAACATTTCTATTTACATAAAATAAATAAAATGCATTAGGAAAATCCTTTTCCCTCATTCAACCTCCACTTAGTTACTCATCTGTTAATCATATCAAGCTAACATTGCATACCATTTTATTTTGTCGAAGAATCAATGTTGAATACCGCCTCTAGGTGTACTGTTATTGGAGATCGCCACGTTGGGAGCTCGACCATACGGCTCTTGGAAACCTGTGCAGATTCTTCATTACGTGCAGGGAGGAGGACGTCCACCGTTGCCAAGAGATGTATCCTACCATACGTAAGTTCCAAGATCTTTAGCAGAGACTTCTAGCAGTTCCAAGACGATCTTCGACATTACGCAGTGTGGTTATGGTCGACCAGACCATAAGCTTATATTACTTCTTCTGATGAGTGGATTCTTAATTCTTTATTGTACACACAGATATTCTTAAAATTAACTTAATCTAGATACATTATGTACAAAGGCGAGCCTAACTCAAAATATTTGAGTTGTCTTCCAGCTTACCGTGTGAGAGGAAAAAAATATATAGATAACAGCAGGCAAGAGTGTACGCAAAGACTATAATAAGCTACATATTAATATCCATACATACATAAGTATAAATACTAACTAAATAATTATATAAATAATATTAGTATATACAATACGTGGAATATAAATAAATATATATTATACACACTTACATATAGTAAAAATAATTCGACATATGAATACATTTATGAGGATAAGAAATGCTCCTTCACTCTTCTCTTAAAAACATCCAAAGAAGGGCTTGCACGGATTTCATGGAGCAAGGAGTTCCACAAACGCACAGAATGCACCGAAAACGAGTAAAGCTGAGGGATTTTCAGGAGGAGGGATCTAATGGTCCGACATGGTTGCCCACGAGGGACCATATACTGGAAGCGCTCACGGAGGTAAAGCGGATTCCAGTAGACAATCCATCAAACCCTTGTGTTGTAGTTGATTACTTAAATCACCTAATAGGCATCTGGCATAACGATCACTATCAAAGACAGCGAACGACCCCCTGGACATGCTCCACTTGCTTGTGATTGTAAGACAACTAGGTGAGAGAGGTTGTGTTGATTTAACTAAATTAAGAAGGCCGAAGGCACGATGGGTATTTCAGGGTAGTCTCATGCCCCTCGTTCGGTATGCATACCAGGTGTAAGGGACAGCGTCCCGTAAACTAATAGGGGTTGCTCAGTCAACGAAACTGAACAACTATCAGTTGGATATTTTTGCAGGAAGTGGAAAGACAAATTTGCTTTTCCATACAAATTGACTGATTGAGGTGGTCATTTTGTATGGGAAGTTACATTTTTTTTCATCTTCTGAAATAATTTCCTGGTGAATGTTGTTTAATTTCGTTGACTGAGTAACCCCTGTCAGTTTGCGGGACGCTGTCCCTTACACCCCGTATGAGGTGACGATGAAGAATGCTTTCTTCCCACAGGTGTGAAGCAACAGAAAAGTGCTGGACTGAAGACCCAACGGAACGGGCGACTGCAAAAGAAATTCACACTTATCTCTTAGAACATCCTCAAGCAATTCGTGCAGCTTTACGACCAGCTTGGCCTGAACCAGATTTTGCACTGGAGGGTTCTGACAGTGGGTTCGGAGAGAGGGTGCCAGACGAGTGGCCTAAAGGAGTTGATTTGAGAGTTTCCACTTTATAGGAATGTCACCTATATTTAAGCCAACAATTGATGTAGGATACTCTAAGACAGACTATCAAGTGTATATCTTACTGCAGCCAGGTTGGCTTGGACCAGAGTTGGCTTGCACCAGAATTTGTACTAGAACGATCTGACAGTGGCTTCGGAGTGCAAGTGCCAGACGAGTGGCCTAAAGAAGTTGACTTGAGAGTTTCCACTTTATAGGAATGTCATCTATATTTAAGCCAACAGGTGATGTAGGATACTCTAAGAGAAACTATACATGTGTATACCAGGTGTAAGCGCATACTGATATTGCTTGTTCAGTCAACGACACTGAACAACTATCAGCACGTTTTTTTTCAGCAACTAAAAAACAGGGATTTTTCATGCAAATTGTCTGATCAAGGTGAACATTTTGTATGGAAAAGCCGTTTTTTTAATCTTCCTGTCAGAATTTCCTGGTGGAAGTTGTTCAGTGTCGTTGACTGAGCAACCCGTATCAGTTTGCGGGACGCTGTCCCTTGCACCCGGTATCTTAGTGCAGCCTGGTTGGCTTGAACCAGAATTTGTACTAGAACGATCTGACAGTGGCTTTGTAGAGCAAGTGCCAGACGAGTGACCTAAAGGAGTTGACTTGAGAGATTCTACTTTATAGTAGGTATGTATGTATGTATGTATGTAAGCTCTTTATTGTACCTTAAAAATCTTAAAACTAAAATACAAGAAGATTAAAACAATAGTGGCACAAAGGCGGTAGGTAATACTGATCATGTTAAATTTTATTCATCTGTTTAGTTCATCTAGTCAGGTGCTAAAAGATTTCGTTGGCTAAGAAGTCTCTCTCAGTTTGTTCGAAGCTTACCACCTTCATGTGGTTAAATAATTAGATTCGTGTGTTGAATAATGTAAATAGCTCAATGAGAGAGTTGAATGAAATGAAATTCTAGTTTTTAAGCACAAAAATAATATGTTATCAGTAGCTTTCTGTCAGCGGTGTCTCCCGCTGTTAAATTAGTTTTCCCGTGGGAATAATATACTTTCCCGCGGTAAAAAGTAACCAATGTTACTCAAGGTGCTTTCAAATAGTATTTTTTTTAAATCGGTACAGTAGTTTTTGAGTTTAGTCGTTCTCAACAATACAAATCTTAAATAAAGATTTTTTTAACGGGCACTCACTTTAGCAAATAAGTCGCGTACTTCACGACATGTCTCACTTAAGTTTAAATAGTTTGAATACAAATCTTTATAATATTAGTATAGAATAACATTTCCGTAAAGATCATATTAATATGAACAGGTTATTTATTGACAATGTTTCTATATAGGTATTATAGGTAATATAGGAACATTGACAATCAATATAATTATGGTAGGTTGTACCTAAGGCTTGTAAATATATTTTTTCCTTTTAATATTTAGTCAATTAAATGAACTTTGAAGCAAATGGGTACTTTAAGTTTTTAAGAGTGTTATTTGATACATAAATCTAGCCCTTACACAGTATACCTAGGTGCATTTTATGTATATGGGTGGACATGAGTACATAAGTATGTGGGTTGACCGTTTAAGTATTTAAAGAAATAAAAATAAACAATTGATTTTCAGTATGAAATATATTAAGATAAAAAATAAATACTTAATAATAAAGGAAATCTTAAGAAATGTGTAAAATAAATGCTAAAAAAACTTAAATTAAAAAATACGATAGCCAAAGGAATTGCACAATATTCGTACCGAAACACATTTTATTGTCAAAATATCGTATTATTTGAGCAGTAAATAAGTTAAGTTAAGTATAGAATCGCAATGTAATAAATATGTTACAAATAATGTGCGATATCTTTAATATTAAAGTTGTGCTTTATTTCGGAAGCAAGAAAAGAAGGCTACATAATAATCTCTTTGGGCAGTGCTTTATCTCTTTCTACTTTAATAGCCATCTCAATGAATGGATTTAGTATTATATAAGTGTCTCCATTTTTTGTCAATACGCCATGAAAAATTACTAATTTTACTCGTAAATTTCAGTAAAAATAAATACTCGTATGTACCTGTATGTAGTTATTAGATCAATGCTGCAATGCAGTACGCGTTTGTTTTAAGTTATAACAAGTATTTTTATTTTACTTTTCAAATGAAATTGAGTCTATCTTCAAATCGTTTTTTTTTCCGGCTTCTCGGAAGCTATACAAGTTTCATACAATACATAAATACTTTATTGCACAAAAACACAGAAATTACAAATTGCTAAAAATAAAAGTAGTACAATTGGCGGCCTTATTGCTAATTTAGCAATATTTTAAAGGCAACCAGGCAATAAGAAACAGGAGTAAAATAAATTGACGCGGGTCAGTGCAACAAACATGTTAATAAAGTAAATATATATACTCCAGTATACAACAAGTATACAAATACAAACATAAATTGTGTGTCGGCCACTATCCTGGCAAAAGCCTAGGATTGGGTCTGATTTACCTTCTGGGTTGCGGAGGTCAGATGGCAGTCGCTCTGTGTAAAAACTAGAACCCTCGTTCAATCACCTAGATTAGGTAGCCGACCCCGTGAGATACGGGATGAGGCTAGGAAGATGATGATGACTCCTGTATACAACAAGTATACAAATACAAACATAAATTTTCAACATAAGTTTCATAAATGGGTAGATCTCCGTAAGCAGAAGAAACGCTTGCAATTTATCATTCGCGTCATAGATATTTGACGTCAAAGTATCGCTAGGCAAAACTGCGCGAAAATTCATCACGTAGTTGATAAGGCAGAAGTTCTTCAGAACCTAGAAGCCACTCCGCCTCCTCGGCTGTCAGCGTGTGACGTCAGAGCGTCTTCCTTTTGCATCACCACGTTTACTGCGGGGTAGGGTAGTGTTGCGTTCACTAGTGTTGATGGTAGAGCCGTTGGTAGAGCTGAAAAAAAAGAACATACGTACATACATATAGTTATGCCTTTATCCCTAATGGAGTAGGAAGAGCGTAAACGACCTCAACAAAGGACGTCTGACTAAGTTTTGAGGGTAATCTATCTATACATACATATAATAAATTTATAGAAGGGTCGTGTCTGTACATTGAATATTTAAAAAAAAAAATATTAAAAATAATTATCAGTATCGGTATATAGCTGTAGTGACAGGTTGTTAGCCCATCGCCTTAATTACAATAAAATTTAAAAAAATATTAAAAGGAGATTACAAAAATACATATGATTCATATGTTGAAGATCAATATTAGATTAATCAATGCATCAAATTACAATATACCCTCGGATCTCTTTGCTGGTTTTTACAGCATGCCCGGAAGGAAAAGTAGCTGGCACATTCTATGTTTTTCTCTCGCTCCCCGTCCAGCATGGAAGTAAAAAACAGGAGTCGTATTTTTGAATCTCTCGATCTCCAATGCGCTTACGAAAGAGAAACTTTCGCATGCGATTTTCATACTATTTGCCATGCGAATGTAGCTCTTTCGTATGCGAATTAAGATTCAAGTGATTCAAAAAAACCGGCTCCAGATTGATTAGTAACTGATTTCCAAATTATCTAATTTGAAATTGACTACAAACCATCATATATTTGCGTATTTCTTTTTTTCCTTGGGGAAGTTTTTTTCATGCTGGCCTGGGACCAAGAAAAAAACTTTCCTCTCGGGCATGCTGTAAAAATCAGCTAAGGAATTCGAAGGTATCGATATACATATTGTAATTTAGGCGATGGGCTGACAACCTGTAGCAAAATATATACAAATGTATCTTAAATAACCCTCAAAAGTTTGTCAGACGTGGCGGAACGACCTTCGTTTCGGTTGTTTACGCTCTGCCTACCCCATCAGGGATAAAATGCGTGATTATATGTATGTATGAAGTTTTTGTTATTATGAGTGTTATTTTATTACCAGTAACTAGTTTTTAATCAAATTACACGCTGTTCTCGACCTCAGATGCATAAGGTCGGATGTGCTGTAGTTTAATATATCCGACCTTATCCGGCCTATTAGGTCCAGTAACAAGTAAGGAAAAAACGAAATATTTGATAAGCGTGACCAACCGGATGCGGAAATATTCGTGCTAATTAGGTACACATATTTACACTCAAGGATTAACATATCACAATATATTTTTACTTTAAATGACAAAAAAACACAGCCCTCTTCAAAACAGGTTTTTGTGCCAAGACATACTAAAAAGCACACACAGTGTCGAACATACTGAAAACACTTCTTCGCGTGTAGGAGCGAGACATGCTGCCCGCGCGCGGAAGCGTGTTTCGCATTGTCTGATCTTTGTTTTTGTATGGAAAACACGATTCCGCGCGCGAGCTAGCAGATCCCGCTCCTACGCGCGGAAAAGCGTTTTTAGTATATTCGACACTGCGTGTTTTCCATACAAACTACTCAACATTAGAATGGTTTGCGTGATTATTTCTAACCTAAAAATTTCCTATAAGATCAGTTAAAAATAATCAGAGTTCAATTTCCTGCCAACCCCTTAAGTCAGGTGGTGTGATTATTTGTATCGTGACTTTGAATTAAAGTAATGCTCGGTCGAACAAAAAACCCATCAAAATCAGTTAAAACCGACCGAAATTCAATTTCCTACCTTACTCCTAAGTCATGAGGCGTGATTATTTGTATCGTAACTTTGATTTTGAATTATGAGGTTTTTACAGCATGTCCGGGAGGAAATGCAGCAGGCACATTCCATGTTTTTCTCTCGCTCTCAGGCAAGTATGGAAGAACATCTATCTATCTATACATAATATAATAAATCTCTAGAAGGGTGACATTGAATTTATTTACAAAAAAATAATTGCAGCAGGCATTATTAACGACATAAAGATCAAAATTTTTTTTTTTAATTTTTGTCCTTCTGTCTGTCTGTATGTTACCAAATCACGCCAAAATTACTGACCCGATGTTAATGGGACTTTTTTATTCATCTCAGTGTTACCCGCGTTGCAACTTAGGATACCTAAAATCACGCCAACTAACTTAGAGGGTAGGCAGGAAATTCGAATTCGGCTGTTTTTTAAACCGATTTCGATCAAACTTATTTTATTCGACTGATTGTTATCTAGGAAAAAACAAAGGATACAAATTATTACGCCACCTGAGTTGGGGGGTAGGTAGGAAATTAAATTTTGATTGATTTTTACTCGATTTAAGGTTTTTTTTATTCGGTTTTTATTTAGGTGAGGTAACATTCAGTGTTAAGGGATAAAGGCGTGATTTTATGTATGTATGTATGTAATACAGTAAGTCTCATTACGCACACAAGTATCGTGTTTTACACGTGTTACGCTTAGCTTACGCGATTCGTAATGACACAAATAAATAAGAGTAAAGAGATCAAAACGTTAATCGAGACGATGGACAACCCGACCCTGACCGCCTTTGGCGCCATAAACGTAAAGAAGGGAGTGATCTATTCCTGCTTAAATTGTTGGCCCTCTAGGTTCCCTCATGATAGAAAAAGTCGCGTATGGACTTTTTTGCTACTACGAATTGGCTCAATTATAAAATTAAATCGAGCAAGGGGATCGCCAACCCGTCGATAATAACACCGCGGCTGAGTGACCTGAGACTCCCTTTCCAACGCGGTAAAAACTCAATAATTCATCAAAAGTATTTGTGTTCCCAAAAAAATCTTACCACCGCGATCTAAAAATATCGCCAAATCGTACAGCGACATCTGTAAATACACGGTATAGAGATCTTTTATGTATTTACAGTAAAAACCATGAAAACCTAATCAAAAACTTTAGCACTTACAGTTTACGAAACGTTAAAGCAGGTATAAATTTGATAGGTCCGCCACTGACCACTGATGACATTATGTAAAATTTAAAACAAAAAAATACATACATATAATGACGCCTTTATCCCAAATAGGGTAGGGTAGGCAGAGCGTTTACGACCTAAACAAAGGTCAATCCGCCACGTCTGACAAAGTTTTGAGGGTTATTTAAGATAAATTTGTAGGTTTATTGCTGTAGTGACAGGTTGTCAGCCCATCGACTAAATTACAATTTACTGAAACCCTCGATTCCCTTAGCTGATTTTTACAGCATGCTCGGGAGGAAATGCAGCTGGCACATTCTTTGTTTTTTCTCTCGCTCCCAGGCCAGCATGGAAGAAAAAAATACATCGCTGTTTAAAATCATAACCACCACGCGTACGGAGTCGCGGCGGGCACAGCTTGTCGTTAATAAGGCCTGCTACATTCTTTTTTTGTAAAAATAATTAATGTTCAGACACGACCCTTCTAGACATATATTATATGTATAGATTTTTGTGTTCTTAATATTTGTGAATTCATCATCTACCTACCCTTATCCTGTATCTCACGGGGTCGGCTTTCTTATCTAGGTGATTGAACGAGGGTTCTGGTTTTTACACAGAGCGACTGGCATCTGACCTCCGCAACCCAGAAGGGAAACCAGACCCAATCCTAGATTAGATCCGAGTTTTTAAGCCGCCAATACTTAGCACTGGCCTCTGACATGGCTTAACGAGTAATGTCTACGGTATTTAACGATATTAACCGAGACCAACGGCTTAACGTGCCTTCCGAAGCACTGAAAAAGCGCCGAATAAACGTACATATCAAATTCCGATAAACACATTGTGTGGGATTCGAACCACGAACTCCCCGCTCAGGAGGCAGCGGCCCTATTCACAACACCATCGGGCTCTATCACTTAATATTTGTAATATTTAAAAATATATATATATATATCTTCATTTTGTTAATTACTTAACTTACCTGCAGGAGGTTCTTTTCTAGATTCGATGGCCATTACCCCATTAGTAGAGACTAAGGCTCGTATTTATGAAGCCAACTCAAACTTGAGAGCAATATTAAGTTAGGATTTGACAGGCCAGTTTGTACTGAAAATGACATTTCTGATACGAACTCAAACTCGCTGTCACTCAGGAGAGCTGATTACAAATACAGCCCTTAGACTCTTGGCATCTGAAATGTGACCTTTTGCTGGTATTAACGGCTATCTCTGCCCATCTTAACAGCTCCTGTTCTGATATCGGATGTCTTATTTTTTAATGATACTTAGGCTCGTATTTATGAAGCGATCTCAATCTTGAGAGCAATATTAAGTATGGATTTGACAGGCCAGTTTGTACTGAAATGACATATCTGATACGAACTCAAACTCGCTGTCACTCATGAGAGCTGATTTTAAATAAAGCCCGTTTTGACAACAGCACTTAAGTGTGACAGCTAGTTTGAGTTCGTATAAGAAATGTCATTTCAGTAAAAAAACACGTCCTGTCGAACCCATACTTAATACTGCTCTCAATCTTGAGATCGCTTTATGAATACGAGAATTATATTACTTAATTTACCTGCAGGAGGCTCTTTTCTAGACTCGATGGCCAGTATCCCATTAGTATATACCGAGACTCTTGGCATCTCAACAGCTCTCACTATGTCGTCAACAGTATTGACCTCTGAAGATAGTAAAGCAGTGGCACCTTGGGCCAGAGCACCTGATGATTCAGCGCCTATTATGTACCGGATACCTGTAAAATATTTAACATAAAATCACGTGTTTATCCCTAATGGGGTAGGTAGAGCGTAACCGACCTGAACAAAGGTCATCCCGCCAAAGTTTTGAGGCTAATTTTAGATAGATTTTTAGGTATATTGCTGTAGTGAGTGATTGCACTATATTCAAACCCTCCGATCCCTTAGCTGTTTTTACAGCATGCAGGAAATGCATCTTACACATTCTATGTTTTTCTCTCGCTCCCAGTCCAGCATGGAAGAATAGACATGTTCTTGCGCAGTCTAAATACATAAATTTATAGTGAGTACCAGTTCATATCGAGTTAGGGCGATCAGGACGTGGGACTGATTGAGACTTGGGTTTTGGGTTGGTCGGCTTCACTCACAAATTAAAATTTCTTAACAGCGGTGAGCACTTTTTCTTACAATACCTTTTTAAAAAAAGTTAATAAGTGCGTAGCAAATAAATTATGTACATTGTTGGCTCCATTCTAGATACCACCGGCTAAAACTAAAATTAAAATCCATCCGTCACTTTCAAAATAATAAAATTTAAAAAGGACAGGCGATTTATACTCTATGGTTTTACACCTTGTCCGCTAGATTGATGACTCGCTTTTGCACGTTTCCCCAGTATTTCTGTCAATTTTATCCGCCATGGCGGCGATTAAATCTGACAGATGATGCATAATACCACTCACTTTAAATAAAAATCTGAAGATAATAGATCTCCTGTCCTTTTCCATTGTTTTTAGTCTGAAAGTAACAAATAGGTTTTAAATTTAGTTTTAGCCCTCAAATCTAAAATCGAGCCCATTATATGAAATTCGAAAGCCAAAAAACGTATTTACATACATACATATAATCACGCCTTTATCCCTAATGGGGTAGGCAGAGCGTAAACGACCCAAACAAAGGTCGTTCCGCCACGTCTGACAAAGTTTTGAGGGTTATTTAAGATAGATTTGTAAGTATATTGCTGTAGTGACAGGTTGTCAGCCCATCGCCTAAATTACAATATACTGAAACCCTCGGATCCCTTAGCTGGTTTTTACAGCATGCCCGGGAGGAAATGCAGCTGGCACATTCTATGTTTTTCTCTCGCTCCCAGGCCAGCATGGAAAAACGTATTTAATTATTTTTTTTGTCGACTGAGGAGTAAAAGTATTGGTAAATTGTGGGATTTGAACAGCGACCTTCCGTACACTTCTTCTTCTTCTTCTTCTTGTTAGCGAGTGGATTCTCGAGTCGAGCAACCACATTATCCACTACACCACCGTGCTCTTAAAAGAATGACCATGAAAGATGAATACAAACCACAAACATGCTGAGCAGCAATTATTGCCGGCGCCAGGTCAATGGGCGACGTAGCCTCGTCATACAACAAGCCGTATGGAGAAGCTGGTCCTGAGCCGTATGGTTTTGATAGCCCTCTGAAATAGTAAATAATTACAAATAGGCTCAAGTAGCTTCCTTTTGAGGTCAGTTAACGAAGTGAATACATATATATAATCACGCCTTTATTCCGAACGGTTACCCCGCAGAGCGCAAACGACCTATAAAAAGGTCGTTTCGCCATGTCTGACAAAGATTTCAGGGTTATTTAAGATAGATTTATGTATTGCTGTAGTGACAGGTCAGCTCATCGCCTGAATAGCAAAATTTAGAAACCCTTAGATCCCTCTGATGGTTTCAACAGCATGCCTGGCACATTCTATGTTTTTCTCTCGCTCCCAGTCCAGCATGGAAGAAAGTAATGGAGTGAACACGGATAAGAACAGGGCAGCCACCAGTCTGTGTCTGGTTTGTTGAGACTAGGTGACGAAGGTCCAATCGGTCATTTTGGCTTGTTATGTTTTTTTTTGTTTTTAGTAGTTTGGTTAGGGCGAACTGTGGCGTGACGATGGTGGCGACATTAATTTCAATTTTCGAAATGCAAACATTTTCATGAATATTTAAAGTTTAGCGGAAATAGCAAGTAATTCTCCATTTTATAACACACAATATTATAACTCTTGATTAGTATTTTAGCTTTGTATTACAAAAGTATTAAAAGGGGCTTTTAGTTTACATTTGAAATTTGATATTCTGGGTTATAAAATGGAGCATTACTTGTCATTTCCGCTAAATCACTTCATAGGATAAAACAAAGTTGCTTTCTCTGTGCCTATATCCCTTTGTATACTTAGATCTTTAAAACTACGCAACGGATTTTGATGTGGTTTCTTTTATTAGATAGATTGATTCAAGATATAAACCTTCCTTATATGTATAATACATGCATAGTATAGTAGAGAAACACTGATGATTTCCGTGCGAAGCCGGGGTGGGTTGCTAGTGTATAATATAATATTAAAATGTTTGTATTTTGAACACAATTAATTTATTATATTGAGGGCGCCACCTATGCTCTGTTTTCACCTTAAAGGTGAATCAATGTCAAATGTTTGTGGTACTTACGTGGCCAAAGCAATGTAAGTGTCGAGTCGATCGACGACCGCTACACCACTAGCTACCCCCGACGGCGGCCATTCGCCGTGTAGCGAAGCTTGCTGTAGTGCACTTACTACCCTAGAACACATTTTTTTATTCATAGAAAAATCTCACAGAATATATTCTCATAGAGTTCACTAAAAGAGTATTAATACATTAACAAGCCAGATTAAGAGATTCTTACAGATTAAAATATAAATTGTTTGAACTTTTTTCTAATATGAAAGAAAGAAAATAATAAATTCGTTTCTGGCAGGAAGGTTCAGGGCAGGTTAAGCCGTCGTTTCTGGTCGCTGTCTTTGACAGTGGTCGTTACACAAAACCATGTCAGAGGCCTATTAGCTGTACTATTAGGCGGTTAAAAAAACACCGGGATTAATCCGGTCAATCGATAACCACACGACATAATAATAACACGATCACAATTACGCTTGGCCGAGTGACAAGGGAAAAATTGCGTTTCTTCTTTTAGCGCATAGATGGCGGTACAATCTCTTAACTGTGAATATTTCCATCACTAATGGTAGTGAATCTTACCTCTGAAACCCTATGTCAGGGTCAGGCAAAGGCGGCAGCAGCGTTGCAGCCAGGGCAGTCCCCGCGACAGTTGCTCCAGGTCCTCCGACATAAACTTTCCAGGCCCCTGCGGCAATTTCTTGAGGAGTCGTACTCCGGATCAGCTTGTCACTGCCCCAGAACATGGCTAGTTCTGGTAAGGATAATACATTTGGTTTAAAGAAGTGTAGAAATCATAGAATACCATTCGATCGGGCCCACTAATTGTAATGAGCTATTTTGGTCTATTTTGGGCGATGGATTGGTATAAGACAACCACGATCATAATCCTTAGTCGTGTGTTCATACCAATTGGCGAAATTTCTATGCATACCTAATTTTTGTGCATACCTGAACTAGTATTATGCTGAAATCTTTCTAAATAATATGCGATATAAGTGTTTGATGTCAGCACAGGATTTTCGGCCGCCATCACTGAAAGACTTTTTGATTCCATGCTACTCCTGAAAGAAAATGAGAAGAAATTAATAACATTTTACAATATATTTGTTAGTTCAAGATATATAGTACTCTATGATTCAGTGTTGCTCTTGAAGTAAAAAAAATAATTGTTTTACCTGGCGATGGTAATAACTGGTTGCACAATCATTGACCAGGGCAGCACGCCTAGCCTGGAATGCAACGACGCGAAAGCTGCCAGCATCTTCGGTGGCCTATCTGTGGTATTCTTCCAAGGGTTGCCATCTACGTCTCCCCATTCGGCGAGCACTGGTAGCTGGGAGTGGGCTGTCCTGTATTCCCAGTATAACAGGGAACCGCTCCTGGTGATGAAAATAATAGAACATTTATTAAAGGACCTGTTTGCAACAAACTATTTAGTGTATGTAATGCTTCACCAGACTAAAGGCGGGGAGTTGCTACACGCAAACTACACCCTCATATGGCGCCCACTAGGGCTTGAACCTCGGCTTATTACGTTGCCTTGGGAATTCCTTATTGGAGAGAAACTATTCGGAACGTGACGGTGTCGCCCAAAGTGAAAAGCAAATGAGGGACCTCCGCGACCCCGCCGGCAGGGTGCGCGGTTGCTGACAGAGCTTGTGTTGAGTGTGGCTTGACGGCAGCAGCATTGATTGCACGAGAAATGGGTCTTCGCCGTCGGGAAGGATATAATGAAACATCATCATCATCTCCCTAGCCTTATCCCGTATCTCACAGGGTCAGCTACCTAATCTAGGGGGATTGAATGGGGGTACTGGTTTTTACACAGAGCGACTGCCATCTGACCTCCGCAAGCCAGAAGAGAAACCAGACCCAATCCTAGATTAGGTCAGAGTTTTAAAACCGCCAATGGTTAGCACTGCCCCTGATATGGCTTAACGACTAATATCTACGGTATTAAACGTTATTGAGCGGGACCAACGGCTTAGCGCGCCTTCCGAAGCACGGAAAAAGCGCCGAATAAACGTACATATGAAATTCGAAAACCGAAAAACACATTGGTAGGTGGTGGGATTCGAACCACGACCTCCCCGCTTCGGAGGCAGCGGCCCTATCCACTACACCATCGGGCTATAATGAAACATGATGATGTAAACAAATTAAATACTTGATTATATTTTTTTTTTGTCCTGAGTTTTTATTTGATTATATTATATTTGACCTGAAAACTAAAATAAACTCAAATACATCAGTCAAGGAACTATTTCGGAGGAGGTCTGACCGGATAAGACTTGGCAGGGTCTGACAAGGCTGACCTAAGTACCCGTAGGAGTGCCGGAGAGTCGGGTTTGGTTTGACTAAGTATACAAAATTAACATTTCACTAGTATTCAAAACATGAAAGTTATTTGCTTGTTGCTTATGTGATTTACATCATAATGGGGTAGGCAGAGCGTAAACGATCTAAACAAAGGTCGCACCGCCACGTCTGACAAAATTTTGAGGATTATTTGAGACAGATTTGTAGGTATATTGCTGTAGTGACAGGTTGTCAGCCCATCGCTTAAATTGCAATACCTATACTGAAACCCTCAGATCCCTTAGCAGGCTTTTACAACATGCCTGGGATGCACGTTCTATGTTTTTCTCTCTCTCCCAGACCAGCATGGAAGAGGTTATGTGATTTATTATATGATTTAATTTGTTAAATTACCTAACGTCATATTTGTGGTAAAAATTAAATCTATATAATGCCATAATTATTACTATAATATAATAATTATTTTAAAAAACCGGAAGCAAAAAGGAATTTTTACCTTGTAGGTTAAGGAAAATACTGTATCAGTCTCCTGGCATATTTTGTCCTCGTTCATTTTAAAGTTGGCATAAATAACATTAGAACTATGAAGTAGATGGACCATATTTTACGATAACCGAACACCCTTTCTAATATCACGTATGAATAGCTGCCAGCCAACCGACCTCGTATTAGATAAACCGTTAACCTAAACGGTATTACATATTTTCCAAACAATCAAATGATTCGTCGTACATTATTTCAACTCTACCAAGCAAGAAATGCCTTGAAAACTCATAAAGACTGAAACGTCGGGGGTTTAGCGTCCAGCGTGTCATAAATCCGGTTTCAGGCCATTGAGCAATTTCATTGGCAGACGCGTCGTCGCTTCGTTCCATTACTGCAAGCTAGCAGAGTGCAATGGATAGTGCAGAGACAGTTATGGTGTTCAAATCATCGGTGCACTTCCATATCCAACCCGGTGGCAGAAAATCTGATTACGGACGTCTATGGAGTAATGGAGTCGTCTATGCAGAGTAGCGACATCTATGTGTTGCGTCCTGAAGTTTTTAAAATTACGTCGTGGACGTGGTGCGGATCGCTGGGCGTAGAAAGGTGGTGTGCCGCTACTTATTAAAGTTCAAGGAGTGTAATGAAGATGGCGTTATTCTAAAACTACTGAATTTTGTCCTTTGCCTGCATTGCCTGATTTTATCTGTGTGTATTTTTTTCCAATAAATTAAAATTATCGTGGATTAGTTACTGGCGAGATATTTATTTGCTGATATTTTTGGCATTCAATGAGCATCATATATTTTTTATGTGTGTAGGCAGTTTAAGATACTTTATATATTTTAGGGGCCTAACTTTTATACCAAGTGTAAGGGACAGCGTCCCGCAAACTGAGAGAAGTTGCTCAGTTAACGACACTGAATAACTATCAGCAGGATTTTTTAACAGTAAGTGAAAAAAGAATTGACTTTTCCATACAAATTGTTTGATTGAGGTGAACATTTTATATGGAACAGACATTATTTTCACGTCTTGAAAAAAAATCCTGCTGATAGTTGTTTAGTGTCGTTGACTGAGTCGGGTTATCAGTTTGCGGGATACTGTCCCTTCTTCTTCTTCTTTCGAGTGGGTATCGAGTCTATCGACCCGATGAACCCTGGTGTCAGAGTTTTTAAACCGCCTGGTAGCACAACTATCAGGCCTTTGACATGGTTTGAGTTACGACAACTATCAAAGACAGCGACCGGGACCGACGGCTTAACGTGCCCTCCGAAGCACGTTTTTTTTTTCTTTTCGGACAATCAGGTAATTCAGCCTGCTATGTCCTAACCAAACTGGGGAAAAATTCACAAAGTGATAAATTCTCAAATATGAACTTTGTGTTTCCCCCCTGGGAATCGAACCCAGGACCTCCGGATCGGGAGTCCATGCCACTAGCCACAAGACCACGGAGGCAGTACTGTCCCTTCAAACTATAACTTATAACTTACGCATCCAAAGAGGTCCTATGTGGCGCCAAAACGGCTAAGCACAAGGCAGCAATCGCAGCGGCATCCATAGACCTTCCACCAGCTTTCAATGCGTCAGTCCCAGCCCTGGAGCAAGCTGCTGCAGACGAGGATACTACCCCATGTGGCACCAGCTGGAAACATTTGTTGAATTTGTTAAACATTAACCGGATGGGAATGGGAAAATGGTAGGTTCTAGGTTCACCCGCCTGGTCAGGTGTTGTGACCAGGAGACTGGAGACCCCAACTGGATTTGTTTGAAACTTGTTTATATTGATAACTGTGAAATCTTTAATATTGGGTCACAGGAGATTTTTTAATGTATTAGATATAAACCAGAAGTAAAGTAGTAGAAAGGCTTCTGTTTCAATAATTAGTAGAGTCCAGTCGGGCTGACTGAATCTGATACTGGGTTTACAGTTTACTCTGAAGAAGGATAAACTCTCAAGTAAAAACTTATTAATAACTTCCATGCTGGATTGGGAGCGAGAGAAAAACATAGAATATGCCAGCTGCATTCCCTCCCAGGCATGCTGTTAAAACCAGCTAAGAGATCCGAGGGTTTCAGTATATTGTAATTTAGGTGATGGGCTGACAACCTGTCACTACAGCAACATACCAAAAATCTATCTCAAATAAGCCTCAAAACTTGGTCAGACGTGGCCGAGCAACCTTTGTTTGGGTCGTTTACGCTCTGCCTATCCCATCAGGCATATAGGCGTGATTATATGTATGTATGTATGTAAAAACTTATTCAAGCCCGTATTTATAAAGCAAACTCATGATTGAGAGAAATATTAAGTACGGATTTGACAGGCCACATTGTATTGAAATGACGTTTCTGATACGAACTCAAACTAGCTGTCAGTTTCAAGTGCTGTTTATAATTATGGGCTTATCTTATGTCGAGTGGGTATCGAGTCTATCGACCCGATGAACCCTGGTGTCAGAGTTTTTAAACCGCCTAGTAGCACAACTATCAGGCCTCTGACATGGTTTGAGTAACGACCACTATCAAAGACAGCGACCGGGACCGACGGCTTAACGTGCCCTCCGAAGCACGAAATCTTTTTCTTTTTCGGACAATCAGGTGATTCAGCCTGCAATGTCCTAACCAAACTGGGGAAAAAGTAATAGATTCTCAAATATCAACTTTGTGTTTCCCCCCTGGGAATCGAACCCAGGACCTTCGGATCAGGAGTCCATGGCACTAGCCACTAGACCACGGAGGCAGTTATGGGCTAGAAACCTTGTTTTGCAAGATATACCTACTTAACGATATTCTCAGGCTTCCAATATCCGTCTGGACACCCGGTCTGTCTTCTATGACCTTGAGGTAGGTCACAGTGAAACACAGCAAAACACTTATAAGGTTTCCTTACAAGAAAAGTCACGTAAGACAGTTTAAGTGATTTACTACGTACATAGACAAACATACCTTGTTCTGCCTTGTTCTATCAAAGTATTATAATGTACGAACAAACATATTTTATCATATAACCACGTATTTATCCCTAATGGGGTAGGCAAAGCGTAATCGACCTAAACAATTAAAGGTCGTTCCGCCACGTCTAGCAAAGCTTTGAGGGTAATTTAAGTAGATTTGTAGGTATATTGCTGTAGTGACAGGTTGTCAGCCCATCGCCTAAATTACAATATACCGAAACCCTCGAATCCCTTAGCTGGTTTTAACAGCATGCCCGGGAGGAAATGCAGCTGGCACATTATATGTTTTACTCTCGCTTCCAGGCCAGCATGGATGAACACCTTACGCAAAACTTCTAAAGGCGTAGAGACTTTAGAGAAAAGCAATAAGATATTAAGGGAACCACAAAGTTGATATTTGAGAATTTATCACGTTTTGAATTTTTCCCCAGTTTCGTTAGGACATTGCAGGCCGAATCACCTGATTGTCCGAAAAGAAAAATATTTTGTGCTTCGGAGGGCACGTTAAGCTGTCGGTCACGGTCGCTATCTTTGATAGTGGTCGTTACTCAAGCCATGTCAGAGGCCTGATAGTTGTGCTACTAGGTGGTTTAAAAACTCTGACACCAGGGTTCACCGGGTCGATAGACTCGATACCCGTTCGTCAGAAGAAGACGAAGAAATTGTGCCGCACCAGAATGAGTTTGTCTTGGTTTTTCGATTATAGCTTGTTTATTTACTAGGCGAAGCCAAAGGATTTAATTTGGAAGAAATTGCATGCCGTTATATTTTTAATATTATGATTGGCTACATAATTATTTAAATTATATTAGTAGCAATTTGTGGTAGAAAAAATAAATCTATACCTGTCATTTTCTATCACGAGAAACCAGAAAGGAACGGTATTATAATTTTAGTCAAGAATTAATTAAGTCGTGCTCTAAACTTATAGTTTTTGCTGCTTTCACTTCAGTAGGTCTGCTGTATGAAATTTCTTTATAGAGATAAGTAGTGCCTGTTGTGTTTTTGTTCCTTATGTATTTTTCCTATGTATGTTTCTAGGCTTGATTCTAGTTACCACCGGCACAGAATATATAATAGTACTATATACAGAATGGCCACACGCGTCCCCTCCCCAGTCGGATATACGTTACACTCCGCGACGGATTGTGGGTCACATTGTGCGTACGCTTAGCGGGCATGGCGCGCGCATGTTTCCCAGTTTAACGAAAATAATAAAGTTTTGTGTTCTAAAGATGGTTAGGTACTGTTCCGTGTACGGATATCTTTCTACAACAAGATATATGACTCCAATAGGAACTTTTTTAGATTCCCAAGTGATGAGATACGCTATACTTACACAGTGTGTACACTTAGGTTGCACATTTTGTATGAAGTAGTATCTTCATAACCTATTCTCACTATTCAGTTACAGTGAACTACTTTAAAACGTTGGTTTAATTAAGAACCAGATCAATCTAGTGATAATTATGACCGGTAACACGCACACAAACGCATGCCAAGTGCAACATGCAGTTTGTCGATGTGTGACCAAAATGACATTGTAGTTAGGAGCCACCGGCTAAAACTGATATTAAAATCTATCTGTCACTTTTTAAATAATGAAAAAGACGGGCGAATTATACCTTATTATACGGTTATGACGGCGGATAAAAACGACATATAACGCATAAAACCACCGACAATAATAAATCAAAAACCGGAGAGAATAGATCTCCTGTCCTTTTCCAATGTTTTTAGTCTGAAAGTGAAATAAGAGTTTAATTTTAGGTTTAGCCGAATTGAATCTAAGAGCAGAGCGTAAAAGATCTAAACAATGGTCGTTCCGCAACGTCTAACAAAGTTTTGACGGTTATTTAAGACATATTTGTAGGTATATTGCTGTAGTGACAGGTTGTCAGCCCATCGCCTAAATTTCAATATACTGAAACCCTCGGATCCCTTAGCTGGTTTTTACAGCATACCCGGGAGGAAATGCAGCTGACACGTTCTATGTTTTTCTTTCGCTCCCAGGCCAACATGCAAGAAAGCATAATAAATAGTACAATAAATACATACATACACACATAAAATCACGCCTTTATCCCTTACGGGTAGGCAGAGCGTTAAACGCCTCGTTAAAGGCGCTTTCGCCGCGTCTGACAAAAATTGAGGGCAATTTTAGATTGTAATGTGTATTGCTAATGTGTAGTGACAGGTTGTCAGCCCATCGCCTAAATGACAATACACTGTAACCCTCGAGTCCCTTTTGCCGTCTTCTACAGCATGCCCGGGAGGAAGGGCAGCTGGAACATTCTATGTTTTTCTATCTCTCCCAGTCCAGCATGGAAGAAGTACAATAAATGGTTAAATATATAAACGAATCGATAGTATTGAGTTTCTTACCTCATAATCTCCATAGTAAATCTGTGTCAGGAGAGCCAATGTGATTCCAGCTGTCAGTGCTGCAAAGCAGGCCAGGATGAAGCGAGGTCCTCCTCCGCAGCATCTTGGAGAGTCAGACCCGAATGATGAGTTGGCTTTCAATGGTACATCTTCTCTCAGTTCCACTACTCCTGAAAAAGAGAATGTTTCTTGATACACTGACAATAGTAGTTATACAACAAGTGCACAAAACAAGACAGCCCGAGATTTTTAACTGCCCGAGACCGGAGGGCGCGGGCTGATATTAAGTCGCGGACAAAAATAGTTTTGTGCACGAGTTATAAAATCTGCTTTTCACTTTGATTGCGACGAAAATTTAGGAAATTCTTTAATAACAACGCAAATAATATAAAGAAAACATTTCGTTCCGGGCATTTTACTTTTTAAATCTTTCGACGTGAAATATTAAGAAATATTAGGCTTGGCCTATACAACCTGCTATTAAAGTAATTTTGTAACAATCAAATACACTATTATATTAGAACTTTAATTTAAATATTGTTTTATATCATTATAAATACAAAAGCAAATAATTTTAAGTAAATATTATAAAATAACAAGTTCTATCTATGAACTTCTGATTTTGTTTGGCTGTATGGCCTAATTTTCTTTATCTTAGCAAAGATATGCATCTTTTATTAATGCTTATGAGTAGATACTTTTTTGCCCTTGTGCACAAATTCAATTTGAAAGTGAAATATATTTTTTCTACCTATGTTCTACACAATACTTGGATGTTGTTCAACACTAAGACATAATCATATAAAACGTTGATCTCAATTAGATTAGTAGCCTTTATCGATAAACAGTTCGATGGGGGTCTAAATTATTATCGACATAAGAATAAAACAAGAATAAATATAAGAATGATAATTTTCGGTTTAAAAAATATATTACCGTTGCTATCAATCCACAAATAGCACATACTATCTGCGGAAATAACTTATTCGGGCGCGGACAGTCGGCTGCGGTGTGCGGTACGGCGAGGAAATGAAAGATTTTTATTAAGATAGCGAGCTAGGAACTACAGGTAAGGTATTGGAAGCCCAGCCAAGCTTCTGTATTGCTTTTTGAGGGGTTCTTTTTTGGATGAGACGAACGTGATACATGCGATTTGTCCGCCTTAAAAAATGGTTGACTTAGCGTCGTTTGTACCTTCTTTTGTTTCCAGACGTCTGTCATGACCACTATTGAAGTCGGCGCCCGGGACTGACGAGTTCACGTGTCCACCGAAGCACGGAATCATCTTGTAAGATGATTCTGACAAGTATATCAGAAAGTTATAGTCTTATTATGGAATAAATGCAGAACTTGCGGTATTAAATATTATTAAAATCAAAGTTTATTGGTTACTCGCTCATCCTACCACAAAAAAAGAATCTCTGAATAAGGTTTTATTTCTTGTCTACATTTCTACAAAGCTGAAAAGCATCACTTCTTTGAAAAGACAGATTTTATATTGTGTTCTTATTTTTTGTGCAAATATAAACATGAACTGGTTTCTTTGCTTCGCTAATATTTATTTAGTATAAATAAGTGTTTTAGATTTAGATGTTGATATTATTCTACAAAAAATAAAATTTCGAGATCTTAAGTTTTTTTGTATATGATTATTTGGTATATGGAGTGCCTCAGGTGACTGACATGCCTACATAGGCATAGCCGTGCACTTTTCTTCCTGAGCTGTCATAAGTACTGCAAAGAACTCAAGACTTACTTACTTCCATGCTGGTCTGGGAGCGAGAGAAAAACATAGAATGTGCCAGCTGCATTTCCTCCCGGGCATGCTGTAAAATCCAGCTAAGGGATCCGAGGGTTTCAGTATATTGTAATTTAGGCGATGGGCTGACAACCTGTCACTACAGCAATATACCTAGAATTCTATCTTAAATAACCCTCAAAACTTTGTCAGACGTGGCGGGACACCTTTGTTTAGGTCGTTTACGCTCTGCCTACCCCATTAGGGATACAGGCGTGATTATATGTATGTATGTATGTATGTAAGAACTCAAGACTTAGCCGATGAGGTTTATTTTTAAAATTAAAAATGGATTTGCTCTTGACTCTAGCCACTAGGTCAGGAATGACCGTGACAGAGTCGTCGATGGAGCGAGCTCACCTAAAATATAACTATCATGGCACTGGCAATCTCACGTTCCGACGCGATAAAACAAAGCAAGCTGTTTGGCGCCGGACTCCGGTGAGGTTTGGGTGTTCTACAATTTAGGTGATGAGATGACGACTTGTCCCTGCGCAATAGGTACCTCAGGAAAAGCCCAAAATTTGTTAGAACACTAATTTGTTTTAGCTGGCTAAAAACGACTACAATTGATTATTGGTGTTCTACCTACCCCAAAAGTACTCGTACATGCCTGTTTTAATACGGATAAAAACCGAGTGCATTAAAGTATAATACAGAAATACTATGAAAAGCCAAATGGCCACCAGGAATTAACGATGTTGGGACTATCGCGACTGTCTGATAATCCACTTGTTCAATTAACTGGGTTTGGTGTAAAAACGTGAACGTAATTATTATATTGTGTAGGTTTTTTATTTGTACTATAATCATGGGCTGAAAGTGATAAAATAATATATTATAGCAGCAGTTCCACTTACAGGGTGTATTATTAAAGCCAATAGAGAGACTGGATACTTTACTTTGTTGGATACTAGCGACCCGCCCCGGCTTCGCACGGAAATCATCAGTGTTTCTCTACCAAATTCTGAATTTATTATACATATAAACCTTCCTCTTGAATCACTCTATCTATTATAAGAAACCGCATCAAAATACGTTGCGTAGTTTTAAAGATCTAAGCATACATAGGGATAAAGGGACAGCGAAAGCGACTTTGTACTTTCTTCCGTGCTGGATTGGGAGCGAGAGAAACACATAGAATGCTGTATTTCCTCCCGGGAATGCTGTAAAAGTCAGCTAAGGGATCTGAGGGTTTCAGTACATTGTAATTTAGGCGATGGGCTGACAACCTGTCACTACAGCAATATACCTGCAAATCTATCTTAAATAACCCTAAAAACTTTGTCATATGTGGCGAAACGACCTTTGTTTATGCCGTTTACGCTCTGCCTACCCCATTAAGGATAAAGGCGTGACTATATGTATGTTTGTATGTAGTAGGTACTATCGGATTCTTGTCACCTACACAATACAGAATTCTATCTAAAATTACGCTTGAGAAGTGGTTTTTCTAGAGCTCGACGGTTTAGTGGATAGGGCCGCTGCCTCCTGAGCGGGGAGGTCGTGGTCCGAATCCCACCACGTACCAATGTGTTTTTCGGTTTTCAAAATACATATGTACATTTATTCGGCACTTTTTCCGTGCTTTAGAAGGCACTTTAAGCCATTGGTCCCGGTTAATATCGTTTAACACCGTAGGTATTAGTCGCTAAGCCGTGTCAGAGGCCAGTGCTAAGCATTGGCGACTTGAAAACTGACCTATTCTAGGATTCGATCTGGTTTCCCTTCTGGGTTGCGGAGCTCAGATGGCAGTTGCTCTGTGTAAAAACAAGCTACCTCGTTCAATCACATATATTAGGTAGCCGACCCTGTGAAATACGGGACATGGCTCTGAAGATAATGAAGTAGTTCTTCTATCGAATGGGTTGACGAGTCATTGAACAACCCGATAAACTCTACTACTCTTTGTCAAGTCGTTTTTGTAGCAGCCTAGTTGGCAGTGTACCTGCCTGCTACGCAGAGGGTCCCGGGTTCGATTCCCGGCCGGGCAGACACTTGAATGATGACTTTATATGTCTGTTTGTGGGTCTGGGTGTTCTGTGTAGTTGTTTCTGTGTATGTCCATGGCACCCCGATACAGGGAATCCTAGTGGGGGCTGTGAGTGTGATCGTGGTTTTTTTTTTTTTTCAACTAATGGGTTGATGATGATGGCCTTCCATGCTGGCCTGGGAGCGAGAGAAAAACATAGGATGTGCCAGCTGCACTTCCTCTCGGGCATGCTGTGAAAACCAGCCGAGGGTTTCAGTATATTGCATAAGCTGACCTGTCACTACAGCAATATACCTACAAATCTATCTTAAATAACCCTCAAAACTTTGTCACCCGTGGCGGAACAACCTTCGTTTAGGTCGTTTACGCTCTGCCTATCCCATTAGGGATAAAGGCGTGATTATATGTATCTATGTCGTTAATTAATAGGCTGATGACGATGGCTGTCTTACCTGGAGTCGGTGACGAGTCATGTGAGGTTCCGTTGGCTTGCATGGCTGCCAACTCTGGTGATCTTCCTCTTGTTTACTCCCCATTCAAATCTGAAGAAATGTTATGTAGTCATAAAGTGATCTAAAGATTGAGAGCAGTATTAGGTATGGAATTGACAGGCCATTTTGTAGGGAAATGGCATTTTTGATACGGACACAAACTAGCTCAAGTGCTGTTTATTAATACGATCCTAACTTAAAACATACATACGTATACATACATATAATCACGCCTTTATCCCTTCTGGGGTAGGCAGAGCGTAAACGACCTAAACAAAGGTCGTTCCGTCACGTCTGACAAAGTTTTGAGGGTTCTTTAGGATATATTTGTAGGTATATTGCTGTAGTGACAGGTTGTCAGCCCTTTGCAAAAATTGCAATATACTAAAACCCTCGGATCCCTTAGCTGGTTTTAACAGCATGCCCGGGTGTTAATGCAGCTGGCACATTCTATGTTTTTCTCTCGTTCCCAGTCCAGCATAGAAGATAACTTAATACACTGCTATCAATTCGTTGTTTAAAAATCACTTCTTAACTAATAGAAGTCTATACCTTAATTTTTTTGTCATGAATGAACAGAAAGGGACGCCAATAATTTTAGTTAAGGTTAAGTTAAGTTATGCGCTATACGAATCGATAGATATTGACAAAAACATTTATAACATAAATAGTTTATAGTAATGTAATCAAATTTATTTCAAATCTACTTATTAATCTGCTACCATAAACATTGACATACATACATACATACATACATATAATCACGCCTTTATCCCTAATGGGGTAAGCAGAGCGTAAACGACCTAAACAAAGGTCGTTCGGCCACGTCTGACAAAGTTTTGAGGGTTATTTTAAGATCGATTTGTAGGTATATTGCTGTAGTGACAGGTTGTCAGCCCATCGCCTAAATTACAATATACTGAAACCCTCAGATCCCTTAGCTGTTTTTTACAGCATGCCCGGGAGGAAATGCAGCTGGCACATTCTATGTTTTTCTCTCGCTCCCAGGTCAGCATGGAAGAGAAACATTGACATTGTATAAATATTTGCATGCTAATCTAAGTAATTGGCAAAACATGTAAGCACTCTCGTACCCTATTGTATAACACCATTACTTACCATGTTTTAAGCAAATAAAGAATTATTATTATTATTAGAATTGTTTCCAGAAAAATAAGATGACCGATGAAGACCTTCTTAGCAGTTCACTTCTTTAATGCTATGGTTGACGAAATTTGTACGAAATATAAATAGACCGATAAGCAATATAAATTATATGACAAATCTGCTCGAATTCGTCAACTATATGACAAACTTGCAAATAGTAACAAAACCTTTGTACTTAAGGGGCTTCCCTGGGCTAAGTGGCGCCCTCATCAGTCAAAAAATTATAATGCACTGAAAACACAATCAATTGAAAATCCGGTAGATCAGATTGAGGTTAAAGCAATGAAGGTCATTTAGAACCACGTAAAGTTGCAGCTTATATTTCGTTGTAGTTACAGATAGAAAAATTGCGATAAACGGCCACTTTTACCACTTTTGCTATCTGTAACTGCAGCGGACACAAAATTATTAATTTATAATTCTTTAAATAAACTTCAGTTCCTATACTTCAATCTGATCTACCGGATTTATGATTAATTGTGTTTTCAGTGAGTAATGCTTTTTTAACTGATGAGGGCGCTGGTGTGCGCTGGGGATCCCCTTAATGTTTTTGTGTTCAACACTTTTGTTATGTGTCTTTAGAAGAAACGTTTTCGACGTAATACAAAACGACATCAACGTAATAGTTACAAAAGCGTTATAGTAATTGATTCTATAGCTGATAAGTTCATTGATACAAAAGGGAAGTCAAGCTTTGGAGCTCTGTACACCTAATTTTCTGCTCTATTGAATATCTAATCCCTATTAACTTGCTAATTAGGGAATCAGTTCAATTTAACTATTGATAGGTCTAGAATCATTTTGTACCGCAAATAGCAGTCAAGAAACTAAATAGTTCCTAAGTAATTTTAAGTTTATACAGACATTTATCAATTTTATTTCATTCAGTACTTAAACCATTAAAAACATACATGCATATATATTATCACGCCTTTATCTCTAATGCGGTTGGCAGAGCGTAAACGACCTAAACAGAGGTCGTTTCGCCACGTCTGACAAAGTTTTAAGGGCTATTTAAGATTGATCTGTAGGTATCTTGCTGTAGTGACAGATTATCAGCCCATCGCCTAAATTGCATTTGCAATATTATAAAACCCTCGGATCCCATAGCTGGTTTTTACAGCATGCCCTGGAGGAAATGCAGCTGGCACATTCTATGTTTTTCTCTCGCTCCCAGTCCAGCATGAGAGAACCAATAAATAAAACATTTAATAAGCACAATTTATTGAAATATTTTTGTCATTAGGTCATTAGACTCTACTCTACTTAAGAAAATGTACAGTTTATTAGTTCGTAATGCACAGTCGGCGCTTTCACTAACCTCCAAAGCGATTCTAATAAGACGTTCACATTCCTCTTTAAATACACTATTAACATTAACTTCTTAATCACAACTTCTTGTATCACTATAACCACTATATTACTGTGACATGTCTTTTGAATCACATAAAGTTTGAAAAGAGAATTCCAAATTCAAAACTCAAGACGTTCTGTCGTCCAAGACTCGTGGGTATAACTGTTTACTGAGGAGTGAGGGGATTCGCGGGAGGCGCGGGCGCAGCCTAGCGGTGAGGCACTGATGACGTCATCAGCCGGTGCCATGATCGCATTCCCGGCCTTTGTTGTTTCTGTCTATTTGTCAACAAAACCAACCGGTGTTGTGAGGTTAGGTTTTGATGCGCTTTGTTCCTTTTCTTTACAATGTAAAGGAATTTCTAACAATGGCGCAGCAGGTGGAATGTAGAGATGAAATTTGTTAGAAAGTAGAGCAGGTGTATATCAAGGAATTGAAGATCAGAAACAATAAAACTAACGGAATAATATGCTTTAAAAAAAACTGCGCTCGCACTCACAGCCCCCACTAGGATTCCCTGAATCGGAGTGCCATGGACATGCACAGAAACAATCACAAAGAACACCCAGACCCAGAAACACACATTTAAATTCTTCATTCAAATGTCTGCCCGGCCGGGAATCGAACCCGGGATCCTCTGCGTTACAGGCAAATAGGCTATGAGGTTCGTCTTGTTCTGATTTTGATAAAGAAGCTTGTAGTCTATTAGTGTAACTTATCGTAGTGTGCAAATTTTACTTCAAAGAGGTTAGCTCTTAAATCTAGTCTGAATCAGAAATTGATAATAGAGTTTTACTTTAAAAAGAAGTTTGTTTATTCTTTCTTTAAAATGGTTAATTGATTCTGATCTGAACGGAACGACCTTTTGTTTATATATATATATATATATATATATATATAATCAAGCCTTTATCCCCAATAGGGTAGGCAGAGCGTAAACGACCTATATATATATGTATGTTGTCAATATAAAAACATAAATATATATAGGTACTTGTTATTTTTACAAACTCTTTGAATTAACTGATTGTAACAGCATGCATACTACAAGTTGTAGTCCTCCCACCGATTTTCGGTAATGGCGGCCAATCTGCCAGGGATCGGACAACTGCGCAGGACTAGTTTTTAGTGTCCATGTGTTTACGCTACACCCTGGTGCACTATGTATTCCTTCAATCTCTTAATCTAATGAGACAGATTGACTGACACGACGAGAAATCATGCGCAGGACCAACCATTTACATGTCCATCCGACAGATTGGGATTACTTTTTAGAAATTCAGATGATCAGCCTGCAATGTCCGAACTAAACTAAAAGCAACAACACAAAGTCATTGTCCCCCGACGGGAATCGAACCGGGGACCTCCGGGTCGAGAGCCCATAGCTCAGACGTCTAGACCACGGAGGCATGCTATAAGTAATGTTATAGAAACGCTGTAAATTCGTCTTTGGAATTTATTGCAATTTACCCAGACTGTTTAGAACAATGCAGTCTCATCAATTATTACTCAAAAAAGATGATTTTGTGTTTCGGAGGGCACGATAAGTCATGAGTTTCAATTGCTGTCTGTGATGTGAATGACCATTTTACAGTTTGTTGTCTTTGTCAAATGTAGAGATTGTTCCGTATGAGTGAAAGAGAAAGGTGTTGGTGAATGACCTAACCGAGGCATGTACACATGTGTTGGCTCTTTGCTAACTATGTAGCTAATTTCAGACATAGTTTGTGATGAAAATATTCTACATATTCCTATCTAAGTATATAATATGGTGTCTGCCAAATATTCTTGTATTTTTCAAGTAATATTCACTGCTGGTCTATGTGCGAGCAAAAAACATAGAATGTGCCAGCTGCATTTCGTCCCAGGCATGCTTTAAAAACCACCTAAGGGATCCCAGGGTTTCAGTATATTGTAATTTAGGCGATGGGCTGACAACCTGTCACTACAGGACCTGACACTACTAAATTATCACTTCTGTAGGTCTGCTGTAAGAAATTTCTTTTTAGAAATAAGCAGTGCCTGTTGTGTCTTTGTTTTTTATGTCCTGTGTTTATGATGTTTTTTGTGTACAATAAATTGTTAAATAAATAAATAAATACAGCAATATACCTACAAATCTATCTTAAATAATCCTCATAACTTTGCCAGAGGTGGCGGAACGACCTTTCATTCACTGAAATTATATCCTATGAATGTGCCTATATTAACTATTTTAAGTACTAGCTTACTGTCAGCGGTATCACCCGCTGCTAAATAAGCTTTCCCATGGGAATGATGTTCTTTTCCACGGTAAAAAGTAGCCTATTTTACTTAAGGTGAATGTAGTTTTCTAATAGTTAAAGAAATGTTGAAATCAGTTCAGTAGTTTTTAGTTTATTCGTGACAAACATACACACAAAAATACTAATGTTTCCTCTTTATAATATTAAGTAAAGATATAGATTAACTATCATGCAATGAAATTTACCCCTTTTTTATATATGTTTAGAACGACATGGCTAATAAGTTTAACATCGTAGATATTAGTCGCTAATAATAATAATAATAATAAATTCTTTATTTTCAGTCTAATAAATGTTTCACAATTATAGTGTCCGAAGCCACCTTTTAAGCTAATAAAGCCTGTGTCAGGTGGCTCGGCTCTTCCCTATCTTATCATACTTAATTAATAGACTAAAAACATCTTATACATCACTTCAAGGTTAACTTACGGGTTAGTATATTATTAAGTGTGCGAGCGTGTGTGTGTGTGTGTGTGTGTGTGTGTGTGTGTGTGTGTGTGTGTGTTTGAGTGTGTGTGTGTATGTGTTTGAGTGTGTGTGTGTGTTTGAGTGTTGTATGTGTGTGGGTGTGTGCCATTATATTAAAAAAATATGTTGTGAATTGTAAATACTTTTCAGATTCTTCGTAGTTTTTAGATTTCAGTAGAATAGTAGTTGCTTTTTACAATCCCGATACAACAAAGAGTATATGTTTATATTTGTGTTTATTTTATTATAAATAAAAGCCGAGAGCCAGTTGTATTGATGTTGAGCAAAACTTGTGCGTACCCTGGGTTGTGTTGCTACCAGATTGTTGCGTCTTTTTTTTAATTTATTTGGATCATATTCCAAGGTTTTATGTTTTCTTAGAGTGATGTTTAATATGTATAGTTGCCGAACAGTGAGCAAATTGGTTTCCAAATAAAGTTTTTCTGTAGAATACCTTTTATTTTTAAAATACATGATCTTTATCAATCCACGCTGAGTTTGTTCTAAATAGACAAACTGAGTTTTAGCAGCCCCTCCCCAAATGGGGATGCAATAGGTTATTACAGATTGCACAAGCGCAATATATATTTCAGTGAGGAGATTCCTTGGGGTATTGCAAGCTTGTGATCTGTCTGGATCTAGGGTCGGTCTGGGTACTACATATCTGAGCGATTTAAATATGTAGGTCAGTTTTCGTAGTCTTGTCATTATATTATTAATATTCGGGTACCAAGACAAACGCTGATTCACCAGAACTCCCAGATATTTTGACGAATTAACTTTTTCAATAGTAGGGCAGTTACAGAGTCCAGTCTGACAGCATCTATGAATTTTTATTGAAAAATTATATGAAGGCTGACCGTTGTTGTATATACTAAAACAAATGTTATTCGTTTTAGTAGTATTTAAAGTAAGGAGGTTTAAGTCCAGCCATTTTGCTATACGTGACAACCCATCTTCAGCATAAGACTTAACCTCATCCCAGGATCCACCAGTAAAGACTACAGCGGTTTCATCGGCGTATGCGAAAATGTTAGCGTTTTGAATATTGAGGTTACATAAGTCATTGATGTATATTAGGAACAGGGTAGGCCCCAATACACTGCCCTGTGGTACACCATATAACACCACCGCGTCGTCACTGGTAGTATTCCCAAGTTTAACTCTTTGCTTTCTATGAGTAAGATAGCCTGAGAACAAAGAGAGGGCACTACCCCTAATACCAATCATCTCCAGCTTACTCACCAGAATGGGAACAGACACGGTATCAAAAGCTTTTCGAAGATCGAAAAAAGCTGCCAAGCACTTGTTAGATTTTTCTAACTCGTCAACCACCACAGAGGTTAATGCCCGTACCGCGTCTTCAGTAGATTTACCCTGCCTAAAGCCGAACTGATAGGGCGACAGTATATCAAACCTAGTCAGAAAATTAATAAGCCTAATATTTAGGAGCTTCTCTACAATCTTCGATAGGCCCGTCAGTACTGAGATAGGTCTGTAGTTGCAGACCTCTTCCTTGTCTCCACCCTTATGCACAGTTGTTATAATAGCATGCTTAAGGATACTTGGAAAAACACCTTGTTGAAAACAAAGGTTAACTAGATTCGTTATGATAGGTACAATCTCACTCTTCGCGTATTTTAGAAATTCAGTAGGGATATTGTCCCATCCTGGAGCGCTAGAGGACTTAAGATTGCATAGTGTTCTATTTACTTCATCATTGTCAGTTGGTAGCAAAACAAATGAGTGCGGGAGAGAAGGTAGTTTACGGAAATAAATTTGAGATTCACTTGTGACACTGATACTCTCAGCAAGTTTCTTTCCGACATTAGCGGAAAGCGGCTAAGCCATGTCATAGCCCATTTCTAAGCATTGGCGGCTTGAAAACTCTGACAGCTGGGTTAATCACTAACCTGGCAAAAGCCTAATCTAGGATTGGGTCTGGATTCCCTTCTGAGTTGCGGAGGTCAGATGGCAGTCACTCTGTGTTAAAACCAGTACCCTCGATCATCACCAAGATTAGGTAGCCAACCCGTGAGATACGGGATAAGCCTAGGGAGACGATGATGACCTCTATGTAGACATCATTTTGCCGTCTCACTCAATTTGATGAACGTACAAAATTCGCCTTCTGACCTTCGTCTACCCTTTTTTGACACACATAAGGTCAGTACGAATCGGAAAGAATACAAAAGCACTCTTTACTTCATTGTACGAAAGACATCGGAAACGAGTTAGCCTTTTCCACCCTTCCTAACAATGACTCATACAAAAATACAGACAGAAAATACATACATATTATAATCACACCTTTTTCCCTAATGGGGTAGGCAGAGCGTAAACGACCCAAACAAAGGACGTTCCGCCACGTCTGACAAAGTTTTGAGGGTTATTTAAGATAGATTTGTCGGTATCTTGCTGTAGTGACAGGTTGTCAGCCCATCGCCTAAATTGCAATATACTGAAACCCTCGGATCCCTTAGCTGGTTTTAACAGCATGCCCAGGAGGAAATGCACCTAGCACATTGTATGTTTTACACTCGCTCCCAGTCCAGCATGGAAGAATACAGACAGAAAGAGTGCAGATATGTTGTAATTATTTTCTTTCGTTCTTTCTTTCAAATTGAATAAAAAAAGCTGCAAAGCCATATCAAAAGCCTTTTACACTAAACCAGAACTCTTTGCTCATAAAAGGCACTAATCATTAGCCTGGTAAATAATTCAGTCTTTAATGTCTTCTATATCAATTTGCAGATCTCCCTTTCTGTCAGGAGACACCTTAGGAGGGCAACACTGAAATCCTTTTGATGTTCCCCTCTCAACATTCAATGTGTGAGGTTAAGTATCAGGAGTCCTCATACTAACCAATAGATAGATAAGAATACAAAATAGAATAAGGGTTACCAACGGATTGTGTTGTAAAATTTTACAGAGTATTGAAATGATAATGTTCTTTTGGGTAAGGAAATTAAGGCATATATTAATAAACAGCACTTGTGACTGACAGTTAGTTTCAGTACGTATCAGAAATGTCATTACGGTACAAAAAAGCCTGTAAATCTATACCTAATATTGCTCTCATTCTTGAGATCGCTTTATAAATTCGAGCCTGAGTACCAACGTAACGACGACAAAGCGAGTTGATCTAGAAACTAACTGGTAAAAGACCACAATTTATTCCTGAATTATAGGTCAATATAACTCTATTTCAAATGAAAAATAATAACATTTTTACCATCACATAATATATATCGTTTGGCATTATGGCGTAATATAATACGAGACATTTTATCATGCAATACTTATGTACTTGTTGTTTTTTGTCTTACAAATTCCTAAATTTTCACTCTACGTTCAAAGTTACGTTACGTTACGTGTTTACAAACTACGTCCGATCGAAAGGCCAATAACTTTAGATTTGCGGCCTGCTAAAAGTTCCAAATAGTTTATATTCAGAGTACCATCTCTGCGCTACATTCCATCTCTAAAAGTTCTCAAGTTGAAGTGACCGAAGGGTTCTCTACCCTTCCGCAAGGGTTTACGATCTGCTATGACTTTATTTATACCCGATCTGACTCTTATTGAATATGCCTCTTTTTACGACGCCCTTCCGACGTCCACAGCTCACTTGCCAGGGTTCCATATACAAAATTCAGAAATAAGAACTTCCCAGAAAGGGCTGCTTGTTGTACCTATGCGTACCGAGTATTGATTATGAGATCAAAATTGCATTCTAAGGCCCATTAATAAATAGCACTTGAGACTGGTAGCTAGTTTGAGTTCGTATCAGAAATGTTATTCCGGTACAAAATTTCCTGTCAAATCTATACTTAATACTGCGCTCAATCTTGAGATCACTTTATAAATACAAGCCTAAGAAAATGACAATATACCTACAAACTAAACAAAGGTCGTTTTGCCACGTCTGACAAAGTTTTGAAGGTTATTTAAGATTGATTTGTAAGTACATTGCTGTAGTGACAGGTTGTCAGCCCATCGCCTAAATTACAATATACTGAAACCCTTGGATCCCTTAGCTGGTTTCTACAGTATGCCTGGGTGGAAATGCAGCTGGCACATTGTATGTTTTTCTCTCGCTCCCAGGCCAGCATGGATGAAGAACTTTACTTACTAAATTTCAGGTTAATAATAACCCTGACGCGAATTTAAAACCATGTCTGACGTTTTCTCAACTACGAACTTATTGTTATTCTGTCGGTCGGCGTTTGAAGTTATTTCTGAAAATATTAGAAATAACAAATCTAAAATTCAACCGCTGACGGAATTGTTGAATGTCGAATTTTTAATTTGTGATTTTTTTGATTTTCAGAAATAGAATAGCACTGTGAGTACAAAAATCTATTAGAAAAGTATGAAATTATGTTCTTTTCAGCGGATCGTAATTTTTTCAAACGAGATCAAATTCCTGCGCTCATCATATTGGGAGCCCTTGGCTGAAACCACCACCTTGGATTATAGGGAGAATCTCACTATGTGATAAACCGAATATCAACTTTCTGTTTCCCCGAGCTAAGGGCTAAGGGATCCGAGGGTTTCAGTGTGTTGTAATTTAAGCAATTGGCTGACAACCTGGTACTACTGCAATATACCTGTATATTTTAAATAACTGTCAAAACTTTTGCAGACGTGGCAGAGCCACCTTTGCTTAGGTCGTTTACGCTCTGCCTACCTCATGTTATGAGGGATAAATACGTGATTATATGTATGTATGTTTCCCCAATCAAACCCAAGACCACCGGACTGGGAACCCATGGCTCAGACTATAAGACCACACAACATAAGCCTCCTTCAAATGTCTTTCAAGGCGTACAGAATTCCTACCTCCAATTCTTCACTCGTGCCTCCCCCAATCCTTTTTCAATTTACAATAAACTCGGCAGACGTTTATGTGCGGTTTAAAAATGGCCGTTTATGGCCGTCAGTCGTCGGGGGCTTTCCATTGACCTGATTTTTGTAACTTTTGTGATCTAGTTCACTGGCTACAATTTTTACACACATATTGGGCTCGATTCTAGATCCACAGGCTAAAACTGAAATTAAAATATATCTGTCACTTTCAAACTAATAAAATTGAAAAAAGACAGGCGCTTTATACCATATGGTTTTACATTTTGTATGCTAGATTTTGACGCGCTTTTGCGCGTTTCCCCAGTATTTCTGTCAATTTTATCCACATCATATGACGGCGGATAAAAATGACAAATAACGCATAAAACCACCGACTATAAGTCAAAAACCGGAAAGAATAGATCTCCTGTCCTTTTCCAATGCTTTAAGTCTGAAAGTGACAGATAGATTATAATATTAGGTTTAGCCGGCTGAATCTAGAATTAAGCCCAATAATTCCAGCAAACATCTTGAGCATTGAATGGCGTAGTGGGGAATAGTTTGCGCATCAAGACTATTGCCAGGAATTGTACCTACATACACTTATGTATAATCCTGTCCCAGTATCTGTTACGATGTAGGCAGAACGAGCACGGATAACTAAAAACTGCTACGGGTAAGAATTTCTAAGAATGAAGACTTTCAGATAGGAGTGTGTATAAAGTTAAGTTAATGTTGTTAGTTAAAGAAGGGCTCAAATACCTTAATTGACTAATATAAAATATGCTCAGACAACAACTGGTACATTCTATGTTTTAATCACTTTCAGTCCAGCATGGTTCAGAAAAGTCCTGTTTATGGTCGTCGAGAGTTTCGCCTGACCTTATTTTTGTTTTTGTGATCCAGTTTAGCGTTTGTTGGCCACAATTTTTATGATGCAAGGATTATTTATGGCGTCGGTCTAACCGGCCACTGGACACTTTTTGTTAGTTGACTGTGTTAGAAATGTTTTCAACTTGTGTTAGTTATTTACATGCCCTTATTTGCGTATTTCTAAGAGACTGGCTAGAAAAAAAAATACTTAGAAGGGCATTTCAGAAACGATATTAGTAAATACCTTACAGTAACTGTGGATTTCTTGATAAACTTCCCTGAAGTTTGGGAGACTATTAAATTATTAAACGAAACTTTTATTCGACAATTACAAATTTTCATTTTTATAAATCGAAAATTTCAACCAAGACCAGTCACATTGAGGCAGGGTTCACAGGAGGCTGGCAGCATTGCCTATCCAGATGGCTAGGCTTATTCTTTGGGCAAAGAAACTTCCAGCTCTCGGGTCACCAGATGCAAAATTGCCTTGTCCCGTATCTCACGGTGTCGGCTTCCTAATCTAGGGGATTGAACGAGGGTACTGGTTTTTACACAGAGCGACTGCCATCTGACCTCCGCAACCCAGAAGGGAAACCAGACCCAATCCTAGATTAGGTCAGAGTTTTCAAGCCGCCAATGCTTAGCACTGGCCTCTGTAAGGGCTTAACGACTAATATCTACGGTATTAAACGATATTAACCGGGACCAACGGCTTAACGTGCCTTCCGAAGCACGGAAAAAGCACCGAATAAACGTACATATTAAATTCGAAAACCGAAAAACACATTGGTACGTGGTGGGGTTCGAGCCACGACCTCCCGCTCAGGAGGCAGCGGCCCTATCCACTACACCATCGGGCTCTCATGCAAAATTATTTATGCCGTGTAAATAATGTGTAGCAAACAATCAATACATAGTATAAACCAAAGTCGCTTTCTCTGTCCCTATATCCCTATATCCCTCATGTATGCATAAATCTTTAAATCTACGCAACGGATTTTGATGCCGTTTCTTTTAATGGATAGAGTGATTCAAGAAGAAGATTTATATGTATAATACATGCATAACATAGTAGAGAAACATTAATAATTTCCGTGCGAAGCTCAGGCGGGTCGCTAGTAAGTAATAATAAAAACTACTTACTGATGTTCGAGTTCCTTCGCTTCTATGACGTATTTTTGATCCTATATTTTGTTAATCTTGTAATTGACTGACTTATTTATTCAGCTTAATCCAAAAATAGCTAAGACATTAATGGAATAGAGTCTTTCTCGCTAATAAGACTAACGCTAGTCTTGTAAATAACCGTAGGCGTAAAGTAGGCGTACATACTTTAAATAATCCGTTGCTGAATTAGGATAGGTACTAACCTGACAAATCGGCAATCAGGTAAGGTTATTAAAGTGTATATCGTTTTTCATCCATGCTGGACAAAACATAAACATAGAATGTGCCGGCAGAAATTCCTCTAGGCAAGCTGTAAATCCCAGCTAAGGGATCCGAGGGTTTCAGTATGTTGCATTTTAGGCGATGGGCTGACAACCTGTCGCTACAGCAACATTCCTACAAATCTATCTTAAATAACCCTCAAAACCTTGTCAGATTTGGCGGAACGACCTTTGTTTAGGTCGTTTATGCTCTGCCTACCCCATTAAGGATAAAGGCTTGATTATATGTATGGATGTATGAAAAATACATAAAGTGAATAACTCATCTCAAAGAACTCAACTTACAACTAAAACAATTGAAGGCTTATTATGGCTTCTTGAATAAAAATCCTATTTCAAGAAACAACAAGCCACTCACCGCAAAAACATTCCTAATCTGTACCTTTAAAGTTTAATATCATTGATTATGTAAAATCCTGAACACCTGAGTCATGGAATGTACAGTCAGCCACAAACCTCACCTCACACGTGATCCTATAATGAAGTTAATCAGATCACTCTTACTTAGAAACCTTAGGAGTATAATAATCCAGTATAAAACGGCCAGCATTTTCCTACCGATACATTCAACCCCGAACTTCGGCGGACGACACTTCGAAGCTAAGAAGTTTAAAAAGTGAAGATGGTGTACAATTTCAAAGTGTTCAAAAAGTGCGCTCCTAATGGGAAGCTTACCCTGTATATGGGGAAGAGGGAGTTTGTGGACCACATCTCGTTTGTGGAGCCGATAGGTTAGTGATTATTTTCTGGACTGGGAGCGAGAGAAAAACATAGAATGTGCCAGCTACATTTCCTCCCGGGCATGCTGTAAAAACCAGCTAAGGGATCCGAGGGTTACATTATATTGCAATTTAGGCGATGGGCTTACAACCTGTCACTACAGCAATATACCTACAAATCTATTATTATTATTTATTTACTAAAATAGGTACACCAACAGTTAATACATTACACATTGTAACAAATATACTATATTAGGTTATTTAGTCTAATGTAAAAACCAATTAAAGGTATACACACCATTTATAAAATTAAGACAGTTATGAACTTAATTTTTTTTTTTTAATTTAATAATTTTAAAAATTTTATGTTAATATACCTTGTCAGATTTGGCGGAATGACCTTTCGTTTTCGTCGTATACGCTCTGCCTACCCCATCAGGGATAAAGGCGTGATTATATGTATGTATGTATGTATAAAATGTATAGTACTTACAAACAAAAACTATAAATAATTTAATATTATGAGATCAACTGTTAGATAAATGTTTTCTTAACTTATTTTTAAATGACTGTGGTGAGTCAAAAAATATGTCTAGGTCTGGCAGCGCAGTATTCATAAATCTATCTTAGATAACCATCAAAATTTTGTCAGACGTGGTGGAACGACATTTGTTTAGGTCGTTTATGCTTTGCCTACCCCATTAGGAATAAAAGCGTAATTATTGATGTATGTGTATCATCCATTTGTAAGAAGTCTATTGCTGGGCAAAAGCCTCCCTCAAGTTTTGCCCTAGGGTACGATTTTGGACCGACTGCATTCAATACTTGTCTGAAACCTTTGTGGTTATCATTCTATCTAGAAGAAGATTGTCCCATGCTGCGCTTTCCGACAAATTATGCGTGATTCAGATGAATGGGAGAAAAAAAACCTGACTTATTTTGTTCTAGACCTACAAATTTTCCATGTAGTCTTACAGTTTGTAAAACTTATGTTCAACAATCAAAGTTATAGTAACTATTGAGCGATGTTATGCAAATGATACGAGATTGTTGTAGAACTAAAAGAAAGAGAATTGTTGAAGTAAGAGAACTGATAAATCTTAAACTGAAACACATTTCAAGTTGTTTAAAACCAAGAAAGTAATCCTGAACCCAGCAAAACCATTTGTCTGCTTCAAGCTGGTCAGAAAAGGTCAGTTTAGCTTAATTGTAACGGTAATAGGTCTCAGAACAGCATATTATGGTGTCATTGTCGGAAAAGAATGGGCCATCGGGAAGTTCCAAAACATTGGCACGTATCGGCTTGTGTCCATTGCCCCTTGTGGGGGGATCAAATCGGACATTTTGAGACTGGTCGATATTGATTTGATTGTTTGATGAAAAGAAATAAATAAGTCAGTGCCCTTCATAACCTGCGGAAAAAGATTATTCCTAAGTATCCATAGTCATTTTAAACCTTTAAAGTAGATATCATATACTGTGTATATGTACATAATATTAAATAATCGTTCCGCAAATGTTCATCAATACTCGCCTCTATCTATCAGACGGTATTATAGAATCATAGTTCCAAAAGTGCCAGCATTTTGTTCGAACTATCAGTCAGTTCACTTCATTACATCAGAACACTATAACAAGTATTCTTTCCGTCAATAGTCTGTTCTGTGGTACAATGGAGTCAGTTACAATGCGCCGACGGCAACACGTTTCCAGCGGATCTGCCGCTGCGTTGTGCACAGCAATTGAGTGACTGCAGCCATCCATCAGCTCGCTTTTTTACTCCAGGCAGTTTAATATGTTTGAAAAATCGACGGTGCAGTAGTTATACCATAAAGCAGTCGCAGCATAAAATGTCATCCCGCAAGCTTCCATCAATACTCGTCTCCTTCACATAGTATTGTTGAAGATGCATTAAAATTATGATGTCAGCACGCTTCATTACATCAGAAAACTATCCAAAAAGTGTATGTTTGTCAACACTGAACTATGGAGTCAGTGGTATAATGGAGTCAGTTTCAAAGCGCCGACGGCATCGCGTTTCCAGCGGATCTGCCGCTGCGTTGTGCACAGCGATTGAGTGACTGCAGCTATCTATCAGCTTGCTTCACTACCCCAGGCAGTTTCATATTTTTGAAAAATCTACGGAGCAGTTCTAATACCGAAAAGCAGTCGCAGCGTAGCGTGTCATCCCGCAACGTCCATCAATAATTCTCGTCTCTTTGGGATGGTATTTTCGAATCAGTATTGGCATTTTGCTTCAAAAAGAGTTACCATTTTGCTCACACCATCAGTCACCTCGCTTCATTACCTCAGAAAACTATCCAAAAAGTGTCTGTCTCGAATTGAGTCTGTGGTATAATGGAGTGGATCTGCCGCTGCATTGTGCACAGCGACTGAGCGACTGCAGCCATCCATCAGCTCGCTTCATTACCCCAGGCAAGAGCGATGAGCTGCGAACCGCTTTACCTGACTTTAAACCCAAGATTTAACTTTTAACGACGCCAATTTCAGTTGCAAGCGCCGTATTTGTTAGGCGAAAGTCTGAAAGTTGTGATCGAGTGTTTCGCTCAGTTTGTATTGTTTAAAGCAGTTGTTTGTAATGCTTCTTAAACTAGCTTTTCTCGTTAGGTGGTAGGGTATTGGTTTCGCGGTTTAGTGTTTCGAATTGGAAACAAAGGAAATTACACTAGGGCTTCAGTTTATACGTTTGATAATAATTAAAAGTTGGAAGCCTTATTTTCAGAATGATATTAAAAGTTTGATTGGGTACCTACGTAGAACGAGCATCCAAAGAACAGAAAATAACTTTCAGCAATTAACCTCGTTTACAATTAAATAAATTTCCATGCCAAACTGTAAGCAATGATTTTATCATAGTCACTGTCTAGTGTCTAGCTGCTTAAATCTGACAAAATACGTAGTATGCATGTCGTCTACACAGTCATTTTTATTTATTATAATAGTGTGCTATTACTGCTAAAATCAGCTGAGGGATGCGAGGGTTTCTGTAAATTGCAATTTAGGCGATAGACTGGCAACCTGTCACTACAGCAATTTACAAACAAATCTATCTTAAATAACCATCAAAACTTTGTCAGACGTGGCGGAACGACCTTTGCTTAGGTCGTTTACACTCTGCCTACCCCATTAGGGATGAAGGCCTGATTATATATATATGCTAACTACTGGCATTCCAGTCCAGGCCACACAAAACAAATCTACAATAAATTTAGTTCAACTACTCATCAACAGATGGCATTGTCCTCCTGGACGAGGACTACGTGCGTGGCCGCAAAGTGTTCGGCCAGGTGGTGTGCACGTTCCGCTACGGCCGCGAAGAAGATGAGGTTATGGGGCTGCACTTCTACAAAGAGCTGTTCTTGGCTTCTGAGCAGATCTATCCGCCACCCGAGAAGAGGAACTATGACTTGACTAGGACACAGGTAAATCATCTTACCGGCAGTACAGATTGTACTGAGCTATAGTCTAGTCTTTCTAAAGAGGATGGGGCTGTATTTCTGCAAGAAGCTTTTCAGATCTATCCTCCCCGTGAAAAGAGGAGCTACGCCTTGACTAGGACACAGGTATGGGATTATGTTTTATTTCATTACTTATTCAAGATGGGTTTACTTTTGTCTCCAGCCTTGACAAGTTGGGTTGTGCTAGGCAGCCTACCATAGAAAAGAATAAGTCGCAGACGACAGCCTACCGCTGTGATTCCTTTGCCCAGAGTTTAGGTAGATCTTAAATTCAGTACAAAGTAAATTTTTCATTCGACTTTTCTTGGGCACATTCTGAACGTTGCTTTATTATAGAACTACACGTAGGTATAACCCGTAAAACTGCAGTCCAGCATACATAGATAGATTTACTTAACAATTTTTACTCTACATTGCCGTCTGTACTGTGTAAACAATAACAAAATACTTTGCCAACTGGGGTCTCGCAAGAGTTTACAAAGAACATTAACAAAATGTGTTCTGTGTCTGTACAAAAGGCACGTTTATAAAGTTGTACACAACTGCATTCCGCGTCGGTACACTAATCATGGCCTCCCCTTGCAATATCAGTGGCTGTTGGGACGGATTCAGGTAACGTGGGGGGCTATAATGTCCCCCATTGGTTTTTTAACCGAGTTCCAAGTCGGTACCTTAATTAAGGCCTCCCTTTGCAAATTCGGTATAACTTACTAAAATACTAAACACAAACACAAAACTAAACTAATTGTCTCGAAGTTACCTAAGTCCCTCTAACTTAGGTAATTCCGAGACAATTTTTTTTTCAATGCTTGGGGTCAATTAGTCCCCCCTTGGTCTTTTTCATCTTAAGTAGACTTCGTTATAAGTGTTGCTTTCTGTATTAGTATTACTACTTAATCAACAAACTTTTCCCAAACTAAGGTAGCTTCTGGAGGCAATAAATAGACTCCCTTTTTTTCCATTTTATATCAGAGTTTGTACAAATTCAGGTCAAACACTGAGATATTGCCTGTATCATATTGACTTTCCATATTTTGAAAGCACTTACACACTTTTGGTGTGGATACGTATTGCACATTTTTTGTATTGTTGTAACGTGAAAATATAAAAATAACTTGAAAACTCTTTGAGCCTCACCCTAAATATTTTCAAGTCCGTCCCCAACACGAGCCTATTCGCGGCGTATGTTACACCGAAAGGGGGAATGTAATTACAATGTTATTTAAGTGTGGTGGACCACATTGGCGAGCGAACTTCCCCTAATGAGAGGAATCCTGAACGCACTGGTCCACACACTGACTTCAGAAAAGTTTTGTTTACTCGGCAGCGGTTTTGTAGGCCTTTCGGTAATTATTTTACAGTGCAACCACGCTTTAAATGAACGTGACGAAAAAAGGAATTATATTTCGCCATCCCCAACACGCTGGATTCTTTTATGCTGGACTGGGAGCGAGGGAAAAACATAGAATGTGCCAGCTGCATTTCCTCCCGGGTATGCTGTAAAAACACCAGCTAAGGGATCCGAGGGTTTCTGTATATTGCAATTTAGGCGATGGGCTGACAACCTGCCACTACATAATATATACAAGTCTACCTTAGATAACACTCAAAACTCTGTCAGACGTGGCGGAACGACCTATGTTTATGTTGTTTTCGCTCAGCCTAACCCATTAGGGATAAAGGCTTGATTATTTGTATGCATGTATGTATTTCGCCATCTTTATATTTGAAATAAATTTGACAGTAATCCTTAAACTGCAGCGCCCGGCTCACGTTCATTAAGAACTGCGTCGCACTGTACTTGCTAATGTCGGTCACTGATGAAACTTAGTTTTTGAATTTGGAATTAAGAAGTTTTAATATAGTTTGCGTTTAGTCCATGATTTTCGTCGTTTAGAGTTTAGACGCTTTTAAGTAACTTTCCTTTGCTGGTGGTTTTGAATTTCGGGCGACTGGAGTTGCTAGGAAAATTTAAATTTATCTCCTTGAAGAAGTATTTATTTACTCTTCCGAGAAAAATGGCGTAGTTTGCGCGATGATGAAGTAAAAAACAAAGTTCATCCCTACAGACTAGACATAATAAAAATACTACGTATTATAGGTATAGGTATTTAAGCCAGAACGTGATAAAGTTTTCAAGGTTTTTAAAGTCTGAATAATAATCTGCTGGACTGGGAGGGTTACGGTTTATTATAATTTAAGCGATGGGCAGACTATCTGTCACTTTTTCGATACATATTTCACTATAAAATTTCCCCTTAATATATTTTAGACGTAGCGTAAACGGCGTTTTACGCTTTGCCATGCCTAGCCCATTACAATTAGAGACTAAAGGCGTGACTTTATGTATGTATTATAACGTCCATTTTCTTTCAAAACAGGAGCGTCTACTAAAGAAGTTGGGAGAGCATGCCTTCCCCTTCCAATTCAAGATCCCAGCTGGAGCGCCAGGGTCCGTGACCCTGCAGCCAGGATTGGAAGATGAGGGAGAGCCCTGCGGAGTCCATTACTACGTGAAGCTGTTCGTTGGAGACTCTGAGATCGACAGGACTCACCGCAGGTAAGAACTAAGAGCCTTTTTCAGTAGCAGCAAATTGCAAATATTTATAGAGACCCCGTAGTCGTTGTTTGAGAAAACAAAGTCCGCAGTAGCTGGGTAACAATACTTTATTCAAACAGCAAGCAAATACAAAGCCAGGAAGGGTTGAAACGCCAGGGAACAAACAGCGGCGCGTTAAGCAAAATAGGCACGAGCCAGGCGTTCAGGGCAGCCCAAAGCACACTAGCTGGCCATACAGATTATACTATACATGACTAGGCCCGTATACTTCCACCGACAGGCGTAAAGCTACGTGCACTGAGACAGTAAGCGCAGAACAATCCCGGTGAGGTTTCTCCACACCTCATACAGTCGTCGTGAACACAACGATACCGCGTTTCTAATACTAACACCGCCATCTGTATTCAGCCACTAGTACTAATGTCCGTAGTGTTGTGGTTGTCCATCTCCTTACATACTCTATTAAAATTGGCCTCCAGCTTGTTGACATAATTATCACGTTCGGCATGAGTTGTAAAGCGAATCCCCCGTTTCTTGGAATAACCAATTAGGCCCGTATTTATAATCAGCTCTTGAAACTGACAGCGAGTCATAAATGTAATTTCAGTACAAAATGACCTGTCAAATCCATACTTAATATTGCTCCCAATCTTGAGATCGCATTATAAATACGAGCTTTAGTCTGGTTTTGCGATAACTGCATTAAGAGGGACTGATGATATTCTGACCCACAAGCCAGAACAAACGTTAATTAAATAGCATTTTTAATGGATAATTGGTAAAACTTTACTCTCCAGCATTAAAAATGCATCAAGGGCAAATCTATCTCAAAATAAGTGCAAAATCTAATCTCCTGCACGTCATCTAATGTTTTTCAGGAGCACAGTCGCCCTTGGTATCCGCAAGGTGCAGTATGGTCCCTCCAAGCCTGGCCCACAGCCCTGCACTGTGGTTCGCAAGGACTTCGTATTGTCACCTGGACAGCTAGAGCTGGAACTCACTTTGGATAAACAGGTACAAATTATCAAATGATTGAGACGAAGTTTTAATAGGACAAAATTTTCTAAACACTCTTAAGTATCAATATGTTTAAATTGGGTTATGGTTTGAGCTGTATGATAAGAGCCAGAATTCTGACATCATGTCAGTCTTTGCCACGATAAGATTATGAATTTCGTTGTTTTGGACATTTTGTAGCTCTACACGCATGGCGAGACAGTGGCCGTAAACATCTGCGTCCGTAACCATAGCAACAAGGTGGTGAAGAAGATCAAAGCCTCCATCCAGCAGGGTGTGGACGTGGTTCTGTTCCAGACGGGGCAGTATAGGAACGCCGTGGCCCAAGTTGAGACTGCGTGAGTATAGACAAAACCTTAGCTATTTGAGAAAGAAGAATTTCTGTAACTATAGCAACAAGACACTGAAAGAAAAAATACTGCAGTGAAATGTGCTGTGCATTGATTTGACGTTAGACTCTTCATCTGGTGATGCGCTATCAATATCTAAGGCTAAAAATGCTGTTTGAGTTTGAAAAATGAGTTTCCAATAGGTTCGATAAATACTGCAGAGATACCAGCTACTTCTGCAGACTATCTATAAATGGAGAAGATGTTGTTTTTTTTTATACCAAATATGGGAGGGCACAGTTTTATGACATTATCTTCTTCTACAGTGACGGGTGCCCACTGCAGCCAGGGTCCAACTTGCAGAAAGTTCTGCACCTCACACCTTCGCTGGAAGCCATCCGCGACAAACGAGGCATCGCTCTTGATGGGCAACTGAAGAAGGGGGAGGCTGCTCTAGCATCAACTACACTGTGAGTTCTAATATTTCTTAGAAGATCATCATAATCATCATTAGCCATTTGTTTTCCAGTGTTGAACATAGACTTCTACCAAGCTTGGCGATATTGTGCCTTACGCATCCTATCATGGCCAATATTGTCTACATATTTTTTTCATCCTTTGAGCTGCTGGCCTTTAGAATCCTATGGATTGCTTAGTTTCAAAGCAGCTGATATACTAAATTGAACCAACGTGGAATTATCTAAGGGCTGTATTTATAATCAGCTCTCAAGAATGACAGCTAGTTTGAACTTGTATCAGAAAGGTCATTTCAGTATAAAACGACCTGTCAGATCGAAACTTAATATTGCTCTCAAGCTTTAAAAATACGAGCCTTAGTGATTAGAGTTCAATAATGTTTTTGGAAACAGATCAGAGATTATTATGAACTGATCGTTATTATGATGAAGATAATATTCGTATATTTTGATATATTCTCGAAATCTCCTAAGACTACGCACAAGGGTATTTCTTAACTTTTTCTGTTTTGCAGATTGCTAGACTCAGAGCAGCGCGACGCGTTTGGCATCGTGGTGAGCTACAGTGCCAAAGTGAAGTTGTACCTTGGAGCACTCAATGGAGAATTGGTTGCTGAACTACCCTTCATCCTTATGCATCCGAAGGTGAGGTTTTTAATGAATCATGGACAATGCAGTTTAAATACGTCCCCACCGAGAAGCAAGAGCCTATTCTGCATTAGAGCAATCATGTATTCCATGCTGGCTTGGGAGCAACAGAAAATCATAGAATCTGCCAGCTGCATTCCCTCCCGGGCTTGCAATGAAAACCAGTTAAAGGATTCGGGGGTTTCAGTATATTGTAATTTAGGCGATGGGCTGACAACCTATCACTACAGCAATATACTCACAAATCTATCTTAAATATCCCTCAAAACTTTGTCAGAAGTGGCGGAACGACTTTTTTTAGGTCATTCACGCTCTGTCTACCTCATTAGGGAGAAAGTCGTGATTATATCTATGTTTGTATATATGTATGTCTTACTTAACCACGTGGTCTCGTACACCGCTTATCGATTTCATACACAACCTTTGAAGCAAGCTTCCTCGTGTTATTTTTTTCACCTTTTTGTAAGAGGATTACCAAGTCACAGTACAAAACAAAACATAAAGTGTATAGAGTAACATGGCACAAACAGTAAAAAAAAACATCAAAATTAAAGTTTAGTCTATACTTATTAACATTACTGAACTGACTCGGTATAAATCACAGTCACAGCAGAAACTGCGACGCTGGTATTCTGCCAGCACCACGTGGTGAATCAGTCGGCACAGCTACGTAAGTAGGCTTGATAGTTAATATATACATATAATCACTCCTTTATCCCTAATGGGGTAGGCAGAGCGTAAACGACCTAAACAGAGGTCGTTCTGCCACGTCTGACAAAGTTTTGGGGGTTATTTAAGATAGATTTGTAGGTAAATTGCTGATGTTACAGGTTGTCAGTTGATAGTTAATATACCTACTAATTCTTTTTAGGAAAGCAAAAACATTTGACTATGAGTAGATATTGTCGTAGGGTCGTCGCCGCCGCTTTTATCATTACGAGTCTTCCGTTTAAGGTAGGATAAATACATACATACATAAATCACGCCTTTATCCCTTACGGGGTAGGCAGAGCGTTTAACGCCTCGTAAAAGGCGCTTTCGCCACGTCTGACAAAAATTGAGGACAATTTTAGATTATAATATGTATTGCTTTAGTGACAGGTTGTCAGCCCATCGCCTAAATTACAATACACTGTAACACTCGAGTCCCTTTTGCTGACTTCAACAGCATGCCCGGGAGGAAGGGCAGCTGGAACATTCTATGTTTTTCTATCTCTCCCAGTCCAGCATGGCAGAATAAATAATTAGGGGTAACATGGTAGGATAAATAATTTATTTATTTATCGTATGGCATTATTTGCTGCGAGGTCCAGAGGACAGTGCAGCAGCCGGTATTGTTGCACTCTTGGCACCGTCCAGGGTCACGTGTAGGGTTTTTAAGGTAGTTCCTACGGACGTGGAGCAACATCGACCTGTAACGACCACTATTAGAAACAGTGACCGGGACCGACGGCTTAACGTACATACATACATAAATCACGCCTTTATCCCTTACGGGGTAGGCAGAGCGTTTAACGCCTCGTAAAAGGCGCTTTCGCCACGTCTGACAAAAATTAAGGGGACTATTTTAGATTGTAATATGTATTGCTTTAGTGACAGGTTGTCAGCCCATCGCCTAAATTACAATACAATTTAACCCTCGAGTCCCTTTTGCTGACTTTAACAGCATGCCCGGGAGGAAGGGCAGCTGGAACATTCTATGTTTTTCTATCTCTCCCAGTCCAGCATGGAAGAATTTTTCTATCTCTCCCAGTCCAGCATGGAAGAAACGGCTTAACGTGCGATATATAAATAAAATCAAAATTATACCATTCAAAATTACAACAAAATTACAGAATATATAATAGTACTAAATACAGAATGTACATTCACCTCCTTTCCCCAGTCCGACATACGTCACACTCCGCGCCGGATTGTGGGCCACATTTTTAATCAAGAACCAGCTTAATCAAGTGATGATTATGACCGGTATAACCAAATTTGTCAACCCTTATAACACGCACACAAACACATGCCAAGTGCAACATGCCGTCTGTCGATGTATGACCAAAATAACATTGTAGTTAGGAGTGTCCGAGCTGTGACAAAATGAGTAATATCTTGGACTCCAACTAATTATAAATTTTTGTTCCAGGATGGAAGAGCGAAGATGATCCATGCTGATAGCCAGGCGGACGTGGAGATGTTCCGACAGGATACGGTGCACCACCAGGAGAGCGTTGAAGTGTACTAAATATTAATTATAAAAAAAATCAAAGCCCGTATTGATAAACAGCACTTGAGAGTGACTGCTAGTTTGAGCTGGTTTCCAAACCTAATATTGCTCTCAATCTTGAAATCGCTTTATAAATACGAGCCTATGTATACCACCTACGATATTGATATGAAAGTTATTAAGGACTTTTTCCCGAATATATTGATAGTCCGAATTATGTGTTCGTCATTCTGAAATCAGTTTCAAATATTTTTATTTTATCGTTTTTTACAGTAATAGGGTGGCGCAAAAGTACTGGCACTAAAGAAAATATTTTTATTTTTTTTATATGACATTTTCTGTCATTCTGTTGTTGAAAATTGTGTAGTGAACAAATGTAAAATACACTGAAAATAAACATGGACCGTTTTACTCTCCAAGAACGGGGAATAATTGTGTCAATGTTCTTACGGAATAATTCATCAGTGATAAGAACACAACGTGAATTTCGTCGACGATTTCCCCACCGTCCGGCACCGATTGGTCGCACAATTCGACGCTTTGCCACACGCCTTGAAGCAACTGGCTCAACATTGGATAGACCTAAGTCTGGGAGACCAAGAACAGGCCGTTCAGCTGAAAATATCGATGCTGTGCGCGAAGATGTGGAAGAGTGTCCAGAAACATCAACGAGGCGACGTGCCACGCAATTGGGCATTTCCAGACGGACCCTGCAGCGTATTTTGGTGAAAGACTTAAAGATGTTCCCGTATAAAACTCAAATGACTCATCAGCTGCTGCCTGCTGACCACCGAGCTCGTCTAGATTACTGCCAGCGCGTCATAAACCTCAACCTTGAAGAGGATAATTTTCCTTCAAAATTGGTTATGAGTGACGAAGCACATTTCCATCTCTCAGGGCATGTCAATAAGCAGAATACTCGGTTCTGGGGCACTGATAATCCGCGCATTATTCAAGAAACACCTCTACACCCACTAAAAGTTACTGTATGGTGTGGCATCTGTGTTGACAGAGTGATCGGACCCTATTTTTTCGAAGACGCTGGAGGCAATGCGATAACTGTCACTGGAGAACGCTACAGAACCATGTTACGTGAGTTTTTGATACCCAGTTTGGACGAATTGGGGCTGGAGCACATCTGGTTTCAACAAGACGGCGCTACGGCACACACAGCGCGCGACACTATGGACTTAGTGAGGGACGCTTTTCCAGGCCGAGTTATCTCTCGTTTTGGCGATTTACCTTGGCCTGCAAGATCACCCGATCTGACCAGTCCAGACTTCTTTCTTTGGGGTTTTTTGAAATCTCGGGTGTATGTGAACAAGCCACAGACTCTCGCAGCTCTAAAAGAAAACATTCGTCAAGAAATAACGAACATATCGCAGGAAGTGTTACGGCAAGTTATGCAAAATGTCATAAATAGGGCTCAAATGTGTATCAACTCTGGAGGTCACCATTTAAAAGACATCATCTTTAAATCCTAATGGTACGAAATTTAATGGCACAAATATACATTTAAAAAAACCTAAATCTAGTTTTCTAATTTAGAAAAAATGTTATAGCTGAACCAAATAGGGTCTTTACTTTTGCGCCACCCAGTATTTGTTATTAATTTAATTTTTATTTCAACTTAATACAAGTAATAATGTTTTATGGACAGACATCTTATTAAGTATTTTCTTCCATCCTGGTCTGGGAGCGAGAGAAAAACATAGAATGTGGCAGCTGCATTTCGTCCCGGACATGCAGTAAAAACCAGTTAAGAGATCCGAGGGTATCAGTTCATTGTAATCTATATTTTACAGTATATTATAGTCAGTACAGTAATATATCTTCCATGCTGGACTAGGAGAGATAGAAAAACATAGAATGTTCCAGCTGCCCTTCCTCCCGGGCATGCTGTAGAAGACAGCAAAAGGGACTCGAGGGTTACATTGTATTGTAATTTAGGCGATGGGCTGACAACCTGTCACTACACATTAGCAATACACATTACAATCTAAAATTGCCCTCAATTTTTGTCAGACTCGGCGAAAGCGACTTTTACGAGGCGTTTAACGCTCTGCCTATCCCGTAAGGGATAAAGGCGTGATTTATGTATATATGTATTTACAGTAATATACCTACAAGTCTATCCTAAATAACCCTTTAAACTTTGTCAGACGTGGCGGGACGACCTTTGTTTAGGTCGTTTACGCTCTGTCTATTCCATTACGGATGAAGGCGTAATTATATGTATGTATGTATCTAGATATATTTAGGATCTTAATCACTTTTCGGGAATATGGTCCTTGCACTCTGTGTACCTCAAGTATAATAGTTTTTACTTTAAATACATTTTGATATCTAGCTTCATTTAAATAACTAAATGATGAATAAATGTTATTCATATTTATAAAATATTCGGCAACTTACTTCTTGGTAGAATAGAGGTGAATAGTGAAGAATAGAGGTGAAGGTTGGAAGTCGCACTTGACGCGCGAAGTTGTGTGACTTTCTTCTCTCCTGAAGAAGATCCTCGTATAGCGTCGAAACGTCGAGGTGAATACCTCTATCAAACCCACAAGACCACCCGAATATTTTATAAATAACATTTAAATAAGATACTACATTATATTATTATGTAAATGAGTGCTCTTAAAATAAATTGTGTAGTCGAACTATATTTAGACTATGATAAAGCCTAAAATACATTCGTATTTATTCAAATATTCTTATATCTGTCTGATTTTATGTCTGGTTAATGCCAATTAAAATGTTTATTTTGCAAGTTGTTTTAAGTTCCTAGATTAAGACCCTTAAATAACGTGGTTGCTTATTAAAACTCTTAAAAACTAAGTAGTTTGTCGATGGAATGAATGGAAGTTCATGCTGAACTGGGAGCGACGGAAAAACATGGAATGTACTTGCTGCATTTCTTCCCAGGCATGCTGTGAAAACCAGCTAAGGGATTCGAGGGTTTCAGTATATTCTAATTTAATGGCGATGGGCTGACAACCTTTCACTACAGCTGTATACCTACAAATGTATCTTAAATAACCCTTAAAACTTTGTCATATGGCGGAACGACTTTTGTTTAGGTCGTTTACGCTCTGCCGACTCCAATACGGATAAGGGCGTAATTATGTGCAAGTAGAAAAGGAATTTCTGTCTTCTATCAAGCGGACATTTTATGTTAGTATTTAAATAAATCAAAGTTTAGTTTTGAGTATATTTGTAATACGACTCACTCACTATCGACTACATCTTGTTGCTGAGTTGTCAGTTTGAGGACAGTTGTCTGCTCGCTGATTAATCTCTAAATGTTCAGGATGTCTGAAGAGCTGGAACTGTGGGGTCTGCATTCGACACTATGGTACAATGGGCTTTCGAGTGCCCACGGATAGATGCACCTATTCTGATATTTTAGTTTCGAGTGCAGAATTTTTCTTACCTCGAATGCATTTCACATACATACGTATAATCACGCCTTTATTCCTTATGGAGTAGGCAGAGCGTACACGACCTAAACAAAGGTCGTTCCGCCACGTCTGACAAAGTTTTGAGGGTTATTTAAGATAGATTTGTACGTATATTGCATTTCACGGCTGATTGCAAAGTAGTTTCGACACTATTATAAGACTTTTACGTCAAATATTTTTGTTACAAATGTGTAGGCTTATAAATAGTACTCTGAATAAAAATACAACTTTAACCTGATCAAAATATATTTACATATAATCACGCCTTTATCCGCCTAACTGAAACCATTGGTTAGGCAGAGCGTAAACGACCTAATCAAAGGTCGTGACAGTTTGTCAGCCCATCACTAAAATTGCAATTTACTGAAACCCTCAGATCCCTTAGCTTGTTTTTACAGCATGCCCGGGAGGAATTGCAGCTGGCACATTCTATGTTTTTCTCTCGTACACAGTCCAGCATGGAAAAATAATAGTTTTATTCAAACCGTTTTACGTTACTGAATACAAATTATGGTGTCCCCATTGGGTGACGAACGTTTCACACATTATTTATTCTGAAGCAATGTTTATGCTCTAAATAATTCAGAAGCAGTCAGAATAGTTCAGTTCTTAGCCTTAATCCGGATCTCTCCTCTCAGTATTTGCCCAGAGCGCTTCGATCTAGTCTCAAAGCTGCAAGTGTCCTGATTAAATTATATCGCGTCCTACTTCGTTAATGTCAATACAGCTTTAATAAAAACTTCGACGAGTTTCCTGGAAATATTAGTAGGTAAGTAAGTTAGTTTCTCTATAGTGGGTGGAGAGATAAATGTTACCTTATCATTAGTAGTATAGAAGAAAAACAGTTGGAAGACAAGATTCAGAAGACCATGCATAACAGCTTTGAAATCATTGTTCCACTGAATGTATTTTAAAATATATCAAACTAGCGACCCGCCCCGGCTTCGCACGGAAGTCATCAGTGTTTCTCTACTATTGTATTATGCATGTATTATATTCCTCTCCTTCTCTTTTATCTTGAATCACTCTATCTATTAAAAGAAACCACATCAAAATCTGTTGCGTAATTTTAAAGATCTAAGCATACATAGGGATATAGGGACAGAGAAAGCGACTTTGTTTTATACTATGTAGTGATATGTTCTTCCATGCTGGCCTGGGAGCGAGAGAAAGTGCCTGATGCATTTCCTCCCGAGCATGCTGTAAAAACCAGCTAAGGGTTTTGATGGTTTCTGTATATTGTAATATATGCGAGGGGCTGACAACTTGTCACTACAGTAATATACCTAACAAATCTATATTAAAATAACCCTCAAAACTTAGTCAGACTTCGCGGAATGACCTTTGGTTAGGTCGTTTACGCTCTGCCCATTAGGGATAAAGGCGTGATTGTGTGTATGAATGTATGTTAAATATGTCATATTAAAAAACACTCTTGTCAAAGAAAATATAAAATTAGCTATTTTTCTTTAATTTCTGGCCTGCCAGCATGACAATTCTTACACAATTTAATTCTTCTAATTCTTATTTAGCCTGAGTGAATCATCCCACTGCTGGGCAAAGGCCTCCCTCTTCTCCCTCCATTTTGCCCTGTTTTGAGCTTCAAGTTGCCACACAATTTAATACCGATTACTCGTATTTTTTGTAAAATAAAACAAACAACAATGGCGCCAGAGTTGTCCGTTTTCCCCGTAAACAGTGAGCGGGCTACATATCCAATTAATTATGAAATTAATTGTTTATTTGCAAACTGTGTTGATTGGTTGTAATGTGCGGGGCCGTCAGCAAATGAAATTAAAATCGCAGTGATTGGACACCAACTGATGGCAAATATTGGCGGCAAACAATCCGATTGTGTGGCTTTTGCTGCTCGTTCAAATGGCCAATTTATGAATAGTATTTCCCTGTTAGACTGCGAGCAATAAAATAACATGAAATGTTCAGAATGATTCTTCCATTTGGTATGGGAGCGGCAAAAGTAACCTAAAATAACCCTCTCACCGGAGTCCGGCGTCAAACAGCTTGCTGTGTTCCGTCGGTGCGTGATAATGCCAGTGCCTTAACAGAAATCTTCTGGGTATGCTCGCTCCATCCTCAACTCTGTCACGGCCATCCCTGATCTTGTGTCTAGAGTCAAGGGCAAATCCATTTCTAATAAAAAATATGTTCATGTAGCTGTATACAGAGCATGCTGTAAACTATACAGTAGAAGCCAGTACAGAGACAGCGACAGTACCTGAGGGTAGTAGGATTCAATAATTGTACGCTTGTAAAATATTTCAAGTGAGGGTAGTACAACATTATCATCTCGCTGCTAGACAAAAACTATCGGCCGGCGCGAGTGCACGCTTTCTGCGCTTTTTACCAATTTTCCATCAATATTTATCATATCATTGAAAGCTGTCGTCGCTAAGGCAGACCAGCATTTGGATTGAAGATTGGAGAAAAATGTCGGGCCAGAGCTGTTGAAGTGAAGACCATCAGAGACACCGGTAAGTTGGCTGCGAATCGTTAACTATTATTCACTGGTGTTTTATCGTTGTTCGTACGTTTTTTTTCGCAATTATTATTATAAATAGATGTTTAATATCACGACTGCCGCTTGGTTTTACCGGTAGTGGTACTAGTGGTGCGTACAGACACGCACGTTTGTGTGTGTTTGTAACTACTGGTTCACAATGGCTTTGATTCTCGCGACATAATCCTAATAATTAGCTAGCGTTGTCACTTTCTTAAGTTTGACATAAGAACAGGATAGCAAATAAACACATGATTTTGACATTCCTAATCTGACATAAGTCTGTTTTTTTTTTGCGTAAAATAAAGAAGCATGCTCTATGCTCCTCAGTTCCTATTTAAAGCGTCTTACGTCAAATAAGAAATGTCAAAGTCATGTGCGACACCAATTCCGAACTAACGCTTACTAAAACAATGCGCGTGTTCATTTCCACACACAAGTACGTCAAACCGGCAGTTGTGAGATTAAAATACTATACCACCCCTCGAATCAGAGGTTTTGTACAGGCTGATAACTATCACGGTTTTTTTTCGGACTCATAGACGAAGAATTTGTTAACAAACATTTCAACTGGCGGTAATTCTGCACGCATTATTCCTTAACTAATTCTTAGCTAGCGCTGTCACTTTCATAACTTTGACTTAAGAACAGGATATAAAATAAACACATGACTTTGACATTTCTAATCTGAGGTTGCTTCCTTATTTTCAAATAAGTCTTATGTCAGAATTTTAAAGTTATTAGTTCATTTGCTATTCCGTTCTTATGTCAAAGTGACAGCACTAGCTAAGAATTAGAATTAGGATTATTATCTACTAGCGACCCGCCCCGGCTTCGCACGGAAGTTATCAGTGTTTCTCCACAATTATCAGTGTTTCTCCAGAAATTATCAACCTTCCTCTTGAATCACTCTAACCATTAAAAGAAACCGCATCAAAATCCGTTGCGTAGTTTTAAAGATTTATGCATACATAGGGATATAAGGACAGAGAAAGCGACTTAGTTTTATACTATGTAGTGATAGTGAAGATTACTATCTACAGTTAGTCTCGAAGCATTCGCAACCAAAACAACAATTTCAGCGAAGTCAAATTCATTAAAAACACAAAATAAATTAGGAGACAATCCCCGAAAGCGGCGCGACATGCCAGGAAGCTAACTAACACAGCATTATAAATTAATTCCGCCTTTAGAGTATCGTAAACAATAGAAACGTGAACAAAACCCATTCAGCGAAAACTTGGTGGAGAGCCCGCCAGCCGCACCGGCTTCTAGCCAACTTCTCAATGGGGCCTGAGATCTTAGCCAGGGGAGGATCCAGGGGACTGAGAGGTGAGGCCACGGGAGCTATTAGATAGGCAACTTGGTGGAGAACCCATCAACTGCACCGATTTATACCAAACTTCTTAATGGGGCCTGAGATCTTAGCCAGGGGAGAATCCAGGGGACTAAACGGTGAGGCCACGCGAGCTATTAGATAGGCAACTTGGTGGAGTGCTCATCAGCCGCACCGGCTTCTAGCCAGCTTCTCAATGGGGCCTGAGATCTTAGCCAGGGGAGGATCCAGGGGACTGAACGGTGAGGCCACGGGAGCTATTAGATAGGCAACTTGGTGGAGAGCTCATCAGCCGCACTAGCTTTTAGCCAACTTCTCAAAGGGGCCTGAGATCTTAACCAGAGGAGAATCCAGGGTACTGAAAGGTGAGGCCACGGGAGCTATTAAAACGTCAACTTGGTGGAGAGAACGCCAGCCGCAACGACTTTTAGCCATCTTAGCCAGGTCTGAGATCTTAGCCAGGGGAGAAACCAGGGGATTCTAGGGAGAGCCACATGGGTCACATGACGTGCAGAATGGTGGAGAGCCTGTCAACCGCACCGGTTTTTAGCCACCTTCTCAAGGGGCCTGAAATCTTAGCCAGGAGAGACTCAGGGTATTTTACAGGGACCACAAGACAGCCACCTTGGTACCAGCCCGCCAGCCGTACCGGCTACTATATAACTTCTAAATAGGGCCTGAAATCTTAGCCCGGTCCAGAGACGGTAAGGTAATAGGAGTCACAAAAAGGCAGAGACATATAGGAGCGCCCGCCAACCGCTTAACAAGAGCTTTTTGTATGTAATGTGATATACCATGCGTTTATTTTATTCCTGATTATCATCAGCCTGTGCCAGCCTGTCCTTTGCTGGACATAGGCTTCTGCACTCCATGACACGCTACCAAGTTCGGTTTTTAGCTGTTCTCATCCAATCTTTGCCTTTTGCCATAAGAACCTCATCGCCATATATATTTTCAACGCGCCCTGCACTATGATATTGGGCCCCTATTTGTAAGGGCCTCGTATAAACCCGGCCCTGGTTTAAGCTTGAGAACGGTAGAGCGAGCCGCAAGTTCGGAGCTCAGACTTCAAGACTTCGAGTGCGTTTGAATTTGTTTGATGGAATCGTATGGAATACTATTGGCATGTAGATGAAAACAGATATGGCTTTTAGGCAGTGAAACCTTCCAATAGGTTATTGTTGTGTAAGTTTTGAAGTTGAGGTCGTATAGAAGTTATAAGATCCTCAGAATTTGAAAATATGTAGGGAGTAAAAAAAATAGTTTACCATATTTTAGATTGTGATTCTACCCATGAAACTGAACAACTTTCTCCAAGGAAATAGGTCGAAACAAAATAAAGAATTTGGCTCTTCCATACAAATTAACTCGAACTGCTGACACCCTTTGTATAGGAGGGCCAATTTTATTTTTGTATTTCGGCCTATGTTCCTCAGTTGTTCAGTTTCATAGAATCACACCCTAAAATATGGTCAGCTATATTTAACATACTGTATAAGATAGTCGCCCCCAAATATTTTGAGTATACTTTCCATGCAGCTGCTATTCAAAATTCCACCCTGTATAACTAAACATCAGATACCTACAATCATTACTTGTCGGAAAGCATGTAACTCAAAACAGCTAGTTTTGTTTCCTTGTTTGCTTACCAAAATCTGTTAAATTTCAGACAACCCAAATTTCACTACAGCGGTTCAGCATAAATAGAAAAGTTTTATGAGCTGCTCCGTGAAATTTTATCCTCGTGAACTCCTCGTCATAACATTTGGAGTACGATTGAGAGATTCCGCAAATCCTTTAAGCCCCTACGCTAAGGCCATTATGATTCATTTTTGCGCTTCCCGTAACGACAGCCGTCATGTCCCTACCTTATTACCAACTTAGATCTATAGTTAAATCACTGGATTTTTAACCTTAAGCGTCAGTAATAAGGTCTTCATACCATCATGGTAACTACAGGCTGTGATGTTTTTCCACGAAAATGTACTCAGGCGAGCTTAACGCGACTCTAAAGCTAATGCGGCGGTGATCAAGCTGGATTTAAAACATGTAATCAACATTTATTCTGTTTGCTGTGAGACTGTCAGTCTCATCAAGGATTTGGGAGGACAGAAGGTTTTACGATTGATTCTATGGCGACGAGAAGTCAAACTCTTGGAGTCGAGAAGTCAAAGCGCTGACTTTGATATCGTTTTATTTACATACATACATATTATAATCACGCCTTTATCCCTAATGGGGTAGGCAGAGCGTAAACGACCTAAACAAAGGTCGTTTCGCCTCGTTTGACAAAATTTTGAGGGTTATCCAAGATAGATTTGTAGGTATATTGCTGCAGTGACAAGTTGTCAGCCCATCGCCCAAATTACAATACACCGAAACCCTCGGATCTCTCAGCTGGTTCTTACAGCATGCCCGGGAGGAAACGCGGCTGGCACATTCTATGTTTTTCTCTCAGTCCCAGGCCAGCATGGAAGAAACAACTTCGTACAACTTTCTGCAACTGTTCGTAATACGTGTGGAACAATTGCTCCACCACCTTAGTGTAATCATATCTTATAACATACACACATATACATATAAACATGCCTTTATGCCTAAAGATGTTTTTTAACGTTCCGCCACGTTTTTAGGGTTATGTATGCTGTAGTGACAGGGTGTTAGCCTTTCGCCTAAATTACAATATACTGAAACCCTCGGATCCTTTAGCTGAATTTTACAGCATGCCCGGGAGGAAATGCTGCTGGCACATTCTATGTTTTTCTTTCGCTCCCAGTCCAGCGTGAAAGAATCGTTTTATTTACCTATAGGTGTGTAGTACTATTATATATTCTGTGGTATAGGTACACCAGCACCTCAGATGCCCTCAAAAATAACATACGTTAAAAAGTTCATTGACGTTCGTACAACTTACATACATACATACATACGTGGGACACTCAGAAAGTTTTGCGACACTAAAAAAAATTGTTCTACAGGTACATATATTTTTATTAAATCTTTTCAAAGTACTCTCCACCAGCCTCTATACAAAGATTCATGCGTCTGAACCAGTTTTCAAAACACTTTTTCCAGTCCGCCGTAGACACCTCGTTTACAGCCTGCTCGAACGCAGCCAGCGCATCTTCCGGCGACGAAAATTGTATCCCCTTGAGCTGATTTTTTATTTTTGGAAATAAAAATAAGTCACACGGTGCTAGATCAGGGCTGTAAGGAGGGTGACGCAGGAGTTTGACTGGTGTGCTGTCCAGGAAGTCCCTCGTTTTGAGCGCGGTGTGTGCAGGCGCATTGTCGTGGTGGAGCAGTAGTCCGCGGAGCCCTGTGTTTGGTCGCTTGTTGCTCACAACAGAAAAAACTTCTGGTAAACATTTGGTAGTATACTATTCGGCGTTAATGCTTCTTTGATCTCGTAAGGGAATTGAGGCCAAGTGGCCAGTCAAATTAAAAAAGCTGGCGATCAAAATCTTCCCTCCGCTTCGAGATCGCTTCACTTTGGTAGGCGTTGGTTCATTTTGAAACACCCAAACTGTCGACTAGCGCTTGGTTTCTGGATCGTATTGATAAATCCAGGACTCATCACTTGTTACGATGTCGTAAACACGCCAAGACGAGCCTTCTTCAAATTTGTTCAGCATATCACGGCACCATTCCACCCGGGCCTGCTTCTGAGCGTCGGTGAGGTAGTGCGGCACCCAGCGTGATACTATCCTCCTCACGCGAAGATGCCCTTGTAGAATCTCGTGAACGCTTCCTGATCCAATCTTTAATATGTGCTGAATCTCCTGAGATGTAATTCGCCTATTATCTTGGATTTAATTTTTCACTGCTAGCACGTTTTCTTCCGTAATAGCCGTCAAAGGGCGACCGCTTCATTCTTCATCCCCCAAAGTTGGTCGACCGCGCCTAAATTCGTTATACCAACGATACACGGTTGCCTTGGAAGGGTTTTCATCCATAAATGCCATTTGAAGTCTATCGAACGATTCATTCGGTTTCAGGCGACACTTGAAATCGTAAAAAATCATAGCTCTAAAATGTTCCCGGCGCAGATCCATTTTTCAGTAAGACACGATACTTTGAATTGGCTCGCAAAAAATGTGGAGGGAAATTTTGAAAATGGAATACACTTATTTTTACTTACAAGTAATCATATTTTCAAAAAAGATTCTAACCGGCCAGTCTGCCATATATAAAAACTATTTATCGCAATACTTTCTGAGTGGCCTGGTACATATAATCACACCTTTATCCCTAATGGGGTAGGCAGAGCGTAAACGACCCAAACAAAGGTCGCTCCGCCACGTCTGACAAATTTAAAATAGATTTGTAGGTATATTGCTGTAGTGACAAGTTGTCAGCCCATCGCCCAAATTACAATACAATAGATTTGTATAATATTTAACAATATTTTCGATTTTCTCACGCAATTACGCTAGACTAGACTCATATGTGCCACCTGTCAAGACAAGACAAATGGATGTGACTCCTCGTACAAATATTAGTTTCTTTCTGGGATGTTTGCGATGAATCCATCACTTTATTCATTTTCCTAAGTGAACGGGTTGAAATAACATTTTATGTTAGTACGCTCCGAATGGATACTTGGTTGTACTCGTTGAGTTAGAAAAGTTTATTTTTATACAATTTCTATGACGTAAAGTGATATAGGATCTCGGTGTCACCGTGGTCTAGTGGTCAGAGCCATAGGCTTACGATCCGGAGGTCCTGGGTTCGATTCCGAGGGGGGACACAAAGTTGATATTTGTTAATTTATCACTTTGTAAGGTTTTTCCCAGTTTGGTTAGGACATTGCAGGCTGAATCACCTGATTAACCGAAAAGAAATAACGTGCTTCGGAGGGCACGTTAAGCCATCGATCCCGGTCGCTGTCTTTGATAGTGGTCGTTACTCAAACTATGTCAGAGGCCTAATAGCTGTGCTACTAGGCTGTTTGAAACCAGGGTTCATCGGATCGTTGTTCGACTCCACTCGCTAAGAAGAAGAAGTGCATCTTATGAAAGCGGCATCACAAGCTTTCCTGTAATTAAGGCTCGTAGAAAGCGATCTCAAGCTTGAGAGTAATATTAAGTATAGATTTGACAGGCCATTTGGATTGACATGACATTTCTGATACGAATTCAACTTGCTGTCAGTCTCAAGTGCTGATTATAAATACGGGCCTTAGCCCGGTTGCATTATCCTTCCAAATGAGTTAAACTTTGACGACATATTTAGGCTAGGTAGAATACCATTTAGTGTAGTATGTAGGAATTTAAAGATTTAAGCAACACAATAAAATCTTTATTAATTACCTCAGTGAATGACCAAATCATTTTTGATCGATTGTGTGTTAAAATTAGAAAAAAATAAAGGACAAATTTTTCATACTTACATACATACAAGGTGGCGCAAAAGAAATCACCCTATTGGAAGATGCTCTCATTTTTGCAAATGGCCGCCAATGTCAAATCTGTTTTGACATTTGTGGACTAGACAGATGCAGAATACAAGTGAACAAGCCATGGAGCGATACACTCCCCAAGAACGCGGAAAAATCGTGTCTATTTTTTTGAGTAACAATTCGTCTGTGGTGTTGGCGCAGCGCGAATTCCGTCGCCGATTCCCCGGCCGTCCGACACCGACTGCGCAAACACTGCGACGTTTAGCCACCAACCTTGAAGAGTATGGGACCACACGAGACGTTGCTAAGAGTGGCCGGCCCCGGAGCGCCCGTTCTGCCGAGAATATCGCCGCTGTAGCCGAGGACGTTGAAGTGAGCCCCGAAACATCGACCAGACGACGTGCCACGCAATTGGGCCTCAGCCGGCGGTCCTTGCAGCGAATTTTGGTGCGAGACTTGAAGATGTTTCCTTACAAAGTCCAGACCGTGCATCAGCTGCTGCCTGCCGACCGCCAAACGCGCGTAACCTACGCCCAAGCCATCCTCAATCTCGAGGAAGAATTGGACAATTTTTCGACCAAAATCATCATGAGCGATGAGGCTCATTTCCACCTCAGCGGTTACGTGAATCGGCAAAATTATCGCTTCTGGGGCACCGAGAATCCACGAGTGATGCACGAGGAGCCGTTACACCCGCTCAAAGTGACTGCGTGGTGCGCTGTTCACGCTGGAGGAGTCATCGGGCCATTTTTTTTCGAGAACGCCGCGGGTCAAACGACAACAGTGGACGGTGCGCGCTATAGGGCCATGTTGACCGAATTTTTTCTGCCGCAATTGGACGAATTGGGACTGGAGGACATGTGGTTCCAACAGGACGGGGCAACGGCGCACACTGCACGAGCCACAACCGACATTCTGAAGGCGGCATTTCCGGGTCGCCTAATCTCTCGTTTTGGCGATTTGCACTGGCCGGCCAGATCGCCCGATTTAACGGTCCCGGACTTCTTTTTATGGGGTTTTTTGAAGTCTCGTGTTTACGTCAACAAGCCTGAGACCTTGGAAGCCCTCAAAGACAACATTCGACACGAGTGCGAGAATCTGTCGCCCGAAGTTCTCGCCGAAGTGATGAAAAATGCCATAAAACGAGCCCGTATGGCAATCAATTGTAACGGCGCCCATTTGGCCGATATCATCTTCTCGACTTGACCAGTAAAATTCTAAAGGTGCAAATAAATATAATCAAAAAACAGATTCGAAGTTTTTCATTTAGAAAAAAAATGAGAGCCAAACAACATCGGATGACTTCTTTTGCGCCACCTTGTATATATAATCACGCCTCTATCCCTAATGGGCTAGGCCGATCGTAAACGACCTTAAACAAAAGTCGTTCCGCCACGTCTGACAAAGTTTTGAGGGTTATCTAAGATAGATTTGTAGGTATATTGCTATAGTGACAGGTGGTCGCCCATTTGCAAAATTTCAATATACTGAAATCCTCGGATCCCTTAGCTGGTTTTTACAGCATGCCCGGGAAGAGATGCAGCTGGCACATTCTATGTTTTTCTCTCGCTCCCAGTCCAGCATGAAAGACTTATTTTTACTTAGCTAGAATCCAAGTCTTATTACTTTGTTATTACTGTAGCCATGTAATACATTATATGTCTGATGTTCTGTTATTCAGTCTCGCAATTAGACAACACAATAATGAGTGAAGGTAACGTATATTCCAGGTCTTTGTATCTGGTTTGAAACAATTGGTAGTAAAGACTAATGTTTTTGTTCCATGCTGGCCTGGAAGCGACAGAAAAACATAGAAAGTGCCAGCTGCTTTTCCTCCTGTGCATGTAAACACCAGTTAAGGGATCCGAGGGTATCAGTATATTGTAATTTAGGCTATGCTATGGGTTGACAACTTGTCACTACAGCAATATGCCTACAAATCTATCTTAAATAACCCTCTAAACTTTGTCAGACGTGGTGGCGGAACGATCTTTGTTTAGGTTGTTAACCCAATTAGGGATAAAGGCGTGTATGAATGTATGTATGTATGTACTAATGTCTCTTCAATGCTGGACTGAGACCGATAGTAAAACATACCTACCAATTTATCGAACAATTTATCACAAAGAACAATTACATGAGCAATTTAGCCACGAAAAGCACTGCTTATTCCTACAAAGAAATTTATTACAGCAGACCTAATAAGAGAGTAATAGAATAAAACGTTATGCAGATAAGATGTGCAGAATTTAAATATTTTATCAACATGAGCACCTTATTTTTTTCTAGTCGCTTCTCCTCCCAGGAAAGGTACCTAATGTTGGAATCAGTAGACATACTTACATTGTATTTAGGTTATCGGCCTTGCCCTAAGAGCCTTTGTCTGACAACCTAGCATTATAAAAAAAACACTTATCGTTCTTTCTTTAGAAAATACTAGCCTTTTACGCTGCAGTTTCACCCGCGGTTTACTTGATGAGATTTCCCGAAAGAATAATGTACTTTCCAGCGGTAAAAAATAGCCTTACTTACTTAATTTGAACGTAGGTTTCCAACGGGGAAAGAACTTTTGAAATTTGTCCAGTAGTCTTTGAGTTTTTTTCGTTATAAACATACACACACACAGAAAAATACAAATATCGAATCTTTCCTCTTTATAATATTACTAGATTTCTGTCTGCGGTGTCACCCGCTGCTAAATAAGTTTTCCCAAGGGAATGATGTACTTTCCCGCGGAAAAAAAACGCCTATGTTATTCAGGCCGAACGTAGCTTTGTTATGGTGAAATATTTTTTGATATCAGCCCAGTAGTTTTCGAGTTTGAATAAACAAAAAAATAAAAGTATCAAATAATAATAATAAAAGTAACGAATGTTACAGCCATACATACACACACATACACACAAATCAAATCTGTCCTGTTTATAATATTATTAGTATATAGATGTTCTAGAGATAACATGACCCTTAAACCTTATCGAACATGGTAAAAGCACCTTATTATGAGTTGTTTCTCTGCCTACCCCGTAATGAACACAGGCGTGATGATATGTATGTTATGTTTTCTACTCTCGCAATTAGACAGCATAATAATGAGTGAAGTGACCTAGATTCTAGGTCTTTGTATCTGGCTCCAAATAATTAGTACTCTAGTCCTTTAGCCTGTTTTGTAGTAAAGACGTATGTTTGCATTGTCTTAGAACTACAATGTTATTATTAAACTAAATTGATTGAAGTTTAATGTAATATTGTTACCTACATGTTTGGTTACAAAATATATTCGTTGTTTTCGTGACATCTCCCAACTTAAAAATGTAAAATACTGACTAGTTTTCCTAGCAAATCTCTATCATAAACTCGCTAAAAGAGGCCCCATTTTAGTTAGCTAGTGCTTCTTTCCGGTCGTTCCCTTAATGCTCCTCAGCATTCAGATCCTGACTGTATGTCAAACTTCTTCATTGGGTCCGGTTCTGTGCCAGATGTACCGCTCCCTGTATCTGGCTTCCAGTCACCTCCTTGAGTTGGTTTACATCTAGCTGGCGCTGTTCCTCTAACGCACATCCCCTCCATTTGTCCTAGAATGATGAGTTTCTCCAGGCTGTGCAATGGGGTTTGAAGAAACATTGGATCCTTTCCTACCACGTAGTCAACAGGCGCTTGGTGACCTTCAGCTCTTCGAGGATGGAGACATTAGCTGCTTTCCCCAGCACAACACTTCAAAGGCTTGGATTTTGTTGCGTTCCTTTTTCCTGAGACACCAATTTCCACCCCGTACAGGAAGATAGAGTAGACCAACGTACGAAACAAACGCATCTTAGTTATTATTTTTAACTTGTATTAGTATATTTCTTTGACTTGTTGTCTATATCATTTGATGAAGGTGACCTCATCTCAGGTGGTCTCAACTCTACTCTTCTGACCAAATGAAAGTACAAGATTTCTGCATTGTAAAGATTCAATTTATCAACCTCCTACATCTAAAGAAATTTGTAAATGGATAGCGTCAAGCAGATGTTGATACAAACAGCATAGTAAATGCGCATTTCATCTTCAAGCAATCAAACTTAGCAACACGTTGTCAACAAAACTTTACGAGTTCCATCTTCAAACTACAAAGCTGCTAGTTTTGACATAAATATAACACTAGAGTAGTTGCGAAGGAAGCGCGTCACGGTTCGTATAATTCATTAGACAATGTGCGTACAAGTCCTTGGCAAGTTGGAGCTAGAGTGCTATATGAGGGGGCCGTAGCTTCAGCGGATAGCGGATTTAAGTTTGTACGACGCGGTTCTCAATGTACGTGGGCAGGGCGCTGCAATATAAAGAGAACTGTCAAATCTCAAGATGGCGAGGTTTGTTTCTTTTTTCGCCACGTAGTTAATTTAAAGTGTGAGTGTACTGTAGTGTAGAGTAGTTGGAAGATAGCTCGTCATGGTTTGTATAATTGATTAGACAATGTGCGTACAAGTCCTTGGCAAGTTGGAGCTAGAGTGCTATATGAACAGGCCATTGCTTCAGCGGTTTCAAGTTTGTACGACGTGTTTCCCAATGAATATGGGCAGGGACGCTGCAGTATAAGGAGAACTGTCAAATCTCAAGTTGGCGGCGTAAGTTAATTTTTTCGCCACGTTCATTTACATCTTAGTCGTACAGTAGAGTAGTTGCAAGAAAGCGCGTCACGGTTCGTATAATTCATCATTAGACTATGTGCGTACAAGTCCTAGAGTGCTATATGAAGAGGCCATGATTTCAGCGGATTCAAGTGTTAAGTTAGTACACTCTAGGCGATACCTTCTATGGATTGCGACTAGACGAAACTATGAAGAAAGCCAGGTTTTTTCCTGTAAGCAGTTTAATGACTTTCAGTCGACGAGGCGACGTAACTTATTTTACTTCGGAAAAATTGATAATTTTCTGAAAATGTTAGAAAATAATACACACATACAAACACACACACACACACACACATGGTCACGTTTTTATCCCTAATGGGGTAGGCCGAGCGTAAACGACCTAAACAAAGGTCGTTCCACCACGTCTGACAAGTTTTGAAGGTTATATAAGATAGATTTGTAGGTATATTGCTGTAGTGACAGATTGTCAGCCCATCGACTAAATTGCAATACACTGAAACCCCCGGGATCCCTTAGCTGGTTTTTTCAGCATGCACGGAAGGAAATGCAGCTGGCACATTCTATCTTTTTCTCTCGCTCCCAGTCCAGCATAGACGATAGAAAATAATAAATTAATATCTCAACCGTAATTTAATACTATATACCAGGGTTCATTGGGTCGATAGACTCGATACCCACTCGAAAGAAGAAGATTTAATACTATAGTTGTAATATTAAAAATTAAAGTCGCCGATGTCAGCAACAACCATACAAATTGTCTTTTAATAACCATTGAAGAACAATACGCTATAATATGTATCTATTGACCATATGAATATGCTGATAAAACAGATATTTTCTTTGAGCTTTTGGACAATATTATTACAAAAGTAAAAGATTTTAAAAATATATTATTAATTGGGGATATCAACATAGATATACTACCCACTAACGTAACAAACTTACATAATCCTGTCGAATATGTTGGTCTTTTGGCTTCACATGGGTTAACTTATACTCATGAATACCCAACCCGTTTTAAAACATGCATAGACCACACTTTTGTAAAAACAAGACAACTCACAAAAACTATTGTATGTAACTCAACAGGAACCGATCACTTGCCAGTCATAATCGCAATTAACAAAAAGAAAAGTAAAAATATCATTAAACATAAACCTAAAATCTATATGCAAACTGATTACGAAACCGTATATAATACATTAAATAAAATTGATTGGGAAAAGCTTCTAGTAGATAAAGATCCAAATGAGAGTACTAACCTGTTCCTATCAATACTATGTAAAAATATACCACACAAAAAAATATCTCACGCAGGAAGCGAACCATCAAACCGTGGATTACACTAGGCTTAATTCGATGCATGAAAAATAGGGACAGGTTAAACCAAAAGCTGAAAAAAGATAAGGATAATCTTATTCTTGGTATAACTTATAAGCGATACAGAAACACATGTAACAATTTACTAAAGAAACTTAAAAGGTTCTACTACAGGACAGAACTTGCTAAACATAGATATAACCTAAAAATACAGTGGAATATAATCGAAGAAGTTGGCCACATATCAACACAAAAACGTACACCAGCAGACCTACTTACAATAAAATCAAATCCAGTGGCATCACTAAACGAAGTAAACAAATATTTTACTAATGTAGGCAAAAATTTAGCTCAAAGCATTTTGGTAAACAAACAAACCACGGAGAATCACCTGGCAACGAACCTTCATCTTTTACCCCCTTCAGATTATTTTGCACTACTTCCGACTGACGACGATGAGATCTTACGCACTATAAAAACACATAAAAATACTCACTCACAAGGATGGGATGGAATTACATCGATGTTTTTGAAACAATTCGCCTGCATTCTGACTAAGCCAATAGCGATCATCTGCAATGCTTGTTTTGCAAGCGGTATATTCCTGGATGCCTTTAAAAAGTCAATTATTATCCCTGTTTACAAGTCAGGGGACAGAGATAGCACCTCTAACTATCGACCAATTTCGTTATTACCCACAATAGCTAAAGTAATAGAAAAGATTATTAACCAACGGCTTATTCAGTACCTCGAAAACAACAATTTATTATCTCATAACCAATTTGGTTTCAGACAAAACGATCTTCCGAAGATGCCATTTCGAAACTGGTCACACATATTGTTCAGAGTATTGACAATGAAAAAAAATGCGTTGGAATATTTCTTGACTTAGCCAAGGCTTTTGATACTGTCTCTGTCCTCATACTAATAAAGAAGCTAGCACTTAAAGGCATACGTGGCACTCTTTTAATGCTTTTAAAAAATTACCTTTCAAACAGATCACAAATTGTAAAAGTTGAAAATAACATGAGCGACGAAGAGAAGATTATTTTTGGAGTGCCACAGGGTAGTATTCTTGGGCCGACCCTATTCCTTGTATATATTGATGACATCTCTAATTTAAATATACCAAATGCAAAAGTCATCACCTATGCAGATGACACAGTTATCACTTTTACTGCTAAAACTTGGGACGATGTAAGTAAGTACGATGACGATGGTTTCAAAATCATGACAGATTGGCTAGACACTAATCTATTAACTTTAAACGAAACAAAAACTAAAATAATTCCTTTTACCATCAGAGCTAATACTCAACCGGAGCCGGATGTTCTGAATATACGGATAAGTACACAGTTGTTCTGGTATAAATAACTGCTACTGTTATAAAATTGAAATTGCTACTTCTATTAGGTATCTAGGCGTGTTAATTGATAGGCATATTAAATGGGACGAACATATTAATATGCGCTCAGGTCGAATAAGCAAACTATTTTATATGTTCAGAAATTTACGTTACGTTTGTGACACAAAATTATTAAGAAGCATATATTATGCTGTCTGCCAGTGTATATGCACGTACGGGATAACAGCCTGGGGAGGGACTTACAAAACGATTCTTCTACCAGTTGAGAGAGCTCACCGTGCTTTACTAAAAATATTTCACTTTAAACGGTTTAGATTTTCTACTGAGTCCTTATATAAACAAGCCAACGTACTAACGATCCGTCAACTATATATACTAAGTGCAATCTTAAACAAAAACAAATCAATTCCCGAATATGATGACACCCGAAGACGTAAAGATAAAGTTTATAAAAAACCGCATTGTAGAACGTCCTTTGCTCAAACATTCTTCACTTTTAGGGCCCCTTTCTTATATAACAAATTGAACTTCATTGAGCACACACACACACACGTACTTCCGGTTTGAGTTTCTAGACTAACAATACTAATTTTAAGATACATTACTAACATCTTTTCTTTTTTATGTCTCTTATCTTTCTTTAGCACCAAATGCAAAAAAAAACTATTAGCATAGCAATAAAAGGCACAAAAAATATTTTTATCAAGTATCCAGCAGCAACAATGACACCGCATCAACAATCAATACCAACTGATAAGAGGAGATATTCTCTGCGATACAGTGCACACTAGTGCAGAGGGTTTCAAACCTTATTTAAGTTGGCCTATTGTAATTCGTAAAATGTAAATCTTAACATAACAATGTAGCATAACATTGTAAGAGGCTAAGTTTTGAGATCAATAAACTATTTTATTATTATTATTTATTATTACATATGTCGCGAGCGTCCGCTTATGACGAGTAATAGATAGCAGATCACTAATTCGTCGCTCGGGACTGGGCCGCTGTAGCTTAGTCAGTTAAAGCGACGAACTTGTTATTTTCTAATATTTTCAGCATTTTGAGTGCAAAAAACTATTTGATAGAAATAGAGTTGTATATTGTCATATCAGTAGAACATTTTGAGTTAAAAAAAACATTTTCTTCATTGCAGCAGATCCCATTTCTGGTACAATTAGACAATCTACCTTGAATCTCAAAGTGACCAACACAATTTGCAGTGGAACTCACTGCCTGTGCCAGATATATCTTCGAATAAATAAATCTTTTGGATAAGCTCACTCCATTGTTGACGTTGTTTATATCATATACATGAGCTAACCCCTAAAGAGTCAAGAGCAATAAAATTAAAAGGATACTTACCTACTATGCTTAGGTACTTACTAATATTTGTTATTCCTTCCCGCTGTCTTCATGGCCGCCATAACTTACCCACCATTCCCGCCCCTGCAATGCCGTCTTGAGAATTCACCAGCCACTTTATTGTTCGCAGAATTGCATGCAAGTTAATTATTTAGAGCCTGCACCGGATTTCCCGAAACTTTTGTCTGCATACAGCTTTGCTTTTCGGTTCATAAATACATTCATACAATACAAACTATCACGCCTTTATGCCTAAGGCAGGGCGTAAAATATGAGAGGCATCAAGCCACGACATACAAATATTAAGGGCCATAATTTTTTGATTAAAATATACATCGCTATTGTGACAGACAACCTTTCACTCTCAGCTCTTCACCTACATTACAATAAACGAAACCATCGACTCCCTTTGCTGGTTTATAGAGCATACTCTGAAGGAAAAGCATCTGGACATTCCATGTTGTTTTATCGCCCCCTTGGAAGCAAGGAAATTAATTTCCAGTAGTCTAGCATGGAACTAAATTCTCCTAAACTTTTGTCTGCATACACATACAACCTTGCTTTTCGGTTCATACACGCCCGTTTTGTAAATTATGTTAATTAGGTGGAATATACGCTGTTAGTATTTGTGGTCAGTTGTAGTGGAAAATGTTGCGGGTAGTGCTATGTACGAGGTGTAATATCCCCATTTCTAGGGTGATAACTTGATAAGATAACGTAAATTATGAATATTTGCTAGCGCAGTTTAAACGATGTTATTATTTAAATCTTTCTTGCACGCAGTTGTTCTATTAGCGTCTTGTTTTCGGGTAGAGTATAGTGAATCTTTTAATCGCCTAACTATTGCCCAATTTTTTTCATACATACTCTAATCCCTAATGGGGTAGGCAGAGTGTAAATGACCCAAACAAAGGTCGTTTCGCCAAGTCTGACAAAGTTTTGAGGGTATATTTAAGATAGATTTGTAGGTAAAATGTGTAAGAGCGATGGTGGGTATGTCTTCTCGCGAATCGTTTAGGCCTGTTTTCAAATAACTTGGACTGCTGCCACTCCCAGCAATGCATATCTACGAAGTGTGTGTATTCGTAAAAAAATATCCTGAGCAGTTCTTGACATCAGGTGCTAGAAATCCTAGAAACCATAGGAATCCCGATAGGCTAGTGTTCGAAGAGGCCCCTTAGGCTATCTAGAAATTACTAACAAAAAATGTTTGTGTATGTGTGTTAGACTTTATAATAAAATACCCATTGAAATAAGAGATTCTAACTTTAAATAATACATACATACATACATATAATCACGCCTTTATCCCTAATGGGGTAGGCAGAGCGCAAACGACCTAAACACAGGTCATTCCGCCACGCCTGACAAAGTTTTGAGGGTTATTTAAGATAGATTTGTAGGTATATTGCTGTAGTGACAGGTTGTCAGCCCATCGCCTAAATCACAATATACCGAAACCCTCGGATCCCTTAGCTGGTTTTTACAGCATGCTCGGGAGGAAATGCAGCTGGCACATTCTATGTTTTTCTCTTGCTCCCAGGCCGGCATGGAAGGATCTCTTGCTCCCAGGCCGGCATGGAAGGAACTTTAAATAACTTAAGACTAAATTGTATAAATGGCTAAACAACAAATCAATTTATTAGTTAGGTGAATTTGTATGATAATTATGTTAATCAAGTTATTTAATTTTAATCTTCATTGTTTTATATCCATTGACTCTTTTTATATTTATTTTCAATTTGATGACTATTATGAATTAATTTTATGTGTATAATATTTTTTACATGCCATAGCATAATTGTATTAATTGTACAATCATAATTGTATTGGCGAAACATGAGAAACTGTACGATTTTTGATGATTTTTTCGACTACCATGTTTGATGCAAATAAAATTATTCTATTCTTTTCTATTCTAGGTATATTGCTGTAGCGACAGATTGTCAGCCCAATGCCTAAATTCTAATATACAGAAACCCTCGGATCCCTTTGCTGGTTTTTACATCATGCCAGGGAGGAATTGCAGCTGGCACATTCTATATTTTTCTCTCGCTCCCAGTCCAGCATGGTATTTTTTTTTTGCAAATTAAATATAATGTTTTTATTTTAATTATAAGTCCAAACATCATCCAACATCAATGTCTTGCCTTTGTGCCATTTATTTGGGATCGGTGCAGGTATTCTTTTTCCAATGATACCTGTACAATCGTCAAATCAATATTCATACCTGTAGGATACTAGAATTGGTTGGTTACCTACTGAGTGAATGTGTATGTATATTGCGTATGTGTAAGTCTAAGGGCCGTATAATAAACATCACTTGAGATTGTCAGCTAGTTTGAGTTAGTAACAGATATGTCGTTTCAGTACAAAATGATCTGTCAAATCCATACTTAATATTGCTCTCAATCTTGAGATAGTTTTAAAAATACGAGCTATTTTCTACGAAATCAAACACCAAGTTTATACTTTCAAGACAACCTTTAATCTCGTTCAAAATAAAGTCAACAGCTGGTGAACTCTTTGAGTTTAGTTTTAACTTTTTACAAGGCGTAAAAACATAGCTGACCAAATTTCAGAGCCTGAACTTAGCCTCGCAACTGTACAACTTTCCCTAAGGAACATAGGCTGAAATCTGAAAAGAAATATATTAAGTTTCCTATACAAAATGACCAGGCTAGCTTGAACCATTTGATGGGAGAGATCTTTTTCTAAACATGTTCTTTATTCAATTTTCTGGGTACATACCCTAAAATTTGATCAGCACATTTTTTTACATAATGTAGTAACAAATCACATCTTAAACGATAATTATTTACCTAATACTACATGTTTTAAAATCAGTCTGTTGTAACTAAATGACGATGATATTCGGTAGATTCGCCATCTTGGTTTAGGGATATGTTATTTTTAGTGGGTAGATGACACGGAATAATTATAATAATACTTTTTGAATTACAAAGGTTCATGTTATGGACTAAAAAACTACACAGAATACATTTCCTGATTTACATAAAAATAGATATATTTTTCCTGATTAAAATAAACACTAGTGTAAAGTTTAAGTGTATTCAGATCTTTACACTTAAACTTTACACTAGTGTTAAATGACACCTTTGAACATTGATAAGAACACAATATTTTATTTATTAGTGCCTTGTACTAAGTTTAACTCTATTTACCCAACGAAAACATAGTTTGCTTCATCTACCCACTCCTTAAAGATCGATCACCAACATCAGGGCGACTTGGTTTGTTCCATGTCCATATTCGATGCAAATAAAATATTGAACTTAATTTATTTATAACGTATTTTCAAAGAAACCAATCATATTATACTTTATTCAGACAAAGATATCACCCTACTTCTTTTGAAAGAAATTTGCCTACCCATTATAGTTACGTCAATAAAAAACCAACAAAAAGAACTACCGCCGCCAAAATGGCCGCCATGCCAGCGCCATTTTAGACATTACCCCATTCCCTGTATTCACAATCAAATGTCTTGTATTCATTGTTTTGAATGAACTGTGACAATTTACATAGATATTTTACATGAACATAACTTTGACTCATGTTAGATACAAGAAATTGGAACATATTCCATTGTCTTACTCATCATAAACTATAAAGCGAACAAATATTTATATTGTAAGCAATCAGTTAGTTTAATATATTGACATCGCCGCCCTGATAGTACCGATACGACCTTTATTCGATGTTTAATATTCTGCGATAGACTGATATCCTACTGATATTTTGTTTTCTTTGTAAATAAAGATTCAATAAATTATTTATGAGTATGAAAGCTAACATACAATGTCGCTGTGATTTTATGAAATTCAAGCGATTTTTGTGTAGAATTTACAAATGACAATATAGGATCCAATGCAGTATATCCCATACGATATGATAGGTCGTAATGTATTAGTTTAAACATACCTTACAGGTAAGTTAAGTTTAAGAAAATATGCAATGAATTCTTAAGAATACAAATAAATCTCGTTAGGTGTATTTAGTTTCACAATGTTGTATTGAACAACAAAACAGTTATCCAACTTTTATGAAGAAATATAAGTCTAAAAATATAAATTTAAAAAAAAAAGATCATTCATTTATAGGAAAAAGAGAGTGTCGATGTAACAAGATGACAGGGCAAAACAATAAAGACATATTTACTTTAGAATCTCTCAAAGAAACCATTTTGTTGGCCGCAAAAAAAAGAGGAAAAGCAATCGTAATATTATCCAGGGAAAATGGTCGGCTCTCGAGATATGTATCGAAGACTGTAGTTTTTACAATATATTTCTGTCGAATGGAATGACAAGGAGAACCTTGGTGTCAGAGTTTTAGTCACCTTATAGTTCAGTCTGCGTAACATCTGTGTCATGTGACCCATATTCAAAGCATCTAATGGTTTTGGGGAGAAAACTTCTATCGACAACCCTACGAAACGGAGAAGCAATATTCTCACAATAATTATAATATTTAATCTTAGAAGGAAACAAAACAAAAATCAGTGAACAAGGAAAACAAAAATATCCAGAAATAAATGTTGACGAATGTTTTGACGCTAAACATTTAGGTAAATATATTATTTATGATTGGAAAATTAATAACAAAAGTCCAAGACAAGTTGAAGTAAACAAAAAAGAGGAATGTGACGAGAAAATATGGTACTTCTTTTACGAAGTCCCGAATTCTACCTACAAAAATTTCAATAATAGAATACTTGCGGCCATCAAAATATTTTAATTGAATTCGGAATAAATAAATTATATTTTAATGTCAATAATGGCACCTTATAACACGAAACTCGGCTCGATTCTAGATTCCATCGGTTAAAACTAAAATTCAAATTTATTTGTCACTTTCAAAATAATAAAATTAAAAAAGGACGAGCGATTTATATACGCTCTATACGCTTTTGTACGTTTTCCCAGTATTTCTGATAATTTTATCCGCCATATCATATGACGGCTGATACAAATTACTGATAACGCATAAAACCACCGACTACAAATAAAAAAAAGAATACATCTCCTGTCTTTTTCCAATGTTTTAAGTCTGAAACTGACAAATAGATTATAATTTTAGTTTTAGCTGGCAAAATTAGAATCAAGCCCAATGCCACATAATTTGAAAAATACTCTTCAAAAAAACACGTTCCTGTTCCTAACTTACCATAAAGTAGGTAATTTATGCTCAAATGAAAAGTAAAGGTAGGCATCAAGCAAGAGTAGGCATTACAGCAAATGTAAATCCAATCGGTATTTGCATCAAAAGCTACGGAATGTCAAATGAAAAATTCAATCCGGTCACGAAGAGCACTCGGACTTAGCATTTTAAGCCTCGTATTCAGTTGAATTACTGCTAACCCTGTGGTCTAGTGATCTGAGCCTTAAACTCTTGATATGTAGAGTCTGTGAGTTCTATTCCTATTGGGAGACACGGAGTTGATACATTGCAAAATATGACCGGTTATTCAGAAATATTACGAGATTTTGTAATAAAAGCTTACCCTTAAATCTCGTGGTCTTATTAAATTGTATTACCTTGACAATGACAGGGCTATTTTAATTTATTGGTTAGTATTCTGAATAACGATTTTACCTTTTAATATGTGATTTTAATGGATAGATATGATGTCACAGTGAATGATATGTACTCGTACATGTAGGATAAATAAGTTTGAAACCAAATACAATAAAACATCAGAACTTTCAGTCACCTAGGTAAGTTTAAAATAATACACCAACAAACTTTTCGAATTTCACATTAGAACTATCACAAATAAAAATGGAAATGTGATCAGATATGTTGAAATTTCATTAGATATTACAGTTTAATATTACGGAGTCATTTCTTCATTTAAATAATCTGTACACGTTTATAACACACATTCAATACGTTTTTAATATTAAGTGACTAGAACTATTAATTCAGAAACCTGATAAAATTTTAACAAAATTAAAAATATCAGTTAGGTATGTTTAGATATTAAACGATAATACCACGGAATATTAATATAGTAAATACGTAATAATACATTTCATCACATTACGTTAGTTTTAGGAATAAAGGCGTGATTGTATGTACGATTCTATGTACGTTAGTTTTGAATCTGAGTTACTGTTAGATCGTCACATTAAACAAATACCTTTTTATTAGATACAAGTGTTTTTTTTATTTTCTAAAATTAAACGTCCCCATGTCTAATTGTCTAGTCACTTGAATATAAAAACGTTTTTCCTATCACCAAAGATAACTTTCCTAAGCTGACTTTAAATCCTTAAGAGTCAAGTACAAACTTTATTTACATAGATTTATTCAATTTTATACAGATAACGACGAATCATTTATCTAAGACTCGTTCACAATAGGACAGAGGAGAGGAAAGTTACCCACCTTCACATAAATTGCACTAAATAGTCTGCCTTTAATACTCTGTAACTGTACTCTGTACTTCATTCTATCTGGTGATACCATCCCAGTGTAAACGAGGCATAACTGTAGTAGATTTAGAACTAAACTCGTAGACATGTAAAAAAGTGGCAAAGACTCAGTCACTTACAAACTACTATATACATCACAGAATAAATCTTCAGAACAAACAGTATTGGAATTACTTCAGTAGTCTTCAAGTTTTAAGTGATATGTGGGGAATATCGAATTAGTCATTTTCTAAATAATTTGATTATTTACATAGTTATTTCAACATATTTTTCTCAAATAAATGACTAGGTTCTTAAAAAGTTATCAACAATATTTCAAGTAGGTACAACATTTTTAAAAAAGCAGGCAGTGTAAGCTACATTTCCTAACATCTACTTTCCAAGAGATCTTGAAGAGGAACCTAAAAAATTAAAACAAGATACTCCCCACACAAGTAAAATATTACATAAAATGTTCCTTAAAATTGTCACGGCGCCTGAAACGTTCTAGCTACGACATTTACATAGGACAATCCGCAAGAAATGTACAATGAAACAATAGTACGCTCTTGGCTTCCCCTGAAGCTGCCTTTAGCTGTATGAAATTATTACAGCTCTTTTTGTGGGTTTCTGTACACAGTTTCTGTGCTTTACCTCGGTTTGAATTCAGTTGGAGAAAATAATGTGTTTCTACTGTGCAGACGAAAATGAAGTCGTCTACATAAATGTTGCATAGTGAGCTTTGTTTAATATAAGGTTCTATTATGTTGGTAAATGGCGAGGTTGACCATTGTTTTGAGGAAGAATGGAATACAACAGAGGTAATCCGATTTGGAATTGTTTAATCTGTAACTGTAGTCAACAAATAAGAACATTCAATGGCAAAATTTGCAAATCTTCTCTCAGATTATTTTTACCATTCAATACTATTATGAGCAAGGTGTGCTCACGTGCCCTAAGTGCGCACGAAAGTTCACGGCGAAAATCAGCTACGTCAGCCATTTTCGGGCGCATTGAGCGCCGTACCGACTGGGAGTAGTCGCCATGGCCGAAATCGGTCGGAAGGATCATCATCATCACATATACAGAAGCTGAAACCAAACCAACCCATCCACAAGCCAACAACAGCTTCAAAAGCAAGAGCCTTACCCTAATCTAACCTACACACAGGACTCCGGGATCCGATTATCCAGCAGTTTCTCCTTGATGGCATCAACATTGAGGTCAGCTGCCGCGCGGAGGGTAGCTGACGCACTGCGACCCATGATCATGGGACGGACTGACTCCGCTCCCACTCCTAGCTCGCGGGGGCGGGCGCTCCAAGTCCAGGATGCTCCGGGGCCGTTGCATGCCTGGGGAAGAAAGTTGATATCAGTATAGTCTGGACTACAGGGCGGCTACAAACAATTAAAGATATAGGGCCTATCGAGTAGATAAAAGAAGAAGAAGTATGACATCAATGGAATGCAAGTTTGGAGATACTGTTTGTGGTGACGGCTTGCTGCTTCGTAAGTTTAAGGTAGACCGCACTAGCAGTTGCCGAATGTTAGTAATACACCTTATGTATACTTTTGTATCCTTAAGATGTTAAACTATGGGTTCTTATGGAATCTTTATCCAGTTCTTTAGTGAATTGCATTGTTTTAAATATAGCATTTAGAGATTTCAGTCATGCTGAAATCGGACGTGAGCTATTTCATAGTAGTTTTCATTATATTTCTGCTCCATATTTTTACCAAACTTGACCATTCATGCGCATAACAACTATAACTATATCCGCCTAACCAAACCATGAATTATTTATAAACCGCTTGTTTTGCAATAAAGTTATTTTGACGCAAATAAACTACCACCAACACAGAAACCAGAACCTAATTATCACGTTCCCAATCAATTTCCCCAGCGAATAACTGAATTAACACATCAATAACCAGTAACTATTATACCTGGCGTGACATTATTACCTACTAACTCACTACCTCTTAACCAAACAATAAAACAGCATTTGGCTATAAATTATTAGGCTCTAATGAACTGGATGACGCTAGCTTATGTATGAGTTATTTTAATGGCGTCCGGCTTGTATAGCCCCATCCAATCAGTGTTCTAATTACAATGGCGACACTAGCGCCCCCTATGGCAGTAGGGTTGCAAATGACCTGCGGGAACTAGGCTGCATAAACAACTTAGCATTACTAAGTCGCTTTGATGTCGTGACAATGCGCCGGGTTGTGTTGCAATGAATCAGAAACAGCAAAAACGACTTTGGCGCCCAACGCGGGGCCCTTTTTGTATATTTATGGCCAGAATTTGAATTTTTACACCAGAAATTGACGTTTCAATAGCGTTAGAAGACTTGGTGGCTCAGCTGACTAGACGAATGGCACGTAACGTAAAGATCGCGGGTTCAAGTCCCTCTTTACAGAAATTTCTAACCTCTTTATTTTCATGTTTTTTAAACTTGAATTCTTATCAACTGAGTAACATACAATCACGTGTAATAAAAGTCCAGCATTTAAAGCTACCTTCTCTCTCTATTCAATCAGTGTCCTAATTACAATGGCGACACTAGCGCCCCCTATAGCAGTAGGGTTACAAATGACCTGCGGGAACTAGGCTGCATATTAGCATTACTAAGTCGCTTTGATGTCGTGACAATACGCCGGGTTGTGTTGCAATGAATCAAAAACAGCAAAAACTCTTTTTGGCGCCCAACGTGGGGCCCTTTTTATAGAATTTAGGCAAGAACTAGAATTCTTATTAACAGAAGAATTTACTATTACTAGTAAATTAAGGTAAAGCTTTTAAGACTCCATCAGGCTCTATTCAATCAGAGTTCCAATTAAAATGGTGACACTAACGCCTTCGATAAAATTAGGGCTTTTAAATACTTTCTAGAGCTAGGATGATTATTGGCATTACTAAAACTCTTTATGAATTGTTTTTTTATGTCTAATGCTGGTCTACTTATGTCGAGTGGGTATCGAGTCTATCGACCCGATGAACCCTGGTGTCAGAGTTTTAAAACCGCCTAGTAGCACAACTATCAGGCCTCTGAGATGGTTTGAGCAACGACCACTATCAAAGACAGCGACCGGGACCGACGGCTTAACGTGCCCTCCGAAGCACGAAATCTTTTTCTCTTCAGACTATCAGGTGATTCAGTCTGCAATGTCCTTACCAAACTGGGGAAAAAATCTCAAATATCAACTTTGTGTTTTCCCCCTGGGAATCGAGCCCAGGACCTCCGGATCAGGAGTCCATAGCACTAGCCACTAGACCACGGAGGCAGTGTCTAATGCTGGTAAACAAATAGACAGAATATACATGCTGGTCTGGAAGCGAGAGAAAAACATCGAATGTGCCAGCATTTTCTTCCACGCATGCTGTAAAACCACCTAAGGGATCCGAGGGTTTCAGTATATTGTAACTTAGGCGATGGGCTGACAACAGCAATGTACTTAAAAAAATCTATCTTAAATAAGCCTCAAAACTTTGTCAGACGTGCCAGAATAACCTTTGTTTAGGTCGTTTACGCTCTGCCTACCCCATTAGGGATAAGTTTGTAATATACACACACACAATAGATTAATTTCAGGGTTAACTTTTAATTGGCGCCCGACGTGGGGCCCCTTTTTCGTAGATGTACCTCGGAAAAAGGGGCTTCTAAGCATAATCACCTATTTAGATTTGTCCTCTAGACTTCCCCTACACCTAGCAACCCTACTGCCATTACATTAGGCGTGTAATCCCCGCGTGAAACGTATCTCCGGTCGCATCTCCCCGAATTAGCCGGGGCATTGTCGAGAGCGAGATAAGGCTAAATTAAAACTAATTCAAACTAGACAGGCTAAGGCTGTTGACCTAAGGATGGACTTTACTAAAACGGATTTGTAAAGGTAGATTCCTACTTATACTTCTACGAAAACTGGGAGCGTGAGAAAAACATAGAATGTGTCAGCTGCATTTCCTCCAGGGCATGCTGTAATAACCATCTGAGGGATCCGAGGGTATTCAGTACATTGTAATTTACAAATCTATCTTAAATAACCTTCAAAACTTTGTCAGACGTGGCGGAACGACCTTTACTGATTCTTTTCCGGGCATACTTTAGAAATCAGTAGAGGAAAATGAGGGTAGAGGCTGACAACCTATTAGTATAGATACACATTTCAATCTAAAATTGACGTTAATATTTTGTTAAATGTGGCGAAACTGCTCTACTAGGCCTTACGTTATGCCTACTCTGTAAGGGATAGAGACATAAAATATGTAGGTATGTATGTATATTTCTGAAACTACATAAAAGGCAAAAACAATAAAAACAGAAATGGCAAGTTAATCATTTTGAAGCTAAAATAGCAATAAAATTTAGGTCAATGACCAAAATCTATGCCAATTCGCAAAGTTGCGACATGCATAAAACATTTTCGCAGTTAAAAAACTGTCACGAACGGCTTATTACGAGCACTCAACGTTCCGTTTTTGACGAAAAATAGCGGCATTTAAAATTTTCTTTTCTTTTAAATCAGGATCTCTACGATTCTACCGTAGAATGGAACGCTACCTTACTGCTGACACAGACTGTAGAGGTGACACAAAAGAACGGTCGGATAAAACTATCGCGGGACTTAATTAAAACGTCCCCTTGTTACCGGGACAAAGGTGTTTGTTCTGTTAATCAGGCCGATTTACTGCCCTGCTCTCGAAGCTCCTGGGGTCCTGGTACGCTGCTTTTGTGGCTCAGTCTTAGGCATTCGAGTTTGCTTATCTGGAGGTCGTGGGTACGATTTCCACAGGGTAACGTTGTGTTGGCAACCAATATCAGAATTGACCAGTATGAGTATGCAAACCTGTATTAGAGTCGTATATTTTATCTCTTTCTTTTTGTATTGTTGTCTCGCTCTTGCCTTACAAATGGCTACCGGTGTGGTTGTGTTTTTACAAGTCTACATAAAATAAATAAGTATTTCGAAGATTTAAGATTCATCGGGTGATATGTCAATTTATATTAGTTTTTTTAACATTCTACAGTTTTTTTACAAGTTACAACATTAAAGACAGAATCAAGTGATTGTATCTGTCAAGAAAAAGGGTCCTTGCTTCGGAGGCCCGTCAGTCCCGGTCGCGGTTCTGGTCTCTGGTTGTTACATAAACCATGCCAGAGGCCTATGTGATGTTAGGTGGTTTAGAGAAATCTCTGACATCAGGGTTCATCGCTTATTTCGTCGACTAGAAACACCCACTCGACAAAAGAAGGTACACTGAAAACTTCACTGGTACCTTTTTGCACGTTCGACCTATTAAAGTTGAAGAAAAATTACGCCGTTTGGGGTGGCTGTGTTGCCAGCTGAGAAAATGGTTTCTCATTCAGAGAATAAGTAACACATGAAGTTTTAAAGGAATTGAAGTTATTTATTATGCATTAGTAGGTTATTACAAGCACCTTTGAAATTTTGTAACGGTTACATCTAACGAGACGTTTCTTCCATACTGGACTGGGAGCGAGAGAAAAACATAGAATGTGCCAGCTGCAATTCCTCCCGGGCATGCTGTAAAAAACCAGATAAGAGATCCGAGTGTTTCTGTATATTGCAATTTAGGTGCTGGGCTGCCCTACAAATCTATCTTAAATAACCCTCAAATCTTTGTCAGTCGTGGCGGAACGTTCTTTGTTAACGTCGTTTACGCTCTGCCTACCCCGTTAGGGATAAAGGCGTGATTATATGTATGCATGTACATCTAACGAGCACTGAAAACATTTCAGCATGCATAGCATTTTCGATTAACGTCAATACAGATTTCATTTTGTACTTGATTGAGAATTCAAGATTGTAGTCTAGATAATTCAAAAGTTTTCTTCTGGCAATAGTTAAGAGCTACAAAAAATGCGATACAAAGTATAGGCCACCCAACTCGCTCCCTTTCGAATAGTTTATAAGGTTTGTTTAAATATTACTCGCAGCCGTAAAGCTGTAGCGTTGGGTCCCTGCAGAGCCAGAGATTCGGTATTTTATGACCCAACTGTGGGGGAAATCAGAGGCCATAAAACAAAGGGCCTTTTGATAATACAGTGCTAGTTTACTTCTATGCTGGACTGGCAACGATAAAAAATAAAGAATGTCATCATCTCCCTAGCCTTATCCCGCATTATACGGGGTGGGCTACCTAATCTTGGGGATTAAACGAGGGTACTGGTTTTTACAGAGAGCGACAGCCATCTGACCTCCGCAACCCAGAAGGGAAACCATACCCAATCCTAGATTAGGTCAGAGTTTTCAAGCCGCCAATGCTTAGCACTGGCCTCTGAAATGAAACGACTAATATCAACGGTATTAAACGATATTAACCGGAACCAACGGATTAACGTGCCTTCCGAAGCACAGAAAAAGCCCCGAATAAACGTACATATGAAATTCGAAAACCGAAAAACACATTGGTACTTGGCAGGATTCGAACCACGACCTCCCGCTCAGGACGCAGCGGCCCTATCCACTACACCATCGGGCTCTCAAAAAATAAAGAATGTATCAGCCACTTTTTTCCAGGTAACCTGTAGAAAACCAAAGAAATTTGTGACAGCTAGCTGAAAGCACTTTTGAAGCGCAAATTCTTACATGTTAATTTAGTTGGTGCAACCTAAAGTGGAAACAGCTTTTCCAAATTGTAACAATAATCAATGGTCCCGTTTAGTTTAAATCAAACTTACGACCAGGATATCAAGGTTAAAACCATTAAACCACAGAAGCAGTAAGCTTTAGATGAAAGCCGTGATATGCAAAAAGTTCGTTTCGAATTTTCGCGGCCTTCAGTAGCTTTTACACGCCTCGAATGCCGTAAGCGTTGTTACCCACTCTTACCATATTAATTTGACAAATTGATAGTACTTAAGTGTTCTCAAAGTAACTTGACGCAACGAAAACAGACGCTTTAGATGAATTTAATATATTTGCTTTTGCGAAGTTTTATGATCTTAAGTGCAGAGACCAATTTACATAATGAATGAGTCAACTTAATAAATATATAATTATTTAGTCTAGAAAAAGGTCGTATGAAAGATTTTTTTAATACCTAGTGTTCTCAGTTTTACTCGTATTTACTGTAATAATAATCCCAATGTATGATTTGGAAATATTTAATTTAATTTACATCCTAAAAACTTTGTCAGACGTAGCGAAACGACCTTTGGTTAGGTTGTTTACGCTCTGCCTACTCCATTAGCGTGATTATATGTATGTACGTATTGCTGTAGTAACAGGTTGTCAGCCATCGCCTAAATTGCAATATTCATACAGAAACTCTCGGATCCTTAGCTGGTTTTTACAGCATGTCCAGGAGGAAATGCAGCTGGCACATTCTATGTTTTTCTCTCGCACTTAGTCCAGTATGGAAAAAGATGAATTTTATTTATTGAGAACACAATTTTAACTTTTGCCAATTTTCAATTCTCAAGAAGTTCAAAACCCTTTATAAGAAAATACGAGACAGTTTGAACATATTTTTTATAATTTCAGAACCTGTTCATTATCATTTTCGTGACTTCCAAGAAGGCATGATAATGTCTTGGTGACAATATGGAAATAAAGTAGTAATAAAGTTTAGAAACTTTCACGACTTGTTCGTGGAAGGACTATTTATGTATCTCAAGGGATACTTAACAACAATTTTGCTGCTTAAATATATCAGACACAAAAGAAATCTTTCCAGCAAGTTAGTAAAGTAGTTTGTACACCTGACGTAGGGCGGACTTAAAAACAGGCAAGCTGTGTTCCTGAACCTTTTTCCACTTCTGTTATAATATCTATATGCTTACCTGTCCTGTTAATTATGTTATTCTTGTTTGTGTGTTTTTATTTTTTGCAATGTGTTTTGTGGAAATAAAGTGATTAGTATTTGTAAAATCTCAAAAATGTTTATTTCTAACTCAAATACAAAATGTTGTGACAGGGATTTCTTAGGCTTGTATTTATAAAGCGATCTCAAAATTGAGAGCAATATTAAGTATGGACTTGACAGGCTAATTTGTGCCGGAATGACAATTCAGATACGAATTCAAACTAGCTGTCAATCTCAAAACTTTGTCAGATGTGGTGGAACGAACTTTGTTTAGGTCGTTTACGCTCTGCCTACCCCATTAGGGATAAAGGCGTGACTATATGTATTTATGTATGTATGTCAATCCTAAGTGCTATTTATTAATACATACATACATATAATCACGCCTTTATCCCTAATGGGGTAAGCAGAGTCACGCCACGTCTGACAAAGTTTTGAGGGTTATTTAAGATATATTTGTCGATATATTGCTGTAGTGACAGGTTGTCAGCCCATCGCCTAAATTGCAATATACTGAATCCCTCGGATCCCTTAGCTGGTTTTTACAGCGTACCCGGGAGGAAATGCAGCTGGCACATTCTATGTTTTTCTCTCGCTCCCAGGCCAGCATGGAAGTAATACGGGCTACTATTATACTTTTTATTAATACGGGAATTAATAATACTTTTAAATGTCCATGGCACCCCAATGAAGGGAATACTAATGGGGGCTGTGAGTGTGATCGTATTTCTTTCATTAAGAATGACTCTAGCCGACCAAGCAAAACTAAGATTTGTGAACAGTTGTAAATTTCAAACAGTTTAGTTTTCCGTAAGAATATCCATCAGTGCCTTTTTAGCTAATTTCTGTATAAGTTGAAATAAGCTCGCTTCATCTCCAGTTCTTTCTCAGTCCCCACTGGTACTAGAGTCATGTCATAAAACAAAACCATCTTAATTCGTCTGCCCTTATACAGTGAGTAAAAAAAATACATACATAAATATAATCACGCCTTTATCCATCTAGAATTAAGCCCAATAGATACATACATATAATTACGCTTTTATCCCTAATGGGGTCGGCACAGCGTAGACGACCTAAACATAGGTCGTTCCGCCACGTCTGACAAAGTTTTGAGGGTTATTTAAGATCGATTTGTGCGTATATTGCTGGAGTTACAGGTTGTCAGCCCATCGCCTAAATTGCAACATACATTAACACTCGGATCCCTTAGCTGGTTTTTACAGCATGCCCGGGAGGAAATGCAGCTAGCAAATTCTACGTTTTTCTCTCGCTAAGTCCAGTATGAAAGAAAACCAAAACATTACTAAAACCATTGCAAGAAAATTACACTTGGTTTGAAATATGTTAAGTAAAGCCGTAGGATGATAAGGATCCTCTCATCATGACGTGTTGACAGAGATGGGATCGGCCCTCAGTTTTTTGAGGGTTTGGCGACAGGAGTGACAAATGCATTTCTTGGGCTAATTCTAGTTGACATTGATTTAGGTATTTCATTTAAACTAACTGCCTCTGTGGTCTCATGGTCTGAAACTTGGGCTCTCGATTGGGATATCGACGCCTTTTGGATACACAGTCAGTCTGTGTAACGAAAAAAGGGGTAATTTAAGGGGATTTTGCACTGCTCCGTATTCGGTTTGAATCTGAATCGTATCCGTGAGATCCATACTATACGTACTATTATTATTTATATTATATTATAAATGTGAAAGTAACTCTGTCGTTCTGTTTGTTTCTTGTTCTTTCACGCCTAAACGGCTAAACTAATTTGATGAAATTTGGTAGGACCATAAATGGTAACCTAGAGACGGACATAGGCTACTCTTTATCGCAAAAATAATAATTCCCATGGCAAATCTCATTTAGCCGCCGGTTAAACCGCGGGGCGGAAAGCTAGTTTTCATATAAAAGGGATATGAATGGGTGCGCAAGCTGTGATACATTTACTAGTAAGGCCAATTCGGATCAGAATATATTTGGGTACGGATTTGGATCAGGGCAAACGTGCTGTACCGATCATTATTATCTGATGCTACCGGGACCAATAGCATAACGAGAGATAGCTTGCAAGGTCCTCACTAAACTTGGAACAGTTGTTGCAATGTCCTAACCAAACTGGGGAAAACCTCACAAAGTGATAAATAGACAAATATAAACTTTGTGTTTCCGCCCTGGGAATCAAACCTAGGACCTCCGGATCGTAAGCCCATGGCTCTGACCACTAGATTACGGATGCAGTATTGGACTGTTGATTCTAAATTAGTCATAGGCTTTTTTTTTGTTTCGTGATGTTGTTTGTTTCAACATCACAAAACACAAAAAAAATAACCCATCTATCCTCCGTAGTCTAGTGGTCAGAGCCATGGGTTTACGATCCGTAGGTGCTGGGTTAGATTCCCAGGTGGAAAACACAAAGATGATAGTTGTCTATTTATCACTTTGTGAGGTTTTCCCCTGTTTGGTTAGGACATTGTAAGCTGAAGCACCTAATTTTCAGAAAAGTAAAAGGATTCCGTGCTTCGGAGGGCACGTTAATACTGACACCAAGGTTCATCGGGTCGTTCGATGTCGTTCAGGTAGAAGAAGAATAGTCCAATGCTTCTACCACAGGGTCAATAATTGCATATAGTTTTTAATAGTCTTCCATGCGAGATAAAAACATATAATTGCAGTATTTGACATATTTTTTAATGCGGCATCTTGAATACTCTTCCATGCTGGCCTGGGAGCGAGAGAAAAACATAAAATGTGCCAGCTGTATACCCTCCCGGGCATGCTCTAAATACCAGCTAAGGGATCCGAAGGTTTCAGTATATTGCAATTTAGGCGATGGACTGACAACCTGTCACTACAGCGATATACCTTAAATAACCCTCAAAACTTTGTCAGACGTGGCGAAACGACCTTTGTTCAGGTCGTTTACGCTCTGCCTACCCCATTGGGGATAAAGGTTGTATTAATTTATCTTTCTATCTCTATTTCAATTCAAATCATCTCTAGAGTAGTCGGTACATTAACACATGAGACTAATCATTATGTCTCCCCTACATCAAGTGCCGTGCCTCTGTCTGCCTCCGTCTGTGCCTCTGTCCAACTTGACAATCATTGGCCGCAGCACGACGTGGCAAGAATAATCACCTCTGTCAAGTGGGGTGTACTACGCGAGGTATGAGGACGGTAGTTCATTTGTTTTGGGGAAAAGACAAATGAAAACTTACACGCTAGACTTGGCTCTTTATTGTCAAGTATAGCGTTTATCAGGTTCATTCAAAATTATGAAATTGATTTTCACACCCACTTGTAATTAATCAGAAAAATGGAAGTATGTAAAAAAACTTCATTTTCATACATACATAAAAACACGCCTGTATCCCTCATGGGGTAGGCAGAGCGTAAACGACCTAAACAAAGGTCATTTTGCCACGCCTGACAAAGTTTTGAGGGTTATTTAAGATAGATTTGTAGGTTTATTGCTGTAGTGACAGGTTGTCAGCCCATCGCCCAAATTACAAAATATTCTGTAACCCTCGAATCCTTTAGTTGGTTTTTACAGCATGCTCGGGAGGAAATGCAGCTGGCACATTCTATGTTTTTCTCTCGCTCCCAGGCCAGCATGGAATAGTATTCAAGATGCCGCATTAAAAATTATGTACCATACTGCAATCCTCAGTATCAGACTAATCTCTCTTTTATTCACAAAAAATCTGTTCCGAAAGAGCATTATTAGAACGAACTTTATAAAATCTTTCTTCGACTTTTCGACCAGTTCCACCGAAAAGTCTCCGATCGAAAGGATCATTTGTCTCACATCCAATAGGGTTCTGGGCATTAAATAACTTACAGAGCAGTTCACCAACCTCAAACTGAGATATCCAGTTGATTTGTGCGTTCAATTTTCAAGTTTCTCCCAGGGTTTGCAGTGAAAAACTATATTTCACTATGGCTCTTATTGTTCGGTAGATCACGCATTGGCCACCACTAAAATGCATCTGCTGGACGATATTTCTTGTTCGCGATCGCATTCGGCGCTGTCTTGGCAACGCTTTTACGATTTCTCTTGGTTTGCTTTGTGGTGGTGGGATTTTTTGGGTTGGTTATGGATTTGTTTCGGCTTAAAAGATGATGCAAATTCTCTGATAAGTTTATTACTTATTGTATCTGTCAAAAAACGTACATCCATGCTTGAGTGGGAGCAAGAAAAAAACAAAGAATGTGCCAGCTTCATTTCCTCCTAGGCATGCTATGAATACCAGCGAAGGGATCCAAGGGTTACAGTATATTGTAATTTAGGCGATGGGCTGACAACCTGTCACTACAGCATTATACCTACAATTCTATTTTAAATAACCCTCAAAACTTTGTCAGACGTGGTGGAACGACCTGTGTTTAGGTTGTTTACGCTCTGCCTGCCCCAAAAGGGAGAAAAGCGTGATTATATGTATGTATGTAATAAAATAAAAACCTTGGCAATAGTTTCCTAAAATGAATAAGAAAATGCAAATGTCTTGGAGTTGGTACTTATTCAATTCCAAAATCACGTTGTCTCAAATTGCCTCTGACGCGAATTCTTCAAGCGATTTATCAAATTTTACAACTGATCAAGTATGAATGAGTCTTGATATTCTGATTGACGCCACCGCGCAAATGACGATAACTTTTAATCACCTCATCGAATAAATTTGATTTTCCAGGAACCTCCGAAACTCTTGATGAATTCTCGTGATAAGGATAACAGGAGAGATATGTTATACGATGAGTCCGAAGTCAATACCAAGTGTAAGGGACGCTGTACATTACAGCTGGTATAAAGAGTGGTGCCGGGCAGAATATTATAGCATCAAGCATTGCCCCATGTCTTCTCGTGCGTGACGTAAAGCCGAATTAGAAATATCTCTAAATCAAATCAAATTATTTATTTGTGAAACCCAGGTACAAGGTCAAGATCTTGAATAGATTAAAAAGCGCTGTGATCAGCCATAGAGCATACAAATAATACAGAAAGCACAAAATTATTGAGAAATAATTAAAATCAATACGTATGTCAAATTGATCTAGGTAGTAATATTCCCTTTATTCACTGCCTCCGCGTTCTAGCGGTCTGAGCCATGCTCTCACGACCCAGTGGTCCCGTGTTCGCTTTCCGGCGGGGAACGGTAACTTTGTATTGTTATTTCTAGTTTGGTTAGGACATTGCAGGCTGATCACCTGCTTGTCCGAAAAGTAAGATGATTCATGCTGTCGGATGGGCATGTAAATAGTCGGTCCTACACCTGATTCCTCTTTGGTCCTGTCAGTCAATCTGCCCATTGGAATAAGAGATTTGGAGCTGCTGATAGCTATATTATAGTCTATCTATGAAATAGCTCTGAAACACTGTAAAAGTCTGAAGTATCTTATCATGTAAGTATTATCACATTCATCGACCACAAATATTTCACAGAAATTGTATTTTACAGGTCAAAGATTTTTATATATATTTTCAATAGGTATAGCCTAATTCTAGCTACCAATTATACCTATTAGACACTAACCATACACAGTGTTAAGTAGTTATTACAACAAAACCAACCTGTGACGTATCTACAGTCCCTTACACCGAAAAGCGTGATGAGTTTGTATTAAAATTCAACTCGCTCGTTACTTTATCGGTCTGTAACTGAGTTAAACGAAGTTCGATGTTTCTATTTGATGAGGACTTGCCAAAGTAAATTCGCGTCGAAGTTTGAATGTAAATACGAGGGGGTGGCACCTGGGTTATAGGAGCCAGCATTGTGAGAGATCAAAGGAAAGTTACCTATACCTATTAGACACTAACCATACACAGTGTTAAGTAGTTATTACAACAAAACCAACCTGTGACGTATCTACAGTCCCTTACACCGAAAAGCGTGATGAGTTTGTATTAAAATTCAACTCGCTCGTTACTTTATCGGTCTGTAACTGAGTTAAACGAAGTTCGATGTTTCTATTTGATGAGGACTTGCCAAAGTAAATTCGCGTCGAAGTTTGAATGTAAATACGAGGGGGTGGCACCTGGGTTATAGGAGCCAGCATTGTGAGAGATCAAAGGAAAGTTATATAGGTTCTTAAAGCTAGGAAAATTTGTCGAAGAGAGCGCGAGTATACATAGGCTGAGTAAGTTAAAAGGATGGCTTAATAATAGATTTTTCTTAAGTGTTTAAATGAGAGTAAATATGTAGAGTTAGCTACATTACATCAATCAACTTGTAGTAAATTTTTGATAGACGTATTCTGAAAATAGTCTTTTAGGCTGGAATGGAATAAGTTAAAAGAACAATAAACAAACGTTATAATGTAAAATCTGCTTGTCTTCTCGGGCATACTAAACAAAACTATTAGAAAGGGAAGCATTGTAATTTCAGCAGTTAGCTGACATTTTGTCGCCACATAAGCCCCGTTTGATATAATTTTATTTATTCACGGAGAAAATTGTGTTCTGTGCCTAGTTTAGAGTTCTGTCTTAATAGAAGACACGAAAACCGCCCAGTTTTCATTGGGCCGGTTACACTCTACTTTTAGGCTTATTTGCCATTTTTCCAACACTTATAGTTAAAAAACATAAATACATACATATAATCAAGCCTTTATCCCAAATGGGGTAAACGACCCAAGCAAAGCTCGTTCCGCCACGTCTGACAAAGTTTTGAAGGTTACTTAGGATAGATTTGTAGGTATATTTGATCTCTTAGGTTGTTACCGCTGGGTTTTACAGCATACCCGGGGGAATTGCAGCTAGCACATTCTATGTTTTTCTTTCGCTGCCAGTCCAGGATGGAAGAATATATATTGAAATAATTAAAATGATTTTCCACATCAAACTGTATGTTTATTATCTTTTGCTCAAAAGGTTCTTTCTTTATCCTCCCTCCTGTAAGCAAATAGTTAGCTTCCTGTAATTTCGCACCGCGCCGAACTTCGACTTAGAGATGTTTAATTTTCGACGTGTCTGTGTGGTTTTACGTTTGGAAATGTTTTAATTCCGTCCCAATCACATCTGAGTGTCAAGCTACGGGGCTTAACTTAACGGCATTGCTGCAGTATCTTGTCGGCTTTTCGTTTTGAATTTTCTTTTGTTTTTCTTTTTTTGTACCAAACAAGGCATTTTGTGAAGCTAAAATCTTGAGTAGTACCAATACCTTGAGTAATACCTGTGCAGTACCAATGTGTTTTTCGGTTTTCGAATTTCATATGTACGTTTATTCGGCGCTTCTTCCTAGCTTCAAGGAAGTCAAATTCTTTATAATTTCCAAAAAAAAAAAATATATTGTGATAAAGCTTTTGAGCAACTAACTCCTTTCAGTTTACGTGACACCGTACCTTACACCCTCTATATACATACATATGTATAATCCCACCTTTGTCCCTAATGGGGTAGGCAGAGCGTAAACGACCCAAGCAAAGGTCGTTCCGCCACGTCTGGCTAAATTTTTAGGGTTATTTAAGATATATATACGTATATATTGCGGTAGTGACAGGTCGCCTAAATTGCAATGTACTGAAACCCTCGGATCCCTTAGCATACAGCATGCTCGGAAGGAAATACAGCTGCCACATTCTATGTTTTTCTCCCACTCCCAGTCCAACATGGAAGTAAAATGCTCTATAAAGAAACAGTAATATAATCATAAAGATCTTATAATATTTTGACAATATTACCTACTCCAATTCCCGAGGATTCGTAGATGTGAAGAAGCCAGCCTGGTTATTCTGTTTGCTGAATATTTGAAGAAGCAGAGAACAGACGTGACTGTTATATACTCTCCTAGTACCCCTATGGTTTGTTCCGTACGGATCCAACAAACATTTCAATTTCAACTAATCTATGTCTACCGGGTGTAAGGGACAGACAGCGTCCCGCAAACTGATAGGGCTTATTCAGTCAACGAAACTGAATTTTTTTTACCCCGAAAATCTTTCCGGAGATGAAAAAAACTTAGACCTTCTCATACAAAATGACCATTTCGATCAGACAACTTGTATGGAAAACGAAAATTTTGTTTTCACTTCCTGAAAAATAAACCTGGAGATAGTTGTTCAGTTTCGTTGACTGAGCAACCCCTATCAGTTTGCGGGTCGCTGTCACTTACACGCTGTATACTCTATACTAATATTATACAGAGGAATGATTTGTATTTTTGTGTGTGTATTTGTTACAAAACTACTGGACCGATTTTAAAAATTCTTTTACCATTAGAAAGCTACTAACAGTAGTACCTTGACTAACATAGGCTTCTTTTTACCACGGGAAAGTACGTAATCCCCACGGGAAAGCTTATTTAGCAGCGGGTGACACGGCTGACAGAAAGCTGGTCTTTAGGTAAAAATGGAAGTAGAGTCGAATGAATTTCTAGTCTAGTAAAAATTTTAAACTTTTGAGTCGTTTGTGGACTCGAAAACCTTCGATAGGAGAAGAAAAGTAAAATAGTTACAAAAATCCGTGTAGGTCAAAATTGCTTTACTAATCCGATTTTTTCTGCGGGTGTCATAGAAAATTACCAAGGAATTTGCTGTAATTTCTTGTAAATTGTCGTTGTGCCCACCAACCAGCCTGAAAACCAGTGCATTATGTTCAGCCCACTTCAACTTCAACTTTAAGTGGTTTACCCATGATGGATGGAAAAAAATTGTGGCAGAGAACAACACCTAAGAAACGTGGTGGAAGAACCCCTGCTAGGTATAAATATAACAAAGAGATTGCATTTCTGATGCGGAACATGAATTTAAACTTGCTGCTCTTGCAAAGCAATTTTAGGTTTGATGTCCGCTTTAAATCCTTAAACTGTTTGTGTTTTCATTATTGTTGTACCTGCTTTGTTTTTAAATGACCTACATAAGTGTAGCAACACACAGGCGTCACTATCTGTGCGCAAGGTTGCTCTCAAGCTCAACACGCTATCAATGCTTTTTGCATTGCCTACAACACACATGCGTCACCGTACGCTCTACGCGCGCGTATTGATGAACTTTACGTCGGCGCATCCCTCTGCCAGTACGTGTGCGTAGAGGAAGGAGGAAGTGACGCCTTTGTGTTGCTGCCCTAAGACAATCTTTTCTAATAATTATGACTGATTCAGTCCGAATTCCGAATTTATCGCTTTCAGTGTAGATTATTCTAAAGCTTAAATATCCTTTTTAATGTTGTTCCGTTTTCTTCCGTGCTGGATTGGAACGAGAGAAAAACATGGAATTTGCTAGCTGCATTTCCACCCGGGCATGCTGTAAAAACCAGCTAAGATCCGAGGGTTTTAGTATATTGCAATTTAGGCGATGGGCTGACAACCTGTCACTTCAGCAATATACCTTTAATTCTATCTTAAATAAGCATTAAAACTTTGTCAAACGTGGCGGAACGACCTTTGTTTAGATCGTTTACGCGCTGCCGTTAGGAATAAAGGCGTGATTATATGTATGTATGTTAAATATCCTACACAATAACCGTATACCCTCAAAACGTAGACAATATCATGCATTCACGATAACATTATTTTATTATTCATGACAAATACGCGGCAGAATCGACACCACTGCATAATGACGTGACGCTACGCGACACGACACGACACGACACGAAGCGCGGCTAAATCAAACCCAGCTAATGAATAGTTTAGTATCGCGAGCGGGACGATAAATTATGTGATCCTGTTTGCTAGAGATGGGACGAAATTATATCGATTATTTAGGAAGATACATACATTCATATAATCACGCCTTTATACCTAATGGGGTAGGCATAGCGTAAGTGACCTAAGCAAAGTACGTTCTGCGACGTCTGACAAAGTTTGAGGGTTATTTAAATTAGATTTGTAGGTATGTTGCTGTAGTGACAGGTTGTCAGCCCATCGCCTAAATTGCAATATACAGAAACCCTCGGATCCCTTAGCTGGTTTTTAAACCGTGCCCAGGAGGAAATGCAGCTGGCACATTCTACGTTTTTCTCTCGGTCCCAGTCTAGCATGGTAGAAACATACATACATCATCATCATCATCTCCCTAGCCTTATCCCGTATCTCACAGGGTCGGCTACCTAATCTAGGGGATTGAACGAGGGTACTGGTTTTTACACAGAGCGACTGCGATCTGACCTCCGCAACCCAGAAGGGAAACCAGACCCAATCCTAGATTAGGTCAGAGTTTTCAAGCCGCCAATGCTTAGCACTGGCCTCTGATATGGCTTAACGACTAATATCTACGGTATTAAAGGATATTAACCGGGACCAACGGCTTAATGTGCCTTCCGAAGCACGGAAAAAGCGCCGAATAAACGTACATATGAAATTCGAAAAACGAAAAACACATTGGTACGTGGTGGGATTTGAACCACGACCTCTCTCTCAGGAGGCAGCGGCCCTATCCACTACACCATCGGGCTCTCCATACATACATATGATGACGCATTTATGCCTAATGGGGTCGGCGAAGAGTAAGTCACGCCCAACAAGTTTTTTAGAATTATTCCTAATATATCTGTATATTGCATCACTACATAGTATAAAACAAAGTCGCTTTCTCTGTCCCTATATCACTATGTATGCTTAGATCTTTAAAACTACACAACGGATTTTGATGCGGTTTCTTTTAATAGGTAGAGTGATTCAAGAGGAAGGTTTATATGTATAATAAATGCATAATATAGTAGAAAAACACTAATGATTTCCATGCGAAGCCGGGGCGGGTCGCTAATAATTCTTAAAATTCATCATCAACAAAGAAAAAAAAATTGAATCTAAATTACAAATCCGACATTAGAAGTAGAATTTCGTAAAAGATTGTATTTCTTCTATCCTAAGGATTATATTTCCAGCCCTAGAGTACATTAAGGGCAGGCTTTTACGAGATGAGAACGTTCGACGGATGGACGTGTGTCACGTGTAATGGCCCATCGATGCAAACGGTACATACGTAGCGAGGAAACGATTTCGAACGAGAAATAAAAACAAAATAAAAAACAACCGTGCTTCAACCATATCTTTTATGCTGGCCTGGGAGCGAGAGAAAAACAATCTTCCATCTTCTTCTGTCGAGTGGGTATCGAGTCTATCGACCCGATGAACCCTGGTGTCAGAGTTTTTAAACCGCCTAGTAGCACAACTCCTGATAGTTGTGACATGGTTTGAGTAACGACCACTATCAAAGACAGCGACCGGGACCAACGGTTTAACGTGCCCTCCGAAGCACGAAATCTTTTTTTCTTTTCGGACAATCAGGTGATTTAGCCTGCAATGTCCTAACCAAACTGGGGAAAAATTCACAAAGTGATAATTCTCAAATATCAACTTTGTGTTTCCCCCCTGGGAATCGAACCCAGGACCTCCGGATCGGTAGTCCATGGCACTAGCCACTAGACCACGGAGGAAGTTACAATCTTCCATGCTGGCCTGGGAGCGAGAAAAACATAGAATGTGCCAGCTGCTTTTCCTACCGGGCATGCTGTAAAAACCATCCAAGGGATCTGAGGGTTCCAGTATATTGTAATTTAGGCGATTGGCTGACAACCTGTCACTACAGCAATTTACCTTTAAATCTATCTTAAATAACCCTCAAAACTGTCAGACGTGGTGAAGCGATCTTTGTTTGGGTCGTTTGCGCTCTGCCTATCCCATTAAGGATGAAGGCGTGATTATATGTATGTATTTAAAAAAACAACTCAACGTTTGTAGAGCGTTGTCTCTTTCATGCGTCGAATTAAAGCGCAATTCAGCTGCTTCTGAGGCCTGGTAGTTTGAGACTTGGTGTCTCGATTGATCGCAATCGGTTTGATAGTGATCATTCCAAGATTGGTTAAGTTAGGATAGGTTATTACGCAACACTTACTATACAAGGTGTAAGGGACAGCGTCCTGCAAGTATTTTTTTCAAAGAAGTGTAAAAAAAAAATGATTTTCCATACAAACTGTCTGTCTGATTGAGTTGATCATTTTGTACGGTAAGTTCAATTTCAGTTTTTATCTCCTGAAAAAAATCTTGGTGATAGTTGTTCAGTTTCGTTGACTGAGCAACTATCAGTTTGCGGGACGCTGTGCCTTACACTTAGTATGGCAATAATTAACTTGTAATGTCATAAGATGTCTTGAAAAAAAAAAACATCTAAACCTTTTTACTTAGAAGCTAAAGGAGTTCTCATCCGCTCCCTGGTGTACACCCCCCCCTACCCTCACCCTACTCCGGAGAAAATTACCCTCAGTTCAGCAAACGAAAGAATTTAATTAGAACTCCTCTTTACACTCAAGAATCCGCTAAATTAATAACGCAGTTTTAGACGCCGGTTGACAAGAGATAATACTGAGTCTTCATAAAGTGGAATAAAAGATGTTAGGAAGCAGCTTCTTGTTTTAAATTAAATATTTTGTTGGGTTTATTTTGTGCTTTTAGTTTCTTATTATAACCTTTGTTTTTAAATTAAGTAGCATTATGTTTATAGGGAATGCGTATATTTCTATTTCCTCAGGGATTTGATAAACACATAGTTTAGATTGAATATAAATGGTTTATATAAACAATCCATGCTGGACTGGGAGCGGGAGGAAAACATAGAATGTGCCAGCTGCATTTCCTCCCGCGCATGCTGTAATAACTAGCTAAGGGATCCGAGGGTTTCAGTATATTGAATTTTGGCGATGGGCGGACAACCTGTCACTACAGCAATATAACTACAAATTTTTGTCAAATAACCCTCAAAACTTTGTTAGACGTGGCGGAATGACCTTTGCTTATGTGGTTTACGCTCTGCCTACCCCGTTAGAGATAAAGGCGTGATTATATGTATGTATTGAAACAATGGATTTTACCCATCTCTCTTCGAAAATTTGTTCAGGGTTAAAATTATACAAATCCAATACACAACCAAGGGCAACCGATGTAATTATGCTAAAATTGTCCCAAAATACAAGACGTCCAAACCACTATATCCAGAAATAGATACAAACACTATTCAAATTCTATCTTGGGATTCTCCATATTCCGTGAGGTTTTGGTTTTGATACAGGCAGTAAAAGTAATTGATTCAGGCAAGAATGAATGTCTACCACAGCAGCTAGCAGATCTTGATAAAATTAACAAGCACTTTTTAAATATCCCTTGTGAAGATAATGTACCAGTTACAGAATATAGTTACTTTCAGTCACATAAGTACGTTGACAAAGTTTTCAGCTTGCACACGGTGGAAGAGACTGATGTTGCTAAGGCAATTTTGTCAATTAAATCACATGCCCAGGGTAGTGATGGCATTAACATGGATATGATTTTATTAACACTTCCGTTTACTTTGCCATATATAACTGCAATTATTAATAAATCAATCGTTTCTTCTACCTTTCCTTTGTTATGGAAAACTGCTCTAGTGACACCTATTCCGAAAATTCAAAATCTGACTGAACTATAGGACTTGAGACCTATTAGTATTTTGCCGTTTCTCTCAAAAATCCTCGAAAGGATCGTTTTTTGGCAGTTCTCCAAGTTTACAGAGGTAAACAATATCCTACCAGAAAGGCAATCGGGTTTCCGCAAGCTGCATGGCACCGGTACTGCTCTTTTTGACGTAATTGATAATATACTTGATGCCCAGGATAAAGGTCAAGCAACTATACTTACTTTATTGGATTTTTCCTGAGCGTTTGACTCAATAAGTCTATCTCTGCTTTTGGAAAAATTATCTTACTATGGATGTCATTCCAACACCATAACTTGGTTTAAAAGTTACTTGTTAGGTAGACATCAGGCTGTTAAGTTGCGCTTACCTGATGGAAATAGTAAATTATCTCAGGTAGAGTCGGTTTATAGAGTCTGCCTCAAGGGTCAATTCTAGGTCCCCTTCTTTTCATATTGTACACATCGGACATAGTTAATCAAATTCAGAAAGTCAGAAATTGTTTATTCAGACTAAAGTTGTTATATAAAATTCGACATTTTCTGACTGCAGATGTCCGTTTGACTGTATGTGAATCTTTGGTTCTATCCAAACTAAACTTTTGTGATATAGTAATTGGCCCACGCTTACTATCCACTTCGAAACGAGCCATACAGCGAGTCCAGAACGCATGTGTAAGGTTCTGCTATAAAGTTCCTCGGCGTAGCCATATAACACCTTGGCTCAATGAAAAAAATATCCTTAATATGGAATCCAGAAGAAACCTTCATTTTGCTTGCTTAATTCTTTCGCTTCTCAAAAGTAAAAACCAAATTACCTTTTAAACTTACTTGGAGAAAGTATAATTTTAATTCAAGGTTGGCAAATACTTTCTTACTCAACACACCATTCCATAAAACGAGAGCGTTTGAAGGTAGTTTCTGCTATCAGGCAACGAAATGTTGGAATGACTTGCCACCGCCACTAAGACAACCTTCTATTGGGAAACTGTCGTTTAAGAATAAGTTAAAACAATACATTTTAAATAAAAACCAGTTGCCCTGTTAGCGGAACAAACACAAACCTCACTAACAATATGTATAATATTACTATGTTATATATTTGTATTATATATTACTTTATATTTTTTATATGTGTATACTGTATGTGTTAATAATGTTTAGAGTGTATAATTATGCATAATATAACATAAAATATAATAAAATACAACTTCAAACTAACCTTTTGAAAACTTGTGTCTTATCATAATTATTCTCTTTCTGAGATCTATGCGAAGACAGGTGGCGACAGAATAACAGCGTTTGCTTTGTATGAAGCAAACATATAGCTGAGACATTACCGTTTTTCCTGACTGTGCACACTGTTTACGCTATTTGTATATATTTTATTTCTTTTTTGTTTTGTTTCTCAATTATCTAGTAAACCATTGTTTTTGTTCAAGTACAAAAAAAATAATTTTGTATGTGTTGTACTGTCTCGAAATAAATGTTTTCTCTCTCTCTCTCTCTAAAGAAAAAACCGTAGTTACTCAAGATAGCATCCTGGTTACGGCACCAAATTAATCATAAGGTGTTTTATTTGTATATGTTTGATGTGAGACAAGTTTAAAACCCGGTATATCAAGACACAATATATATGAGATATTTCGCTATCTCTCTGAATTTCTTTGTGTCTACGTCGTTTGGACTTTTCGTCATGCACTGAGATTAATCTTGCTGTTGGCCATTACATTATCATATTAACTTAATGGGACTTAATGAAACTAGACCTAACCGAAAGAAATGAGACCGTTTAGTCTACACTAATATTATAAAGAGGAAAGATTTGTACCTATTTTTGTATGTTTGTAATGAATAGGCTCAAAAAGTACTGGGCCGATTTAAAAAATTCTTTCACCAATAGAATGCTACATTCTTCCAATTTGACATAGGCTACATTTCATTTTAAAAAAAATTAGGAATCCTTGGTAAAATTTGAACAATGTAACCGAAGGTGTAGAAAAATTTGTCTTAAAATGTCTTTCAATTACTTATTTAAGTGCCGGCCACTTAAACCATCAAAGAAATTGAACATAAATAGACTTACATACAAATATAACTGCGGGTTTTTTTAAATATATATAATTATAATTGTCTACCCCGTGCGAAGCCGGGACGGGCTGCTAGTGTTTTATAAAATGGTGCTTTAATCATTTATAAGTTTTTAAACCCTAATTATATCAAAGAACTGTTGCAAGCATACAAAATCAAACTAATGCTAGATACCAAATTAAAACTACGTAATAAAATAAGATCGAATTCATGATCAGTCTTAAGATCTGATTCTAATCTGTAATAGGTTTCAAACATGCAAGGAATAAAAATACACATCTTCCATGCTGGACTGGGAGCAAGAGAAAAACATAGAGTGTTTCAGCTGCATTTCATCCCGGGCATGCTGTAAAAACTAGCTAAGGGATCCAAGGATTTCGGTATATTGCAATTTAGGCGATGGGCTGACAACCTGTCACTACAGCAATATACCTACAAATTTATCTTGAATAACCCTCAAAACTTTGTCAGACGTGGCCGAACGACCTTTGTTTAGGTTGTTTACGCTCTGCCTACCCCATCAGGGATAAAGGCGTGATTTATATGTATGTATGTATGTGTATTATTATTCCGTATCTGCTGTATTACCTATCAAGCTTGCAAACTATTCCATTTATCCAACCGCTTCCAGTCCTTCCCAAACTGACATGTCTGGGTAGTGGCCATGCCCCATTAGATATACTGCATCACATTTCTACCGAAAATAAATGAGTTTCGTGGTCTACATAACCCCTGAGAATTTCTTGAGTGAATGAAAATTTTCATTTAAAAACTAGATGGCATCTCTAAATTTAGCAAACTTTTCGTTTTCCCATCCACTTCCAATCATCTCCAAACTCTTAAGTCACAAATATATTTATGACGATGGCGTTGACTGGTTTAGTGGCCATATCCCATCACATATACTGCATTATTGACCATTTACCATAATTGTTACTTAATAATACAAAACGAAAGCAAAACTACATGTAAAAAAAAAACGATATAGAAAGAGCGTTATATCAGGTTCCAATCTCATATTAGTAAGGTACAAGAAAATCAAATCTTAGTGCCGTATCTCCCTTCCGATCAGAAGCCAAATTTCTCTTAAACTTGCGAACTCTCCTGTTTTCCATCTGCCTCCAGTCTTGCCCAAACTATTAAGTTACAAGTATTTTTATGACGATGGCAATTACAGGTTTAGTGGCTATATCCCATCAGAGATACTGCATCATATTTCTACCTACCTATGTTTTCCAAAAAGAAAGTTAATCAGTTTCATGCTCTTAGAATTTCTAGAGTGAATGTAAATTATCGTTGTAGATAAAGATACATACATACATACATAAAATCACGCCTTTATCCCTTACGGGGTAGGCAGAGCGTAAAACGCCTCCTAAAAGGCGCTTTCGCCACGTCTAACATAAATTGAGGGCAATTTTAGATTGTAATGTAGATAAAGATGGTATCTATAAATCTAGCGAACTTTTCCGTTTTTCCATCTGGCTCCAGTCCTCCTCAAACTATTAAGTCACAAGTATCTTTATGACGATGGCAATGACTGGTTTAGTGGCCATGTCCCAACAGAGATACTGCATCATATTTCTGCCTACCTATGTGTTCCAAAGAGAAAGATACATGCCCTTAGAATTTCTTGAGTGAATGAAAATTATCGTTGTAGATATAGATGGTATCTATAAATCTAGCAAACTTTTCCGTTTTTCCATCTGCCCCCAGTCCTCCCCAAACTATTAAGTCACAAGTATCTTTATGACGATGGCAATGACTGGTTTAGTGGCCATGTCCCATCAGAGATACTGCATCATATTTCTTTACGAGGACGTCCCGCGACGTCCCCGGGGGGGTAGCGTATGTCTCGGCCAGCAAAAAATATTGTTGGATGTGTCGGTAAACATTTCTATATTTTTTCTGCTATGAGCTGAGCTGAGTTATGATATTTACAGACATTTTAAAGTGTAATATTAAGCTTAAGTATAAACATTCAACCAGGCCTTCAAGTACTGCATCAATGGAGTAATTTATGAAATATTTGACAACATACATACATACTACATATTATCACGCCTTTATCCCTAATGGGGTCGGCAGAGCATAAACGACCTAAACAAACGTCATTTCGCCACGTCTGACAAAGTTTTGAGGGTTATTTAAGATTGATTTGTAGGTATATTGCTGTAGTGACAGGTTGTCAGCTTAATTGCAATATACTAAAACCCTCGGATCTTTAAGCTGGTTTTTACAGCATGCGTGGGAGGAAATGCAGCTGGCACGTTCTATGTTTTCTTCTCGCTCCCAGTCCAGTATGGTAGAGTATTTGACAAGACTGTTTTTAGAAATACTTGTCAATATGTATTTGAGCAGTGGCAAATTGTCAGCCTATTACCTTATTATATGGATCATTTAGATACGAAACTGTCTGTCAAATCAATACAAGTTAACATAGATTCTATAGAATATTCTTATCGAATATGAGGGAATGCAAAAACCAGTTTAACTAACACATCTCCCTTACTTCTATCGCACATCGTATTTTCACTAGTCTGTCCCCAGAGTGTGGCTATCGTGTCCGAAGTGAGACGAGTTTTCGGTGCGTTTATCGAACAGAGAGAATCGCTCCCCAGTGACGTCAACAACGCGTTGACGAACCATTATGAGAAATATCATTATTATGGACTTTTTGGCTATTTTTGGAATCAGACGGGTAATTTTTTGTTACTTCTTCTTCTGTCGAGTTGGTTTCGAGTCTATCGACCCGATGAACCCTGGTGTCAGAGTTTTTAAACCGCCTAGTAGCACAACTATCAGGTCTCTGACATGGTTTAAGTAACGACCACTATCAAAGACAGCGACCGGGACCGACGGCTTAACGTGCCCTCCGAAGCACGAAATCTTTTTCTTTTTCGGACAATTTGTTACTGCGAATATATGAGTTCGTAATTACGAAAACGATACGAGTAACCAATAAGTGTGAATTCCATGAAAAATATGTATGAAGAGTGTTACATTCATTGGTTTATGGTTTGTTTTAAATTTTCTAAAAAGAATAGCAATTTTCCCAGAAACAAACATTTTGCACTTTTCTTTCCGATGCTTTGCTTAGTTGATAAACACTGGCCATTTTAAAAATCTGTGTAATTATAGTATTGATTTAATTCTTCTTCTTCTTATCATATCGATCGTAATGACTTAAATTATATTTCGACCAGTACTCTGCCAAAGGAATTGATTTAATTAAAAACAATTAATACAAAGAAATTACAATTAAAAGATTTATAGAGAGAAAAAAAACAACAATAACTTCACACCGAGGCAAGGTTCCCAAAAGGCAGGCATACCTCTATGAATAGCCAGTCTTAGGCTGCGTTTCCACCAGAGCTGTGCGAGGACAGGTGGCAAGGGATGCGTTTTTAAACAACCAATAGGATCGCTCTATTTACCTCGCCTCGCTCATATCAGCTCTGGTGGAAACGGCTTTAGCGGAGCGAGGTTTTGTCTCTACAAACGAGAAATGTGTGCTAGGAATGTGTCCGAGAAATTAGCCGCCGACACATTTCACAGCTTAGAAACGCATCCTTGCTCGGCTCGCACCACTTATTAATACGTATTTTGACACATTAATGCGCATTATGACAGCTCCGCTACACATCCTCTTACGACATATCTTCTTTGCACAGCTTTGGCGGAAACATTTACACATTTTCACAGCACAGCTAGACATCCTCGCATGACACATTTTCCTCGTCTATCTCTGGTGGAAAGGCAGCCTTATTCTCTGAGCAAAAGAAAAAAAACTGCGAGAGAAAAACATAGAATGTGCCAGCTGCATTTCTTCCCGGGCATGCTGTAAAAACCAAATAAGGGATCAGAGGGTTTCTGCATAGTGCAATTTAGGCGATAGGCTGACCTGTCACTACAGCAATATACCAACAAATCTGTCTTATATATCCCTCAAAACTTTGTGAGACCTGGCGAATTGACCTTTGGTTAGGTCGTTTCACTCTGCCTACCCCATTAGGGATAAAGGCGTGATTATATGTATGTATGTACTTACCGGTGTTGTGAGAGGCGCCGGTGCCGTCCGCCCAGGTGAAGACACTGATAAACTTGGCGCACTCGTCACTTCGCCTGTAACAAATAAAACATTAAGGTTAGGTATATTAATGCCACTGATGTCATCATCTCCCTAGCCTTATCCCGCATCTCACGGGGTCGGCTATCTAATCTAGGGGATTGAACGAGGGTACTGGTTTTAACACAGAGCGACTGCCATCTGACCTCCGCAACCCAGAAGGGAAACCAGACCCAATCCTAGATTAAGTCAGAGTTTTCAAGCCGCCAATACTTAGCACTGGCCTCTGACGTGGCTTAACGACTAATATTTACGGTGTTAAACGATAATAACCGGGACCAACGGCATAACGTGCCTTCCAAAGCACGGAACAAGCGCCGAATAAACGAACATATGAAATTCGAAAACCGAAAAACACATTGGTACGTGGTGGGATTCGAACTACGACGTCCCGCTCAGGAGGCAGCGGCCCTATCCACTACACCAACGGGCTTATTAATGCCGCTGATGTAACCATCTATAATACTAAGTTTTAGTATAAAATAAAGTTTCATGTCTTTTAATCGAAGATCTTGCTTCTAAAATAAGTTTTAGCTATTAACTATATCGCATGTACCTAACTATGTCGCCTGTACATATACGTGGGACACTCAGAAAGATTTGCGACACTAAAAAAAATTGTTCTACAGGTACATATATTTTTATTAAATCTTTTCAAAGTACTCTCCACCAGCCTCTATACAAAGATTCATGCATCTTCAAAACACTTTTTCTAGTCCGCCATAGACACCTCGTTTACAGCCTGCTCGAACGCAGCCAGCGCATCTTCCGGCGACGAAAATTGAATCCCCTTGAGCTGGTTTTTTATTTTTGGAAACAAAAAGAAGTCACACGGTGCTAGATCAGGGCTGTAAGGAGGGTGACCCAGGAGTTTGACTGGTGTGCTGTCCAGGAAGTGTCTCGTTTTGAGCGCGGTGTATGCAGGCGCATTGTCGTGGTGGAGCAGTAGTCCGCGGAGCCCTGTGTTTGGTCGCTTGTTGCTCACAACAGAAAAAACTTCTGGTAAACATTTGGTAGTATACCATTCGGCGTTAATGCTTCTTTGATCTCGTAAGGGAATTGAGGCCAAGTGGCCAGTCAAATTAAAAAAGCTGGCGATCAAAATCTTCCCCCCGCTTCGAGATCGCTTCACTTTGGTAGGCGTTGGTTCATTTTGAAACACCCAAACTGTCGACTGGCGCTTGGTTTCTGGATCGTATTGATAAATCCAGGACTCATCACCTGTTACGATGTCGTAAACACGCCGAGAAGAGCTTGCTTCAAATTTGTTTAGCATATCACGGCACCATTCCAGCCGGGCCTGCTTCTGAGCGTCGGTGAGGTAGTGCGGCACCCAGCGCGATACTATCCTCCTCACGCGAAGATGCCAGTGTAGAATCTCGTGAACGCTTCCCGATCCAATCTTTAATATGTGCTGAATCTCCTGATATGTAATTCGCCTATTATCTTGGATTAAATTTTTCACTGCTAGCACGTTTTCTTCCGTAATAGCCGTCAAAGGGCGACCGCTTCTTTCTTCATCCCCCAACGTTGGTCGACCGCGCCTAAATTCGTTATACCAACGATACACGGTTGCCTTGGAGGGGCTTTCATCCATAAATGCCATTTGAAGTCTATCGAACGATTCATCCGGTTTCAGGCGACACTTGAAATCGTAAAAAATCATAGCTCTAAAATGTTTCCGGCGCAGATCCATTTTTCAGTAAGACACGATACTTTGAATTGGCTCGCAAAAAATGTGGAGGGAAATTTTGAAAATGGAACACACATATTTTTACTTACAAGTAATCATATTTTCAAAAAAGATTCTAACCGGCCAGTCTGCCATATATAAAAACTATTTATCGCAATACTTTCTGAGTGGCCTGGTAAACAGAGTATAAATTTTAATATGTTATAAAACTGACATAGAAGTTGTACCATGTTCGTAACAAGCGTTAGTCAAACATGCAACTATGTTATGCTGTGATGAGGCGGGCTTTGATAGCTTCGGACACAGATCTACTTTAGAGTAGAACATGCAATGTCTTTATAATGTATTGATTAATAATTACGTAGACGTTTCGTTTTCTTTATTAAGAAATATAAGCCCTTGATTTTTTAGTTTGTATGAGGGGTTTCTTCAAGAGTAAGACGATCCCACTCACAGGCATACCGCTCTTAATTCGATCGTCGATTTTGGTCAAGTTTACTTTTAAATTTGGGTAGCACTTATCCTCAATTTTCGAACTATATAAAAGCGTGTAGGAAAACCTACACACTGCTTTTATTTGTAGGGAAAAATCCGTACAAATTGTTTACCGAGTGTAAGGAACAGCGTCCCGCAAATTGATAGGGGTTGCTTAGCCAACGAAACTGAACAACTATCACTAGGAATTTCTTTCAGGAGATAAAAAAAATGACCTTCCTAAACAAATTGACCACCTTGATCAGACTATTTGTACGGAAAACATTTTTTTTTCTATTCCTGAAAAAGTCTTCTTTTTTCTTTTCCATAGTTGTACAGTTCCGTTGACTGAGCAACCCCTATCAGTTTGCGGGACGCTGTCCCTTACACTCCGTATAGAAACAATCGTATGAGTACATGACTTATTTACAATACAATACAATATACTTTATTGCACAAAAACACAGAAATTACAAATTGTTAAAAAGAAAAGTAGTACAATTGGAGCCCTTATTGCTAATGTAGCAATATCTTCCAGGCAACCAGGCAATAGGAAACAGAGGATTAAAATAAATTGACGCGGGTCAGTGCAACAAACTTGTTAATAAATTAAATATATATACTCCTAAAAAAACCAGCACCCTCGTTCAATCCCCTAGATTAGGAAGCCGACCCCGTGAGATACGGGATAAGGCTAGGGAGATGGAGATGACTCCAGTATACAACAAGTATACAAATACAGACATAATATATACAGAAGCATAAACAATATATAATATAGAATACAATATTCCTACATACTATACATACAATACGTATATACCATACATACATGCAGTACTTTCATACACAAATTAATAGAAAGAAGTTATTTTCACAACTTAATATTGATGCAAGATATTTTACCGACTTACACGTTTTAACGACAACAACAACAATGCAAACGGAACCTAACCGGATTTTAAAACCAAGAGTTTTTTTGTACACGAAGATAAAATTGCGGTATCTGTTCTTATCTACGTCTGTTTCGATGGTCGGTAATGGTTAGTTTGTTCTATTGATGGAAATTTAAACATGCTGGAATCAATATCGTTTCGATAACCTAATAGGAATACGTTACGTATATTAGTTTGTTTAGAGTAGTGTAATTTTCTTCTGTCGAGTGGGTATCGAGTCTGTCGACCCGATGAACCCTGGTGTCAGAGTTTTAAAACCGCGTAGTAGCACAACTATCAGGCCTCTGACATGGTTTGAGTAACGACCACTATCAAAGACAGCGACCGGGACCGACGGCTTAACCTGCCCTCCGAAGCACGAATTCTTTTTCTTTTTCTGACAATCAGGGGATTCAGCCTGCAATGTCCTAACCAAACTGGGGAAAAATTTACAAAGTGATACATTCTCAAATATTAAAAAATAAGTTGCGTGATTATATACATACATACATACATATAATTACGCCTTTATCCCTAATGGGGTAGGCAGGGCGTCAACGACTCAAACAAAGGTCGTTTCGCCACGTCTGACAAAGTTTCGAAGGTCATTTAGGATATTCTGGTACGTATATTGCTGTAGTGACAGGTTGTCAGCCCATCGCCTAAATTACAATATACTGAAACCCTCAGATCCCATAGCTGGTTTTAACAGCATGCTCGGGAGGAAATGCAGCTGGCACATTCTATGTTTTTCTCTTACTTCCAGTCCAGCATGGAAGAACGTACCTGTTCGTATCTTTTGTACCGAGTAAAAATATATCTTCAAAAAATCTAAGGTCTCAATGTGACAAGATTTTTCAACTTTATTTTATGAGATAACATCATAGTTTAAAAGATCTCAGAAATACTTTAAAGTTTATTTAATTGAAACTTGAGTCCTTTGGAATCATTTTATTTGAACATGTCAAAGGCCTATTAGCTGTGCTAATAGGCGGTATGAAAAACTCTGACATCAAGGTTCATCGGGTCGATCGACTTGATACCCACACGATAGAAGAAAATTTAAATTGAAACCTAGAAGACTCGAGTGTTTCCAACCCTAGTTTTGAGTGATCGATTGTATACGATAATTAAATGAATCATGAACATAAACAATTTATGTGATTGGGTTTCGTTGTTGGGGATGTAATAGTACATATTTTGTTTATTGTTTTATTAGCTATCCGACCCTTGATTTTAACCGTTAGTGAGTTTACCAGTGAGAATTGTACAGGTCACTTTGTGAGATGGTCCCTAGCTTGCTTATTACATACATATAATAACGCCTTTATCCCTAATCCTTCATCCTAATCTTCCAATCTGGACTGGGAGTGAGAGAAAAACATAGAATGTGCCAGCTGCATTTCCTCCCGAGCATGCTGGAAAAACCAGCTAAGGGATCTGAGGGTTTCAGTATATTGTAAGTTAGGCGATGGGCTGACAACCTGTCACTACAGCAATATAGGTACAAATCTTTCTTGAATGGCCCTCAAGACTTTGTTAGACGTGGCGGAACGGCCTTTGTTTAGGTCGTTTACGCTCTGCCTACCCCATAAGGGATAAAGGCGTGATTATATGTATGTATGTATGTTTATCCCTAATTGGGTAGGCAGAGCGTAAACGACCTAAACAAAGATCGTTCTACCACGTCTGATAATTTTGAGGGTTATTTAGGATAGAATTGTATTTTCCATTTTTGAGACACCTGTGACAAGATTCTGAAACAATTCTTTTTTATTCTGTCCTGACAAATAGGGAGAAATAAGTAAACACTTTTGTTTCATAAAAAGTTACAAAACATGTCACAGTTTTCCCGTTTCATTTCCTACTAGACTAATACTAGTTTTTACCAGTTAACGCTAGTTAGCAGCTGTTTTAACTGCGTCATATCGAAGTTGCTGGACCGTTTATTAAATGTTTAAGTGCACGAGTCAGGCTTGTAAACTTTTAAATTAGCAGTCACTGGTTGTTTCTACAAATGGTTTTGTTTAGTTTATTTTTATGGGTTCTTCCATGTTGGGCTGGGAACGAGAGGAAAACATAGAATGTGCCATCTGAATTTCCTCCCGGGTATGCTGTAAAAACCAGCTAAGGGATCAGAGGGTTTCTATGTATTGCAATTTAGGCGATGGGCTGACAACCTGTCACTACAGCAATGTAACTATAAATCTACCTTAAATAACCCTCCAAACTTTGTCAGACGTGGCGGAACGACTTTGTTTTTACGCTCTGCTACCCCATTAGGGATAAAGGCGTGATTATATGTATGTATGTATTGGTTTTGATTAATACTTGCAGGCCAGGGATGATGATGACCTGGATAGAGCCGAGTTACCGATGAAGCGAGCTTACCTAGAAGTCTGAAAAATATCGAAATCCGGTGCCAACTAACTGGGTGTGTTTCGGCGAAGCGTAGAAATGGCATGTAAGGCTCGTATTTGTAAAGCTATCTAAAGATTGAGAGCAAAATTTATTATGGATTTGACAGGCCATTTTGTACTGAAATGTCATTTCTGAAACGAACTCAAACTGACTGTCAATTTAAATGTGGATTATATATTATGGATTTGACAGGCCATTTTGTACTGAAATGTCATTTCTGAAACGAACTCAAACTGACCGTCAATTTAAGTGTGGATTATAAGTACGGGCCTAAGTCTTCTCAATCTTTAGTCTAACAAAGCGGTGGTAAGCTCCTTGCGAGCACCCTCGCACCGGAGTCTGGAGCCAATCAGCATGCTATGTTCCGTCGGTGCGTGAAATTGCCGGTGCCATAACAGGCATCTTCTGGGTGAGCTCGCTCCATCGTCGACTCTGTCACGGTCATCCTTGACCTAGCGTCAAGAGCAAACCCATTTCTAATAAAATTAAAAAAAATAGTCTACCCTGTTTCAAATATGCGTTAGGCAGGGCTAATCTATGCTTCTAACCTATTCTTTTATCTTTGCATTTTTCTTTTCTTGTACCTTTCACGATGAAAAAGTTGAGGCGTGTAAGTCTAGTCTAGGTAGGCGTACCATAATCCTGCTAGTCTAGACTTCTAATTCAAAAGCAATTTTTTTATCGTATCATCAAAGGTATAATTACATACATACATACATAAAATCACGCCTTTATCCCTTACGGGGTAGGCAGAGCGTAAAACGCCTCCTAAAAGGCGCTTTCGCCACGTCTGACATAAATTGGGGGCAATTTTAGATTGTAATGTGTATTGCTGTAGTGACAGGTTGTCAGCCCATCGCCTAAATTACAATACACTGTAACCCTCGAATCCCTTTTGCTGACTTATACAGCATGCCCGGGAGGAAGGGCAACTGGAACATTCTATGTTTTTCTTTCTCTCCCAGTCCAGTATGGAAGTTTAATTCCATCTCTATGGATATTTCCTTAATTACAGACGACCCGTATGAATCACATTCTTAGGGCCGTATTTATAATCAACACTCATGAGTGACAGCGAGTTTGAGTTCGTTTCAGAAATGTCATTTCAGTACAAACTAGCTTGTCAAATCCATACTTAATATCGCTCCCAAGTTTGATATCGCTTCATAAATACGAGCCTTAGCTACTTAGTCTTTATCAAATAAATATTATTTACGCCTCGTGCGGAAAAAGGAACTACCTCCGGATATTTTGCGTAGGTTGGCGACATGGTGACATGGTGACATATAAGAAAGCAACCTACGCAATGAAACAAATAATAAACTATATTCAACTGATACTCTTCTCTTATCTTCCATGCTGGACTGGGAGAGATAGAAAAACGTAGAATGTTTCAGCTGCCCTTCCTCCCGGGCTTGCTGTAGAAGTCAGCAAAAGGGACTCGAGGGTTACAGTGTAATGTAATTTAGGCGATGGGCTGACAACCTGTCACTATAGCAATACACATTACAATCTAAAATTGCCCCAATTTATGTCAGACGTGGCGAAAGCGCCTTTTACGAGGCGTTTAGCGCTCTGCCTACCCCGTAAGGGATAAAGGCGTGATTTTATGTATGTATGTATGTAACTGATACTCAAAGAAATAACAAACTATTTCTCGGAGCTTTAAAATTAATTTTAAATACATTTTGCTAACTTCAAATTTATTTATTGAACAGTTTATCGCACACATTATCATATAGAGGACACAAACATAAAAAAACAATATCACAACACGATACAGCTTATCTCTAAAAATAAATCTCTTTTTTTTTTTTTTTTTAATATATATAGGCGAGCATTTGTCCGCCATCTCACCTGGTGGAAAGTGACGATGCGGACTATGTTGAAGCATACTCACCTCTGTAGTGCCTATTCACTCTCGCCTTGAAAAGGCCCAGGTTATATTGTTCAGAAACAGATCCGCCGGCAGGGAGTTCCACTCCTTAGCCGTTCGCATTAAGAATGTGGAAGCGAACCGCTTCGTGCGAATTTGTGGTATATCCACGACATAAGGGTGGAACCCCTGTTCTCTCTCCATTTTATCTCTTCCAGCTAACCTACGGTAGTGAGAGTGAGTTCAAATATAATGTACTGCTCACTTCACTGGTATTACATAGGTCAGTATTTATAAGCAGCGGTCGTGAGTGACAGCGAGTTTGAATGTCAGAAATGTCATTTCAGAACAAACTGGCCTGTCAAATTCATACTTAATATTGCTCTCAAGTTTGAGGTTGCTTCATAATTACGAGCTTTATTTGACTTATTTAAAAGAAGATGACACAAAATTAAATTCACGCAGTAATCGATAGGAATTAATTGCTTTGAGCACGTTATGCCGTCGGTCCCGGTCGCTGTCTTTGATAGTGGTCGTTACACAAAACCATATATATACTTTATTGCATAAACACAAAAGAAATGTAATTTACAAATATAGTGTGCAAGGGCGAACTTATCTCTATGAAGAGATCTCTTCCAGCCAACCCAATGGTAGTAAGAGAAAGTGAACAATTTTGAGGGGACAAGAAAATGCAACATTAACAGAGACTAGTAAAACAAAAAATTAAAAATACTTACATACTTATACATAGAATAAATACCTACCGTAAATATTATCTTAAATAAACATACATACGTGGGACACTCAGAAAGATTTGCGACACTAAAAAAAATTGTTCTACAGGTACATATATTTTTATTAAATCTTTTCAAAGTACTCTCCACCAGCCTCTATACAAAGATTCATGCGTCTGAACCAGTTTTCAAAACACTTTTTCCAGTCCGCCGTAGACACCTCGTTTACAGCCTGCTCGAACGCAGCCAGCGCATCTTCCGGCGACGAAAATTGTATCCCCTTGAGCTGATTTTTTATTTTTGGAAATAAAAAGAAGTCACACGGTGCTAGATCAGGGCTGTAAGGAGGGTGACCCAGGAGTTTGACTGGTGTGCTGTCCAGGAAGTCCCTCGTTTTGAGCGCGGTGTGTGCAGGCGCATTGTCGTGGTGGAGCAGTAGTCCGCGGAGCCCTGTGTTTGGTCGCTTGTTGCTCACAACAGAAAAAAACTTCTGGTAAACATTTGGTAGTATACCATTCGGCGTTAATGCTTCTTTGATCTCGTAAGGGAATTGAGGCCAAGTGGCCAGTCAAATTAAAAAAGCTGGCGATCAAAATCTTCCCCCCGCTTCGAGATCGCTTCACTTTGGTAGGCGTTGGTTCATTTTGAAACACCCAAACTGTCGACTGGCGCTTGGTTTCTGGATCGTATTGATAAATCCAGGACTCATCACCTGTTACGATGTCGTAAACACGCCGAGACGAGCCTGCTTCAAATTTGTTCAGCATATCACGGCACCATTCCACCCGGGCCTGCTTCTGAGCGTCGGTGAGGTAGTGCGGCACCCAGCGCGATACTATCCTCCTCACGCGAAGATGCCCATGTAGAATCTCGTGAACGCTTCCCGATCCAATCTTTAATATGTGCTGAATCTCCTGATATATAATTCGCCTATTATCTTGGATTAAATTTTTCACTGCTAGCACGTTTTCTTCTGTAATAGCCGTCAAAGGGCGACCGCTTCTTTCTTCATCCCCCAAGGTTGGTCGACCGCGCCTAAATTCGTTATACCAACGATACACGGTTGCCTTGGAGGGGCTTTCATCCATAAATGCCATTTGAAGTCTATCGAACGATTCATCAGGTTTCAGGCGACACTTGAAATCGTAAAAAATCATAGCTCTAAAATGTTCCCGGCGCAGATCCATTTTTCAGTAAGACACGATACTTTGAATTGGCTCGCAAAAAATGTGGAGGGAAATTTTGAAAATGGAACTCACATATTTTTACTTACAAGTAATCATATTTTCAAAAAAGATTCTAACCGGCCAGTCTGCCATATATAAAAACTATTTATCGCAATACTTTCTGAGTGGCCTGGTATATACTAAACAAAAAAACCATGTCAGAGGCCTGATAGTTGTGCTACTAGGCGGTTTAAAAAACTCTGACACCAGGGTTCATCGGGTCCATAGACTCGATACCCACTCGACAGAAGAAGAAGAATTGCTTTTGTAATGTATAATTCAATTCTTGTTTAAATTCTTATTTCCTTATCCATAATCCAGCAAAAAGAACGAACACCTAAATCGCCATCCCATGTTTTCCTTGAAGCGGCCAATCGCTGTTATTAGGAGCATGATTTGCAAAAGTGGCGATATTGGATCGGTCATCCGTCGTGTTCGCTACTCGCAAGGAAATTGAGCTTGCCTGGCCAACATTTACGACCCACGTCTTTCTCAGAGCATAGGTACGTACTTTCTACCGCTCGTAGTCAAGTGGTTAGTGCTTCCCTAATCATTCCGATTACGAATGTTAAGCAACCATCGCCGTGGACAGGCCATGGGTGGCTGGCCGCTAGTGGTATAACATCTCGAGCTTTTCCGTGCTTCGGAAGGCACGTAAGGCCGTTGGTCTTGGTGAATGTCGTAAGTACTTCACACTTCTGCCAACAAACTATTGTACAGTTTGGCAGATTTTATTTAAGTTGTAAAACTGTACTGCCAAAATGAATAAACGTTTCTTTTTTTTTATATTCGGCTTGAAAAGTTTGACAGCTGGGTTGGCCACTAACCTGGCAAGAACCACAGACAAGAGCTAAATCTAGAATGGGTCCTAGTTTCCCTTCTGGGTTGCGGAGGTAAGATGGCAGTCGTTCTGTGTAAAAACCAGTACCCTCGTTCAATCCCCTAAATTGGGAAGCCAACCCCAAAAAATACAGGAAAAGGCTAAGGATGATGATGGCGTAGTTATTTTCAAGCTGGACTGGAAGCAATCAAAATAGAATATTCCAGCTGCTTTTCTTCCCTGGCATTCTGAAGAAGACAGTAAAGGATTTTTTAAGTGATGGGCTGACAACCTGTCTGTCGTTGCTATCGAAAACATCACTTAACTAAATTTTAACCGACATTGCTCCCATCCCTTTCTATTCTCTCAGGAATTAAGGATAGACAATGACAGGTTAACATTTAAGTTAACATTTTGTAAGCATACGATACAGTTAATTTAAGCAATTTAAAAAAAAATCAGAAGTCTTTAACATTTCGCCAGATGTAGCTGAAGTGGTTTCTAATTAGCCAGTGATGAGATAAGGGATCCGAGGTTTCAATATACTGTAATTTAGGCGATGGGCTGACAACCTGTCACTACAGCAATATACCTACAAGTCTATCTTAAATAACCCTCTAAACTTTATCAGACGTGGCAGAACGACCTTTGTTTAGGTCGTTTACGCTCTGCCTACCCCATTAGGGCTAAAGGCGTGCTTATATGTATGTATGATAAACTGTCTCCGTGTCTAGTTATCAGAGCCATGGGCTTACAATCCGGAGCACCTGGGTTCGATTCCCAGGGGGGGAACACAAAGTTGATATTTGTCAATATATCACTTTGTGAGGTTTTCCCCAGTTTAGTTAGGACTTAGCAGGCTGAATCACCTGATTGTCCGATAAGAAAAAAGGATTCCGTACTTCGGAGGGTACGTTCAGTCGTTGGTCGCGGTCGCTGTCTTTGATAGTGGTCGTTACTCAAACCATGTCAGAGGCCTTATAGCTGCTAGGCGGTTTGAAAACTGACACCAGGGTTCACCGGGTCTTTGACTCGAGAAATAATAATAAGTGATGATGTACCTACCCCGCAATAAATAAGGCGTGACTACATGTGTATAGGATAGGTACTTACGTTACACGCTTATTGCGATTGGCAGACGAGGAACCGTTTACGACCCACGTCCTTCTCAGGTTTAGGCTACCTGAGTTTTTGTAATAAAGGTTCCCAAGGATTGATTGATTGATTCTGGCTAAACTCCAGAAAAACGTTTTGTTAGCTGTCAATCTTACGCATCTACCGAAATAAATATTTGGTTATACAAGGTAATTGCATCATTTTTCAGACATAACTATAGCAGTGAATTGACAAGAGTATTTACGTACATAATATAATCACGATTTTATCTCTAATGGGGTAGGCAGAACGTAAACTACTTTAACAAAGGACGTTCCGCCACGTCTGACAAAGGTTTGAGGGTTATTTAAGATAGATTTGTAGGTATATTACTGTAGTGACAGGTTGTTAGCCTATCGCCTAAATTGCAATCAAAAACCCTCGGATCCCAGTCCAGCATGGAAGATTTACACACGCTGTGGCTATATTTCTACATCTACCTGTCTTCTTTTAAAAGGCCTTTAAAATTTGCCTCTACTTATCACTGAAATACTCAGCTTTGACCTTAAGTTTTCTAAGACTCCTATTTATGAAACCACCTCAAGATTGAGAGCAATATTAAGTGTGGATTTGACAGGCCAAAATGTACTGAAATGACATTTCTAATACGAGCTCAAACCAGCTGTTAGTCTCTAATATTGTTTATCAATACGGGCCTAAATCCACTCATCCTATCTAAATTTACAATCAATGTGACTTTTTAGACACCCCACTCATAGTATACATTACCAACGGGATTATAACAAAGTCCGACTTAAATACGGGAAGCTTGGGTGGCTTATTTAGGCACATTTATTAACTAAATCACAACCTGTCACAGACCCAATCTGGAGCAACGTATTCCCAAATGGGATCACAATCGAAATAATTCCAATTTGTAAATAGGTACCCGGATCTATCCAGTTATGGCTCAGTTTTGGAACGTGTCCTGGCTTAAGGGGATATTGCGTCTTATTTTTTTATAAATGGTATCTATTGTTTTTTTTTCTCATAATAATGGGTGGGATGGGGTCTACCTCCTAGTGATCTACCCCGAGCATCGGCAACAAGCTGAAAGCGTCGGTAGGCCGTAAAGGGCCTTCTGGCTCGCGACTATTCTATACTCAATAAATCATTCATTCATTTATTCATTCATTTATTCATTCATTCATTCATTCATTCATTCATTCATTCATTCATTCATTCATTCATTCATTCATTCATTCATTCATTCATCCCTCTCACCAAAGTCCGGCGCAAAACAACTTGCTGTGTTCCGTCGGTGCGTGAGAATGCCAGTGCCATAACAGGCATCTTCTGGGTGAGCTCGCTCCATCCCATTTGTAAAAAGCCAAAAAAAAGCCATTTTTAATAGAAAAACGTCAAGTGTAATTTACTAGGGACAGCCTGTTCACTATCGTTACAAAGTGAATGCACATATTGATTGCCACGCAAGATGCAAATGCAAGTAGCAAGTTTCACTCTTTAAATGCACTTTTTTCACATAAGTGAAATAAATAAAAACAAAACTACTTATGAAACAAAGGTACTTATTTGCGCATTCTCTTAAAAAATATAAAAACAACAGTTGATAGTACATACATTCATAAACATTATCACGCCTTTATCCCTAGTGGGGTAGGTATAGCGTAAACGACCTAAACAAAGGTCATTCCGCCACGTCTAACCAAGTTTTGAGGGTTATTTAAGATAGATTTGTAGGTATATTGCTGTAGGTTGCAGCCTATCGCCTATGTTGAAATATACAGAAACCCTCTGGTCCCGTAGCTGGTTTTTACAGCATGCTCGGGAGGGCAGCTGGCATATTTTATGTTTTTCTCTCGCTCCCAGTCCAGCATGCAAGATAATAGTTATCCCAAATGAATTATCCTCAGATAAGAAACATCACCATATTTCACAATACTGCCCCTTAAAATAAGTCCTGCTCTCACTAGCTATAAATCAATCCTCTTGCTCTGTCGCACCCGAAGTAAACAGGTAAATCTCCGGTGCATGCTACAAGGATTTCCTGGGCAAATTTATGTGGTCCTTGGGACCTTGAGGCTTGAAGGAGGCTAATGAATACGACATTATGGACGTATTTTCGAGCGTCCCACAATACTGAGAATTCCGAAGGCTTTGGAATAATGTGCCCGAAAAGGGTTCAAAGCTGCAAAATATTATTACCTGACGTTAAACAGTATTTCCCCTTGGGTATGTCAAAATGCTTTGTAAATTATGCTGAATTGATAGTCTTTGGTCATACATACATACATATAATCACGCCTTTATACCTAATGGGGTAGGCAGAGCGTAAACGATCTAAACAAAGGTCAATGCGCCAGGTTTGACAAAGTTTTGAGGGTTGTTTAAGATAGATAGGTATGTATATTACTGTGGTGACAGGTTGTCAGCTCATCGCCTAAATTGCATTATTCTGAAATCCTCGAATCCCTTAGCTGGTTTATACAGCATGCTCGGGAGGAAATGCAGCTGGCACAATCTATGTTTCTCTTTCGCTCCCAGGCCAGCATGGAAGGAACTCTTTGGCCAAATAGTATGACATACCTAAGCTTGATATTATGTTGCGATTTATTTTAAACCACTTGTAGGTATTTCGAATATTTCACTTTAGAATTACAGACAGAATTAGAGATAAATTACACCAACTGATTTTATTACCAACTAGCTACCCGCCCCGGCTTCGCACGGAAATTATCAGTGTTTCTCTACTATATTATGCATTTATTATACATATAAACCTTCCTCTTGCAATATTCTATTTACTTAAAGAAACCGCATCAAAATCCGTTGCGTAGTTTTAAAGATTTATGCATACATAGGGGTATAGGGATAGAGTAAGCGACTTTGTTTTATACTATGTAGTGAAGTATTGTAAACAAGAATAAAAGGATTCAAGAGTTTTGACATAAGTACGTTTTTTTTAATTCAGGTGACAAACCCGACGATCTCAGAAGTAAAACAACATAATATTGCCTATGTTTTTTTAGAATATTCTAATACTCTATTCTAAAAAAATACTTGTAAATATTTTCTTGTACCTACTTGGTCAATAAACGGATAAGTCTTTATTGCTATATTTTTCTAAAGTGTGAACATTCCGGACGTAATTTCTCTTAGCTTTGAAATAAACTGTTTATTGCAACGAACTACGCCCTCGCACTATACATCACAAAAATGTGATAGATGATGCTTGCTCATATCGGCACATCATTTATTATCCGTTTCAAACTTGGAAAACCTTTGAGCTTTCTACTGGAAATTTTAAATTTAAAACGACATTATAGATACGAATTAGATACTTAGGTGACTATACTAGACGCTAAGTGGCGACCCCATCAGTTACAAATCATAATTCAATAAAACAAAATACATCGAAAATCCGGTCCAACAGACTCAAATAATAGGAATGATGATAATTTTGAACCTAATAAATTATCGAGATATAGTTTGTTGTAGAAAAATTGCCGTTACAGGCTGTTTATCGCACTTTTTCTACCTGTTACTACAACAAACTATAAATCGATAATTTATTAGGTTAAATGATTAAATTGCGATAAACAGCCTGCAACTGCAATTTTTCTACCTTTTAACTAACTAACAAACTACCTACAACGAAATAAGAACAGCTAATTTCGAAGGCTGGACTGTTGGACTGGATTTTCGATTCACTGTGTTTTTAGTGAGTTATGACTTTTAACGATGGGGGCGCCACTTAGGCTATATCGCCACCTTAAAGAATTGATCTAAATAATTCCATCATGAATTGAGCTAGGACTAACACGTGTTACCATATTAGAAAAAAATATTCAGTTAACATCATCTTTATTATATTTTTTATGTATTATTTGTGTATGAATACACCACTGATGACAAAAAGCAGCTCTTTACCATTTTCTCACTGAACTAGCGACCCACCCCGGCTTCGCACGGAAATTATCAATGTTTCTCTACTATATTATGCATGTATTATACATACAAACCTTCCTCTTGAATCACTATCCATTAAAAGAAACCGCATCAAAATCTGTTGCGTAGTTTTAAAGATCTATGCATACATAGGGATATAGGGACAGAGTAAGCCACTTTGTTTTATACTATGTAGTGATGTATTAATTGTGTATGAATACACCACTGATGAGAAAAAGCAGGTCTTTACCAATTTATCATTAAATGGCACGGACAAGTGTTATTCATACTGATAAATCAACGACTACTTACTTGTTTGTTTAACGGAGGTGTTAGACCTCAGCTTTTTACCCTTGAGTATAGTATAAAGTACAGGTTAGCTTTGAAAATTGTTAAAAAAATACAATTGTCTATGTTAATTCAATATCTACGAAATGGCATTTAAAATATGCAATCACTGAAACCAGCTTCAAAATAGAAAGCCAAAGTCCATTAATAAAAAAGAAAAAGCAGTATAGTTTGAACCGGTTTTGCATTCCTTAATCCGGGCAGTGTTTAGCTCTCACATAAATAACCCGGGCATACTCGGGTATACCCGGGCAGATTCCTGGTTTCGTCCGGGCACACCGAGGGCCGGCTGAAGATTTATCCGGGTCGGGAAAAAACCTGATTAATCACTGCATTCAAAAAGGAACGTAAGTCAGGACACAAGAAATAAATTAATCGACCGTGGACCTTAAAAAGTTAAGCAGCCAGTCCGGGATTCGCTCAGTAATGGATTTTCTTTACCTGGTAATGCGAAGTTGATAGTTTCATGTTCTCTGTGAGAAATTACTTTTAGTGGTTGCTTTTCTAAGTTAAATTAAAAAAAAAACGTTTAGGTTGTTTACGCTTTGCCTACCCCATTAGGGATGAAGATGTGGATATACGCATATATGTAAGTCAGAAAAAAAAATACTTTGAAGAAGCTGGATATTGGTTTCAAATACCTACGTTTAAATCGAAAATACTAGCTAGGGATAACCGCCGGCTAGTATCATATTACTAATTCTAAAGTCGCTAAAAGGACCTCTTTGGCTCGTAATTATAAGCAGTCTGACAGCTAGTTTGAATTCGATCAGAAACGTCATGTCAGTGCAACGTGGCCTGTCAAATCCATACTTAATATTGCTCTCAATCTTGAGATTTCTTTGTAAATACGAGCCTTAGTGTTGGCTTTGGCTTGAAGCACGCCTTCCAAAGACACGTAACAATAAAACTATTTTTTTAATATTGATTTTTATTTTGGAACCTTCTTGCGTAGTTGGTGAGTTACAGTATCGTCTAATATCAAAAACAAAGACTTAAAATGTTCTCCAAAATATGTATTTTGGCTATCTGGAAGTCCTTTAACAGGCTTCGGACTCAGGTTGGCAGAAGAAGAAGAACATGGTCAGGTGGGGATTTTCGGCTATTATATATATTATGTGTGTAAGTGAATCTTACTTGTCAGAAAATTAGGTGATGCAGTTTGCATTGTCTTCACCAATGTGGATTACTAATTAATAACGACTTATATCCTACAACCTTTGGGAACTTAACGATTCGATTCGCCCATTCAGGCAGTTAATGATATACCTATATCACAAACTCAGTGTTCAAAAAACGAGTAGAAGAGTACTATCTTTCTTTTCTCAATTAATTCGTTATTGTTACATTTTTATATGTTTACTAGTCATGTGCTATTTATAATAATTATTATGTATTATACTAGTATTCAAGATAAATTCGTTATAACTATATGTATATATTTATGTAGATTGTAGGTACATGTATTATTATGTATATTTATTGTTTTTTATTATGATATTGGGCTTTGAATCTTATTTAATGTAATTTTATCTATTATATTATTGTACACGCCTCATCTACCTTACTTGTGCACTTTCACTACCGTAGGTCAGCTGAAAGATATTTCTTTTAGGAGATAAGCTTTACATATTGTGCTATTGTTTTTTTATGTTTGTGTCATCTTTATGATCATGTGTGCAATAAACTATTATAAGGCTACATGGTGTAATCTCCTTAGTCTATAAGAAGAAACGCGACGTATGACGTCACGCTCAAGCGCTGTCAGTCGGAAGGCCAGTGCCGATCGGCCATTTGAATTGGTGTTTACGTTTTCTTAGTAAACCTACGAAATATTGTATAAAAGGATAACTGTTTGTTGGAATTTACATTAAAATATTGTTGTTCAACCCCGCAAGCCGTCATCTTATTATACTATTTAATAAATAATACCATTACAGTATTGTCATCTTATGAGACAAGTAACTCTTAAGTTTCTTGTTCTCGCAGGTACTTGTAACACAATATTGCCGAAACCTTTTTCTCAGGCGTAGACAAGAACTAATAAAGATAAATTATGATTGACCACTTCACCGTAAGAGCGTTTTTGTGTCCAGTGAAGTGATATACCTAATAGCTTTTATAAGAACAATGTAAAAGTAAGGTACTTAGACCACAATACCCTAGATAAATTATTTATCGAGAACCCACTTGAAAGACGAAGAAAAAGTTTATTTTTAATATTAACCTTTATGTTGAAATTGGTATACGATATAAGAACAGAATAATCTTATTGAGCGATAAGGGGCGAACAGTGGCGATACCAGTTTTAAATTAATTTTGACTAAAACACAAACATTTCATGATTTCTTCCATGCTGGCCTGGGAAGCGAGAGTAAAACATAGAATGTGCCAGCTGCATTTCCTCCTGGGCATGCTGTAAAAACCAGCTAAGGGATCCGAGGGTTTCAGTATATTGTAATTTAGGCGATGGGCTGACAACCTGTCACTAAGCAATATACCTTCAAATCTATCTTAAATAACCCTTAAAGCTTTGTCAGACGTGGCGAAACGACCTTTGTTTAGGTCGTTTACGCTCTGCCTACCCCATTAGGGATAAAGGCGTGACTATATGTATGTATGTATGTATGTTTCATGATTATTTTCCATTTAGCGGAAATCGAAAGTATTTCTCCATTTTATAACACATAATATAATTAAGCATATAAGCTTTGTATTACGAATGTGCTAATTTTGTAATACAAAGTTTAGATACTAATTATGAGTTATAATATTTTGGGTTATAAAATGGGGGTTATGGAATTTCTTCCAGCCTGGATAGATAGATAGATAAACTCTTTATTGCGCATAAATCGTACAATTTGGAATAGATTAGAAATATCAGTGTAAGCAAAGGCGGCGTTGTCGCTTCAACCGATCTCTTCCAGACAACCATGCATTTTAAAATGAAAAATTATGCATAGCATGTATCTCAACAAAGAAAGAACTAAACAGTTAAAAACCTTCAACACTTTAGATCTACATAATAGTACATATTTAATACTAATATACATACTGCTGCTGCTGTTGCTGAACTGAGAGTGAGAGAAAAATATAGAATATACCAGCTGCATTTCTTCTCGGGCATGCTGTAAATCCGAGGGTTTCAGTATATTGTAATTTAGGCGATGGGATGACAACCTATCACTACAATATACATACAAATCTATCATAAATAACCCTTAAAACTTTGTCAGACGTGGCGTAACGCCCTTTGTTAAGCTCGTTTACGCTCTGCCTACCCCATTAGGAATAAAGGCGTGATTATAGGTATGTATGTATAGCTTAAGTGACTTAATAATTTCCCTGAAACGACATTATTTTGTATAGGGTTTTCATTAAAATACAAAGAACATTTAATGGATAGAAGAAATAATAAAGAACTTCTTTTGGTGAAAACCTGTAATTGGCTTTCTGTCTTGTATTAATTTTAAGTATTCTTATATTAATAGCTGTTGGTTTTCCTGGAAATACAAATTAAAGTAAAAATAAAGAATTTGATATGCAATACTCAGGTTTTTTTACAGGGGTTAATCAAGCTTTGATCAAAGTAAAGTGACTGTACCAGTCTCAAGCTCGATACGTAAATTACGCAATTTACCTGAAATTAATATTGATCTCACGTACAACTGTCAATCTGAGTTGGAAATGTTGACGTTTAATTCCAAGTTATACAGTAATGTATTCGCTACGAGATTACATTTGCACAAGAGCCTTAGAAGATTAGGTAGGTAAGTAAGTAGTATCAGGGAGTAACATACTAATATATAATGTGCCAGGTGCATTTGCACCCGGGCATGCTGTAAAAACCAGCTAAGGGATCCGAGGGTTTCAATATACCTTCAAATCTACTTAAATAACCCTCAAAACTTTGTCAGACGTGGCGGAACGACCTTCATTTAGGTCATTTACGCTCTGCCTACTCCATTAGGGTTAAAGACGCCTTTATATACCTAAATTACCTATGTAATATGACCTAAATAAAGGTCGTTCCGCCACGTCTGACTAAGTTTTGAGGGTTATTTAAGATAGATTTGAAGGTGTATTGCTATAGTAACAGGTTTTCAGCCCATTGCCTAAATTGCAATATACAGAAACCCTCGGATCCCTTAGCTGTTTTTTACAGCATGCCCGTGAGGAAATGCAGCTGGCACATTCTATGTTTTGCTATCGCTCCTAGTCCAGCATGAGAGTTAAACATACATAAATATTTAACATAGGTACATACATATTTATTTATCGTATGGCATTAGGTAACTGGTATACTTAATTTGTGTCAGAGTTTGATACTCGAACCCAAATATGTCCTTGCGTTGTCTGACAAGAGTTTAATGTCTTCTGGTCGTCCGGGAAACTTAGTGGGCATTCAAAACCACATGTCGCACTGTTTGACATACATATAATCATGTCTTTATACCAAATGGGGTAGGCAGAGCGTAAACAACCTAAACAAAGGTCGTTCCGCCACGTTTGACAAAGTTTCAAGAATCGTTTATGATAGAATTGTAGGTGTATTGCTGTAGTGACAGGTTGTCAGCCCATCGCTGAATTGCAATATACTGGAACTCTCGGATCCCTTAGCTGGTTTTTACAGCATGCCCAGGAGAAAATGCAGCTGGCCTATTCTATGTTTTTCTTTTACTCCCAGGCCAGCATGGAAACCCTGCTACTCCAACAAATAAAATAAGTTGTTTGAAAAGTAGGAATGTTTTAAATGGCACACCATGTAACATAAGGCCGATTTATGGTATTTTAATAGGTCTTCTTCTTACCGAGTGTATTCTCGGGACAATCGACCCGATGAACCCTGGTGTCAGAGTTTTCAATACCGCCTAGTAGCACAGCTATAAGGCCTCTAACATGGTTTGAGTAACGACCACTATCAAAGACAGCGACCGGGCTCGACGGTTTGACGTGCCCTCCGAAGCACGGAATCCTTTTTTTATTTTCGGACAATCAGGTGATTCAGCCTGCAATGTACTAAACAAACTGGGAAAAACCTCACAAAGTGATAAATTTACAAATATCAACTTTGTCCCCGCCCCCTGAGAATCGAACCCAGAACCTCAGGATCGTAAGCCCATGGCACTGACCACTAGACTACGGAGGCAGTTTTGATAGGTGGAGTAGGATAATAAATTATTTCCTGTATTATTATCCTATTTACAAAACTGGGTGCTTTGATGCTTTTCTATACTGAACGTTAAAATGTGAGATTATAATAAGTCAACGAGAAAATAAATATCCAAAACGACGACCCAGTAATCCCTCCATTAAGTTATTTTTATATAAAACCGCATCAATCTTAGAATTAGTTCACACTGATTCGAGCTGCGTGATACATCATATAACTTTATTTACTATGCAAAAAGAAATCAAATTTTATGCTGCAACGTGCGGTGTAGCCTGTCGCTTCGTGCATAAAATGCGTCTTCAAGTAACTTCGCGCAGCGTCGTGTTGCTTCACTTCCCGGTGTGAACTGACCCTTAAAGTTAAAGTGCTACGTGAAATATCCGAGAGTTTTTCCAATTTCCGTGCGAGGTCAAATTGGGTGTAGGCGTAACGAGATTTATTTTGATAAGGGACTAAAGATCTGTGTGATTAATCTAAGCCGTAGAGCCGTTGGTAATTAATTGCTCGGCTTGCCCGGAATGAGAACATCGCAGTATTTAGATATTACCTTATTAGACTGAACTTCCATGCGGGACTGAGAGCGAGAGAATACCATAGAATGTGACAGCTGCATTTCCTCCCGGGCATGTTAAAACAGCTAAGGGATCTGAAGGTTTCAGTATATTGCAAGTTAGACGATGGGCTGACAACCTGTCACAACAGCAATATAGCTAAAAATCTATCTTAAATTATCCTCAGACGTGGCGGAACGACCTTTGTTTAGGTCGTTTACGCTCTGCCTACCCCATTAGGGATAAAGGCGCGATTATATGTATTTATGAAGACTGAACTCGTAGTCTAGAGGGCTGAATCAGGGTCTGTATCTGGACGTCCTGGGCTCGATTCTCGGTGGTGGATAGTGACTTCGTATAATTCTTTCTAGATTGGTTAGGAAATTCCAGGCTTTTTATTTGATTTCTCTCTGGTTTTGTGAGTCAGTCTGTCTTAAAAGAGATTGAGAAAAGAGCCAAATTGCAATGATTACATACTTTGGAAGGCACGTGAAGCTGTCGATACAGGTCGCTCACTATGATAATTTTGAGTGTGTCGATGAAAAATAAACAAAAACAGTCTTTTTCTTAGCGAGTGGATCCTCGAGTCGAACAACGAACAGATGAACCCTGGTGTCAGAGTTTCCAAACCGCCTAGTAGCACAGTTATTAGTCCTCTGATATGGCTTTTTTGAGTAACGACCACTATCAAAGACAGCGACCGGTACCGACGGCTTATCGTGCCCTCCGAAGCACATAATTATTTTGATTATCGGACAATTAGGTGATTTAGCTTGGAATATCATAACCTAAAAATAAAATTCATTGTGTGTAATATTTTTAATGCAATGTAATTTTTAATGCTATGTAATTACTAATGATTCTTTTAAGTTTTAAATGAAATTGTTATTTTACGAATCTTTAATTACTAAGCATGATTGTATTTTATAACTGATGGATAGCATGTATACTCTTTAAAAAAAAAAAGTTTTTTAGATAACACAATGTAATGATTCTTGAAGTAATTTTTTAAATAAAGGCTTTTATTATTATTATTTATTATTATCATAACTAAACTGAGGAAAACCTTTGTGTTTCCCCTCAGGGAATCGAACCGTAAGCCCAAGGCTCTGACCACTTGCCCACAGAGGCAGTTCAAAAGGCAGACAAAACAGTGAAGTTGCTTTTTATTTGGAACACAGAAATTAATTCCTTCAAGCTTCCAAATTCACCTGAGCTAATAGAACCGGCATTCCTTGAAGTCAATATTCTCACAGAAGCATCCGTCGCATACAACCGCCGGGTCTCATTTTGGTTACCAAACTTCGATGCATTCCTGATTCAAACCGGCGAGTGAGTGAGTTTAACGGGAAAATATTTGAATTTTCGATAGACGTACTATTAAGTATTTTAAGACTCTGTATAAATCAGTAATAACAAAGATTTATGCTGTATTTTATGTTAGATTTGTAGCAATACGAATCTTTTTTTTCTTCTTAGCAAGTGGATTCTCTAGTCGAACGATCCGATAATCCCTGGTGAAAAAAAACTCTGATGTTTTTAAACCGCCTAGTATCACATATCGCGGCCTCTGACATGGTTTCAGTAACGACCACTATCTAGAACAGCGACCGGGACCGACGGCTTAGCGTGCCATCCGAAGCACGGAATCAGGTGATTCAGCCTGGAATGTCCTAACCTAACTGGGGAAAACTTCACAAAGTGATAAATTTAAAAATTTAAACTTTGTGTTCCCCCCTGGGAATCGAATTCTGGACCTACGGATCGTAAGCTCATGGCTCTGATCGCAAAGACCACGGAGGCAGTTACGACTAGGAAAAGTACGTATACATTTGATTTTCTGCAGTGGTTTTTGAGTGACGCGCGTACAAATACACAGACTGACAAGATGTATTAGACTTCTAGAATTCAGTGAATTTTTGAACAAACAAACTGAAAGACAAATGCTTTTTATCCAAATCATAATTAATCGATAAAAATCCTTTTTCAAACGACGATTTTCAAAATAGATTTTCCAGTACCCCTTGAAAGAATAAGAAGATAAAATGTTCTTCAACTAAACCAGCTCTTATCGCTTTCTTAGAAACCAAACTTCAGCGTATCGAGTAAGCGTACGCTAAAGTTCCTTCATTGAAGGTTTTTTTTACACAGTTGAGCCGGGAACCAGATTGAGTTAAAAAAAGGAAAAGTCTGTACTTCTGTCAAGTTCTGGCCAACTTTAAACGTTTTACAGTAATATTGGAGTTTGAAGTAAAAAATAAATATATATCAGGAATAGAATCTCTATCTTGTGGCCTTGCATGCCATCCCAGGATATATTCCATACATACATACATATAGTCACGCCTTTATACCTAATGGGGTAGGCAGAGCGTAAACGACCTAAACAAAAGTCGTTCCGCCACGTCTGACAAAGTTTTGAGGATTGTTAAAGATAGATTTGTAAATATTGCTGTAGTGACAGGTTGTCAGCCTATCGACTTAATTTCAATATAATGAAACCCTCGGATCCCTTGGCAGATTTTTACAGCATGCCCGGGAGGAAATGCAGCTGGTACATTCTATGTTTTTCTCTCTCTCCCAGTCCAGCATGGAAGAGGCATATGACTTCCATTTGACATTTAATTCTAATTTATAATTAGATATAGGTAACACTTCTTCAGCTTTCACAAAGAAAGACTAAGAATAATTACCACCTTAGTGAATTATCTACACACCTTCCATAGTTACATTACGTCATCCTTGATTGTACAATCATTCATAGTCCATTTCTAGCCCACTTGGGATAAACCCTCTCTAACACCAATAAAGCAAGCATTGGATGCTTACTGACACAGCTTTCGTCATTTCTGTCAATCACTTCCTCAGCAGTTTCCTCGACGCCGACATTCCTGAATGCACGACTTTATCATTCTCAGTAGCTACATTGCTTGCCCAAATATAGCCAAATCCCCACTAACACCAATCAAGCAAGCATTGGACGCTTACCACCTGTTTCCGTCTACGTTTGTGTCAATCGCTTCCTCCGCGGTTGCCTCGACGCCCCGTGGGTGCCTCGCTTGCGGCGTGTTTTCAATTGCGAGTGTCACCCCTGAATATTCACGATGCTGCATCAATATTCATGAATACAACCCCCCTCGTCTCCCAGCCTCCCAATCGGGGCTGCCAGATCTTTAAATTACAAATCAGGACGGAGCATCAAGTACTTCTAAAATATTTCTCTATTCAAGACGGTATTTTTAGTGTTTATTGTTAGTATAAACTGCCTCCGTGGTCTAGTAGTCAGAGCCATGGGCTTACGATCCGGAGGTAATGGGTTCGATTCCCAGGGGGGGAACACAAAAGTTGATATATTTGTCAATATATCACTCTGTGTGGTTTCCCCCAGTTTGGTTAGGACATTGCAGGCTGAGTCACCTGATTGTCTGAAAAGAAAAAGAATTCCGTGCTTCGGAGGGCACGTCAAGCCGTCGGTCCCGGTTGCCGTCTTTTATAGAGGTCGATACTCACATTCACGTCAGAGGCCTAATAGCTGCAGTAACTGTTAGCTCTAGTACTAGGCGGTTTGAAAAACTCTAACACCAGGGTTCATCGGGTCTTTTGAGTCGAGAATCCACTAGCTAAGAATAAAAAGTACAACCGTATTGCTACAAATCTAACCTAAAATATAACATAAATCTTTATAACGTGCCATATTTGGAATTAAACCGACGGATTCTTGCCAGCCGTTATTTATTAAATTCAAAATATTGACAGTAACCTGCTTGTATATCTTGGAGGTATGTCTATTTGTTTTTAAAAATAACAACCTATTCCAGGCTAATCAGACGGTTAGTAAAAGGAATTTACGTTCACAATATAAAAATAAATTATATAAGCCTCCAACAAAATTGGCCCTAGTTGACAAGAATACATTCATAATGTCCATTAAAATATTTAACACGCTTCCAGATTCATTTAAAGATAAAAGCTTAAAAGAATTTAAAAATGTGCTAAAAGTGTGGCTGACAAATAAATGCTTTTACAATTTGAAAGATTTTTTTGACGCTAAAGATATATAAATGAGTGCTGTTTTAAAAGTAATTATTTTAAGAATTGGTTTGTTTTGGTATGGAACTTATCTATTGAATGTCATTGTTGAATATTTATTATAAGCTTTAATTGAATTTATTTTGAATTATATATGTATTGAATTAATGAATAACTATTGCCATCGGCCTAGTTTTGATAGATATTATTTGTAATGTAATGACCTTGCATTTTTTTGACATGTATGCACTTTTGCTGTTAATTTAATTTTAATGTTAAATAATTTATCCTTAAAATCTTGTGTATACGCCTGAAAAGGCAGTTTTTAGTGATACCTTATAACAATGTATAAAATCTGCAAACATGTGACCTGAATTCTATACTCAATAAATCATTCATTCATTAATTCATTCATTATTCTTATTACTGATTTATACAGAGTCTTAAAATACTTAGCAGTCCATCCATCCAAAATTCAAATATTTTCCTGTTAAACTCACTCACTCACTCAATCAGGAATGCATCGAAGTTTGGCTACTAAATGAGACCCGGCGGTTGTATGCGTCGAGTACTTCTGCGAGAATATTGACTTCAAGGAATGCCAGTTCTATTAGCTCAGGTGAATTGGGAAGGTGGGAGGAACAGTTTTCTGTGTTCCAAATATAAACCAACTTCAATGTTTTTGTCTGCCTTTTGAACTGCCTCTGAGAAGAAGATTGGTAGTATAACAGATTCGGCGCATTCTCGCGAGATAAATTCGAGTTAGGCAAAACATGATCCCCATATATTCCTACGTCCATCCACCGTTGTAAAAGCTGACTTTAGCAAATATCTAGGGATCACAATGATCATTATGCCTACCATTGTTGAGTACTGGACCATCCAGACCTTCCGATCCAAACATCCGAAATCGGACAAAATGTAACATGTATGTTTTTTTTTTTAATATTTGATAGGCAATCATTTGTCCGCCATCTCACGTGATGGTAAGTGATGATGTAGACTATGATGGAGCATGATTGCCTAGAAAATGCCTGTTCACTCTCGCCTTGAAAAGGCCCAGGTTATAACGTTCCGGAAATAGATCCGCAGGCAGGGAGTTCCACACTTTGGCCGTTCGCATTAAAAATGTAGAAGCGTACCGCTTTGTGCGAAAACTTGGAATATCGACAACATAAGGGTGGAATCCCAACCGGCGTCTCGTACCCCGGAGATGGAATGGGGAGGGGGGTATCAGGTCATGAAGCGATGCTGCACATTCTCCGAAATGTATCCTGTAGAATACAGACAAGCAAGCTACTTTGCGACGATGTTCGAGGCTCTGCAGCTTTTCTTCTACCAGTGTCGGGTCGGCGATGAGCCTCTTGGCGCGTTTTTCAATAGAATCCAATAGATTTAGATTGTTTATCGACTCGGAACCCCGCTCGAGAAGAAAAGACCAGAAAAGCATTTGAATTCTCAACCCTATCCATTTTCATTCGTTGGTGGCAACCCTACTTGCAATCCTCACAGTACCACCCTGTTTCAAAATATTTTTCAATGCTGAGAAATTGACGAGCGGCCCGATTGTATCGACTTATGAAGTTCACTGTTGCATTTATTATCATATCTCTTTTGTGCAAAGAATTTTGAATTTGAAATCTGCACGGACTTTTCGTATTATTAAATTCTGAAGTCTTTGTTTCGGTTGATTTGAATAGACTTTAGATTTTGCATTTACAATATTGGTTCGTTTGGCAGATGCTCGACAGTCTATTGTTTTATATTCGATAGGTTGTTATAAGTTGGATGAATATAATTTTGTTCGAATATATATTATGCATCATTATTAAGTAATTCCATGCTGGCCTGGGAGCGAGAGAAAAACATAGAATGTGCCAGCTGCATTTTCTCCCGGGCATGCTGTAAAAACAAGCTAAGGGATCCGAGGGTTTCAGTATACTGTAATTTAGGCGATGGGCTGACAACCTGTCACTACAGCAATATACTTACAAATCTATCTTAAATAACCCTCAAAAATTTGTCAGACGTGGCGAAACGACCTTTGTTTGGGTCGTTTACGCTCTGCATACCCCATTAGGGATAAAAACGTGATTATATGTATTTATGTGTATGTATTATTAAGTCTTACTAGCTTTACTTCTATACGTAAAAATATTATTTTCAGGTATTTGTGTTGACTTCCTTCTCATCGGAGAAAAAAAAAAACTTTTGAAATGACGATTTTGTTACTATTTTCTTACCCTGTATTCCTATACAGGGTAAGAAAATATATTCCTATACAGGGTAAGAAAATAGTAACAAAATCGTCATTTCAAAAGTTACAGGCTACATAGGCGTGTTTATGTTAATAGCACAATTCTTCACGTAGGCTAAGCAACCAGATTTAATAATTAAGGAGTTTCACCTGCATTTTATTACCATATTCGCTGCTTTTGACTGAGGAAATTTTAATTTTATTTCAATAAACACGTAAAGCTTCTTTGCCTTTGTAATAAGCTGCGGCTGCTTCCACATCGCTAAACATGTATTCCTCTGCAAAATCCAAGCGAGAAAATAATAAAATACTCATTCTTGAAGAATATGAAAAATGATTAAAGGGAGACTAAGAGGAAGTTTTTTTGAAGCGAAATCATCTCCGTCATTGCAAAAAGTCTGATTATTTTGTATACAGTAGGTAAATTTCTAAATAAATATATATTACAAACATACATATAATCACGCTTTTTTCCCTAATGGGGTAGGCAGAACGTAAACAACCTAAACAAAGGTCGATCCGTTACGTCTGACAAAGTTATTTATTTCATTCAAGATAGATCTGTAGGTACATTGCTGTAGTGACAGGTTGCCAGTCCATCGCCTAAATTGCAATATACAATAAATATATAGCTGATTTTTACAGCATGCCCGGGAGGAAATGCAGCTGGCACATTCTATGTTTTTCTTTCGCGCCCAGTCCAGCATGGAAGAAATTAATTATATAATAAGAAAAATGAGTAGCAATTATGCCATTTATGTGTTTTTGACAACAATCTGATTACTTTCATGTGTAAAATAATTCTGTTTGTGACTAACATAATGCTTTTCGATAAGATTTTTTTTTCTGGATCATTATGCCTAAACACAGATTTGTGGTGTAAAACTAAGTTTAATAAAAATAAAACTTGAAAGCAGCAAAAATATAAAATAAATACCCGTTTTAAACAGTTGTGATGTAAAAGAAAGAAATTAGTCTATTTTTGATATCGGTTTTTCAATGCTCTGCCTACCAAACACACACAACAAGTAGACACAAAATTCTATCCAATAAACTCAAGTATCGATACTGACATAAAAATAAAGGGTCTTTTTTGTTGTCCCCTAGTACGAGTCACCTGTGAGAATTGCGAATATAAATAGGGCATTAGGGCGCGTCGTGATATTAAAATATTTCAGGGCGAGATTTAATAGCCAGCCAAAAGGCCGGTGTATAAATCCTGGATGTTTTATACAGGGGCATAATGTTCGAGATTCTTGGGGGTAATCTTCAGCTTAGGCACCCTGCATTTGAGACGAGTTTCGAAGAGTTTTTCTCTTGTGATGAATGGGAACTACGCCTACCTCATGTCGGTCTAGCTAAGGACTCCATAGAGGACTCCCTGCCGGCGGATCTGTTTCCGGAACAATATAACCTGGGCCTTTTCAAGGCGAGAGTGAATAGGCACTACATAGGTGAGTATGCTTCAACATAGTCCGCATCGTCACTGTCCACCAGGTGAGATGGCGGACAAATGCTCGCCTATATATATAAAAAAAAAAAAAAGTAGCATCACAGGCTTCAATGTGGATAAGTCTAGCTCAACAATCATAAACGTAAAAAATATTTGTAAAAAAAAACGGTGGTAGGCTACGTAAGAGGCCACTGGCCTACGAAAACCTAAACATCACTGTTCATTCCATCATTTTAGAACGATTTCACAAACAGCATTATTGTATTTTTTACATGCATACATACATACATATAATCACGTCTTTATCCCTAATGGGGTAGGCAGAGCGTAAACGACCAAAACAAAGGTCGTTCCGCCACCTCTGACAAAGTTTTGAGGGTTATTTAAGATATATTCGTAGGTATATTGCTGTAGTGACAGGTTGTCAGCCCATCGCCTAAATTGCAATACACTGAATCCCTCGGATCCCTTAGCTGGTTTTTACAGCATACCCGGGAGGAAATGCAGCTGGCACATTCTATGTTTTTCTCTCGCTCCCTGGCCAGCATGGAAGTTTAGTTTTAGTTTATTGTATATTATTATTAGATATATTTTTAGATGTGGAAAACAGTTAATAATAATAACAAACGCTTATTTTCTCTCTACATTTTTACATATTAGGTAAACTATAATACTCAAAGCATTTTAACAGTTGTTACGTGCAACATAAAATGTAGAGAGACAGGAGTCTCAAACTAGGTAGACCCTGTGCTGAGGCTCCTGGTCTCCCTTCGTACCATAACTTAACTGTCTCATTTATACATAGACATCAGTATACCTTTCTTCCATGCTGGACTGGGAGAGATAGAAAAACATAGAATGTTCCAGCTGCCCTTCCTCCCGGGCATGCTGTTGAAGTCAGCAAAAGGGACTCGAGGGTTACAGTGTATTGTAATTTAGGCGATAGGCTGACAAGCTGTCACTATAGCAATACATATTACAATCTAAAATTTCCCTCAATTTTTGTCAGACGTGGCGAAAGCGCCTTTTACGAGGCGTTAAACGCTCTGCCTACCCCGTAAGGGATAAAGGCGTGATTTATATATGTATGTATGTATGTATCAGTATACCTAGTACATATTTTAAGCCTATTGCTACAATAAAAAAATAAAATCAAACTAAAATAATTATGTATTTATGTGTGAGAGAGAGTGCGGTGTATAGGTGTGGGCGTGTGTGAGTGCGTGTGTTAGATGAACTCTAATTTTAGGAGGGCAATCCTCAGTTGGGTACCTTAAATAGTAGGTAGGTACTATCTGATAAAATTAACATAATTATAATGAAGTTCTTTATAAGTATAAAAGAATATAGTAAGTAGTACTTCCATGCTGGACTGGGAGCGAGGGAAAAATATAGAATGTGCCAGCTGCATTTCCTCCCGGGCATGCTGTAAAAACCAGCTAAGTGATCCGAGGGTTTCTGTATATTGCAATTTAGGCGACGGGCTGACAACCTGTCACTACAGCAATATACCTACAAATCTATCTTAAACAATCCTCAAAACTTTGTCAGACGTGGCGGAACCTTTGTTTGGGTCTTTTACGCTCTGCCTACCCCATTAGGGATAAAGGCGTGATTATATGTATGTATGTAAGTTCTTTATAAGTATAAAAAAATATAGTAAGAGGCAAAATGTCGCAAAAACTAAAAATATTCATCCTATGAAAATATTTCACACCGTAATGCGCGTATATAAATCGCGGCTGTATCATATAAAACCAGGAGTTTTTATTGGGGCGAGAACGGCATTCATTAGGGTGAGATTTATCGCCCCAGGGCCCATTCCTGAGCCACTTTGGCCTGTGCTGGCCTTTCCAGAGATGGCGGCAGGGAAGATTTGGCGCCCCCTTGAAATTTTAAAGCGATCATGAGCTCAGACTGTCTGAGATTAGCTTTAATCTAAAATATTGATTAATAATAGCCAAGGCATTTGTTAGAGACGCTGTGGGTGGTATTATTTTACATATTTAAAAGAAGAAGAAGAAGAAGAAGTTTTCTTCCATGCTGGACTGGGAGAGATAGAAAAACATAGAATGTTCCAGCTGCCCTTCCTCCCGGGCATGCTGTAGAAGACAGCAAAAGGGACTCGAGGGTTACAGTGTATTGTAATTTAGGCGACGGGCTGACAACCTGTCACTACACATTAGCAATACACATTACAATCTAAAATTGCACTCAATTTTTGTCAGACGCGGCGAAAGCGCCTTTTACGAGGCGTTTAACGCTCTGCCTACCCCGTAAGGGATAAACGCGTGATTTTATGTATGTATGTATGTATGCATACCCCGAAAATAAATTTGTATCAAACAATTAGGCCAAATAAAATACAAGGAATAGTACATTGACTCTACTTAATTATAGTAAATATGTTTTAGTTATCAACGATATTAATGATACCAACATCTAAAATGCACAGAATATGCGTTAACATTTTCTTCTTACCGAGTGGATTCTGAAGTCAAACAAAGAAGTACTCTGGTGTCAGATATTTCAAACCACCTAGTAGGACAGAAATTTGGTCTCTGATATGGTTTGACTAAACCACTTTCAAAGCAGCGACCCCAGTCGGCTGCTTAACGTGCCGTCCGAAGCACGAAATCCTTTTACTTTTCGGACAATCAGGTGATTCAGCCTGGAATGTCCTAACCAAATTGGGGAAAACTTCACAAAGTGATAAATTGACAAATATCAACTTTGTGTTCCCCCCTGGGAATCGAACCCAGGACTTCCGGATCGTAAGCCCTTGGCTCTGAACACTAGATCACGGAGGCAGTTACAAGAAAACAGTTTGCTTCTTAATCAAAATCTTTATTTTATTTTGAAGGCCCTAATAATACCGATTACAGCCCTGTGATTCCATAGTTATGATTATAAGATGACCCTAACTTAATATATTCGATAAATCGCGTTTTCCTTCGTTCGTTAACTTTAAGAATTTGTTGATATATTTTTTTTCGGCAACAGAATTTTTAAGGGAAATCTCTGCACATATTTTGGACAATCTTTCAGACTTGCCTTAGAAGAGAAATAAAAATATATTCGTAATTATCTTGAATAAAACATACTAAATTTTTTATAAAATATTATATGTCTAAAACTCATAAAGTACCTGCTTAGAATTTTGTCAAGTTGTCAGTCCATCACCTAAATTGCAGTATACGGAAACCCTCGGATTCCTTAGCTGGTTTTATTAGCATGCCCGCGAGGAATTGCCGCTGGCACATTCTATGTTTTTCTCTAGCTTTCAGTCCAGCATGGTAGAAAATTAAAAAATATCTAACTTAAATAATCACTTTGAAGCGCAGGTCAAATTTCAAATATAATTCACATGCATACGTGTAACCGATCCTGAAATAGCATTACATTTTCATTTCCAATACAATTAATGACAAACCGAACCGAAACCTCAATCGACATTTATGACATTATGCGTGACACATCTCGTCTCTACAATTCGATGTGTTAATGTTGGAATGGTGGGTAAATCAGATTAAATATAATGTGCATGGGCTTAAAAATATAACAAATGCTATCATATAAATAGATACGTAAAGTGTTGCCAATATTATCATACCAGTTGCTTTCATGCTGCACTGGGAGCGAGACAAAGACATTGAATGTGCCAGCTACATTTCCTCCCGGGCATGCTGTAAAAACCAGCTAAGGGATACGAGGGTTTCTTTATATTGCAATTTAGGCGATAGGCTGACAACCTGCCACTACAGCAATGTCCGTACAAAACTATCTTAAATAACCCTAAAACTTTGTCAGACGTGGCAGAACGACATTTGTGTGGGTCGTTTACGCTCTGCCTACCCCATTAGGGATAAAGGAATGATTGTATGTATGTATATAGATCAGGAGTGGGCAACCTTTTGAATGTTGCGGGTCAGATTTGCCGATATTAATGAAGTCGCGGGTCGTATAAACATGCATTTTATAAGAACCATGCAAAAGATGCAGCGGCGGCGGTTTGCACCCGGGTATATCGACGACCCGCGCGGGCCGACATTTGAATGATGAGTTTGTGAGAAATGTCTGTTTCTGGGTCTGGGTGTTATTTGTGGTTGTTTCTGTGTATGTCCATGGCACCCCTATACAGGGAATCACTGTGAATCAAAAGTGAGGGCTATGAGTGTGACCGTGTTTATTTTTTAAAATATTAAACAGAGTACAGAAATGGAGACGATCCCGTACAATGCACGGCAGGTATATTTTTTATTACAAATAGGCCCAAAACAGAACTAAAAGTCCTTTTCAAAGATCGCTATAACGTTTCTGTGATGACAAGATAATTTTACTGGTTTCGCACTCAAAATCCTTCCGCGGGCCGGATGAAATGCCTTGGCCGGATCCGGCTCGCGGGCCGGATGTTGTTCATATGTGATATAGATAGATATGTAAAGTGTTGTCAATATTATCATATTAATTATCATAGTTTCTTCCATGCTAGCTAAGGGATTCAAGGATTTAAGTGTATTGCAATTTAGGCGATGGGCTGATAACCTGTCACTACAGCAATATACCTTCAAATATATCTTAAATAACCCTCAAAACTTTGTCAGACGTGGCGGAATGACCTTTGATTAGGCCGTTAAGGCTCTGCCTACCCCATTAGGGATTAAGGCGTGAATATATGTAAGTTTTATCATAGTAGGCAGAGCACCAGAAAAAAAAAGCATTTTTCATTGGCATTTATAGGAACAACTTGTTTGTATTGCTGACGTCACAACCCACAGTGGTGGGTTTGCTTGTCCTTCGCTTGATGAAGTATCGTCGAAAGTATAATTTAAATGGCAAGACAAATAAGGTATACCTATCATATATGACTATTACTTCCATGCTGGACTGGGAGCGAAAGAAAAACATAGAATGTGCCAGCTGCATTTCCTCCCGGGCATGCTGTAAGATCCAGCTAAGGGATCCGAGGGTTTCAGTATATTGTAATTTAGGCGATGGGCTGACAACCTGTCACTATAGCAATATACCTAGAATTCTATCTTAAATAACCCTCAAAACTGTGTCAGACGTGGCGGAACGACTTTTGTTTAGGTCGTTTACGCTCTGCCTACCCCATTAGGGATAAAGGCGTGATTATATGTATGTATGTATGTATCATATATGACTCCACTTGACATGGCCATTTAGTATGAACTGAGCGAGCGTGTTATAGCTATCCAATTATTAATAGAATATCAGTGTTACTGGTTATAGATATTACTTGCATGCTACTTTTCTTCCATGCTGGACTGGGAGAGATAGAAAAACATAGAATGTTCCAGCTGCCCTTCCTCCCGGGCATGCTGTTAAAGTCAGCAAAAGGGACTCGAGGGTTACATTGTATTGTAATTTAGGCGATGGGCTGACAACCTGTCACTAAAGCAATACATATTACAATCTAAAATAGTCCCCTTAATTAATTTTTGTCAGACGTGGCGAAAGCGCCTTTTACGAGGCGTTAAACGCTCTGCCTACCCCGTAAGGGATAAAGGCGTGATTTATGTATGTATGTATGTATTGCTGAGTCAGCTCCATTTCTGGTGCAACGCAGATCACAACATTCAATAAAAATAATGATTATGTTTTTATGTATAGTCTACGTAACATATGTAAGTCTACTTTCTGTATGTTGAATTTGTATTATTTCATGAATAAACGTTTGTTTATTCTATTCTATTTATTACCAATTTTGAGAACACAGCAAGTTAAATAAAAACGTGTAAAAAAGCCTTTCTTCCATGCTCGCCTGGGAGCGAGAGAAAAACATAGAATGTGGCAGTTGCATTTCCTCCCGGGTATGCTGTAAAAACCAGCTAAGGGATCCGGTATAGGTATTGCGATTTAGGCGATGGGCTGACAACCTGTCACTACAGCAATATACCTACAAATCTATCTTAAATAACCCTCCAAACTTTGTCAGACGTGGTGGAACGACCTTTGTTTAGGTCGTTAACGCTCTGCCTACCCCATTAGGTATTAAGGCGTGATTATATGTATGTATGTACCAAACGGTTCACAGGTTATTACAAAAACACGACGCGAACACGGGAATTACTGGAGCAATAATTTGTGACGTCACGCCCTCCGATCGGCACAAAAGAGCAAAAACCGATCATAAAAATATTTCACGCGGCGATTGGCAATACTTCAATGCGGGTTTGTTTTTATCACTGGCCATGCAGAAGAGTAAATACGGAATTTTACCGAATATTATCAACTTTGCTGCCCGCAATTTAATGACTTTTTAATAATAAAAGAGGATCAAAATGGAAGGCGATATTGACAAAGAATATTTACTTCATTTGATGCAATATAAGTTCCTACGTTAAAATTATATATTTAGACAATATATAAATATATATATATATATATAAAGACAATCAAGATTCGATACTGAAGGACTTTGTTCAGTTATATATAATGTAAAATATAACTTATAACTGCTGAAATATTAGTTTTACAAAATATTTTTGTAGTAAATCACGCATCAATTCTTATACAAATCTTATTACATTTTCACAAACCACTACCCCCAAAATGCGTCACGCGTGCCCAACCGCAAAAACCGCGTATCAAGCACTTTCAATCGAAAAGAGCAAACGTTCAAATTCAGTAAAGAACCGGCAAAATTACCCACTCAATCCCACCAACCAATAGAGCTTGGTAACGAATAAACTTGGGCAAATCGGCACCTACTTACCCAGCCACTCTCGCACTTCAATATGCAATAAAGTAGTGGCAGAATGAGGTTCGCAACTAGTCACATATCGGGCGAGGGGACACATTTGCGAATTGTCGCCGCCACAGACTTCCTCAGGTAGACTTGTGCGATTTATTGGAATGGAAATTTGTTAGGTGATGAGTGCAGTTCAAACGGTTGGAAGACAGGAGGAAAATGTGTGATGCTACGTTTGTAGGTGTGACTAACATGATTGCTGGGGTCGTGAAGTAGTTTTGATAGGAAAACGAATATTTGGACAGGTGTAACATAATTCATAATGTGGATACGATTGCCATAGCTTACGGGCTTTTCTATAACGATAATAGAATTTTTCTTTCTACATAATATGCTCATGTCTTTAACTTTTTAAATTCATCTTTATAACTAGTACTTAAATTTTTCTGCCTTGACCAACTTCAGTTTGGTGGCAGAAATTGCCACAGGTAAAGGGATAATACTGCTTCAGGCGAGCATAAAGCCTAACTGACGATGGTAGGACCTTAAACGGAATTTGCCCCATCTTTTACATTTTTAAATATTCAGCGACTTGCGACGCCTAGCACCGTCTATATGTTATCTATTTTGTGTCCTCGCCGCCGCTCGCGGGGCATAAACTCTTTCGTTTATGCGTTCCGTGTGTGGGCGGGTGACAATTCCACCCTAGAGGTCGCTTTTGTCGCTCGCAATGAGTTTCAGAGTAAATTACACTGAAACTGATGTGGCTCTTATCATGGCCTGGCAGACAGGTGCATTTTTATGTTTTTTTATTTTTTGGAGACGATAGTTATACATCATCATCTCCCTAGCCTTATCCCGTATCTTACGGGGTCGGCTACCTAATCCAGGGGATTGAACGAGGGTACTGGTTTTTACACAGAGCGACTGCCATCTGATCTCCGCAACCCAGAAGGGAAACCAGACCCTATCCTAGATTAGGTCAGAGTTTTCAAGCAGCCAATGCTTAGCACTGGCCTCTGATATGGCTTAACGAGTAATATCTACGGTATAAAACGATATTAACCGGGACCAACGGCTTAACGAGCCTTCCGAAGCACGGAAAAAGCGCCGAATAAACGTACATACGAAATTCGAAACCAGAAAAACACATTGGTACGTGGTGGGATTCGAACCACGAGCTCCCGCTCAGGAGGCAGCGGCCCTATCCACTACACCATCGGGCTCATTTTGAGACGATTGTTATACGTATACGTTAATTATTTCGTTTTATTTTACTACTTAGACATTTAAAATAAAAAAATGAATGCCGTATATTTAAATTTTTTGGCGACGATAACTATGTGTACATAATTATTTTATTAAATTTTACTAATTAAATAAATAAAATTGAAAAACGTATGCTGTAAATGTTATTGGTTCTAAATGTTCTTGTTCAAAAAGTTGGGATGGTAGAAATTGGATCATAATTTAGGAAATCAGTGTTGTGCACATTTTTTTCTCGTCTCTCACAACTTAGTAGAATGTACTCGTAGCAACATAGATACAATTTAATATAACTCCTGAGCCCATGGCTCTGACCACTAGACCACGGAGGCTGTTCCCATTATTATAAGTTAATAGATCGCGGGCGACCCAAGGCGAAAATATTATGCTAAATTATTCCCGAGTTTAAGTGGGAAAGTTAAATTGATACGTCTGCTTTTGCCGCAACAATGATTCCTGATATCAGAGTTTTGGATCTAATTACAATAGTTTTGGCCCTTCCGAATCAAGTGTCAGCAGTCATCAGTTTCATTCCTCGGACGTAGATTAAAATTAGGGTCACTCTTTACTAGTTATAGATACATATAATCACGCCTTTATCAATAATGGGGTAGGCAGAGCGTAAACAACCTAAACAAAGGTCTTTCCGCCAGGTTTGAGGGTTATTTAAGATTAATTTGTAGATATTGCTGTAGTGATAGATTGTCAGCCCATCGTCTAAATTACAATATACTAAAACCCTCGGAATCCCTTAGCTGGTTTTTACAGCATGCCCGGGAGGAAATGCAGCTGGCAAATTCCCTCGCTCCCAGGCCAGCATGCAAGTATATTGCACTGTGTATTGCACAAGAGGCCCAAGCTGGTAACGACGGGCTGACAACCTGTCACTGCTGTAGTGATACACACACATACACATTACAATAAAAAATGCCCTTAATTTTTGTCAGACGTGGCGAGAGCGCCTTTTACGAGAGTTGTACGCTCTGCCTACCCCGTTAGGGATAAAGGCGTGATTTTATGTATGTATGTTTGTTATTTGTTTGAGTGTTTTAGTATTTCCTTTAATCATTTCGCTAGATTTATAAGGCGTTTAAAAAACTTCAAAGCTGCTAGACACATCGTAGCCTGCAGCTACGTCGTAGCTCGTAGCTGTTCCGTAGCACTTCTGCGTAGCAAATGGCAAAGTTTTTGCAAGTTGTTATGTACTTGAAAGTTTTTAAGAGCGACGCGTATTAATAGTTCTCTTTTTGAACAGTATTTTTGTTTTAATTACATACTTATGGTTAGATGGTCACGCTTGTATACCTAGGGTAGCCAAAACGTACATACAATCATGCCCAATGCGGTAGGCAGACCCTAATCGACCTAAACAAATCTATCTTAAATAACTATGTCAGACGTGGCGGAACGACCTTGGTGTAAGTCGTTTACTCTCTGCCTTCCCCATTAGGGATAAAGGCGTGAATATATGTACGTATTTGCAACCTAACCAACAAGAAAGTGTTGCATGCACGTCTCCGAACCTCAGCGAGTAATTATCACTGATGTGGTACCGAACTTTCCAAGCAGTAAACTTGCTAACGACCGTCAAAGAATAAGTAAGTCACACCTGTATCAGCTAAGGGGCGGCAGAGCGTACAACGTTCTACAATGGCGTTTTAGACACGCTTGTCATTAAAAAAAAAAATCTGAATATTGCTGCAGTAAATAGAAAGGTCTTCTATGCTGGACTGGGAGCGAAAGAAAAACATAGAATGTGCAAGCTGGATTTCCTCTGTAACTTGTCACTACAGCAATATACCTACAAATCTATCTAAAACTACTTCCATGCTGGACTGGGAGAGATAGAAAAACATAGAATGTTCCAGCTGCCCTTCCTCCCGGGCATGCTGTTGAAGTCAGCAAAAGGGACTCGAGGGTTACAGTGTATAGTAATTTAGGCGATGGGCTGACAACCTGTCACTATAGCAATACATATTACAATCTAAAATTGCCCTCAATTTTTGTCAGACGCGAAAGCGCTTTATACGAGGCATTAAACGCTCTGCCTACCCCGTAAGGGATAAAGGCGTGATTTATGCATGTATGTATGTATCTATCTAAAATAACTCTCAAAACTATGTCAGACGTGGTGGAACGGCCTTTGTTTAAGTTGCTTACGCTCTGCTTACCCTATTAGGGATAAAGGCGTGATTATATGTATGTATTTGTAACGTCACCAACTATAAAGTGATGCAAGTATGTCTCGTAATTATCACTGATGTGGTACCGAACTTTCCAAGCAGTAAACTTGCTAACGACCGTCAAAGAATAAGTAAGTCACGCCTGTATCAGCTAAGGGGTCGGCAGAGCGTCCTTCAATTGTGTTGTAGACACGCTTGTCTAAAAAAAGAATGAATGAGTATTGCTGCAGTAATTAGAAAGGTTAGGCCTAAATCTTATACACTGAGACCTCTCCTGATATCTAACAGTAGGACATACGTAAAAAAAACGGTTTGGAAATTCTATGTTTTTCGACCTCTCATATTCCAGCATGGAAGTAGTCAGAACCTCAACGTCTCATTATCACTGATGTGGTACCGAACTAGCTCGCAGTAAACTCGTTAACGATCGTCAAAGAATAAGTAGTTTGTTGTAAAGTTCCCTTTGTTTGGGAGCACGGAATACGTACACGTAACTTGTCGGTGTGGTCTAGTGGTTTGAGCGTTGGGTTTGAGGTTTGGGGACGTCGCTTTGAATCACATGGGAAACACACTTTTAGATAATTTATTTATTTAACTTCCATGCTGGCTTGGGAACGAGATTCTTCCATGCTGGCCTGGAAACGAGAGAAAAACATAGAATGTGCCAGCTGCATTTTCCTCCCGGGCATGCTGTTAAAACCAGCTAAGGGATCCGAGGGTTTCAGTATATTGTAATTTGGGCGATGGGCTGACAACCTGTCACTATAGCAATATACCTACAAATCTATCGTAAAATAACCCTCAAAGCTTTGTCAGACGAGGCGGAACGACCTTTGTTTAGGTCGTTTACGCTCTGCCTACCCCATGATTATATGTTTGTATGTATTTATTTAACAACTTATTGTACAAAAACATCATTAAAACAGGACATAAAAACAAAGTCAAAACAGGCACTGCTTATTTCTAAAAAGATTTTGTTTTACAGCAAACTACTGCTTGTTGGAGGACCTGTGGAAAACCACTGTCCAAAACGGCTAAAAATTTTTTTTTTATTTTTCATCGACACGCGAAGAAGTGTTATCCGCGTATCATTAAAAAAAATCACTTCTGTAGGTCTGCGACGCGGCAGACCTAGACGACTATGGCGAGACGAGCTGGACGCCTTCAGCAAGTCATGACTGGAAGATGCGCAAGATAGGGAGTCATGGAGGGAGAGCAGAGAGGCCTTCGCCGAGCAGTGGGAGACATAACGGCTACATAAGATAAGATAAGAAGATCTGCTGTAAGAAATTTATTTTTAGAAATAAGCATTGCTTGTTGTGTCTTTGTTTTGTATGTCCTATCTTTATGATGTTTTTGTGTACAACAAATTGTTAAGTAAATAAATAAAGAAGAAGAAGCAGACTATTATATTATAAATTTATCACTGTACTTTATGAGATTGTTTCAGGGATTTTTTCGGTTTAATTACTTTGTCTGCAAAATAAGGTTTTTCATGCCTTGGTCAGTCATATACCCTATTTTTGAGTAGGTATGTACTTAATTGGCCGTTAGACAACCTATCCATTTTAGAAATCTATCAGGTCATATAAAAATTCTGGTTCTTCAACCTGATAATTTGTACAAAGGAGGATGGTAAATAAATAAAGGAATATCCGTACAAAAATAAACAAACAATAAAAGTATTAAATAATACACTTCACTAGACTATAAAAACATTAAAAAACGTTCGTATGATCAGTCGTTGATTCTAATTTTTCATTTGATATGAGCACAAAAACAGAAAACGTCCGTATTCACAAACACCTATACAAGCACTCAGGATAAGAGCAAAAGTAGCGTCAGAAAGAGCTGGTCAAGTGCGAGTTGGACTGGCACTAAAGAGTTCCGTACCAATTTCTTTACAACATTAGACACTATACGGGGTATATATATATATAAGGGACAGTATACCAAAAACTGATAGGGTTTGCCTAGTTAACGAAAGTGGAGGTATTCATTTTATAAGTGAACACGGTGTTTTTTTGGAGTGGGACGGGATCTACCTCCTAGTGGTCCACTCCGGGCAACGGCAAAACAGGTTGCCTGTGAATAAACCCGGCTGATCGATCCCTACAAAGCGGTAGTAAGGGGGCCGCCTGGCTCGCGAGCACCCTTCTCATCAGAGTCCGGCGCCAAACAGCATGCTGTGTGAAGTCAGTGCGTGCGACTGCCAGTGCCCTAACAGGCATCTTCTGGGTGAGCTCGCTTCATCGTTGACTCTCGTCACGATCATCCCTGACTAGTGTCAAGCCAATATCAATAGAAAAAACAAATAAAATCTGAGTATCCCGTAAATAATTCAATTTTCTATCTGGTTACATAATATCTAGTAAAAAACGGCAAAAAATATGCAAGTTTAAATTACATATTTTGTAGTATGTAATTTCTCATTTTATTCTGTTTTAAGTTTTACATATCTGTAAAAATTTCAACTATCAAGCCATCACGGTTCATATGACACAGCCTAGAGGCAGACATAGGTACAGATGGAAAGCTTTTGTAATGGAGTCTCGTGTTTTACCCTTAAGGTACGGAACCCTAAAAGAGCTAGGCTGTTGCAAAGAGCGTTTGCATTTATGCAGCACGCTCTGAGCGCGATGCGGCTTTGCGACTGATATTAAGTCTCATTAAGTTTCGGATTCAAGTGGCTTTCGCAGCGGATTTTGAAGGGGTGAGATAGAGGTGTTTTTGTAAAGCTTAGTGTGAGCGTGATTTTAAGCGAAAGTGATTTTTACATGATTTTTGAAGAAGTTTTTTCCTTTATTATGTTTATTGTATAATTATGATGAGGAAAAATTATTTGACCTCCATTTTCTCAGTTAAATTCTAAAATTTATTAGGAAGCGAAAATCTTAAGAGAAATTATAATATTTATAAATACAAACATTTAAACACATTTAAACACATCGTGACGTAAAAAGACAGTATTTCTTTGATGGGCCTTAAAATCTCAAGTATTACTTCTTCAAGTACCTCTAATTATATTCCACAGTAAAAGTAACTTCATAAAAAATCGAAAAGACTCCCACCCTTTTACCAGTCTATCAGAAACATTTGCTTCCACAACGTACCCAATAATAACACAAAATTTCAGGAACCCATAACTTTTCGGTCGAAAATAGCTTGAAGCAGAGTTGCTAGTAATAATAACTTTGCATAGAAAATCTCTGTAATAGTGTACGCTGTTTTGCCTCTATTGGGCTTCATGTAAGGAGGTAAGTATACTTTGTTGATTTATGTGGATATTGGAAACACCCTCTATTATATTGCAACCTTAAAGCTCGGAAAATTTTAACCTGCTATAGTTTGTGATATAGTGCGTTCTATTTTGTTGTAGATATTTTGTCAGAACTTGAACCGGGTTTGAACCTATTAAGTATCGTAATGCGTGCTGTAGCTCTTACTAATAAAACTATAGTAATTTAACATAAACCACCATTCGGGCTCTTAAAATTAGTTTCTCCGTTAGGTATATCTGATCTTATCACTTTTTTATGTAGGTTCTTAAATAATAAAAAAAAACATATGCACCAAAGGCAAAAAAATATAAAACACAATAGTGTCGATTTAGACAAATCCGTTTCTCCACTTCTTAACGAAAACGAAACGAAAAACGAGAAAGTTGAAAGAAGTGTTTCATTTATAATTCTTAGAATGTAGGATAGAAAATCCGCAGGTATACTGCTGTCAAAGTGACGTAAGAGAAGTATTGAAGAAGATTAATTCATGCAAAATTAGGTCAATCTTCTATATTGCGTAACTTTAAGCGCAATTAGGTGTATTTGGTAAAGTGTTAGCTCGAATTGGCACCAATATTGGTTCACACATAACTCAGATTTTACGAAGTACTGAATTAAGTTCAAATTTATGAATTTTGAAATGTTTCTCCGAAATGAAATTCATTGAGTGAGGTGTGTAAATAATCCAAAGACTTAATCCCTTTCACATAATTAATATCGAAACTAATTATCTACCTAAATGTAGTTCTCAAATTGAATTCTAATTTTGAAACTGTAACTGATGCTGATATAAAACAGTCAGCTGATAAAAAAAATCAACAAGCTTTCTACCTATTTAAGTAATTTTATGCATCTTATGTGGTTTTAAATTCTTTATTATTGCGGATTTGAGTAAGTGACCATCAAGGTCTAGGATGCGCACTGTAGACTTCAATTAGTATTGAAGTGTTGCATACTTCACTATGATTAATCCCTGTAATTTTTCGTTGTGAAGTGCGCAACGAAAGAGTTAATATAATGTACTCAAAACGAAGTCTACACAGCGCATCATAGGCCTGCAGACTAATTTACGTAACATCAGAAATGCAAATTTCGAACATAACCTGTCAGCTTTAATTGGCATTAATTTAATATTAACTCAAAATTATATTTATATTACTAGGATCAAATTTCTACGAGCTAATAAGTTCGTGTTCATATTCACGAATTGCCAAATGATTCTCCGAAACGAACTGCAGATTAACGAAAGTAAATAATCCCAATAATTGCTTGCAATCATTTTATCCCCAGGGTACTTTTACACATACTTACATCAGTTATGTTTGACTTTCGTCCGGGGTAGGCAGAGCGTCAACAGATTACCAAAAAAGGGTCCACTCGGCTTGATTATTAATTATGAGTGATTTCACATAAGACTTTGTATATTGCTATAGTGATTGGTTTTATCTTAAATAACCTTCAAAACTTTGTCAGAAGTTGCGGAACGACCTTTGTTGAGGTCGTTTACGCTCTACCTACCCGATTAGGGATAAAGGCGAAATTATATGTATGTATGTTAAATTTCTAGTTATTCACCTCCGACTAGACGTAAAACAATTCGCATCGTGCAAAGATGATTCTGAATAAACTGTTTGAAAATGGAACCTAGATGAAGAGCTTTTGTACCACGCAGCGCTTGGATGAGAAAGATGGAGCACTGAAGTGGTTTTAGTAGGAGAACTAGGATACTAGATAAAGTGTTAAACTGTAATTATCGTTATGTCAGCAAAGATAACCGCTTCAGGTGGGGATTCACGCGTGACCCTGACCTTTAGTGCAAACGCGAAGTTGACCCACAAACCATGGCCCACCAAATATCGTGCTCTATGTGTCCTACCACCTGCACAAGAGAGCAATTAATGCAAGCCGCAGAAGATGCGGTGAGAGTTGCTGACTACTAGGCTAGACAAATTTGAGATGAGGTTTGACTTGCCGTCGACTCGATAGAAGAAAAAGCCGATCCGTTTATATGTTACATCAAATGTGACATAAAAATTCTTTATTTTTTACAATATTTTTGTCGTATAAAACAAAAAATATAAATTTCTATGTAGTATAAACTTTTCAACTTTGTCATTTGGGATAGGTACAGAATTCATCGTTTCAAAAAGCCTTTTGAACGTATTCAGAGCTGTTAATCTCATTGATGTGTATGTGAAAGTCTAGACTGGTAGGCATTTCAGTTGGGGGTTTTGTTACGCCATGTTATAGTATATTAACACCCACTGAACAAATATTTACGTATGGTGTAACGAAATGCTGTAAACAAGTTTTGTAAATACCTTACATTATGGCAGAACGAAATTTCTTTTTTTTAAGGGATGGAATAAAGAATTATTCTTTCTGTTTTTGTAAGGAAGTTTCACCACGATAATCCTATATTTACAAAAAACCTACAATCAAAATTCTACTTCGAAATCAGTTGTAACCAATTCAAAACATTCATTTGGAAAAAAATACTGTGTTTTTGTTACTATGTTGCAATTAAATTTGTACAATACATGGTATATGCATGTACGCTTTATTTATTACATACACCGCACTTTGGCAATACCTATAGTTTTTGCTTACGTTGCGACCTGCTTGTCGCACCGTTCATTTTTACATATTTTACTTTAGAGTGCGATTACTACGTCATAGCGAGAAGTCACCATATATTATATCTGTAACACTATCAACTGATTAAAAACTTTAATTTTAATTTTATGTGTGTGATATTTTTACGCGCTCTCACCAACTATAACTAACTCAAGAACTATCTACAACTTAACAACTAGAATAAATGTGCAAACTGTACAATGCATCTGAAAGGATATAAATCTACCAATGAAACTGTTGCACTTTCCCCTAGGAAGATAGGTCGAAATAAAAAACAAATGCATTTCCATACAAAATGAATCAGCTGATCGCGAATTTAGTATGGGAAACTTGGTCGGACGTGGCGGAGCGACCTTTGTTTGGGTCGTTTACCTACCCAAAGAGACGTGAATGTATGTACATAAAAAACTTGTCAGACGTGATTATCTGACGTTATTTACCTTTGATACAATCTAGCGTTTCCTCACCAGCTGTGTAGGTACAGCAAAATGCGAAAACCACTTTAGAAAAACCAAACACAACCCCATTTTAGAACTAACCTAAAATAATGAGACTAGTCTGGAGTCAGACCGCTTTTTGCGTCCACCACTTTATACCACTTTATCTGAGTCTGGTCCGCCCAATTCCAACTTCTATTTAGCTTTTATGAGTGCCTGCTTCAAAACCGTCGCTTTTCGCCTGTTATAATTGCAATGAGTTTTGCGAAAAGCAATGTCAAAAGCCCATTTTCATTTCGGTGTGCGCGCTGTATTGTTGTAGATTTAATCCCACCAAAACATAAATGTAAAAGTGGAAGCCAAGTTCATGGTGGTCTTGGTGCGTGAATCGTATAAAAAGTTCTGGGATCTAAAAAGAGAGCCAAGTCTAGGGTTTATTAAAGTAATTCTTAGCTCTTCAATAAGGTTAATTTAATGTGACTTGCTCGTTGTGGAGAATAATTTAACCTGTCACTTACAACGCCACTGAAAATTACGATTTTTCAGAACTAATATTCAAATATCCGTTTGAGCTATGTTTAAATAATTTGGAATACTTGTTAACTTGGATCTAAGAATATAAACCAAATTTGGTGTATTTAAGTTTGGTAGATTAGAGGGTTTCTGTATATTGCAATTGAGGCGATGGGGATGGGATGTCACTACAGCAATATACCTAAAAATCTATCTTAAATAACCCTCAAAACTTTGTCAGACGTGCCGGAACGACCTTTGTTTAGGTCATTTACGCTCTGCCTACCCAATTAGGGATAAAGGCGTGACTATATGTATGTATTTAATTTCCTAGACACGCCAAAATGTTACTAGTACAAGTCAATTCAAAGTCTATTACGAGAAAATCTAAGCTATTATTAGACACACCGTAGCAGTTCTTCTAAACTTAGACACACTTAGGCTCGTATTTATAAACCAATATCAATATTGAGAGCAATATTAAGTATGGATTTGACAGGCCATTATGTACTGAAATTACATTTGTGATACGAACTCAAACTCGCTGTCAGTCTTAAGTGCTGATTATAATTACGGGCCTTAGGCCGACTTAAACCGAGCTCAAAATTGAGAGCAATATTATGTATGGATTTGAAAGGTCACTTGGTATTGAAATAATATTTGTGATACGAACTGAAACTAACTGTCATTCTCAAATGCTGATTATCATTACGGGCCTTAGGCTCGTATTTATAAACCGAGATCAAGATTGAGAGCATTATTAAGTAAGGATTTGACAGGTCACATACATACATACATATATAAATCACGCCTTTATCCCTTACGGGGTAGGCAGAGCGTTTAACGCCTCGCAAAAGGCGCTTTCGCCACGTCTGACAAAAATTGAGGGCAATTTTAGATTGTAATATGTATTGCTATAGTGACAGGTTGTCAGCCCATCGCCTAAATTACAATACACTGTAACCCTCGAGTCCCTTTCAGGTCACTTTGTACTGAAATTACATTTGTTATACGAACTCAAACTAGCTGTCAATCTCAAGTGCTGTTTATCAATACAGGCCTTACACGCCATGCGACAGTTATTATATCTCACACAAGTGTAACACTGGAAACCTTTTTAAATAATTGAGCCACCTTACCTCGCTACATCTAAATATGAACCTACAGACATTAGCCGCCATAGAGATGGGACAATCACAGAGAGACGAATGGATATTATATAATAATGTAGGTACCACTTAAAATAATTAATGCACCTGCGAACGGGTACTCTGTTATATTGTCATCAATAATATCATGCCAAGCTTACATTAGGTGCGAGATGGGTTGCCGTGATAATGAGGAAGTTGTGTCGCTTCTGCTAATTGTAACCAGCTAAGGATTCCGAGGGTTTCAGTATATTGCAATTTAGGCGATGGGCTAACAACCTGTCACTACAGCAATATACAAATCTACATCTTAAATTACCCCTTATAATTATGTCGGACGTGGCGTCCGTGAATTTGTCATTTAGTACCTTTATATTCGTACAAACTTAATATTAAAAATTCGAGAAAGTACCTGAAAAAAACAAATAAAATTAGATTAAATTAGTTTTTTATTACATTAAAACATTACGACAAACGCCAATAATAAGCACATACATACATATAATCACTCCTTTATCCATAATGGAGTAGGCAGAGCGTAAACGAACTAAACAAAGGTCGTTCCGCCATGTCTGTCAAAGTTTTGAGGGTAAGTAAAGATTGATTTCTAGGTATATTGCTGAAGTGACAGGTCGTCAGCCCGTCGCCTAAATTACAATATACTGAAACCCTCGGACCGCTTAGATGGTTTTTATAACATGCCCGGGAAGAAATGCAGCTGGAACATTCTATGTTTTTTCTCGCTCCCAGGCCAGTATAGAAGTATGTAACAAAAAACTAATTTAATCTAATTTTATTTGTTTTAGTTAGGTACTTTATCGAATATAAATTATTAAATTGGTATAAAGGGATTTAATGACAAATTCACGGAATAGGCAGCGGTGTTTCCTTGAGGTGTCGCAAGTGAAACGTACAAATAGTACCTACCTACGTAATTTTAAGGATCGTATTTATAAAGCGATCGCTAAATTTGGGAGCAATATTAAGTATGGATTTGACGAGTCATATTGTACTGACATGAAATTTCTCATACGAACTCAAACTAGTTGTCAGTCACTTTGCCCGATGTAAAGTTAATTATAATATTCTATCTCTTCTTTAAATATAACTTGTCACGATTTTTAGTTCAGTTTCAATTGGGTATGTTTCAGTCTGTTGCTACAAGTTTAATTAATATAAATTTTTTTGTAATATTTTTCTTTCCGTCGTTTATATCTTGTTGCCAAAAGCTGTTATTACCCCATTTAATTCATACATGTAATCACGATTTTATCCTTAACGAAGTAGGCAGAGCGTAAACGACCTAAACAAAGGTCGTCCCACCACGTCTGACAAAGTTTTGAGGGTTATTTAAGATAGATTTGTACGTATACTGCTATATTGACAGGTTGTTAGCCTATCGCCTTAATTGCAATATACTGAAACCATCGGATCTCTCAGCTGGTTTTTACAGCATGCCCGGGAGGAAATGCAACTGACACGCTCTTTATGTTTTTCTCTCGCTCCCACTCCATTGCCATTTAATACTTGTAAGAAATATACTTGTTAACCTACATGCCCATCCCTACGTACAATTACGCATGCATGGAAGGCGTAGCCATTGTCGCACCGTTCTATTAATGCTTAAAGCCCCACCCTATTACCTATGCGCGGGAAACTTTATACTTCCCATAATTCAAGCATTAGCGGGAAGCGATGGCAAGCAAAGAGGTTCGCAACCTATTTGTATGGTAAACTGCTTTCCTGGGCGGATTAGTAAATCTTTTAAAGATTAGAAGTCCCTTAAGATACTTCCATGCTGGACTGGGAGCGAAAGAAGGACATATATAGAATCTGCCCGTTGAATTTCCTCCTGGGCATGCTGTAAAAACCAGCTAAGTGATCCGAGAGTTTCAGTATATTGCAATTTATTCAAGTCTATGTTGAATAGCTCTCAAATCTTTGTCAGACGTGGTGAAACGACCTTCATTTAGGTCGTTTACGCTCTGCCTACCCCATTAGGGATAAGGGCGTGATTATATGTATGTATGTATGTATTGAGATACCTAGTGATTGTGTAGTATTTTCCATTTCCCCTAACACTCTATATACGTAATTGATGGTGTTACGATATAAAATAATCTAATACACTCGCATCGTTATAAATTTAAGAGCTTTGCTCTTGTCGGTGGAGTAATCGCCAACTTTTTCTGGATTAAGCCTTCTCCTGAACTTCTCTATACGACGTGAACTCAATATTTTCTTTGACTTGGTGCATATAGGTTCTTCTAGGTCGGCCTCTTCCTCTTGTCCCTTCAATATTTTCTTCTAATACAGTCTTTAGTAGTAAATCATGTCTTAACAAGTGTCCTAGCATCTTTCCTCTTCTGTTCTCGATGACTTTTAATATATTCCTCTTTTCTTCAAATAATTTAATACCTACTTCTTTGTTTGTTTATTCTCTGTTTATTCACTCGCGTCTATCTAAAATTCAAAACTTAAATATCACAAACACATCAAACGTTTAATGCCAGAATCAAAATCGCCAAAATTAAATCGACAACAATACAGCGCGCACACCGAAATGAGAATAAGCTTTTGACATTGCTTTTCACAAAACTCATTGCAATTATAACAGGCGAAAAGCGAGATACTTACAAATATATCTTAAATAACCCTCAAAACTTTGTCAGACGTGGCGGAACGACCTTTGTTTGGGTCGTTTACTCTCTGCCTACCCCATTAGGGATAAAGGCGTGATTATATGTATGTATGTATGTATGAAAAGCGACGGTTTTGAAGCAGGCACTCATAAAAGCTAAATAGAAGTTGGAATTGGGCGGACCAGACTCAGATAAAGTGGTATAAAGTGGTGGACGCAAAAAGTGGTCTGAGTCCAGACTAGTCTCATTATTTTAGGTTAGTTCTAAAATGGGGTTGTGTTTGGTTTTTCAAGTGATTTTCGCATTTTGCTGTACCTACACAGCTGGTGAGGAAACGCTAGATTAATTAAAAATTAAATAACGACACATAATCACGCCTCCAGGTAGGGTAGGCAGAGCGCAAACGACTCAAACAAACGTCGCATAACCACGTCTGACAAAGTTTTGAGGGTTATTTAAGATAGATTTGTACGTATATTGTGCCCATCGCCTAAATTACAATATACTGAAACCCTCAGATCTATTAGCTGGTTTTTACAGCATGCCCGGGAGGAAACGCAGCTGGCACATTCCATGTGTTTCTCTTGCTCCCAGGTCAGCATATAATTATAGTAATTTTATTAATACTCTGAAATCTTCATTTGTCTCTAATGACTTCTACAGTATGGAAAGAAAAGCAGACAAGTCCTAGAAACATTTTATTACATGTACTAAAACTAGCAGGTTATTTTCCATTTCCCCTAACACCCTATATAAATTGATGTTGTTACCATAATACTTGGAATTGTATATTAATTGGGTCATATTATACACTAACTAATAGCAGCCTGAGGCGCTAAGATGAGATGCTCAGTTTACATCGTGCATCATGTGATTGAAATGATGTTATAATAATAAACGATTCCGGGTTCCTTGTGGTTGAAATATCCATACTACATACATACATATAATCACGCCTTTATATCTAATAGGGTAGGCAGAGCGTAAACGACCTAAACAAAGGTCGTTCCGCCACGTCTCATAAAGTTTTGAGGGTTATTTAAAATAGATTTGATTTCGCTGTAGTGACAGGTTGTCAGCCCATCGCCTAAACTACAATACGCTGAAACCATGGGATCCCCTAGCTGGTTTTTATAGCATACCTGGGAGGAAATACAGCGGTCACATTCTATGTTTTTCTCTCGCTCCCAGGCCAGCATAGAAGGTGATTGACATGATGTTATAATAATAAATGATTGTGGGTTCCTTGTTGTTGAAATACCAATACTGATATTATAAATGCGAAAGCTAGTAACTTAATATGTCTGTTTGTTCTTCTTCTTATTTTCGTGTCGGTGGAAAAACTATCTATTCTCTTTTGGACCAGTCGTCAGCCACGCGCACGGCTTTCCACAAGTCTTCCAACGTTAAGAAACACTGGGCACGTTAGTAAGTGGGCCATGGGTTGCGAATGTGCACCACATATACAGTTGAAAGTATTGCTAAAACCCCACCGAAAAAGGTTTTCCTTGCAGAGGCCTACCTGTGACCAGAGACAGTTAAGTGATCTCCGCACCGTATCTTCTTCTTCTTAAATTTAAGTGCTGGGCAATTTTCTTTGTCTTCTGATAAGACTTCTCTTTAATTTGGTCAAAATAACTGTGTTTCTGACTTCCCCTTTCTCTCCTGCCTTCTAATTTTCCTTCTATGATGTTTTGTAAGAGTTCGACGTCTCGTATCACGTGGCCTTTCATATTCTGCCTCTTCGTTTCTCTATTGTCTTCAGTATATTTTTCTTTTCCTTTACCATTCTCAGTACTTCTTCTTTGTTTTCCTTTCTATCCAACTAATTATTTCCATTCGCCTCCAACCGTGGCATAAAGGAGTCCATTGCAAGTGTCTGTTTCTTACTCTTGCACAACTCAATGACTGAATAGACTTTGAAACAATTTGGCGGGACGATAGATGTTCGTTGTAGACAAAAAAAGGATACTTTTCGTCCCATTAAGAGAAATACCTGGCAAAGTACTGGTCTAAATGAATATACCTAAGCCATTACGATCGACACAATAAGAAGAATAAAAATGCCTTATTACTGAAAGAAAATTCATTTATTTGCTGGTTAAACCATGGGGCATGGCAGAAACCTATAAAATATCTTTTAAAATATATATTTTAAAAAAACTAGCACTCGGTATGTGCTTCGGAAGGCACGTTAAGCCAAAGGTGGTAATATTGTTTAATACCGGAAATATTAGTTGTTAAGCCATATCAGAGGCCAGTGGTAATTATTGGCGGCTTGAAAATTCTGACCTAATCTAGGATTGGGTCTGGTTTCGGGTTGCGGAAGTCAGATGGCATTCACTCTGTAAAAAACCAGTAACCTCGTTCAATCCCGTAGATTAGATAGCCACCCCCGTGCGATATGCGACAGGGCTAGAGAGATAATAACTAGTATGATTCAAACCTAACAGAAAATTATCTGCTTTAAAGCTTACAATAAGATGGTTGAAAAATTTATCACATATTTAAAACCAGGCCACTTACAAATACAGCATACATATAATCATGCCTTTATCTTTTATGGGGTAGAGCATAATCTACCTAAACAAAGGTCGTTTGGCCACGTATGACAAGTTTTGAGGGTTATTTAAGATAGATTTGTAGGTATATTGCTGAAGTAACAGGTTGTCAGCCCATCGCCTAAATTGCAATATACGAAAACCCTCGATTGGATCCCTTAGCTGGTTTTTACAGCATGCCCGGGAGAAAATGCAGCTGGCACATTCTATGTTTTTCTCGCTTCCAGTCCAGCATGGAAGAAAATACAAATACAAATTCCGTATTAATTTCTTTTCTCGCAGTTTCCCTGATAAAAATGTCCGCTAGTCGCCAGTTAGAAGTCCTAGTAGTCTTTTATGTAGATTGAATTGGTTTCCCAAGCGATAAGTAAGGCACAATTGTTGCTTCCAGAAGAAAATAGGTCTGTGAAATACAAAGATTGAAGCCTTGTTTTATTTAAAGACCTGGAGCTCACTGAAATTACTTTTTGAACTAAAGCGCTTTCGTGTTTCTAAAAGTTTAATAAGATTTTTCGTTGTAAACAGATACTTTAAAAAATTATCAAAGTAATGGAGATAGTAGGTTTGTAGTGATGTTTAGTAAGAAGTTCTTTCGCTATGTTACATACATACATATAATCAAAAAAAGATTCTATCTTCAGAGTACTGAAATTCCTAATTGAACTGAAAATAGGATGGCCTTCATCGAATCAAATCCAAAATCTACTAAGTGGTAAACCAGATCTACTATTAGCTACGAGCAGAATAATGAAACGATCGGGGATCTGATCGGCTTACTTGTTTGTATTGAAAGGAGATTTAGCCCTCGACGTTTCGATCCTATATGAGGATTTACGTCAGTAGAGAAGAAAGTCACACTCCACAGTCACAGTAAACCGAACAGTTTTTACTATGAATAAAATTTGTTTATAATTTAGTCTTAAAATACGAGCAGAATGTTTCCACTTGTACGTTGTATATTCTTGTAAACATACAGCAAAATAAATGTTAACACAGTGCCAGGAATAGTTTAGAAAGATTGTACAGTCTCGGAGAATAACAGGTGGTTCTAAAATGTACTGAACTATATTATTGTAACGGAAGGTGAAGTGAGCTAACACAAGGGGACATCAGTTAGATTGCAATATGAAAATGTAACCTTCTGACTTGCATGTTGCACTGAGTGTACTTTCATATGTATGACTTTGGTAGTATTTATAGGACATGTAATGCGGAGGGATGAAAGTCATAGCTAAAAGGGGTTTTGAATTTGAATGTGGACGGATATGTTGGGAGAAAGATGAAATGTTGAAAATAGGTGTTAAAGTCAAGTCGAACTGACGGCTGACAGGGATGAGTAGAAAGAAAACCTACTGCGCCGACCCCAAATAGTGGGATAAGGGCAAGGGAATGATGGCAGTATTTATAGGAATAAAACAAGTAATTTAAAAAGCTCAAAAAACCTAACTGCGTAGAATACAAAGTGAGTTTTAAAACTTTATAGATCTGAAACGATTGTTCAAAACGAAAAATAATTTAAGAAAACTCTAATTGATTTTCAAATATCTATTTAATAATACTCCACTTGGCATAGTTCATCTTATTTATTTTTTTCCATTTTCACAAAATGGCGGCTGACTGTCGCCATACTGTTTTTCGATAAAATCATGTCTTCAGTGACATTTGCAAGGTTAAGACGAATCGATTGACGTTAGAGTTATTAAAATCGGCCCATATTTGGTCTTTAGAACGCCACAAAGATCAAACATACATACTTACATACATAGATAGGCTAATAAACACATTATCCTCATTTGCGTTGCGCAGTCGGGCAAAACAAACTGATTTAAATTAACGGTGTGGATACAAATCAAGAAATACTCATGTTTGTTTTATTGTAAACTAGCGACCCGCCCCGGCTTCGCACGGAAATTATCAGTTTTTCTCTACTATATTATGCGTGTACTGTACATATAAAGCCTAAAGGAAGCCTCTTGAATCTCTCTATCCATTTAAAGAAACCGCATCAAAATCCGTTGCGTAGTTTTAAAGATTTATGCATATATAGGGACAGAGAAAGCGACTTTGTTCTATACTATTTTGTGATGTATACCAAGACGTAGAGTAGGTATTAAAACGAAATACCTTTAAACAAAATTAATAAATAATATAGGCACTTATATTCCAAGGGTTTGTACAACTCTTTCAAATATTATGGCAAAGGTATTTATCTCATTATCAGTAAAGTCTTTTTATAAGACGATCTCATAATCTTGAAATAACGATGTCTAGAAATATTAAAAGATGAAGATAGGTACCTAATTTAATTTTCAAAGCCTTCAAGGCTGTAGTCTTTTCAATCCAAAGTTCACTTCAATCTGGAGGATTGACGGGCTATTATAAAACTCGATTAATTAGCTGATTAGCAGGAGAGTTATAAGCTAAAATTAACTTACAGAATTTCAAAATAAGAAATTAATTTTAGTTATTATTTGGTTATTAGATGATTTTCTGAAGGTTAGACTGGTTTTCAGATATAATTATAAACTAACGAAAGCAGTTTTATATCAGACAATATGTTATTAGATAAGAACTGGAAAAGCGAAATAGCATGACTGTATTGTATACGATACGTACTGGTACATTAAACAGGGTGCTAATATAACGTAAAAGGAACCTATAAAAATATATAAAAAAAACTAATTAAATAAATTAAAAAAAAACAAATAGTCGATAGATAATTATAATGATTCCCAGAGCTGCGTCTGGCCGCACCGCTATAACCGCTCCCGCGTGACGCGCAATACGGCGAGAACCAATCCTGCGCAACGCGCGAGTCGCTATCAACCAGTGTCAGCGACTCGCGCGGGCTCGGTTATAACAGTGCAGCCAGACGCACCTTTTGGAATCATAAATAAATAAGTACCAACTAATGATTTTTGTATTCTTTTTGGGTTGGATTGTTTTTTTATGGGCTCCTTTTACATTATTGAAACACTCCGTAAAATATGGCACGCAATTAAATTAACACCCTGTATAAAATCTAATATTTCGTTCCTACATTTCTACCATGCTGGACTGGGAGCTAGCGAATACATAGAACGTGCCAGCTGAATTTCCTCCCGGCCATGCTGTAAGAACCAGTTATATTGTACTTTAGGGGATGGACTGCTTTCAGTATATTGTAATTTAGGTGATGGGCTGTCACTACAGCAAAGTACCTACAAATTTGTCTTAAATAACCCTCAAAACTTTTGTCAGACGTGCGAAGGGTTTCAGTATATTGTAATTTAGGCGATGGGCTGACAACCTGTCATTACAGCAATATACATACCTACAAATATATTTTAAAAAAATTATCAGACGTGGCGCAACGACCTTAGTTTAGGTCGTTTACGCTCCACCTACCCCACTAAGGATTAAGGCGTGATTATATGCATGTGCATATGTATCCCAAGTTTCTACACAACGTGTCTACGTTACTTCAGCAGACAGGTGTATGTCTGTACGTCAACTACATAATCGCATTGTGTTTGAAGCAACTCAATTACACCTCTATGATCGTCTTCGTTGCGAGTGGATTCTCGCGTCAAACGACCCGATAGAATAGGACTCGAGATTCGACGTCTCTCCCTAGCCTTATCCCGTATGTCACGGGGTCGGCTACCTAATCTAGGGGATTGAACGAGGGTACTGGTTTTTACAGAGAGCGACTGCCATCTGACCTCCGCAACCCAGAAGGGAAACCAGACCCAATCCTAGATTAGGTCAGAGTTTTTCAAGCCGCCAATGCTTAGCACTGGCCTCTGAAATGGCTTAACGACTAATATCTACGGTATTAAACGATATTAACCGGGACCAACGGCTTAACGTGCCTTCCGAAGCACGGAAAAAGCGCCGAATATACGTACGTATGAAATTCGAAAACCGAAAAACACATTGGTACGTGGTGGGATTCGAACCACGACCTCCCGCTCAGGAGGCAGCGGCCCTATCCACTACACCATCGGGCACTCATCATTAAAGTACGACACAGTATTAAAATTTATTCTTCTTCTTCTATCGTGTGGGTATTGAGTCAATCAACCCGATGAACCCTGGTGACAGAGTTTTTAAACCGCCTAGTAGTACATTTATTAGGCGTCTGACGTGGTTTGAGTAACGAACACTATCAAAGACAAAGACCGAAGCCGACGGCTTAACGTGCCCTCCGAAGCACGGAATCCTATTTCTTTTCAGACAATCGGGTGATTCTAACTGGGGAGAACCTCACAAAGTGATGAATTGACAAATATCAACTTTTGTGTTCTCCTGAACCCTCCAGATCTTAAACCCTTGGCTCTGACCACTAGACTACAAAGGCAGTTACCTCTATGATGATCTGGTATACTAGTCCGGTAAATGTAGGATAGTTTGTAAGGTACAAGTCACATAAATTGTACCTACCTTGGAGGATGCTATAGAGTACACTATTTACCTATAAAATTGTCTAATTTAATTATATTCTTTATTGCTTTAAAAAAATAATATACAGTTCCAATTAAAAATTAAGTTAACAGACGAGCTAAACAGCCAACCTAATGGGGATAAAAGATGGGAAATTCACGGGAACAGATACAGTAAGTATAATTTAATTACTAATTTATAGGATTATACTAATACACATATTAACTAACATACATAAACTAATAAATATAAAAATATGATATGATGTATAAATGATAAAATAAATTATAATTATATATGTCATAGAGAGGTGCTAAAATTCTCTTCTTTCAGTCTCTTCCTAAAAGTGAAGCTCGAGGGACTGTCTTGTGTAGTTTTCGGCAGTTTATTCCACAGTTAAATGGCTCGAACAGTGAACGAGTTAAAAAAATAATTCGGTGTTCGATCGAGGAATCTCAAACACCTTTTCCGATGCAAGCGCGCCTGGAACGTAGTCTATTTAAGTATTTAAAATAACACTCAAAATATTTGATAAGTTATTGAATTAGAAATTAACCCAAAGTTTAGGAATGAACAAAAAAAAAATTACAACTTTGTTGATAATAGGCACCAAAATTTTATTCATAAATATTTTATAAAATATGTCTTTAAGATGTTTTTAATGTGACAGTTATGACCTACTTCTAGTTTTACTGGATTGTTTCTATACTTTTTCTTCTTCTTAGCGTGTGGATTCCCGAGTCGAATGACTACTCTCTCTACTTTTCTATACTACAAACTTTGTACGAAATATTGATTTGGCAACGAATTTGTGATGCGATTTCAAAGGATTTCTAACAAAGGGATGTTTTGTATTTCCAAACAGCAACCAAGAATTTAATTATAGATTATAAATGTGTATTTATAAAATAAAGAAAATATGAACAAAAGAAAATATTAATTGAATTACTTATTTTATATTCTTTTGTTTGATCACATCACGACATTGGAAGATGAAAGCTATTCAGTAAATTATTAAATTGTATTCCATATTAAATATTTTATGATTAAAATCATATAATTTTATTTGCTGAAATAGCATGAATGAGAATTCCATAAATTGATATTCGGATACACACAGTTCATCCAAGATTAATGATTTAAAATGGATTTAAAAAAAAATTACAAATAGTTCGTGTGTTGTCCACGAAAGTTCATATTTATTTTTTAAGTTTTAACCCATGGTTATTTTTACACCGTCAATGTTTAATTTTTCTTCACCATCATGAAAACATACCTTCACACTTAGATATTCTCCCTTGTCATTTAAGTTGTAACACTCTGTACCATGTTCCCCTAATCCCTTTATTCATCGTCGATCTTGGTACAGGGATCGCTTCGGGCGATTGGAACGTAATTACCTATTATGACGTTCCATTCCACCTCAAAGACGAAGTTCCTTGAATTCTGTTGAAGATTAGCTTGCGATTGTAGTGAAGTTATTTTGGAGACAAACATCGGAATCAGTATAAATTGGATTGTTGTACTTGTGCTGAGTACGAATTGGATTGAAGGATCGTTGATAGAGTTTTGCTGACAAATAATTAATATTTAGTTCTTTACCAATTGCTAGCTTTAGAAACAGAAATAAAGGAGAAGAAAACTAATTACAAATCCCTTATCACATACATTCTGAAAATTCACGACTTTGCGTCTATAGTTACCTATAGGCTTTAAAAATAGTCAAAAAAGTTATCTAGCAGATCTAATGGCATTTAAAACTATTGTAAAGCTTAATTCTTAGAGGCGACAGTTGTGGCGACATTGTAGGCCGTAGCGTAGGTAAGATCTACCTATCGAAGTACCTTAAAAGAAACATAAACTACTACTCACAGTAATTGTTAGGTATTAAGTCCGGCTCCGCGTCATCATGTTCTGGAACCTTCGGCGTGACGTCACGCGGGACCAGCTGCGCGGGCGGCGGTTTCCCGTGCGGCGCGCGCCGTCTCCTAGAAGAAAGAAATGCGTTTATATGGTAACATTGTAATTATTTCTTCCATGCTGGACTGGTAGCGAGAGATAAACATAGAATGAGCCAGCTGCTTTTCCTCCCGGGCATGTTGTAAAACCCAGCTAAGGGATCCGTATATTGCAATTTAGGCAATAGGCTGACAACCTGTTACTACAGCAATATATCTCTATCTATCTTAAATAACCCTCAAAACTTTGTTCGACGTGGCGGTACGACCTATCTTTAGCTCGTTTACGCTATGCCTATACCATTAGGGATAAAGGCGTTATTATATGTATCCATAGTCATTACAATTAAACAAGCCTAATTGGTACACTCGATACCTAAAAGGTTTCTAGCTCAACATACTATGATCCAGTCCAGGACTGTAGCGCAGTTCAGCAGCTTACTAAAACTATCTTATCCTAAGACAAATATATAAAATTCTTTTTTAATTCTTTCACTGTAAGAGCCATACAACTTTGGAATAAATTACCAAAAACTCTACAAGAGAGTCCCTCGAGTTTCACCTTTAAGAAGAGACTGAAAGAGCATTTTATTAACTCTCTATGACATTTATATATTTAGATTCATTTCAATATCTTTTATACCATTTAATTATATATCATATTGATATTGTTATGTATTAGTTTATATTATTGAAATATATTAGTGTGTATTAGTATTACTATAATTATTAATGTTATTACGTTTATTATATCTGTTCCCGTGATTTTCGCTTCTTTCATCCTCATTAGGTTGGCTGGAAGAGATCTCTTATAGAGATAAGCTCGCCTTTTGTTTTAATTTTTAAGTTTACTTTTATGTTTATTTTTTTTTAAACAATAAAAAAAATTAATAATAAAAAAACACTAAAACTATTTCTATCAAAAAACTCGATAAAGTGTAATATGGTAGCTGTGGCAGCACAGCAATTTCTATGGAGTTAATCTACCAGGTGTAATGGACAGAGTCCCGCAAACTAATAAGGGTTGCTCGGTCAGTGCCACTGGATAACTTTCACCGGGAACTTTTTTCACTTCCTGAAAAAACCTGGTGGAAGTTGTTCAGTATCATTGACTGAGCCACCCCTATCAGTTTGCGGGACGCTGTCCCTTACACCTGGTACGTTTTTTTTTGTTTTTCTTCTCAATGACATTTGTCGCGGCTACCATCCTTGTGCAATGTAGACGTACCTGCGCAGTGACGCGGCGCATGCGCCTGCGACCAGTGCGAAGATTGCACCTAATCCGGCGCCCATCGCGCCTAGGAGGCCGCCCATGCCGAGAGGCGCTTCTGACGCTGAAACAAAGATATTATAAAGTATTTTTTTATGTACACTTGCAACACTGTATCATAATATGGCGATCAGAATAGTTCAACTTTTTTTATATGAACAATAAATTATTATAAATAAAATATTTCATTTCTTCTATACATTCATATAGTCACGCCTTCATCCCTAATGGGGTAGGCAGAGCGTAAACGACCCAAACAAAGGTCGTTCCGCCACGTCTGACAAAGTTTTGAGGGTTATTTAAGATAGACTTATTAGTATATTGCTGTAGTGACAGGTTGACAGCCCATCGCCTAAATTACAATATACTGAAACCCTCGGATCCCTTAGCTGGTTTTTACAGCATGCCCGGGAGGAAATGCAGTTGGCACATTCTATGTTTTTCTCTCGCTCCCAGGCCAGCATGGAAGAAATGAACTCTTCTTACAACGTATATAATGCGACCAGAATAGTTTTTCTAAATCTCTTCACAATTCATATTTATTTATTGTATATGTAATTGTGAGATGTGGAAGGAGAAAAGGGAGGCCTTTGCCCAGCAGTGGGTTGATGTAGGCTTAATAAGATAAGAAGAAGAAGAAGATATGTAATTGTGAAGTAGACTGCTGAGGGATATAATTGAGGTAATCGGCAGGTTTTATGGGATTTTATACATACTCCTTCACAGTCGATGCAGCTAGATTGTGGAACGCTCTCTCCGTACATTATTCGCGACAGCCCATCAATCGCTGTTTTCAAAAAGAGAATCAAAGTAAATAATCTTTCTCTGCATAATCCATAGGATGTATGTACGAGTATATGATGGTATTATAATTTGTTTAGTTATTGTTTGATCGTAGTATAGTATAATTATATAGATATATTCTTATTTATTGATGTACCTTGTTTGTATTCGTATTGCGCATGTCTTATCCGCGTTACGTTTTATGCAATCTCACTTCTTAGGTCTGCTGTACGACATTTTATTTTAGAAACTAGCGACCCGCCCCGGCTTCGCACGGAAATCATCAGTGTTTGTCTACTATATTCTGCATGTATTATACATACAAACCTTCCTCTTGAATCATTCTATCCATTAAAAGAAACCGCATCAAAATCTGTTGCGTAGTTTTAAAGATATAAGCATACATAGGGATATAGGGACAGAGTAAGCGACTTTGTTTTATACTATGTAGTGATAAGCAGTACCTGTTGTATCTTGATTCCCTATGTAATTGTTCTATGTGTATGTTTCTATGTACCATAAACTGTTTAATTAATAAATAAATAATATTTAGATACCAGAATTCTATGTAAATGTAAAATCTTTCACACGCTTGCCCATCTGCCTACCAAGTATGGCAATTTATTCAGGGTCGACTATTTCCAGCAAGACTATAGTCACTGATGTGGAACACATACTGAGGGGAAAGATAAGAAAAAGGAATAACACATCTACACACCTTTTTGAAATACACTACTAATATTACTATAAGTACCGTCTCTTTGAGTGACTGTCCTATAAAAATAAAAGGTACTAGACTAACTCATACTATTTACGCTTGAAGATAGGTATTTTGTTAGAGCTCTTACTCTAAGCGACTAAAATATTCATTCGACTAAAAAGCCTTTTAAGCTAGGCACATAAGTAAAAGACTTAAGTTATTCCAGGTTATACCTATATCTCAGCTGTGTCTATGGTACTGCATTATGTATTAAGTGTTAGAGTATTTGCTGTCGTATTACGTAACAGTTAAGGTGAATTATGCCTTGAAGCTTGATCTTCGGTCCGACGGATGTTTGTGAATATTTCAATGCTCTATTGATCAGTATACCGCCAGGCTACCAGCTTCCATACTTTACAGAAAATAATAATAGTAAGTGCCTCCGTGGTCTTGTGGTCAGAGCTCTATGGGTTCCTGACCCCGAGGGCTTGGGTTCGATTTCCAGGGTGGGAACACATAGTTGATATTTGTCAATTTATTACTTTATGTTTTGATCCCCAACTAGGTTAAGACAATGAAGACTGAATCACGTGATTGTCGGAAAAGAAAAAGGATTCCGTGCTTCGGCGGGCACGTTAAGCCGTCGCTCCCGGTCGCTGTCTTTGATAGTGGTCGTTACTCAAATCATGTCAGTGGCCTAATAGCTGTGCTACTAAGCGGTTTGAAAACAAACAAACAAACACCAGGGTTCATCGGGTCGTTTTTCGACTCGAGAATCCACTCGCTAAGAAGAAGGAAATAATAAACAACTAGTTTTCTCCTTGAACGCGTAGCTAAAAGTTGAGTAAATGAGCTAAAGTACTTAGTGACTTTAGCAAATAGCTTAGCTCAAAATAGAAATCATTGACGTGGTTGAATCCAAGAAATAAGACGTGACCATCGTCATTTATCGTCAACAACTTTAAACAGCGCTCTGCCTACCCCATTGGGGATAAACGCGTGATTATATGTATGTATGTACTTTAAACAGGAACATCTTTAAAGAAGCAAAAGGTGGTCTTTGTCCATCAGAAGAACCCAAAAACGCTAATAATGAAAACGTATTTCTATCTTCGAGGAGCCCGATGGTGTAGTGGATAGGTCGCTCCCGCTGCCTCCTGAGCGGGAGGTCGTGGTTCGAACCCCACCACGTACCAATGTGTTTTTCGGATTTCGAATTTCATATGTACGTTTATTCGGCGCTTTTTCCGTGTTTCGGAAAGCACGTTAAGCCGTTGGTCCCGGTTAATATCGTTTAATACCATAGATATTAGTCGTTAAGCCATATCGGAGACCAGTGCTAAGCATTGGCGGCTTGAAAACTGTGACCTAATCTAGGATTGGGTCTGGTTTCCCTTCTGGGTTGCGGAGGTCAGATGGCAGTCGCTCTGTGTAATAACCAGTACTCTCGTTCAATCCCCTAGATTAGGTAGCCGACTCCGTGAGATACGGGATAAGGCTAGGGAGATGATGATGATCTTCCATGCTGGACTGGGACCGAAAGAAAAACATAGAATGTGCCAACTGCATTTCCTTCAGGGCATGCTGTAAAACCCAGCTATGGGATCTGAGGGTTTTAGTATATTGTAATTTAGGCGATGGGCTGACCTATAAATCGATCTTAAATAACTCAATATTTATCATACGTGGCACAACGACCTATGTTTAGGTAGTTTACGCTCTGCCTACCACACTAGGGATAAAGGCGTTATTATATGTATATTCAAGAGTTGACCTATTTATAAAGAGATCATAAAGACCTATGTGGTAGGTTCATTTGTTCATTACACTGATTTAAGTTGAACATAGAAGCTTCGTGGCGCCACCATCAGTAAAAAAATCATAACTCACTCAAATCACAATGAATCGAAAATCCGGTCCAACAGAATTAAGTAATACATACATATTATCACGCTTTTATCCCTAACGTGGTAGGCAGAGCGTAAAATACCTAAACATAAGTCGTTGTGCCATACCTGACAAAGTTTTAAGGGGTTATATATGATAGATTTGTGCGTATTTTGCAGTAGTGACAACTTATCAGCCCATCGCCTGGATTGCAATATACTGAAACCCTCGGAACCCTTAACTGATTTTGACAGCATGCCCGGGAGGAAATGCAGCTGGCACATTCTATGTTTTTTCTTCTAATCCCAGTCGAGCATGGAAGTAATAGTTATAAAAAAAAGTTTAGAACCTTACAAATTAGCGATTCTTAGTTCGTTGTACTAACAGGTAGAAAAGTTGCTGTTGGTGACCGTTAGGGCATTATAGCACTGCTCCGTACCTATTCGTTTCGTATCCGTGAAAAATTGTATGGATTGGCGTGAAAATGTATGACAGCTTCCATATAATTTTTCATGGATAGGAACCGAATGCATAGGAGCAGTGCTAAATCGCCCTTATTCTCAATTTTCCTTCCTGTTACTACAACGAACTATGAGTCGCTAATTTATAAGATTCTAAATTATCTTCAATACTATTACTTGAGTCTGTTGGGCCTGTTGTTCGACCTTAAGAATGTCCATTATGTTATTACATTTCGTGCTTCATCGTGTCATATTTCTTTGAGCTATAACTATACGTCACACTAAGTCATATTTCTTTGAGCTGACAAGGTAATCATTCAAATACTCTTCAACAATGGTGTCTCAAGTCTATTGTAAAACCCTTTACCTTTTCAGAAGCCTTGAAAATGCAAACCCCAATCGATCCGAACGAAATTAGCATTTCGCGGAAAAACAGAAGTCAATTGAATTGAAAGAGGGGAAAGAAGGAAAATAAAATAAAAAATGGTTTGAAGACTATATTAATAGTTGCGTATTTGATCGATTATTTTTATAGTAAAAAGTGGCAAACAATTAAGCTGATTAGGTATAACGATTGAGCTAAAGAAACCTATAACCTAAAAGTTACGTTGCGTCATGAATGACAATTAATTTTACGATTGGCACAAGCACATTAATTGTTCATGTCAGGATAAAAAATATTATGTCTTATTTCCATAAAATGGTCCTTTGGATACTAAAATAATATAACAAAATTTTAGTCTTTACAATGACAGTATTTATTGTATGCGCATTTTTTTTGTTCTACCATGCTGGACTGGAAGAGAGAGAAAAACATAGAAAATGTGCCTGATGCATTTACTCCCGGGCATGCTGTAAAAACCTGCTAAGGGATCCGAGGGTTTCAGTATATTGTAATTCAGGCGACGTGGCGAAACGACCTTTATTTTTTGGTCGTTTACGCTCTGCCTAACCCGTTAAGGATAAAGGCGTGATTATATGAATATACGTTTATTTTATACCTAATATTAATTCTGTCCCCAACTATCTTATAAAGTAATTATAATAAATAATAAAATCACAAATACGTATCCTACAAGAAAAGTACAAATACTTAGTACGATATTTCTATGAAAAAACCCTAATGATATCAAGTAGGTAAGTAAGAGATAGATAAAATAAATAGATAAAGGAAAGACCTCATTTCCTTACTATCTTTCTTTCATCAAGAGAGTCAATTAACTGGGAGCTAATTAAAATGAATATTGTTGTTGGAGAATGAACTTTGTCGTAGCTAAGGAATTATACATACTTTACCGGTATGTAGAAAAACCGGTTAATTTACATTTATTGTTTTATCTACGTATTTACTTTATTTACACATAAACATACACAAAAACATACACGGAATTAAAACACAACAGGCACTGGTAATTTGTACAAAAAAATATCTTACAGCAGACCTAGTAAGAGTGTGATAGCACACTAATTAATGCGGATAAGACGTGGCAATTATTTGCTTTAATTTACATTATACATAATAAATAAAATATATAGGTAGAAAATTAAAATATACATACATGTAATCACTCTTTTATTCCCTAACAGGGTAGGACAGAGCGTAAATAATCTTAACACATCCAAGGACATCTAAGGACTTTCTGCCACGTTTGACAAGGTTTGTGGATAATATTTTAATATATTGAAGGTGGTAGAGTTTTGCGCAAAGCCCGTCTGGAGAAGTACCACCATCCTGCTAATTTCTACCGAGTGTGAATTACTGGCACAAGAGACATTACACCTTAGGTCTCACAGCGTTATACGCACTCTGATTTTTTCACTAGAATCTAGTGGGAAAGTAGTGGGTATTATACCATCAGGTAGGCTGTATACTTAGTTATCACTGTATAACGTAATATGTATATCTATTATGGTATTTCAGATAGTTTTATGTATTGCTATAGGGAGAGTTTGTCAGCCTTTCGCCTGAATTATAAATAATAATACACCAAAACCCTCGAATCCTTTTTCTAACTTCTACTTCATGCCCGAGAGAAGAGCTTTTCCCTATCGCTTCCAGTCTAGCATAGAAGATTGTCGACTCTACTGTAATAATTATTTTCTTAAATACCGGTTTTAACTTAACCGGTTTAAATACTCGGTTTCACGTCCCTCAAGGCGGAGTAAAAGTCGTTACAAGTTTTGTCTCTTATAATGTTACTTCGATACTTCAATTGGGTGATTTGTCTTCTTAATGATTTGAGTATTGAGCGAGTTGTTTTTGAGACCATTATCGGGTGTATTTCGTTTCTGTTTAGTAACTGACTTGAATTAAATACTTTTTTAGAACAGAAATGAATTGGAAAAATACTGGAGTAAAGCTGTGACTTCGTAAGACAAGTATCTTTTATTTAAGTAAAAGCAACTTAAATTGTTTTGATGACAGTTTTGTTGATCCAACAGTACGTACAAATTGTTAAATAAATAAATAGAAATACACATATATATGTGTATATATCCCTATTGGGGTAGACAAAGCGTCAACGACCTAAACAAAGGTCGTTCCGCTACGTCTTAAGATTAGTAAATAATTTGAGGGTTATTTAAAATAGATTTGTAGGTATATAATATGCTGTACTGACAGGTTGTCAGCCCATCGCCTAAATTACAATATATTGAAACCCTCGGATACTAAGGGATCTTAACTGGTTTTTACAGCATGCCCGGGAAGAAAGCAGCTGGCACATTCTTTATTTTTCTCTCCCTCCCAGGCCAGCATGGGATCAACACTCTGCTATAATACATGGATCTTAACTAACTACCAAGTCATCACGCTTGGCAGAAAAAATGGTAATTGCTGAGCAAAAATTGCATGGTCTCATAATCTGGTAGCGTTTCGGTCCATCCTGAGCTAAATAGATAAAGAAAAGTAACCGTGGATAACAAACAGAACGTTCAATGATGCTACGTTATGTTATTCTTCTTCTGTCGTGTGGGTATAGTCTTTCGACCCGATGGTCCCTGGTGTCAGAGTTTTTTTAAACCGTCTAATAGACCTCTGGCATGGTTTGTGTAACGACTACTATCAAAGACAGCGACCGGGACCGACGGTTTAACGCACGGAATCCATTTTCTTTCATACAATTAGGTGGATTCAGCTTACATTGTCCTAACCAAACTGGAGAAAATCTCACAAACTGATAAAAAGACAAATATCAACTTTGTCTAACAACTCTCCCTCGGGAATCGAGCCCAAGACCTCCGGATCGTGAGCCCATGGCTCAGACTACTAGACCACGGAGGCAGTTACGTTATGTTATGAGATTGGTACATTTTACATATAACACTTCCCCCACACATGCCGCATGATACATAACGCGGCCGCAATCCGTTCGTCAAGTTCCGACGCAATTAGCGCGGATTGGCGGAACTTGGCGCTAGTTTACGCTCTCGACGCCGCGCGTCGCGTCGCGGTCGCAAACAAGTTTTCAATAGGGATGTTACTGATTCTTGTCCCGTTATCTTCAAAAGGTATTTATGTCCCGTACTTCCCTTCCCTCTATGTCAGAAGCTCCCCGCCTTACAACTTAGGGAGAAGGGGTTGGCTGAAAATCAGCAGTGTATGGAAACGTAGAGTTCCATACAAGAATAAGCTGAGACAGCTCCTTTTCCTATGTAATCATATGGTAACATTACATATTAATGTTTTAGTTCTAGTTTTACTGTACTTGTAATGTTGGCATTTTTTTTAAATTTAATTTATGGCGTCACCGTCCTACTTTTTCTGATAGAAGGAGTTATCCAGTCCAGCATGGAAGAAATGAAATCACGAAAGCTCTCGCGTAATGATACGATACGGGACACGATGCTTCCCATTTCTATTTACAGGCGCTGCGGTTGTGAATAGCAAGCCGTCACTCAAGAGATTACGCTTAAACACGTAAAATTTAATTGTTGGTAACTATTTATCACCAAAATAGTGTTTTACACTCTAAAATGAAGTCTCAGTCAGAGAAGTCTGACATCAAAGATCGTCAGGCTGAAAAACCACTTAGTAAAAGGAGATGACCTAAAGATAAGTGAGATTATAAAAACCAAGTGGCGCCCCATCAGTAAAAAAATATAACTCACTAAAAACACAATGAGTCGAAAATCCGATCCAACAGAGTCAAGTAATAGTTGTAAAGATAATTTAGAACCTTATAAATTAGCGAGCCTTAGTTCGTTGTAGTAGCAGGTAGAAAAATTGTCGTTGGTGGCCGTTATTGGCAATTTATAAGGTTGAAAATTATTTTAATTACTCTATCTTGAGTCTGCTAGACCGGTTTTTAGATTCACTGCGTCTTCTTCTGTCGAGTGGGTATCGAGTCTATCGACCCGATGAACCCTGGTGTCAGAGTTTTTAAACCGCCTAGTAGCACAACTATCAGGCCTCTGACATGGTTTGAGTAACGACCACTATCAAAGACAGCGACCGGGACCGACGGCTTAACGTGCCCTCCGAAGCACGAAATCTTTTTCCTTTTCGGACAATCAGGTGATTCAGCCTGCAATGTCCTAACCAAACTGGGGAAAAATTCACAAAGTGATAAATTCTCAAATATCAACTTTGTGTTTCCCCCTGGGAATCGAACGTCCTAGGCTCCGGATCAGGAGTCCATGGCACTAGCCACTAGACCACGGAGGCAGTTTCACTGCGGTATTAGTGAGTTGTGATTTTTTTACTGATGGGGGCGTCACTAAGACCCTAATGCCACCAGGTCATCAAAATAATGTAAAGTCTGTTGTCTTGTCCCATGATTACGATATATGATACACTTTCCGTCTCTCTTTACCCTGCGGTCGCGAATAGCAAGCCGTCACTCACGAGATTACGGTTCACCCCGTTAACATTACTGCACATTAATTTCACTAAGAGTGCCGCGGGCCTACAAAATACATACATACATATAATCACGCCTTTACGCAGAGCATGAACGACCTAAACTAAGGTCGTTCCGCCACGTCTGACAAAGTTTTAAGAGGTATTTATAAAAGATTTGTAAGTATATTGCTGTTCTGACAGGTTGTCAGCCCATCGCCTAAATTGGAATATATAGAAACCCTCGGATCCCTTAGCTGGTTTTTATAGCAGGCCCGTAAGGAAATGCGGCTGGCATATTCTATGTTTTTCTTTTGCTTCTAGTCCAGCATGGAAGTAACAATAACATTAAGTAACATTAACGTTACTGTACATTAATTTCACAAGTGCTGCGGGCCAACAAAATCCATCCCCAAATTATAAACGCGACCCCACTTGAACGACCACGCTTTCACTGAACGAGGCGAAACAAGGAACTAACGCCGCCATCTTGAGATTTGACATTGATTTGACAGTTCTCATAACATAAACATAAAAATACTTTACTGCACGTAAGAATACAAATCATACAACACAACAGATAACAACAAAAAACAAGTACAACATAGGCGGCCTTATTGCTAAGGTAGCAATTTCTTCCAGGCAACCTTTGGGTCAAAGAAAAATGCGTAGCGGTAAGCGGAATATTGCAAATCTAGTAAAATATGTATCCTAAATACATTACATTACATATAATACATAAACTAGGTACAAGCTACTACATAGATATAGTTCTCCTTATACTGCATTGCCTCCACCCACGTTCATTGAGAATCACGTCGTAACCACTATGCTCTTGGGAACAATACAAGGCTGGCGATATGTCCTAAGTGGCGCCTCCATCAGTAAAAAAAATCAAAGCTCACTAAAAACGCAGTGAATCTAAAAACCGGTTTACAGACTCAAATAATGGTAATAAAGATATTAAGAACCTTATAAATTAGAGATTCATAGTTTATTGTAGTAACAGGTAGAAACATTGCGAATAACGGCCACTAAAGACAATTTTTCTACCTGTAACTACAACGAGCTAAGAATCGCTAATTTATAAATCTATCGATTACTTCCATGCAAAAAGAAAGGGAAACTAGAATTGTAAATGTCGTTGTAAACAGCTCTAGGCACTTGTATATTGTAATTTGTGTAAGTACCGTACCTACCACAAATTTAGGAGCGTAGATTGCATGATTAGAAGGGTAGATTACACTTTGATTGTAGTTATAAACTCAGGGTGCTGTAGTCATTTTGTTTCAAATAAACTTTTGTTAAAAGCATTGAGTAAATGAATTGATTAGTGACGTTTAAAGCTTGTGTATAAAGTTTTAGTTTTGACTGGACAATACTAAACTTTTGTATAAAAATAAAATGTTTCTTCCATGCTGGACTGGGATCAAGAGAAAAACATAGAATGTGCCAGCTGCATTTCCTTCCGGGCTTGCTGTAAAAATCAACTAGCAGGGGGTTTCTGTATATTGCTATTTAGGCGATATGCTGACAACCTGAGGGAATATACTTACAAATCAATCTTAAAACTTTCCTCAAAACTTTGTCAGACGTGGCGGAACGACCTTTGTTTGGGTCATTTACGCTCTGACTACCGTATAAGTATAAGAGATAAATACGTAATTATATGTATGTAATAAAATGTTTTTTCATTATATAAATGACAACAGCAACTTCCAACCCTAATGTGAAATTAATACACTTTCAAATTTAAAACGACAAAGGGTCTATCGAAAACATCAATGAATATCGCATTTAACTTTCATAGCCCTTCAAAAAGTTGTCAAATGAAGTTTCAATATTCATTTCTATCTCTCCCCATCGGTATAATTTCTGGGCCTCAAAGGGCGATGGCACCTGTTTCATACCCTTGATTATACCCTATACCCTTGATTAATTATTGAAGTTACAAATACGAGTTCCAGCTGGCGTTGCCCTTTTGTTTTACTGTTCGGATATAAGGGTGCGATGTTTTGGAATGAGTCGTGTACTGACAATTATTGGGACACGTTAAATTTTAATTATGTTTCGAATGCGGAAAAAAACAAGACAGTTTGAAAAGACATTTGAATTTCATGCTGACTCGTCTAGGAAACGGTTCAAATCACCTCTTGAAATACTTTTTAATTCTACTTCTAGATCTAGAGTCTACGCAAAAAAGTTAGGTAGTACGGTAGCTATCTACAGCTATGTTTCAGCCGTAGCAAAATGCTACAACATAGCAAACATGTAGCCAATAACCTGCGTTCCATACGCATTGTTCCATGATGGACTGGGAGCGAGAGAAAAACATAGAATGTGCTAGCTGCATCTCCTCCCGGGCATGCTTTAAAAACCAGCTAAGGGATCCGAGGGTTTCAGTATATTGCAATTTAGGCGAAGGGCTGACAACCTGTCACTACAGCAATATACCTGCAAATGTATTTTAAATAACCCTCAAAGCTTTATACGACGTGGCGGAACTACCTTGTCTTTGGGTCGTTTACGCTCTGCCTACCCCATCAGGGATAAAGGCGTATGTATGTATTTATAGCCCAAAGCAAAAAGCTACACTTTTAGAACCCTCTAATAATCTTCATACACATCTTTATCATAAAACAAACGCAAATCCGTTCGCCTCAAAGCCACCGTTTGATCAGTCCACGGCTTATCTTAAATATTACCACAGAGTTTTTATGTCTTATGGCGGTTTTTCTTTTAATATTCCACTGACTGCTGGCTCCGACATCCTCCTTAATACATCCAATAAAGGCTGGGATCAACAGCGAGACTCATGCGCGCTTTACTTCGCATTTTATGCCTTCTTTACGATGGTGTAATACATGCATGTACGCGTTGGTGTTGTAAAGAGGTTTGTACTACGAAGGAAGTGGCTAAAGCAAGATTAAAAAGGCATGTTGAATAGGTAGCTAAAAAAAAACAATGCGTTTATACTTCAAACTAATGGCTAAAAATACTGCGGACTTATTCATCATTTAAAAAAATGCACATATTGTTTTAATAATCGAGTCAAAAATAAAGAAGTTATCGAATTGATTAATCAATATTTAATGGAGAGGGGCAAAAAACCGTTTTTGTCATTTCATAGAAAGTTGCTGATTTGACTAGTAGGTAAAAAGGGTATTAATACAACAATTATATTTACGCTATTTCCCTTAATTTAATTAGAGACACACACAAGAGCAGTTTTATTATAGGTTATGACCTTGGACGAATAATCCTCGTTATGACCTATAAATGAGGTTTGAAAATCTCAATTAATTAAGTATCTATCACAATTTTGAACTCAGCCTAGTCAAGTTGTTTTGAAATACAAAAACAACGAGTTCCGTTTTAGTAATTGTTTTAGTCAAATAAATAATATATATTTTTCAAACACGGAAGCCTTTACAGCGAGGCGTCAGAATGATTACAATCCAGTGAATTCGAGTTATTTCAGAAACGTACCTCTTCCGATTCCTTTCGTATCGTAAAATTCAAACGTGTATAATATCCAAAGTCACGTATTTCCCTTACGAATGGCAAAACGTCCACGTCGCTTCATTTAAGTACACGTTTAAGTTTTTATATAACAAAAAGATATTTTTGGTGAAAAGATAAGATAAGAATATAGTTTATTGCACGGAAAAGACACAAAAAAAAGAATTTAAACGATTAGTAGTACAAAGAGGCGGCCTTATTGCTAAGCAGCAATTTTTTTCTGTTCTCGTTTTCTACAATCTATTGAAAAGTGAGACAAATGAGACAAGTGTGGCAAGAAATACAAATTAAACAAGTGGGACAAATAACACAAATGAGACAAACGTGTTAAATATTTAATTTGAGCTGAGATCTCTATACGGCACCATAACCTAATACAATAGGGTTGCGAGTCACGCGTCCTCAAATCCGCGATATTTGCATGTGATCCACGCGTAGTCTAATAACGGTGCGCCTCAGGGCATGAGACTGTTCTTGATTTCTACAATCTATTGACAAATAAGACAAGTGATATAAGTGATAATAGTGAGACAAATGAGAAATTTAAACAAATGAGACAAATGATACAAGTGAGGTAAGTGAGACAAATGAGGCAAATGATACAAATGAGATGAGTTGGACAAATTACACTAATGAGACAATATGATAAATGAGACAAATATTTAATTTGTGCTGGAATCTCTATACCGCACCATTACCTAATACAATAGGGTTGCGAGTCACGCGTCCACAAATCCGCGATATTTGCATGTGATCCACGCGTAGTCTAATAACGGTGCGCCTCAGGGCGTGGAGCTGCTCTCGTTTTCTACAATCTATTGAAAAGTGAGACAAAAATGAGACAAGTGAAACAAATGAGACAAGTGAGGCAAGAAATACAAATTAAACGATTGGGACAAATTACACATATGAGACATCATACTGCTAATAGGTTTCGGCAGAACATTTCACAGCCGGCCGCCTGCCAAATTGAGACAAATGTGTTAAATATTTAATTTGAGCTGAGATCTCTATACGGCACCATAACCTAATACAATAGGGTTGCGAGTCACGCGTCCTCAAATCCGCGATATTTGCATGTGATCCACGCGTAGTCTAATAACGGTGCGCCTCAGGGCGTGGAGCTGCTCTCGTTTTCTACTATCTATTGAAAAGTGAAACAAATGAGACAAGTGAGGCAAGAAATACAAATTAAACGATTGGGACAAATTACACATAATATGAGACATCATACTGCTAATAGGTTTCGGCAGAACATTTTACAGCCGGCCGCCTGCCAAATGAGACAAATGTGTTAAATATTTAATTTGAGCTGAGATCTCTATACGGCACCATAACCTAATACAATAGGGTTGCGAGTCACGCGTCCTCAAATCCGCGATATTTGCATGTGATCCACGCGTAGTCTAATAACGGTGCGCCTAAAGGCGTGGGGCTGCTCTTGTTTTCTACAATCTAATTGTTCCGTTTCTGCTTCTATCGGTCTTTTTTCGGGACATAAAAAAACATAAGATATTAATTATTCATGATTCTTTTAGTAAACATGTTTATTAAGCATCAGAAATTATGTTGTAAGGGTTCATGTTGTGTTTATTGCTATTAGAACGAGTAAATCTTGATTATGGAGCACCGTCATTCTATTTTTTTGTATTTAGCTGTTGTCACAAAAAAATAAAAATCTATGAAAAAGTATTGTATTCATTTCGTATGTTGCATTACCCTGAAAACACTAACAAAAGAGTATTGATTTATGAAACGGAAAAGCTCTTTCCGTGTATTGATAGCCTAATCGAATCAAGCGTATAGCGACACTGCCATCAATCATAACTTTCATACTGTAATGTATTTGTATCAAATTATAACTTCACTAAATTGAATGAAAACCAATTTGTTATGGACGTTCTTTTGTGACAGCAAAAGGCTATTATGATTGATTTGGTAACAATAAAATAAAAATAGCAATAGGTAATTCTTAACATGGTAATAATAGCTAATTGTAAACTATCGAAAACAAACTACTTACATTAAGTCACGCCTTTATCCTTTGCGGGATAGGTAATTAGAGAGTAAACAAAATGTATTGAGATTTTTTTAAATTGATACACGTGAACCTTAAATCACTTTGCTGGTTTTTACAGCATGTCCGGGAGGAAAACCAGCTGGTGCATTCTATATTTTTCTTTCGCTCCCATTTTAGCATGGAATAATTACTAAGCTGCTACTAATTGGTGGATAAATTTCATTTGCACTCCTATTTTAGCGGTGTTGAGAGCTACCCTCATGTAGTAATACTCCCCCGCGGAGGGAGCGGGGTGTGTCCCACTTTGATTTGTGCCAATTTAGCCTCATTGAAAACGTACGTCCGCTGAATATATTCAGGATAGGCTTCAATAAGCCTGCCTCGTATTAATGACTGCCACCCCAATTTAAAATATTTTCTAGGACGTTTATTAAATATCACGTCACAGGTTCAACCTAGTGTGAAGTCCAATTGAAATTTTGCAATTTGTAACTTTACTGGCAAATATAGAATTATTAATTAAAGAATTATTCAAAAGAATTATGTTTCCTAAATTGCTTCATTATGTAAAATCTCCCAGTTTGTTTTTAAAACAAATTAAAAATAAATGTAACACCGATACCTTGTCACTGTACTTTATACACGGCTAGAATTTGTACCCGAAATAACTAAATTAGTCTAAATCTGTTGTTTTCTGTCATGTGAAGGCAAACCAAACCATCTAAAATATGTCAACTGAGCTGGCTACTTCCAGCGCAGTTTTAATAGTAACCGACATTCACATGACGTCACCGCCTAATGCCCGACTAAAAACCAAGTCAACGAGTGTAAAAAGTAAAACTCAACTAGCAGAAAACGGTGTCGCAGTAAAGCAGCAAGTCGGGTTTTTTAAGTTTTGCACACATGCTCTGAGTGAAAGCTGTGCAGCCTTGCGCGCTCCGTCAACTCTCGGGAAAAAAAAACCGCGCTACAGGTTACAGGTGTTTCTTTTGCTTCTTTTCTTATTCTCTGCGGAGCAGAAGTGAACATCGCGTAGTAGGTATTAGTAAGATTAGAAAAGTTTCTTACTTTTTGCATAGAGGTACACCCTGAATAATAATGGGTTTGACATAGCTTGAACAGATGAAAGTCATATAGGCAAAAGGGTAATGAATTTGAAGTGAATGGATATGTTGGGAGAGGATGACCAAAGAAAAGATGGATGGACTGCTTGAGATGATATGCCTAAAACAGGTGTGAGTGTTAAACTGACGGTTGACAGGGATGAATGGAAGAAAAATACGTACTGTGCTAACCCCAAGAAATTGGGATAAGGGCAAGCGAATAATGGTTACGTAACTTGAACAGATAAGTAAAATAATTTTGCAAAGTTTGACAAATATTGCGAGCACTAAATATGCAGAACTAAGGACAGCTTGTACCTACCATGTCCCTACACATACATACATACATGAATATAGTCACGTTTTTATCCCTAATGGGGTAGGCAGAGCGAAAACGACCCAAACAAAGGTCGTTCCGCTACGTCTGACAAAATTTTGAGGGTAACTTTAGATAGATTTGTCGATGAGCCCGATGGTGTAGTAGATAGGGCCGTTGCCTCTTGAGCGGGAGGTCGTGGTTCGAATCCCACCACGTACCAATGTGTTTTTCGATTTTCGAATTTAATATGTACGTTTATTCGGCGCTTTTTCCGTGCTTCGGAAGGCACGTTAAGCCAACGGCTAATATCGTTTTACACCTTAGATATTACTCGTGAAGCCATATCAGAGGCCAGTGCTAAGCTTTGGCGGCTTGGAATCTCTGACCTAATCTAGGATTGGGTCTGGTTTCCCTTCTGGTTTGCGGAGGTCAGATTGCAGTCACTCTATATAGAAACCAGTTCCCTCGTTCAATCCTCTAGATTAGGTAGCCGACCCCAAGAAATGCAGGATAAGGCTAGGATCGATTTGTGCAGCAAGAAAAAATCATAGAATGTGCCAGCCAGCTGCATTTTCTCCCAGGCATGCTGTAAAAATCAGCTAAGGGATCTGACAATTTCAGTATATTGTAATTTAGGCGATGGGCTGACAACCTGTCACTACAAATATATCTTAAATAACCCTCAACATTTTGTCTTGTCTAGGTGCAATGGCTTTTGTTTAAGTCTATTACGCTCTGCCTACTCTATTAGGGATAAAGGCGTGATAATATGTTTATATAAATTAAATTAAATTTATCCGAATCCGTGCACAAAGCAATGTCATTTGGAACATAAATCTAGAAGCGCGGGGAAAATCAGGAGATCAGCAGGAAACTTCAGGAGATAAAGCAAAGTTTGTCGTTCTGCATCCAGCTGATCAGCTAACTTTCAACTTCCTTAAGTCGTAGTTTATTCGGTTTGATGAACAGAAAATCATTTACCGCGGTATTTTCTTTTGTGCTTATGTTCATGCATCAAAAACGGAAGTTTGTAAATTGGGTCCTGTGAAGATTGTTTTCATAATGTTTTTATTTTGTCAATAAAAATAATAAATAATAATAATTTATTTCAAAAACAAAAATGTTCACATTATGAAATATTATTTAGGGACAAATTTAAAAGCAAATTTCTTATTAGTTACTAACTTAAGGATATATAATAGAATAAAACGTGTAAACAATAACTGATAAGCTTAAAATTAGTACAAAAAGTTAAATAAGGGTCTCAAAAAAATTGTATTGATACCTAAACTAAGTAAATATTCAGCTGTATCTTAGGTATCTAACAATTAAGTAATGCAATAATATTTACCTGAACTTGTGCACAAAACAAAACAATTTTAAATAAGAATATGCTAATTACTGATTTCACTTATTAAATTAGTGTTAGTATTTTCATACTTATTTCTATGTGTTACTTAAAATAAAAAAAATAATGTTATAGCATAAGATTTAGGCAGTCACTATTAAGAGCTGTTCTGTTTCTTCATAAGGTTTACCTATGAGCCACTGTTGTATAGTCCTCTTACATGAATTTTTGTGCATGGGATAAAGATCTAGGATGAGATTTAATTTATTATAGAGATAAGTGCCCAGAAAACAAAAGAAATAAGTTCTTTTTGTTCGTGAATGTTTCATTCAATTTGGACTGACTGTACAAAAACAAAGTACCTAACATTTTATTATACAGAAAATTACTTAGATAATGATGGTTTCCTGTTTTCAATTTTTAATCGGCATGGGACCTCGAAAATAAGACATTGATGTGCTCTCTGAATCAATGACTACGACTGATAGAGAAACATAGAATGCGCAAGCTGCATTTCCTCCCGACAATGCTGATAAAACCAGCTAAGGGATGGCAATATACCTACAAATCTATCTTAAATAACACTTTGTCTGACGTGGCGGATGCTTTAGCTTCGCCTAAAAATGTGCTACAACAAGAAAAAAACGAAACTGATAAAAAAACGATAGCTGTTCAAATAAGTTTAATGCACCTATATCCTATTTGATCCAGAAATAATGTTATTTCAATATTGATGGAGCAATAGGGGTGATAATACAACGTTCAAACATAATTCTGAATTAGCGGCAAACCAGAAATTTGCATAGTTATAATGTAAATATTACTATGAGGATGTAATGGAAATTAAACTATTTTAGCTTTAATGAGCTTTGCCATATTGTACTCGTTTAGGGCAGCAACACACAGGCGCCACTTATTACGCGCAAAGTTGCGCTCAACACGTTGTCAATGCTTTTTGCATTTCCTACAACACACATGCGTCACCTTACGCTATACGCGCGCATACTGGAAGAGGGATGCGCTGTCGTTGAGTTTATCACTACGCGCTCGTAGCGTCAGATGACGCATGTTTATTGTAGGAAATGCAAAAATCATTGACAGCGGGTTGAGCGCAACCTTGCGCGCAGTAAGTGACGCTTGTGTGTTTCTGCCCTTAGATTAGGATTATATCACGCCATATCTACCACAGTGAGAGCTGGCCATTAAAACGCTGATGACGTGATAGATTTTTTATTATATTTTAATGATGACGAATGCGTAGAACCCTCGCAACACTTTAAAGTTAAAGAGAACAGATTTCTTTTAGGTAAGCTAGCTCCACCGTCGAATCCGTCTCTGCTCTATACTAGAGAGCAAACTCATTCCTATTTCTTAAAAAAAGGTTAAAAAATCTCAGTAAGGAGGTTTGATTAGAACCCACAATCTTCGAATTAAGATTATTTAAACTTAGTTCATGTCCCACATCAAAGAGATTCGTCAAATATATATGACAAGGCCTTCAGATTTACTTACGCGTACATAACAAGGGCGCTGAACCAAGACCTTATTATAATTTCAATGTCAAATCGTACAATTCACTGAGACCATAAATTTTATATGAAAGTTTAATAATTCAGACACGTCTACCTAGTTTGTCTTGACAACCAACTGTCATTTATTACCATTCGGTACGTTCTATATTAATGCTTATAATACACTTTTTTCGAGATTGCAGAATCAAAAAAGTACCTAGGCTACTGCCTCAAATTCTTTTTTTATTCAAGAAAGAGCCAAGAACCAGTCAGTTAAAAATTACAAGACTTTAATAATGATGTTTGCCCTGTAATCACATTATAGAAAACGAATTCTTTTTTTTAATACATTTAATTTGTTCCTGTCTGAAAGTTATAGTTAAGACTTCCACATTAACATCTGTACTTCAATGCTGGACTGGGAGCAAAAGACAAACAAAGAATGTGCCAGCTGCATTTCCTCCCGGGCATGCTGGAAAACGCGAGGGATCAGAGGGTTTCTGTATATTGCAATTTAGGCGATGGGCTGATAACCTGTCACTACAGCAAAATACCCACAAATCTATCTTAAATAACCCGCAAAACCTTCTCAGAACTTCAAACGTGACAGAACGATCTTTGTTTAGGTAGTTTGACACTCTGCCTACCCCGATAAGGATAAAGGCGCGACTATATGTATGTATTATCAAAGCTTCAACATCTAACTCTAGAGTTCCGTTCCAACAATTTTCAGATGTCGTAGCAAAATCTTTTTTATTCATTTAGCCTGTCATTATAAACACTATAATGCTGTATAACAGCATCTGTTTTTGCTTTTGTCTTAGCTATAAAGAGCAGACAGAAACGTGTTACAAGATTTTGTATAATTATATGCTGGTCAGGTTGGTTATGTGACCTAAATGCATTATATGCCCGTTTAGATTCACATTTACTTCCAAGCTGGACTGGGAGCGAGAGAAAAACATAGAATGTGCCAGCTGCATTTCCTCCCGGGCATGCTGTAAGAACCAGCTAAGGGATCTTAGGGTTTTAGTATATTGCAATTTAGGCGATGGGCTGACAACCTGTCACTACAGCAATATACCTACAAATCTATCTTAAACAATCCTCAAAACTTTGTCAGACGTGGCGGTACGACCTTTGTTTAGGTCGTTTCCGCTCTGCCTACCCCATTAGGGATAAAGGCGTGATTATATGTATGTATGTATGTAGATTAACGTAGAAATGTACAGTTGGTTCTTAGTGCATCCAGATGGGCTGCCTAAGTGGGTTTGAAATTAATCTTGGCTGAATATTTAATACCAAACAGACGGTCTTAGTATACTATGCAGCCGATAGTAAGTGGCAACGCAACCTATAACATTTACTATCCCATTAGGGGCTGCACATTGCACTTTGACACTAGTACCTAGTAAGAAAGTGGTGTTGCACCATCTCACCGGAGTCCGGCGCAAAACAGCTTGCTGTGTTCCGTCGATGCGTGAGATTGCCAGTCCCATAACAGACATCTTCTGGGTGAGCTCGCTCCATCGTCGACTCTCTCATGGTCATCCCTGACCTAGTGTCTAGGGTCAAGTGCAAATCAATTTCTAATATTAAAAAAAACTTTCTTATTACCATGACTAATTTAGCCTTGTTAATTGAGTACTTTTTTTTTTATACATACATATAATCACGCCTTTATCCCTAATAGGGTAGGCAGAGCGTAAAAGACCTAAACAAAGGCACATAATATATAATAGTACTAGCGTAACAAAGGTCGTTCCGCCTCGTCTGACAAAGTTTTGAGGGTTATTCAAGATTGATTTGTACGTATATTGTTGTAGCGATAGGTTGTCAGCCCATCGCCTAAATTGCAATATACTGAAACCCTCAGATCCCTTAGCTGGTTTTTACAGCATACCCGGGAGGAAATGCAACTGGCACATTCTATGTTTTTCTCTCGCTCCCAGTCCAGCATGGAAGTTTTTTTTTTATAAAATAGGCATTTTGTTTACATTAAAACATAAGAACCCATAAAAAGCACGTTATAAATGAGTGAAAAGCACTGCAGCTCATGAAGGTGTCGACTGGTCCGACGCCTGATTTATTCCACTGGCGGTCAGACACATACATCACCCACAAAAAGTGGGTAAGTATGAATCCGATTACCACCCGAGAGGTTCCCGATACTTTATCAAAGGTCGCGAGTCGCGAGATATTGATTCGCCGCATCATTTCGATGGACGGAGATTTCTCGTGAAGAAGGTTTTGTAAAATAAGTGGCATTATTTTTCACATTTGACCACGAGTACCTATAAATTATTATATTTTAGTTATGCCCCTGTAAAATGTAATTTTCGATGATTATTGTTGTTATTTTTTTAGGATAATGCAGGTTGAATGCTTCAGCCCTGTTAGTGGTCAATGACTTAATATGTATTAGGCGGTTTTTTTTAAGAGACACCAGGGTGCATCGGATCGTTCAAGCCAGTCTGTGATCGTGCAAGAAAAAACTCAGTGGAGGAATGACGAAGAGCAAGTTATTTGAACCTCTAACTATACATACGAATCATTTTGCACGGGAGGGATTTGAAACCACGATCTTAGGCGTACCATAAAAAAACGTAAGTATATTAACACTTTAAGAGTCAAAAATAATAAAAAATATATACATCAGGTTATTTGTTGATCGACAACGCACTCGGTAGAGAATGATGAAAAGATTCTGATAATAAATACGAACAATTAGTTTGAACTACGGAACCCTATATACAGCGGGCGACGAAATGAATAATTATTTTATTTATTGTCTACCATCATGGATTTATTAAATGACTTATTGTACCGAAGCCAATTAATATCAACAAATGCAATCGATTTTGAATAGCAGTTGGATTTATTTACCGTACGAACTACGTCGTTTGTTTTAGTTGTTTATTCAAACTGAGCTAATAAATGATCTAAAATATTGTGAGCATCGAAACAAAATTTTCATTTTGAAAATGAAAAAATACGATTTTATCACATAGAAAAGAAGTTTTGACAGTTTAATTAAATTAATTCAATTTGAATTGATTCTTAAATCAATCAGTGTTTAAGTTGAAGAAACAAATATTTGGGTCGACTATCAACCCATTAAACTTTAAGGGTATAAAAATCTTGTCAAGATTCTCCACCCTGATTTGAAAAGAGAGTGGTCCAGACTTTAATCTTACATACATACATATAATCACGCCTTTATCCGTAATGGGGTAGGCAGAGCGTAAAAGACCTAAACACAAGTCGTTCCGCCACGTCTGACCGTTTTGAGGGTTATTTAGGATAGATTTGTAAGTATATTCCGGTAGTGACAGTTTGTCAGCCTATCGCCTATATTACAATATACTGAAACCCTCGGATCCCTTAGCTGGTTTCTACAGCATGCCCGGTAGGAAATGCAGCTGGTTCATTCTATGTTTTTTCTCGCTTCCAGGCCAACATAGAAGGAACTTCTATCATGGTTAGAATTAAGAGACAGCGACCAGAACCGATGCCCTAACGTGCCTTTTGAGGCACGAAATCACCTTACTTGTCAGACAATCTTAGGTTCAACCTAAAAAGCGCTGGATCTAGCACTTGGATGGTGTAGCTCCGCATATACTCATAGATAGCAAAAGCTAGTAAGTGCACTATGTTTGCTGTAGTTAAACTTTTGCTATCGAAAATTCTCCTTCAAATAGTAATATTAAAATTTCAAATACGAAGAAGATCGTAGTCTTTTTTAAATATTCAATGAATAACCAAAGTTCTCTCAGAAGTCGTGATCAGCAGAAATGCCATATTTTCTTTTTATGTCCCATCGCAGTACCGTTATGCATAGCTGAACACTGCAAGTAAGACCACTAAAATATTAAGCCTCGTTTAGTGCGTGCCAGTATTACATGCTAGTGCCCTATGCACATAGTGCCAATGGATAGATGTAATAACCTTGCTTAAAATATTGACTACCTCCAAGGACTAGTAATCAGAACTTTGGGCAATAATCATGGTCCTTTCCCAACGAAATAATTTTAAACTAATGAATTCTTAAGAAAATACAACGAAGGAACGACCTCATTGAAAATCCTTAAAGGCGCAGCTGGCATTCCCTTACAAAAACGGAACACCGGCAGGGAGATTGTAAAGCAGGTGACCTTTGCAATCCGTACCACCGCGAAAAACTTATGCATAGGGTAATTTGGAATGTATGCCACTATTCACACGCATGCATGCAAGGCAGTGCAATGGGGTTTACTGTCTCGACTTACTTGCCACTATACGTTTCACTGTCGCTAATACAAACACAGCATGCAAGGATATGGATGCAGAGGCATGAATGTGCAATGCTGTTGCACCTGCAGTTTACTATCTTAGCCACTATCCCGGCTACTGTCTCAATGTGAACACAGCATGTAAGGATATGAATGCGCAATGCCGTTGCACCTGCGGTTTACGACCAGACGTGCCCGTACTTTTACAATCTATTGGCTACTGACAATTTCGGAGGGAATTTACAGGATGACATATGCTTGCCTTGCGAGCCCGATGGTGTAGTGGATAGGGTCGCTGCCTCCTGAGCGGGGGGCCGTGGTTCGAATCCCAATACGTACCAATGTGTTTTTCGGTTTTCGAATTTCATATGTACGTTTATTCGGCGCTTTTTTCGTGCTTCGGAAAGCACGTAAAGCCGTTGGTCCCGGTTGATATCGTTTAATACCGTAGATATTGCCAGTGCTAAGCATTGGCGGCTTGAAAACTCTGACCTGATCTAGGATTGGGTCTGGTTTCCCTTCTGGGTTGCAGAGATCAGATGGCAGTCGCTCTGTGTAAAAACCAGTACCCTCGTTCAATCACCCTAAATTAGATAGCCGAACCGGAGTGATACGGAAAAAGGCTAGGAAGATAATATACTTGCCTTGTCTTACAAATGGCAGTTCTGTGTTGTATAGGTTTACACGAACCGTGTCAGAGGCATATCATGCTTGCAGAGCAGAGGCAGAGCGTAAAAGACCTAAACAAAGGTCGTCTCGCCACGTCTGTGTAAAAATGGGTTCATCTGATTGTTATAACTATTTTTCGGCAGAAATGATTAAAGCGTATTAATAAAAAATATTTTATTATGAATATTTAATTACCAACATAACGCTTACGTTTGATAAATTTTACTTTTATTCAATTAAATACAATGGTAAAATCCACAGATTAACTAATGACCTAATAAGTACGTACATTATCATAAAAGTTAAATAAAATATTTGTGGTAAAGTTAATGTAAAAAATTAACTAAATTGAAATGAGCTGATCACTTATTTAATTAAACATTCACATTACACCTACCTTAACGTTATGGGGAAGAAATAAATTCAAACTGCCTTTTTCACCTAGGACTCTCAATGGCATAATCATTCGAATATTAGTTGACTTTTACTGTACATAAAATATACATACATGGGGTAGGCAGAGCGTAAACGACCTAAACAAAGGTCGTTTCGCCACGTCTGACAAAGTTTTGAGGGTTATTTAAGATGGATTTGTAGGTATATTGCTGTAGTGACAGATTGTCAGTCCGTCGCCTAAATTACAATATACTGAAACCTTAGCTGGTTTTTACAGCATGCTTAAAAGGAAATGCAGCTGGCACATTCTGTGCTTTTCTTTCACTCCCAGGCAAACATGGATGTCATAATTTGTTATTTCTGTATAAAATAAATAATTCATGATATTGTGGTAAACATATGACGCTTTACCACTAAATTTAATTAGTCTAATATTCGAACTTCACCGATGGCCTCCCACCACAATTTGGCCAAATAAATTTGTGGTACAATAAATGTATATTTACTTGTGAATGAGTTAATTATATTTCTAGGAAATCAAATAGTATTTTTTAACATGATCGCTTATTGTAGCCAATACAATGTTTTATTTAATTGACGTAAAATTATGACGCGAATTTAATAAAGCGAATAGTACATAAGGTCAGGACATAATTTACATGGAAGCTGTTTCTACATGGCAACCTTTGAAGAAATGTGCATCTAACTTGGAATATATTCTGTGTTATATTAATTAACTTAATAACATACATAGATACATATAATCACGTTTTTATCCCTAATGGGGTAGGCAAAGCGTAAACGACCTAAACAGAGGTCGTTCCGCTACATCTAAAAAAGCTTTGAGGGATATTTAAATTAGTAGGCACATTACTGTGGTGACAGGTTGTCAGATCAACGAGGTCATTATGTATGGGAAGACATTTTTTTTTTCATCTCGTGAAATAAATTTAATAATATTGCTGTTCAGTTACGTTGACTGAGCAACCCCTATCAGTGTGCGGAACATGCCCTTACACCCGGTATTACCGAGACTCGACATTAAATTGCATAATGTATTTTATTATTTTTATTCTTCCATGCTGGCCTAGAAGCGAAAGAAAAACATAGAATGTGCCAGCTGTATTTGCTACCGGTCATGCTGTAAAAACCAGCTAAGGGATCCGAGGGTTTCAGTATATTGTAATTTAGGCGATGGGGTGACAACCTGCCACTTTAGCAGTATACCTACAAATATATCTTAAATAATACTCAAAACTTTGTTAGACGTGGCGGAACGACCTTTGTTTAGGTGGTTTACGCTCTGCCTACCCCATAAGAGATCAAGGCGTGATTGTATGTATGTATATATTTTGTTAAAGGTATTTTTTATACTGGTGCAGTAGCAGCATCACTAGTTGTATATCTCCTAAGATAGAAAACGATTACAAAATCTGAGTTACGAAATCAGGATGAGATTACTAATGAATTCAGCTTCGCCCTTCTGCCTCGTTTCATATTCAGTTATTAATTTAGGCGCAGAGCCAGCCCTAAGGTCTGTATGCTTTAAAAGGGTTTCCAGCGATCTAATTTGAGTTTTAAATAGGAATCAAAATACACAGACATCCCTTAACCTGATGGAAACGTAAGCACAGGCAATCTAGTTTACTCGTTTTCTGTCAAATTTTACCGACACTAGAGACCTAGTTTCATGCAAGATTTCTGAATATTTTCTTAGGTAAATGTAGTTTTTTGTCGTCACTAAATTTGACCAGCTAATGAAAAAACAGCTAAGGGACTGTAAGCGATGTAGTAAAACTTGGTACTACAGCAATAATATACCTACAAATCTATCTTAAATAGCCCTCAAAACTTTGTCAGACGTGGCAGAACGACCTTTGTTTAGGTCGTTTACGCTCTGCCTACCCCATCAGGGACAAAGGCGTGATTATATGTAAGTATGTATTAAATTTGACTACTGATTCTGCCCGAGTCGAATAAGCCCTTGACATGTCTGTCTACCTCTTAAACTAACACAAGCGTGAGTTTATGTGTATGTATATTACTGTCCATCCAGCTTCCATGCTGGACTGGGAGCGACAGAATAACGTAGAATGTGCCAGCTGCATCTCCTCCCGGGCAGGCTGTAAAAACCAGTTAAGGGATTTGAGGGTATATTGTAATTTAGGCGATGGGCTGACAACCTGTCACTACAGCAATATCCAGTTCTATCTTAAACAACCCTCAAAACTTGTCAGACGTGGCGGAACGACCTTTGTTTGGGTTGTTCACGCTCTGCCCCTACCCCATTAGGGATACAGGCGTGATAGTATGTATGTATATATATTACTGTCCTTGTCGATTTGATCAACTAATTATCCGGCGTGTGTTTGTGTTTGTATGTCGTAGGTAACTAGAGCTGTCCTTAGTAAATTACTGAGCAAACTGATACTTGTTACCAAGCTTGATACCCTCCTGGCGTTTACTCTAACAAGGAAAGTGATTATCGAATGTTTGTGCAGACGGACTTCAATTAACATTAAACAACAACAACAATATACAAACGCAGAGTAGGCAGAGGATAAAAGGCCTAACAGAAGTCAAGTTTTAGCTGCTTCTATTTTATCGGGAATACTGTAAAAGTTTGGTTTCGAGGATTCCGGTATTTCTTAATTATAATGATATTCTGGGGCATTCCACGAAAACAGCAACCAATGTCACGCACAGCACTCAATGATGGCACCAACTTAAGTTTATGATATATAGCTGAAAGAAGTGTTGAATAGAATTCTTTTTAGATAATTTCAATACTACACTATCTAAATATTTATCTTGCGTGGAAGTATTAAAATCAGTGTATGTTGTGCGGGTTACTTTCGTGGAATGCCCCTCCTGACTAAATATATCCAGTCCCTCTATTAACCAGATAATGATGTATGTTTTCTAAAATTATTATTAATTTTATCAGATGTGACGACATTGTGTGTGGTAGGCTTTTTTGTTTTGTTTGTTCTGTGCTTCTTCTTCTGCCGAGTGGGTATCGAGTCTATCGACCCGATGAACCCTGGTGTCAAGAGTTTTTAAACCACCTAGTAGCACAACTATCAGGCCTCTGACATGGTTTGAGTAACGACCACTATCAAAGACAGCGACCGGGACCGACGGTTTGACGTGCCCTCCGAAGCACGTTTTTTTTTTCTTTTTCGGACAATCAGGTGATTCAGCCTGCAATGTCCTAACCAAACTGGGGAAAAATCACAAAATTCTCAAATATCAACTTTGTGTTTCCCCGCTGGGAATCGAACCCAGGACCTCCGGATCAGGAGTCCACGGCACTAGCCACTAGACCACGGAGGCAGTTCTGTGCTGATCTGACCGTAATTTTGTGCCGTAGCAGAACTTCACGTTAACTGCAATTTATAGAGGCATCGTAGTTCAAATGCAGTCAGTCTCTGGACATACTTGATTGCGTTGCACTTGGAAATAAATTGTTTTTTTATTGTTTTCCTGTACTACCTACGAAGCCTACTACTATTCAGAATACTACAAGCGGGTTCTATTAATTTCATCGATGAATATTTTTCGTTCATGCAGGTTTAAACATAATTTTATTCAATAAAATTACATTTTCAATTACCGAATATTAATCAACGTTCAGATTTTTTAATTTTAAAGCCGATATTGATGGATTTATTGTGTCACTAAAATTTTATAATGCGGTTAACTTTAAAATATAATTTTTGGTCAAATTAATAATTAGAATTTTATTTTAGTTGATGAGGATTATAAATTGCAAAGAAAAATAACCTAAATAAGTATTCCAACAAATATATTTCAAAATATATTGTTTTATATTAATTATGTATGTATTTTTTTATAGGTACCTACAAGATTTGCTGAGTTAGTCGCAAAATATTTTATTGTTTTATATAGTATATTTTGTTAGTCCAGTATATAAAACCTATATAATAATCCGAGCTACAATTCTGTCAAAAGCGTCCAGCCGAAAATCCCAGACTTGGCTTAGCGTCCTCCATCCATAACAGATTCCGGACTTTCGGCTCAGCGTAGCGACCCAGTAACTGCTGTCTGTACGTAAATGCTTGCAGATATTGTGGCGAAACCGAAAATAGTAATGGTTGGTCGACTTGACACTGATGTCAAAGAAAATTTATAATATTAGCTGTAATGATTTGTGTTCCTTAAACTAGATAGCTCGTAGCTATGACAGAAGTAACTTAATAAAACCATACATATATATAATCACGCATTTTACCCTCATGGGGTAGGCAGAGCGTAAACGACCTAAACAAAGTTCGTTCCGCCACGTCTGACAAAGTTTTGAAGGTTATTTAAGATAGATTTGTAGGTATATTGCTGTAGTGACAGGTTGTCAGTGAATCGCCTAAATTACAATATACTGAAACCCTCGGATCCCTTAGCTGGTTTTTAGAGCATGCCCGGGAGGAAATGCAGCTGGCACATTCTATGTTTTTCTCTCGCTCCCAGGCCAGCATGGAAGAAATATAAAAAAATGCCATCAAATTTATATTTAATGGATCTTTTAGTAAGCGGTTGTGTTTTGGCTTGCTTTAATTACAAAATGGTTGGGATTCCATCCTTACGGTATGGACGTACGAAATATTCGCACAAAACGCTTCTTTCAACATTATAAATCTGAACGGCTAAGAAGTGGAACTCCTTGCCTGCGGATCTGTTTCCGGAACGGTATAACCTGGGCTTTTTTAAGGCAAGAATGAATAGGCATGATAGTGGTTTGCCTATTGTTAGTTAAATAAAATACATAGGGAGAAGAATTTAACAATTGATCGATATCAAACCCGATGGTTTAAAGTAAATTCAAAATATTATTTTAGTTTTCGTTTTTATTAACTATAGATTAAAATATTTTTTATAATAAAATCATATATGAATAATAAATAGGTCAGTTGATGTTTTGTAGTTTAGTTTCTACTGTTATGACCTAAAGGTGGAAGCAATAATACTGAACGATTCTGTAACAAACCATTACGATCTCACCATCGAATTTACTTCACATATCGGTTTCATGACATCACGCCAAAAAACCTAACCCCGTATTTCAATCGCAAAAATAATAATAGAAAATTCATACGAACGCGAAGTGTTGTCGTGACAGCTGAAGGAATTTATTGCTGAAAGTGTCATAAATCCGTATAAGGCTGCTCAATCAAAATAGTAAATACGGCGTTGGGCGTTTTTCCACTAGACGGTACGGTAACGATAACGTCACGATGCTGTGTATTATCGTCAACGGTATCGTCCGCCTAGTTCCACTTCCACTCTGAGCGCACACACACACGTGCATGCTACGTATGTACACAAAACACATTCAGCTTGGCAGGCCAGCGACGATACCGGCGGGAATCAATGTCCTGCCGTTGCCGTGCTGGCAAGTGGAATAGCGTGTCATAATATTTTGTTGATTTTCATACATTGGCAGCGTTGTATTAGAGCCCGATGGTGTAGTGGATAGGGCTGCTGCCTCCTGAGCGGGGAGGCAGCAGCCCTTTCCGTCGTGGTTCGAATCCCACCACGTACCAATGTGTTTTTCGGTTTTCGAAATTCCGTGCTTCGGAAGGCACGTTAAGCCATTGGTGCCGGTTAATATTGTTTAATACCATATATATTAGTCGTTAAGCGAAGTTAGAGGCGAGTGCTAAGCATTGGCGGCTTGAAAACTCTAACCTAATCTAGGATTGGGTCTGGATTCCCTTCTGGGTTGCGGAGGTCAGATGGCAGTCGCTCTGTGTAAAAAAGTACCCCCTAGATTAGGTAGCTGACCCCGTGAGATACGGGATAAGGCTAGGTAGATGATGGTAGCATTGTATTCGTAGTTGCGAAAATCACGAATGAACTAATATAAGTCTATACCTGTCATTTTCTATCATGAGGGAACAGTAAGAGACTGCAATCATTTTAGTCAAGATTTAGTTAAGTTGAGTGCTCTACGAATCGTTAACATTATCTCTTTCACAATAACGTCGACGATACCGTGCCCTTCTCGTTGCCGTGGACGTGTCTTCAAGTGAAAAAACGCCCGTTGGTATCTGGGAGGGAATTCTGCGAAAATTATTCGGGCGAACATATCATTTTTATTTGGCTGGTGTTCGGCCGACCATTTGTTAGCCGCTGGTTGAGCCGCTAGTGTTGGCTAGAGTTATGGTGGTACGGGCTTTGAAGGATATAGAATTCGTTGGCTTTTGAAAAACCTTAGAGATATAGGGAAATAATGTGATATTCTTATTTGGCTTAAGAGTCTACCAGAGAAATTGTTTTCTTGCTTTTTTGTTTTAATTTATTGTTGCCACACAAAATTACATGGCACAAATTATTTAATAATCTCCCAAACTTCAGACAAGTTTATCGGGAGGTCCACAGTTACTGCGCGCAATAAACAAAAAAAAATACAATGTTAATTGTAAAAATACTAAAATAAAATTCAGAGGGTATCAGTCAACCTAAGTATGTTTAAATGTAAATATTCTGAATTTAATTTTTACTTTCTCATTTATTCTTATATCGTCAGCATTCTATTTTTTCTGATTTGTCTGTTAATCCTGCGAAAACGTTACGAAAATTGACAGCAATATTCGTTGCATTGCACCGTGGCAAAAACATGGAAAGAATAGGGAAATTTTCCGGTGATTCTCACACATCACCACACTACCCGAGCGCGCAGTCGAAACGAACCGAGCCGAAATAAATCAGGCGGTTCCAGCTGAAATGTGATCGCGCTTCACTCTAATCCGGCTTTTGTTAGAACAATGATTGTAAATTATAGGAAGCTATAATGTCAATACCATTTAATCGTTTGAAGAGTAGACAAGACACAAGACAAGCCAGGAATAAAAATAAAAATTTACAGCCTGATTCGTTTAATTCTCGTTTCATTTCAAAAACACGAAAATTTCCCGCTGGTTCTCACACATTACCACACTACCCGAGCGCGCAGTCGAAAGGAACCGAGCCGAAATAAATCAGGCGGTTCCAGCTGAAATATGATCGCGCTTCACTCTAATCCGGCTTTTGTTAGAACAATGATTGTAAATTATAGGAAGCTATAATATCAATACCATTTAATCGTTTGAAGAGTAGTTAAGACACAAGACAAGCCATGAATAAAAATAAAAATTTACAGCCTGATTCGTTTCATTCTCGTTTCATTTCAAAAACACGAAAATTTCCCGCTGGTTCTCACACATCACCACACTACCCGAGCGCGCAGTCGAAACGAACCGAGCCGAAATAAATCAGGCGGTTCCAGCTGAAATATGATCGCGCTTCACTCTAATCCGGCTTTTGTTCCACCATAGAATACCGCCATCCGCCATGCCAAACCGAAATTAGCTGTCGATTTTAATGAATATCATTCTTGGTAGTAAACGCTTTTTGGGATCATTATTTTCTGTACCTTTCTTTGAAACCTTAAGAATATCTTTCGTTTAGAAATAAACCTCATTTAATGAAATATTATGTTTAATTTTAATTTATGATCCTATCATTAATGTTTTCCAGATTTCGTATTCTAATCTAATACAGACAAGGCTATTAATTTTGTCGGCGAGATTTAAGTTTCAAAATCTTAATTTGATGAACGGGATGCGTTGCAGATTCAAGTATTCTAAATAAAATAATATGTACATATTTGAGTTCATGACAATTGTGTTTACGACTACGCGGTTTGGGTCTTTTCTGGTATTATAACTATCTGGTACATGCTCATAATGAATATTAGGAAAAAAGGTATAGTGACAAAAAAAATTGAATTTTTATTGACAAGTTAAATTTTGTTTTACAAATAAATCGTCAAATAACGAAATACAAATTACTTTAATGTACAACAGAAACAAAAGTAAAGCTATTTCATGCTATAACAGTATTAATTGAAGTTAATTCCGTACCCTCGCTTCAGTTCCAATAACAACGTTAAGTCCTTCCGGAGTCTGATGCAGTGTAAATAATTCGTTTGATGTTCTTTTTTTAATGGATAGATATTTAATTTATTTGCACTATTCTACACTATTAAATTAGCCGTAATAATTAACTGCTTAATATCGGGAAGTAATTATGCTGTAAAAACCAGCTAAGCGATCTAAGAGTTTCACTATATTGCAATTTAGGCGATAGGCTGACAACCTGTCACTACAGCAATATACCTACAAATCTATCTTAAATAGCTCTCAAAACTTTGACAGACGTGGCCGACTACCTTTGTTTAGGTTGTTTACACTTTGCCCATTAGGGATAAAGGCGTGATTACATGACTCATATCTCAAACATTTATGTTAGTAGTTTTTTTAAGAGTTTGTTATCTGTTTTACCTTTAAATCAGAGATCTTGAAATGTAAAATCAACCAAGACTTCCTGGTTCTCCATAAATTAATCTCATCAAAATGTGTCTCTTCAAAGCTAAGCAAAAGGTCTTTGACATTTTGTAATATGACTATTTGTAGACAAGTTATTTATCTTATCTATGCATCTGCAGTAGATGTTAAAATAGGAATGGAATAATTGTATCCTGAATTAATAATTTATATATTATAATTCTGCCTCTTAGAAGTTGTCACTATTGCTAATTGTAGAAAAGCTATGTTATTTAAATAACTGATAATAGTATACATACATATAATCACGCTTTCATCCCTAATGGGGACCTACATAAACGTCGTTCCGGCACGTCTGACAAAGTTTTGAGGGTTGTTTAAGAAAGATTAGTAGGTATATTGCTGTAGTGATAGGTTCTCAGCCCATCGCCTAAATTGCGATATACTTAAACCCTCAGATCCCTAAGCTGGTTTTTACAGCATGCCCGGGAGGAAATGCAACTGGCACATTCTACGTTTGTCTTTCGCTCCCAGGCCAGCATGAAAGCAACATATTTAATTAAAAATGTCTTTGGCAGTAGGCAGACACATATATTTTCATTTAAACAATAATTAAAAACGTATTTATAATTTAATAAGGTATTCTACACATTGTTTCTTAACAAATTTTACGAAACGACTGAAACCAATAGGTTAAAGTGCCTTTTAAAAATGGCTTCAATTTCCAAATATCGACAAAACTCTTCTATTTCTCGTTGTGGTATACAACAATACAAATATGGAGTAACAATGTTTTCCATATATTATGTTATGTTTGATAAGTCTGAGTCTCTCAACCAGCAACTAAAGCCTCTATTGAAAAACAGCACTTTAGACTGACAGCAGCTTGAGTTCGTATCAGAAATGTCATTTCAGTACAATCTAGCTCGTCACATCCATACTTAATATTGATCTCAGTTTTAAGATCGCTTTATAAATACGAGCCTAAGTAACATATAAGTAAAAAATCTTTTTGCATAGAAAATAGACCTTCGTGGCACTAGTTCCTAATCAAATAACAAAAAGACCAATTAAGTTGTTATTTTTCGTAGTCACGCTTCATATTGATCGTCTACGTTGACCTATTTGAACCCCCGCCAATATTCCGATATTGACTATGTATATCCCAGTCAATCGCGCTTGACGCAAACAACAAGCAGTAAGTTTTGAGCGGAATTGAACGTAAACAAGCAGATGTTTACTGCTCAATCACACTCAGTTTGCGAATGAGACCAACTTCTATTTTATGTAGATTGTCAGGTAACAAAGTATGATCATACAAAGTGTGTGCTGCAAAAATAAAATATACCTGCTTTTTTTGATTTTTATCAATGATGCTGGCCTGGGAGCGAGAAAAAACATAGAATGTGCCAGCTGCTTTTCCTCCCGGGCATGCTGTAAAAACCAGCTAAGGGATCCGAGGGTTTTAGTATATTGTAATTTAGGCGACGGACTGACAACCTGTCACTACAGCAATATACCTACAAAATTATCTTAAATAACCCTCAAAACTATGCCAGACATGGCGGAACGACCTCTGTTTAGGTCTCTCTGCCTACCCCATTAGGGATAAAGGCGAGGTTATATGTATGTGTGTATGTTTTGATTTTTGAGTTAACTCTAATTAGTCTCTCACTGACTCAAGAAAATATTAACAAATACTGCACGATTTTTGATTAAACTAAGCGCAATAGGACATAATAGGCGTATTTACAGTTTTCTATACAAACATACATACATATATTCACGCCTTTATCCCTAATGGGATAAGCAGAGCGTAAACGATCTAAACAAAGGTCGTTCCGCTACGTCTGACAAAGTTTTGAGTTTTGATAGTGACAGGTTGTCAGCCCATCGCCTAAATTGCAATATGTAGAAACCCTCGGATCCCTTAGCTGGTTTTTACAGCATGCCCGGGAGGAAATGCAGCTGGCACATTCTATGTTTTTCTCGCGCTCCCAGGCCAGCATGGAAGAATATATATAGTTTTTTTTTTCCATCGGGAAAAATATATAACCCAGCTGTATAATAAAATAACTTTTTGTATTAATAAATAATGTTTATGCAGAGAAAGCGACAAAAATCAATTCAACAAAGCAATTTCAGGTACCTGACAGTTTTTTTTATTAAAGGCGTATACAAACTAAAAATCTATGTAAAGAAACTTCTGCAGTTTGTCTGTCTGTGATTGAGAACGGGCTATCCAAGTGTTTACATTCGATTCCATTCAAAAGAGATTGTTTGTCAGACAACAGTCTATCCGTAGCAAAAAGCGGTTGATAAAAAATAACAAAGTTTTCTTTTTCTAAACAATAACAAAAGTGTTTGTGATACATTTCTGTAAGATATCTACATACATACATACATCACGCCTTTATCCCTAATGGGGTAGGCATAGCGTGAAAGACCTAAACAAAGGTCGTTTCGTCACGTCTGACCAAGTTTTGAGGGTTATTTAAGATAGATTTGTAGGTATATTCCTGTAGTGACAGGTTGTCAGCCCATCGCCTAAATTACAATACAGTGAAACCCTCGGATCCCTTAGCTGGTTTATACAGCATGACTCAAAGATGCGTGTGTGAAAAAAGCTAATTCTAACTAGAGCGTCATAGCTCCGGCTGTGGCAATATACTGAGTTTGGCCCATTTCAGTATAGATAAGAGTTCTCTATAAGTAAGTTTAATGTCATATTTCTTATTGTATGAAATTATTGTATATTATATTTTTTATTTCAGGATTATCTGTACTGAATAAACATGTTTTCTTTCTTTTCTTTTCTTTCTTTTAACTAACGTTTTATTATATTGTAAAATATCATTATCATCATTATCTCCCATGCTGGACTGGGAGAGATAGAAAACCATAGAATGTTCCAGCTGCCCTTTCTCCCGGGCATGCTGTAGAAGTCAGCAAAAGTGTATTGTAATTTAGGCGATGGGCTGACAACCTGTCACTGTAACAATACACATTACAATCTAAAATCACACTCAATTTTTGTCAGACGTGGCGAAAGCCTTTACGAGGCATTCGACGCTCTGCCTACCCCGTAGGGATAAAGGCGAGATTTTATGTATGTATGTATCATCTTCTTAGCTTTATCCCGTATCTCACCGGGTTGGCTACCTAATATAGACGATTGAACGAGGGTTTTCATAATATTGTAAAATATGGGACATAATATTTTGCCTAAAATAAAATAAATTTAATATTGGTGCAGAAAACTTCTAGCGCCAAAGTTTCCCCGGAAAATCTAATAAGACCTGAACAGATTACAAACTTAATCCAAATATGATGTAACCCGTCTAAGACTTCCTCGTTCATTGGAGTATCCTGAAGGAGATTATATTTATTATCTGCAGGAGACGACGATCCTTCGACAACAGACCCTGTTAGGAGAATAATCGGGTTATAACCCAAGATGGCATTATAAGGTAATTTACTTAGCTCGCAGACTGCTATTCTAAATGAGGTTTCTTTACCTATAGATTAAACTAACTGCATTTTCGCGCTCACTAACACATTTTTTTACTATCATTATAATGGGATGTGTTTGCTTACCATTGGGTATCATAAGATAAATTAACTTAGCTCGCAGACTGCTGTTCTAAATGAGGTTTGTTTTTATAGAATAAACCAACTGCATTTTCACGATCACTAACACATTTTTTTACTATCATTATAATGGGATGTGTTTGCTTACCATTGGGTATCATAAGATAAATTAACTTAGCTCGCAGACTGCTATTCTAAATGAGGTTTGTTTTTATAGAATAAACCAACTGCATTTTCACGATCACTAACACATTTTTTTACTATCATTATAATGGGATGTGTTTGCTTACCATTGGGTATCATAAGATAAATTTACTTAGCTGTCAGACTGCTATTCTAAATGAGGTTTGTTTTTATAGAATAAAGCAGCTGCATTTTCACGCTCACTAACACATATTTTTTACGATCATTATAATAGGATGGGTTCGTTTACGATTGGGTATCATAAGGTATTTTACTTAGCTCGCAAACTGCTGTTCCAAATGAGGTTTCTTTATTAGGTTCCCTGTAGAATAAAGTCTTATACCTCCAATAATATACTTATTTTTTTTTTCAACAATACGATTTTGAAAATATCAAGTCGTTTAGAAAAAAATACTACCTACGATTTCTTCTTATTTGTGAATATTGAATCTAAAAGCACAAATCATTATGTTCAAACAACATAAATTAAAGGTCATGTTTACCAAATAGCAAACCAAATTTACAGAGTTCTTAATTATTACGTCATTTTCTGAAGCTATTTCTTTGAAGATAAAAGTCAAACAATTTTAATAGACTTATGCAGGTACCTACCTACCATGGTTCCTTTCGTATAATTTATTAAAATCCGGAAATACTTAACGAGGGACATAATCTGTCTTTACATTATGAATTCTGTCAAACGAGCAAAAAGGGATGATGCTTTAAATGTCACTTAGTTGAAGTAGCTATAAGGGATGAGATCGAAAGGTTAGAAATTATCTTGGTGCAGAGACACACCTTGCTCCAAATTTTCCTCCAATTTTTTGCTGTGGCTTTGCTCATAGCAGTCCTGTGACTGAGATAGGATTGGACAATAAATAAACTGCAGCAGTAGCCTTAAAAGAACCTGCTACCATCTTCTCTGAAGACATAATATCCGACTAAAAGATAACTATAAAATGCACTAGTAACTCATGGCCTAGCTTGCGGGCTGTCTGTCCAAGGTTTCCTGATTTTAGGGTAAGTTCGCTTGATCGTCGACTCTGTTTAAATTTTGACAATGTATTTTAGATAAGAGTCAAAAGCAATTTCATAAAAATGGGTATTTTAATTTAAAGGACCCCGCACAAATCGTTTTGAAATTTTCAATCAATTTGATATTTTTATACATTGCTTAGGCGGACATAATTTTTATATTTGGGGCAAAATTGAATTAACAATCTAACAAAGATATTTATAAATATCGCAATAATTTCATGCTACAAAGAGTGAGTTACACGAGTAAACACGGAAATTGGAGCGAAAAAATTGACGACACTTCGGCCATCCCTAAAAGCGAAAGGTAGAAACCCTTCGAAGCGCAAAATTGGGGGCGACGAGTTTCCTTAGATTGCCCACGCATTAAGTTTTTGCGCTTGATTTCATCAGGGCGGTCGTCACGTAATTTTTTTTGTTGAGCGGACGAATTTAACTGGATATCCTCTTAGACACTTGTGTGTGTGCGTTGTCCTGCACCTAAATATATCTACTTATGTGTGAAAATTGTCGCTTTCTTAGTAAAATATTACACGTGTCGTGTATGAACGCGTTTAGAGAAGATACTGATCTAAGAATATAAGTATATAAGTCTCGTAGAGTAGGTAAAGTCAATGAAATCAATACTCCTTACACAGGCATTTCCGCGAGGTCCTCAGGTAAATTCAAATCAAGCTGCGCAGACGTAAATTTCTATACAAAATCGGCGCGCCTCCGCCGCGTCGCCGCTTCTTATTTGCGATATGCGCCTGAGGACTACACCAAACTTGTGTTTGCAATTGTAACCTCAAGAAATCTTTATTTTTTCTTTAAACTTACTCTCTAAAAAAGAAGAAGCAACTAACATCAATTCTGTTAAGTTTTAGTCAAGGTACCGGAGTCTAGAGCGTAAGATCGCTTAGCACAACGCCAGATCAAAGTAGAGTAGAAGCTACGTCTGTCTTGGAACGTCAAGATAATGAACACTGGAGTCCTTGTACCCTCCTTTTTAGGGGTAAAGATTTACCAATAGTGCTGTTCAAGTCAAAGTACCAGGGCCCCATGGAATGGAAAATCCACTCACAACTCCGGATCAATGCGGAGTAGGCTCGCGTCTGCAGACCCAAGATTTATTATTCCTTGATAAACCCTTGGTGCTTTTAGCACTTGCAATAATGCCGTGACAGTACCAGAGTCCCATAGAACGCAAGATAATACAATACAATACAAAATTCTATATTGCACAAAGAAACACATACAACAGAAATAAAAAGGAACAAACGTGACAGTACAATATAGGCGGCCTTATTGCTAAAGCAGCAATTTCTACCAGGCAACCTACGCACATAACTCCGGATCAAAGCGGAATAAGCTTGCGTAACTCTTGCAAACTCAAGATTCATTTATTTAATTTGTTGATATACCCTTGGTGCAAAAGTTTAGCTCTTGCAATAGAGCTGTGAAAGTACCAGGGCCATAGAACGTAAGATTAACTCACAACTCAGTAGGCTTGCGTCTGCACGCTCAAGTTTTTTTTTTATTCGGTGCAACAGCCAGTAGCTAGAGCCGTGAAAGTACCAGGACTCCATAGAACGGAAGATCCTCTCACAACTCCAGATCAATGCGGATTAGGCTTGCGTCAGCAACCCAAAATTATTATTTTTTATTCCTCGATAAACCCTTGGTACAGAAGCCAGTAGCAATTCCAATAGAGCCGTGACAGTACCAGGGCCCCATAGAACGGAAGATTTACTCACTACTCCGGGTCATAGCGGAGGAGTAGGCTTGCGTCTGCAAACCAAGATTTTTTTTTTTCCTAGATAAACCCTTGGTGCAGAAGCCAGTAACACTTGCAATAGAGCCGTTAAAGTACCAGGGGCCCATAGAGCGCAAGATCCACACACAACTCCGGATCAATGCGGAGTAGGCTTGCGTCTGCAACCTCAAGATAATCCTATTTTAATTAAACGCCGCTCAGATTCACCGTCGAGATTAATCAAGAGCTCCTACACTAGGACCTTGAGACAAATTACGGAACAGACAACGTAAGGAGAATTAAGATATACGTGCTTCTGATGCCGTATGTTGCAAAAAATACGTTAAGTTTGAAACTAATTTGACTTCTGACCATTTACTTCGGAAAGCTTGAAACACTCAAATAAATTATGTTAGTTGGCTATGGTAGTTTGTACCTACCTGGTTTCGTACAAAACGCCGATACGCAAGAAGTAGTAACAAGTCTGTGGTAACAAGGTATTTTTCCCACGTCTGGAAAATATTGATGTTCACTTAAAGTCAGGACAGAAATATTTTATTTAATACATACATACATACATACTATCACGCCTGTATCCCTAATGGGGTAGGCAGAGCGTGAACAGCCCAAACAAAGGTCGTTCCGCCACGTCTGACAAGTTTTGAGGGTTGTTTAAGAAAGATTAGTAGGTATATTGCTGTAGTGATAGGTTCTCAGCCCATCGCCTAAATTGCGATATACTTAAACCCTCAGATCCCTAAGCTGGTTTTTACAGCATGCCCGGGAGGAAATGCAACTGGCACATTCTACGTTTGTCTTTCGCTCCCAGGCCAGCATGAAAGCAACATATTTAATTAAAAATGTCTTTGGCAGTAGGCAGACACATATATTTTCATTTAAACAATAATTAAAAACGTATTTATAATTTAATAAGGTATTCTACACATTGTTTCTTAACAAATTTTACGAAACGACTGAAACCAATAGGTTAAAGTGCCTTTTAAAAATGGCTTCAATTTCCAAATATCGACAAAACTCTTCTATTTCTCGTTGTGGTATACAACAATACAAATATGGAGTAACAATGTTTTCCATATATTATGTTATGTTTGATAAGTCTGAGTCTCTCAACCAGCAACTAAAGCCTCTATTGAAAAACAGCACTTTAGACTGACAGCAGCTTGAGTTCGTATCAGAAATGTCATTTCAGTACAATCTAGCTCGTCACATCCATACTTAATATTGATCTCAGTTTTAAGATCGCTTTATAAATACGAGCCTAAGTAACATATAAGTAAAAAATCTTTTTGCATAGAAAATAGACCTTCGTGGCACTAGTTCCTAATCAAATAACAAAAAGACCAATTAAGTTGTTATTTTTCGTAGTCACGCTTCATATTGATCGTCTACGTTGACCTATTTGAACCCCCGCCAATATTCCGATATTGACTATGTATATCCCAGTCAATCGCGCTTGACGCAAACAACAAGCAGTAAGTTTTGAGCGGAATTGAACGTAAACAAGCAGATGTTTACTGCTCAATCACACTCAGTTTGCGAATGAGACCAACTTCTATTTTATGTAGATTGTCAGGTAACAAAGTATGATCATACAAAGTGTGTGCTGCAAAAATAAAATATACCTGCTTTTTTTGATTTTTATCAATGATGCTGGCCTGGGAGCGAGAAAAAACATAGAATGTGCCAGCTGCTTTTCCTCCCGGGCATGCTGTAAAAACCAGCTAAGGGATCCGAGGGTTTTAGTATATTGTAATTTAGGCGACGGACTGACAACCTGTCACTACAGCAATATACCTACAAAATTATCTTAAATAACCCTCAAAACTATGCCAGACATGGCGGAACGACCTCTGTTTAGGTCTCTCTGCCTACCCCATTAGGGATAAAGGCGAGGTTATATGTATGTGTGTATGTTTTGATTTTTGAGTTAACTCTAATTAGTCTCTCACTGACTCAAGAAAATATTAACAAATACTGCACGATTTTTGATTAAACTAAGCGCAATAGGACATAATAGGCGTATTTACAGTTTTCTATACAAACATACATACATATATTCACGCCTTTATCCCTAATGGGATAAGCAGAGCGTAAACGATCTAAACAAAGGTCGTTCCGCTACGTCTGACAAAGTTTTGAGTTTTGATAGTGACAGGTTGTCAGCCCATCGCCTAAATTGCAATATGTAGAAACCCTCGGATCCCTTAGCTGGTTTTTACAGCATGCCCGGGAGGAAATGCAGCTGGCACATTCTATGTTTTTCTCGCGCTCCCAGGCCAGCATGGAAGAATATATATAGTTTTTTTTTTCCATCGGGAAAAATATATAACCCAGCTGTATAATAAAATAACTTTTTGTATTAATAAATAATGTTTATGCAGAGAAAGCGACAAAAATCAATTCAACAAAGCAATTTCAGGTACCTGACAGTTTTTTTTATTAAAGGCGTATACAAACTAAAAATCTATGTAAAGAAACTTCTGCAGTTTGTCTGTCTGTGATTGAGAACGGGCTATCCAAGTGTTTACATTCGATTCCATTCAAAAGAGATTGTTTGTCAGACAACAGTCTATCCGTAGCAAAAAGCGGTTGATAAAAAATAACAAAGTTTTCTTTTTCTAAACAATAACAAAAGTGTTTGTGATACATTTCTGTAAGATATCTACATACATACATACATCACGCCTTTATCCCTAATGGGGTAGGCATAGCGTGAAAGACCTAAACAAAGGTCGTTTCGTCACGTCTGACCAAGTTTTGAGGGTTATTTAAGATAGATTTGTAGGTATATTCCTGTAGTGACAGGTTGTCAGCCCATCGCCTAAATTACAATACAGTGAAACCCTCGGATCCCTTAGCTGGTTTATACAGCATGACTCAAAGATGCGTGTGTGAAAAAAGCTAATTCTAACTAGAGCGTCATAGCTCCGGCTGTGGCAATATACTGAGTTTGGCCCATTTCAGTATAGATAAGAGTTCTCTATAAGTAAGTTTAATGTCATATTTCTTATTGTATGAAATTATTGTATATTATATTTTTTATTTCAGGATTATCTGTACTGAATAAACATGTTTTCTTTCTTTTCTTTTCTTTCTTTTAACTAACGTTTTATTATATTGTAAAATATCATTATCATCATTATCTCCCATGCTGGACTGGGAGAGATAGAAAACCATAGAATGTTCCAGCTGCCCTTTCTCCCGGGCATGCTGTAGAAGTCAGCAAAAGTGTATTGTAATTTAGGCGATGGGCTGACAACCTGTCACTGTAACAATACACATTACAATCTAAAATCACACTCAATTTTTGTCAGACGTGGCGAAAGCCTTTACGAGGCATTCGACGCTCTGCCTACCCCGTAGGGATAAAGGCGAGATTTTATGTATGTATGTATCATCTTCTTAGCTTTATCCCGTATCTCACCGGGTTGGCTACCTAATATAGACGATTGAACGAGGGTTTTCATAATATTGTAAAATATGGGACATAATATTTTGCCTAAAATAAAATAAATTTAATATTGGTGCAGAAAACTTCTAGCGCCAAAGTTTCCCCGGAAAATCTAATAAGACCTGAACAGATTACAAACTTAATCCAAATATGATGTAACCCGTCTAAGACTTCCTCGTTCATTGGAGTATCCTGAAGGAGATTATATTTATTATCTGCAGGAGACGACGATCCTTCGACAACAGACCCTGTTAGGAGAATAATCGGGTTATAACCCAAGATGGCATTATAAGGTAATTTACTTAGCTCGCAGACTGCTATTCTAAATGAGGTTTCTTTACCTATAGATTAAACTAACTGCATTTTCGCGCTCACTAACACATTTTTTTACTATCATTATAATGGGATGTGTTTGCTTACCATTGGGTATCATAAGATAAATTAACTTAGCTCGCAGACTGCTGTTCTAAATGAGGTTTGTTTTTATAGAATAAACCAACTGCATTTTCACGATCACTAACACATTTTTTTACTATCATTATAATGGGATGTGTTTGCTTACCATTGGGTATCATAAGATAAATTAACTTAGCTCGCAGACTGCTATTCTAAATGAGGTTTGTTTTTATAGAATAAACCAACTGCATTTTCACGATCACTAACACATTTTTTTACTATCATTATAATGGGATGTGTTTGCTTACCATTGGGTATCATAAGATAAATTTACTTAGCTGTCAGACTGCTATTCTAAATGAGGTTTGTTTTTATAGAATAAAGCAGCTGCATTTTCACGCTCACTAACACATATTTTTTACGATCATTATAATAGGATGGGTTCGTTTACGATTGGGTATCATAAGGTATTTTACTTAGCTCGCAAACTGCTGTTCCAAATGAGGTTTCTTTATTAGGTTCCCTGTAGAATAAAGTCTTATACCTCCAATAATATACTTATTTTTTTTTTCAACAATACGATTTTGAAAATATCAAGTCGTTTAGAAAAAAATACTACCTACGATTTCTTCTTATTTGTGAATATTGAATCTAAAAGCACAAATCATTATGTTCAAACAACATAAATTAAAGGTCATGTTTACCAAATAGCAAACCAAATTTACAGAGTTCTTAATTATTACGTCATTTTCTGAAGCTATTTCTTTGAAGATAAAAGTCAAACAATTTTAATAGACTTATGCAGGTACCTACCTACCATGGTTCCTTTCGTATAATTTATTAAAATCCGGAAATACTTAACGAGGGACATAATCTGTCTTTACATTATGAATTCTGTCAAACGAGCAAAAAGGGATGATGCTTTAAATGTCACTTAGTTGAAGTAGCTATAAGGGATGAGATCGAAAGGTTAGAAATTATCTTGGTGCAGAGACACACCTTGCTCCAAATTTTCCTCCAATTTTTTGCTGTGGCTTTGCTCATAGCAGTCCTGTGACTGAGATAGGATTGGACAATAAATAAACTGCAGCAGTAGCCTTAAAAGAACCTGCTACCATCTTCTCTGAAGACATAATATCCGACTAAAAGATAACTATAAAATGCACTAGTAACTCATGGCCTAGCTTGCGGGCTGTCTGTCCAAGGTTTCCTGATTTTAGGGTAAGTTCGCTTGATCGTCGACTCTGTTTAAATTTTGACAATGTATTTTAGATAAGAGTCAAAAGCAATTTCATAAAAATGGGTATTTTAATTTAAAGGACCCCGCACAAATCGTTTTGAAATTTTCAATCAATTTGATATTTTTATACATTGCTTAGGCGGACATAATTTTTATATTTGGGGCAAAATTGAATTAACAATCTAACAAAGATATTTATAAATATCGCAATAATTTCATGCTACAAAGAGTGAGTTACACGAGTAAACACGGAAATTGGAGCGAAAAAATTGACGACACTTCGGCCATCCCTAAAAGCGAAAGGTAGAAACCCTTCGAAGCGCAAAATTGGGGGCGACGAGTTTCCTTAGATTGCCCACGCATTAAGTTTTTGCGCTTGATTTCATCAGGGCGGTCGTCACGTAATTTTTTTTGTTGAGCGGACGAATTTAACTGGATATCCTCTTAGACACTTGTGTGTGTGCGTTGTCCTGCACCTAAATATATCTACTTATGTGTGAAAATTGTCGCTTTCTTAGTAAAATATTACACGTGTCGTGTATGAACGCGTTTAGAGAAGATACTGATCTAAGAATATAAGTATATAAGTCTCGTAGAGTAGGTAAAGTCAATGAAATCAATACTCCTTACACAGGCATTTCCGCGAGGTCCTCAGGTAAATTCAAATCAAGCTGCGCAGACGTAAATTTCTATACAAAATCGGCGCGCCTCCGCCGCGTCGCCGCTTCTTATTTGCGATATGCGCCTGAGGACTACACCAAACTTGTGTTTGCAATTGTAACCTCAAGAAATCTTTATTTTTTCTTTAAACTTACTCTCTAAAAAAGAAGAAGCAACTAACATCAATTCTGTTAAGTTTTAGTCAAGGTACCGGAGTCTAGAGCGTAAGATCGCTTAGCACAACGCCAGATCAAAGTAGAGTAGAAGCTACGTCTGTCTTGGAACGTCAAGATAATGAACACTGGAGTCCTTGTACCCTCCTTTTTAGGGGTAAAGATTTACCAATAGTGCTGTTCAAGTCAAAGTACCAGGGCCCCATGGAATGGAAAATCCACTCACAACTCCGGATCAATGCGGAGTAGGCTCGCGTCTGCAGACCCAAGATTTATTATTCCTTGATAAACCCTTGGTGCTTTTAGCACTTGCAATAATGCCGTGACAGTACCAGAGTCCCATAGAACGCAAGATAATACAATACAATACAAAATTCTATATTGCACAAAGAAACACATACAACAGAAATAAAAAGGAACAAACGTGACAGTACAATATAGGCGGCCTTATTGCTAAAGCAGCAATTTCTACCAGGCAACCTACGCACATAACTCCGGATCAAAGCGGAATAAGCTTGCGTAACTCTTGCAAACTCAAGATTCATTTATTTAATTTGTTGATATACCCTTGGTGCAAAAGTTTAGCTCTTGCAATAGAGCTGTGAAAGTACCAGGGCCATAGAACGTAAGATTAACTCACAACTCAGTAGGCTTGCGTCTGCACGCTCAAGTTTTTTTTTTATTCGGTGCAACAGCCAGTAGCTAGAGCCGTGAAAGTACCAGGACTCCATAGAACGGAAGATCCTCTCACAACTCCAGATCAATGCGGATTAGGCTTGCGTCAGCAACCCAAAATTATTATTTTTTATTCCTCGATAAACCCTTGGTACAGAAGCCAGTAGCAATTCCAATAGAGCCGTGACAGTACCAGGGCCCCATAGAACGGAAGATTTACTCACTACTCCGGGTCATAGCGGAGGAGTAGGCTTGCGTCTGCAAACCAAGATTTTTTTTTTTCCTAGATAAACCCTTGGTGCAGAAGCCAGTAACACTTGCAATAGAGCCGTTAAAGTACCAGGGGCCCATAGAGCGCAAGATCCACACACAACTCCGGATCAATGCGGAGTAGGCTTGCGTCTGCAACCTCAAGATAATCCTATTTTAATTAAACGCCGCTCAGATTCACCGTCGAGATTAATCAAGAGCTCCTACACTAGGACCTTGAGACAAATTACGGAACAGACAACGTAAGGAGAATTAAGATATACGTGCTTCTGATGCCGTATGTTGCAAAAAATACGTTAAGTTTGAAACTAATTTGACTTCTGACCATTTACTTCGGAAAGCTTGAAACACTCAAATAAATTATGTTAGTTGGCTATGGTAGTTTGTACCTACCTGGTTTCGTACAAAACGCCGATACGCAAGAAGTAGTAACAAGTCTGTGGTAACAAGGTATTTTTCCCACGTCTGGAAAATATTGATGTTCACTTAAAGTCAGGACAGAAATATTTTATTTAATACATACATACATACATACTATCACGCCTGTATCCCTAATGGGGTAGGCAGAGCGTGAACAGCCCAAACAAAGGTCGTTCCGCCACGTCTGACAAGTTTTGAGGGTTGTTTCAGATAGAACTGGATATTGCTGTAGTGACAGGATGTCAGCCCATCGCCTAAATTACAATATACCCTCGAATCCCTTAGTTGGTTTTTACAGCATGCCCGGGAGGAGATGCAGCTGGCACATTCTAGGTTCTTCTGTCGCTCCCAGTCCAGCATGGAAGCTATTATTAATATTTTATTTAATGGTTTAAATTAACGGCACCCTGAAGTGCAAGACGCTTCACCGAGGAATAAGTTCTGGTATCTAAAATAAATAGAATAATAGCGGTAAAAAATTTAAAGGCTAACAAGCTTTTCTGTTTTTCAGCATATCATACAAAATCAGGACTATTTCACATCATATCCCTAACCATTGCATAAAAGGAAAATCCTCACAGCGTTTATTTTTATCACTACTCTCCAACACAACATTCGTCTGAATAAATCCTCCAAATTTTGTTGGGTTCAGCGCACAGACACCCTTACAACTGTTTATTGTGCGATTGGGACGATTATATTCAAAGATTTCCAGTAAGGGTCAGTTTACACAGAGACATGATTTATTTAGGATCCGGATCTAGGATCGTGACTGAGGAGAATATTTCCTAGCTGAACTGGGAGCGAGAGAAAAACAAAGAATGTACCAGCTGCATTTCCTCCTGGGCATGCCTTAAAAACCTGTGGGACGAAGGCGTGATTGTATGTATGTATGTGACTGAGGGTAAGGAATCGCATCCGGCAAACTAAATATTCAGCCAGCTTGTTCAGTCAACGAAACTAAGAGATTTCAAATGTAAAGTAAAAAAATATTGACTTCCTCTTTAGCTCGAAAACAACCTAAATGAACAAACAAAAAATGAACTCTGGTGTTATATTTATTACGCCTTACTGGCCGCTGACACATATGTCACAGACAGACACCACAAGCAAGATAGCAAGATATCCGCCCAATAGTAAACAAGTCAACACGATTGGTTTCAAGCTGCGCCCCTTGGCGTGGAGTGGAACTAACATGGGAACTACTGGCTTCTTCCACCATCGTCTCGTCGCGTCGCTTCGCGGTGTGATCCAACGCTAAGGGGTACCGATAAAGCTTTATGAGATGAATCGGCCGTTTGGATCCGACAGAATTTAAGGATAATAGACACTTAAGATTATTCCGAAGTATTATTGAGAACAAAGGAAGTCCCATTCAATACGACTCTGTTTTAAACTCTGTATTGCACGTTTTTCAGTACGATTGTTTGATCTAGTGGTCTGAATATTGGGTACTCGATCTGAAGACATTCGACGTGCACCGTCTCGTGAGACCTTTAAGAGCCGAATTAAAAAACATTACTTAGAAGAAATTACTATTTGATCATAAGTTTTTCTTCACTTTTATCCTGTGCTGTTGCTGTCATTTCCTTCGTCTAGTTCTGATTGTAGTTTGCATTATCCTATCTTCCATTAGTTTATGTATTAGTTTATTATATACTATGTATTAGTTTATTTTACAAATATATTTTTATTATATACTATGTATTAGTTTATTTTACAATATCTATGTAGTAGCTTGTACCTAGTTCATGTATTATATGTAATGTATTTAGGACATATTTTACTAGGTTTGCACTATCCCGCTTACCGCTACGCATTTTTCTTTCACCCAAAGGTTGCCTGGAAGAAATTGCTACCTTAGCAATAAGGCCGCCTATGTTGTTCTTGTTTTTTGTTGTTATCTGTTGTGTTGTTTGATTTGTATTCTTACGTGCAATAAAGTATTTTTATGTTTAAGATCGTAGGTTCGATTGCCGACACAGAAACTTTTGGAGACTGTTCTCCCTGGCGACGCGAGAGATACTTTTATTAAAAACCGAGAGTCAAATCTCAATTTAAAAATGCAAGGTAGCTCAGTAACTAACATCGTGAATAGAAGTCAATGGGATTTCAAGAGAAAAAGAGGATATCTCCCTTATGTAAGTGGAATTATCGCGCTTTGACGAACAAAGAACACCAGTTGCAAATAGGGTTGTAGACACAGGTTGTAGATAAGTGTAGAGTAGGAGTAGTAAAAAAATATTAGAATAGAAATTCAATCGTCACAATTTTTTAATTCTTCGTGTAATTTAGGCTCGTATTTTTGAAGCGATCTCAAACTTGAGAGCAATATTAAGTATGGATTTGACAGGCCAGTTTGTACTGCAATGACATTTCGATACGAACTTAAACTCGCTGTCACTCTTGAGAGCTGATTACAAATGCGGCCCTTAGTCTTTCCAATACTACGAGTACAAAAAACAACAACTAAAATAAAATATATTAGAATGCAAATCGATGACATTTTGAGTCAAGAATTAAAGAGGTTCTGTGGTATATCAGTAGCAGTTTACGATTGTTCTCTGTTTAACTTGTTAAAAATCCTTCAGTTTTAATTTAACACCATGTAAAATAATATGACAAAAACACAGTCAAGTGTATAAAACCCGAGTGTTGCCAACACTAGCAAAGGTTTATCTAAATGGCGGCAAGTGGCGAGAGACGAGTGATGCGAAATCCCTCATTGCCTCTGCGACCTCGACAAAATGCGGAAGTCATGACGCGACCTACTCATTTTTTGAATGGAGCGAGGACGGGTAAAAAGAGCGAGTGAATTTGAATCGAATTATTTATAGGGCCACCTTTCTAACAGTCGAGTGTCAAATAGCAGAGTTCGCATACACAATGATTTTTAAGTATTTTAATTTAGGCAATGGACCGATGCCAACCTGTTTATACACGAGCCTTATAAGTCTAAGAGAAAATAAATTTAATAATATACACTATTACCTAGGCGCATGACACACCAAAAGGTATGCTATGCGCCTAAAACTTGTCTAAAATCTATCGTATTTTCTCTGAGACATTTGCAATAAAAACGGTCCCCAAAAGGCACACTAAAATAAATCTCTTGCCGCAAAATCTACGATCATGAATTCAGAGCTAGCAAGAAGTCAAAATTGTCTCCAATTTTATTAGCCAGACGAAAAACCAGTCACTTTTCTAATCTCAAAACTTCCCGACATCAAATCTTCCAAACGTTTTACCCGCTTCTATTATATTTTTCCCGACTAAGCTAATGTTTTCCCTTGCCGGCTAATAATTCGGTGAGGATGAAGGGATCACTTAGAGGGCTCCACCAGTCCCATGGGAAGGCTTCCCTTTTACCCCGGAGCCCCCCAAATTGAGTTTCGTTGAGTGATTTAGAACAAAAACTAGTTATGGACAAGTGTGGGCCAATACTGTTAGAGATGTTCAGGATTACGAAGGAATTGATTATGGCAGAGATTTATGCGTTTGAAGTTTGAGGATTATGGTGGCTAATGTTTTTTGTTTCGAACTCTGTAAAGCCGAGGATTTGGGAAACCATAACTTAAGGAAGTTAGATAAGGGGCGGGATAGACCGACGTTTTATGTGGCATTAACTATAACTTGGAAATAAGTTTTACTTTAGTTAGTGTCCCGTATTAAATTAAATAAGTTGGGATTTATTTTATGGACAAAGGTATTAGTGATACATACATACATACATAAATCACGCCTTTATCCCTTACGAGGTAGGCAGAGCGTTTAACGCCTCGTAAAAGACGCTTTCGCCACGTCTGACAAAAATTGAGGGCAATTTTAGATTGTAATATGTATTGCTATAGTATAGTAGGAGCCCGATGGTGTAGTGGATAGGGCCGCTGCCTCCTGAGCGGGAGGTCGTGGTTCGAACCCTACCAGTCACCACATACCAATGTGTTTTTCGGTTTTCGAATTTCATATGTACGTTTATTCGGTGCTTTTTCCGTGCTTCGGAAGGCACGTTAAGCCGTTGGTCCCGGTTAATATCGTTTAATACCGTAGATATTAGTCGTTAAGCCATATCAGAGGCCAGTGCTAAGCATTGGCGGCTTGAAAACTCTGACCTAATCTAGGATTGGGTCTGGTTTCCCTTCTGGGTTGCGGAGGTCAGATGGCAGTCGCTCTGTGTAAAAACCAGTACCCTCGTTCAATCCCCTAGATTAGATTAGAAAATACTTTCTGCCAGTTTAATTTAAGACTATAAAATAATTTCCGTATTATTTTTAAGTGTTGGACGCCCAAAACAACAAAGTAAATAAGGCTGAACTTATCCAGTATTGATTTTTAGCTAGTGATGATTATGTTGCGGTGATATGAGCTTCAATAGTATTTCGGTTCGATTTGGTGATTAGATATTTTGCTTTTTGACCAGTCTTAGTTTTAGAGTGAATGATGGATTGGCAGATAGGTGGCGTTGTATGGAAAAATGACTAGTGCGAAGAAGGAAAGAGGATGGAATTCGCTACCTTGTTACAACTATTGACCGCTACACTTTGAATCAGCTATAGTAATGAAAGTTTCACCGGTCCTTTTTTCTGGATCTTTGAACAGCACGTCAGCTGATGGCGGGGGGCGACCGCCCTCTTCTGTTTACTGCTACAGCCACTAATCGGAACCTTACATCCAACTATAACCCTCGCAAAAAGACGAAGACACTCACCCGTCCTCTTCTGTGGATATCTGAACAGCACGTCAGCTAGCCTGGCCGGAGGCGACCGTCCTTTGCTGTTTACTGCTACAGCCACTAATTGAAACCTTACATCTCACTATAACCCTCGCAAAAAGAAGAAAACACTCACCTGTCCTCTTCTCTGGATCTCTGAACAGTACATCAGCTAATCTGGCGGGAGGCGACCGTCCTTTGCTATTCACCGCCACGGCTACCAGGCGGAACCTTACGTCCCACTCCAGCCCTCGCACTGTCCATGTCGGCTCGTCCGAGCTGAGGTTTACTCTGCGAAAGAATAAAATAATTTATTGAATAATATAGTGCTGTTCTTCCATGCTGGCCTGGATATGAGAGAAAAATATAGAATGTGCCAGCTGCATTGCCTCCCGGGTATGCAGTAAAAAGCTATGGGATCCGAGGGTTTCTGTATTTTGCAATTTAAGCGATGGGCTGATAAACTGTCACAGTACAGCAAAATATCTACAAATCTATCTTAAATAACCATCAAAACTTTGGCAGACGTGGCGGAACGATCTTTGTTTTGGCCAATTACGCTCTGCCTGAGGGATACAGCTATCGTCATATGTATGTATGTTTAATATAGTGAAGCATATTTGAAAATGGCCTTTTCGGGAGGAAACACATAAATAAGGGATGTTTTTAAGGTCTCTGGATATAAATTCGCAAGAATTCTGTTTCAGTCACCTCCAATTAGTAGACTAGATTAAGAAGAAAATTAAATTTGACCTGTTTCTGAAAAGTTTTTTCGGTACCTTAAAATTAATAGATGAACATTAAAAAAAAAACACCTACTTTAACGCATCCAATGAAGTGCCCTCAGAAGACAGGCTGAACAAAAAAAAACAGTAACGAAAATTCATTCTCAAAAATATTATGAAGTATAATGGAACTTATCAAGCAGTTAAACTTTTATGCACAATAACTTTTATTCCAAACAAACAAATTACAAATCATTTGCACTCATTATTTACTGTTGAAACGATACTTGTTATTAATAAATTATATATTGTAGGGGCTGTACCTATATACCTGTGTCAGAATAATAAAGTGTTCGAATTAAAAGCCATTTTACGTATTGTAAAATTTAACAAATATATAATCACGCCTTTATCCCTAATGGGGTAGGCAGAGTGTAAACTACCTAAACAAAGGTCGATCCGCCACTTCTGACAAAGTTTTGAGGGTTATTTAATATGGCTAGGTATATACGTATATTGCAGTAGAGACAGGTTGTCGGCCCATCGCCTAAATTACAATATCCTGAAACACTCGGATCCCTTAGCTGGTTTTTACAGCATGCCCGGGAGGAAAGCAGCTGGCACATCCTACGTTTTTCTCTCGCCCCCAGGCGAGCATGGAAGAAAATATTAAGTAGTATAAATAGAACTCTCAAGCTGCCAAAACAGAGACACGGATTAGATTTCTACAACTAATTACATTGATAATAGAGCACATTCAATATTATCAAAATACACTTGTTCAGAATACATACATACATACATACATAAAATCACGCCTTTATCCCTTACGGGGTAGGCAGAGCATAAAACGCAACGCCTCGTAAAAGGCGCTTTCGCCACGTCTGACAAAAATTGAGGGTAATTTTAGATTATAAATTGTATTGCTGTAGTGACAGATTGTCAACCCATCGCCTACATTACAGTACACTGTAACCCTCGAATCCCTTTTGCTGACTTGTACAGCATGCCCGGGAAGAAGGGCAGCGGGAACATTCTAGGTTTTTCTATCTCTCCCAGTCCAGCATGGAAGTAAATCAGAATACTATTTCCTATTTTTATTTTAAACACTACTTCAACATGTTGATACCCATGTATATAATTGTTTTGAAACCACTTATTCCAGTGAGCGTATCATGACTTTGTTAAAAAACGAACATCATAGTTTTATAACAAGCGTTTAAATTCTCGTATAACTTATTTTAACAAAATGTTTGTAGCATCGATAAAACTAGTTTGTTCCAACACACGTTCTGCAATTACAAAGGCTGTATGTTTATTATTTCTTCCATGCTGGACTGGGAGCGATAGAATAACGTAGAATGTGCCAGCTGCATCTCCTCCCGGGCATGCTGTAAAAACCAGCTAAGGGATTCGAGGGTATATTGTAATTTAGGCGATGGGCTGACAACCTGTCACTACAGCAATATACAGTTCTATTTTAACCCTCAAATCTTGTCAGACGTGCCGGAACGACCTCTGTTTGGGTCGTTGACGCTCTGCCTACCCCATTAGGGATACAGGCGTGATAGTAGGTATGTATGTATGTTTGTATTTATGTTTACATTTTTCAAAAATATCTACCTACCAACTGCAAAGTGGACCATTTTATATGTTTAGTATAAAAAAACATTAAGGTGGTTCGAGAGCTGCGACAGTGGTCCCATCAGATTTAAATGAATTGTGTGTTTGTAAAAGTTCATTAAGGGGCTTCACTGGGCTAAGTGGCGCCCTCGTCAGTCAAAAAATCATAATTAACTGAAAACATAATCAATCGAAAATCCGGTAGATCAGATTGAGGTTAAAGCAATAAAAGTCATTTGGAACTTCATAAAGTTGCAACTTATAGATCGTTGCAGTTACAGATAGGAAATTTGCGAAAAACGGCCACTTTTAGCACTTTTACTATCTGTAACTGAAGTGAACACTGAATTATTAATTTATAATGCTTAAAAAAAACTTCAGTACCCATACTTCAATCTGATCTACCGGATTTTCGATTAATTGCGTTTTCGGTGAGCAATGATTTTTTGACTGATGAGGGCGCTGGCGTGCACCGGGAATCCCCTTAAAGTGGCCACTTTTAGAACTTATGCAATAAATAGCTCTTATGCTTAGTGTGAATTATTATATTATGGAAAATATTTATAAAAAATATTGTATTTCAGACACAATTAATTTAAAACTAATGGCGCCACTGTCGCAGCTCTCGAACCACCTTAATACGCCTAAATTGCAACAAACAGTCACTTGCGGTACAAAGTCCCTGGTCTAGACCAGACCACTAGTGGTTTGAGCCTTTGGCTCTCGATCCATAGGTCGTAACTTTGATTACAACATTCAAGATAGTTCTCAGTCATGTATAAAAGGTTCGTTCCCAGTTTCATTAGGAAAATACAAACTATTATTTTGAGGATTTTTAGCACTCACAATGCTATTTTTATTTAATATAATATGAAAGAAAGAAAATAATAAATTTCAGACTTCATTTCGACTAGTCAAGCCCTACGTAGTTCTTAAACAACATGGCTAGATGTCGCTAACGTCACTAAGGCGTGGCAAGTCTATGGTTAATTCGTCACTCCAACTACCGTTTCTGTAGCTCAGTTGGTAGAGTAATGGACCGGTATTCCAGAGACGCAGGTTCGAGTCCTGCCAGAAACATTTTTTTTTTTCATTCTTTCATATCATATAATACAAACTATTCTCTTCTTTTCTTCTTTTCTTCCATGCTGGACTGGGAGCGAGAGAAAAACATAGAACGTGCCAGCTGCATTTACTCCCGGGCATGCTGTAAAAACCAGCTAAGAGATCTGAGGGTTTCAGTATATTGCAATTTAGGCGATGGGCTGACAACCTGTCACTACAGAAATATTCGTACAAATCCATCTTGAATAACCTTTAAAACTTTGTCAGTTTGTTTTTTAGGTCATTTACGCTCTGCCTACCCCATTAGGGATAAACGGGTAATTATATGTATGTATGTATGTAATACAAACTAAATTAAGGAGTTTAAGAAGAAGAATCCATTTCTATGAAAATCTAAGAAGAACCATAGAAGCACTCTTTTCGTCTAACAATAATAAGAACACCCTATACCCTCCCATGTTGATATATTCGTACACCATTTTGTTTGAACCCCGCGGGCAGGATTTATGTCAATTTTATCATATTTTAACCATCGCGTTGTCACCCACTGCGCTTTTTACGCGATGTTTTTAGTTAAATATTTTTACGTGTTTTTTTAGATATAACCACTCTATTTCGTCGCTTACTCTATTAACTGAACGTCAGTTTTGTGTTACAAGAATGTTCCAAGTACTCTATTTCAATTTAGTGCAACTAGGTTATTTGAAACTTTTTTCGTTTTACGTACCTATTGTTAACTGCCTCCGTGGTCTAGTGGCTAGTGCCATGGGCTCCCGATCCGGAGGTCCTGGGTTCGATTCCCAGGAGGTAAAACACAAAGTTGATATTTGAGAATTTATCACTTTGTGAATTTTTCCCCAGTTTGGGTAGGACATTGCAGGCTGAATCATCTGATTGTCCGAAAAGAAAAAGATTTCGTGCTTCGGAGGGCACGTTAAGCCGTCGGTCCCGGTCGCTGTCTTTGATAGTGGTCGTTACACAAAACCATGTCAGAGACCTGATAGTTGTGCTACTAGGCGGTTTAAAAACTCTGAAACCAGGGTTCATCGGGTCCATAGACTCGATACCCACTCGACAGAAGAAGAAGAAGAAGAAGAATTGTTAAATAGAGGTAGTAATAACATGACAGAGTAAAATTTATGACACCATTATTTTATTTTCAGAAATGTTATCCCGTAGTTACCTACTTCATAATTATTTAAAAAATACTTATCTACCTAACATACATACATACATAAAATCACGCCTTTATCCCTAATGAGGTAGGCAGAGCGAAAACGACCTAAATAAAGGTCGATCCGCCACGTCTGACAAAGTTTTGAGGGTTATTTAAGATATATTTGTAAGTATATTGCTGTAGTGACAGGTTGTCAGCCCATCGCCTAAATTACAATATACTGAAACCCTCGGATCCCTTAGCTGGTTTATCTACCTAAACAGATAATAAATTTCTAGAAGGGTTGTGTCTGTACATTGAATATTTTTACAAAAACATAATTGCAGCAGGCCTTATTAAGGATATAAAGACCAAAACTTTTTTTTTTAATTTTTGTCTCTCTGTCAGACTGTCTGTATGTTACCACATCACTCCAAAACTACTGAACCGATTTCGATGGGACTTTTTCTATTCAACTGAGTGTTACCCGGATTACAACGAAGGATACCTTAAATCACGCTATCTGACTTAGGAGATAGGCAGGAAATTGTTTTTTTTCTGTTTCTTAACTGATTTTATGGAACTTTTTTTATTCGACTGAGCATTATTTAAAATCAAAGTAACGATACAAATAATCACGCTTATGACTTAAGAGGTAGGCAGGAAATTGAATTTCATTCGTTTGTAACCAATTTTGATGGAAATTTTTAGTTTGACTGAGCTTAAACTCAATGTTAGGATACAAATAATCACGCCACCTGACTTAGGGGGTAGGCGGGAAATCGAAAAAAGAATATTTGTCTGAGTTTTTTTAATTACCTGGTGTCCAGCCTAGGTTAGAAATAATCATGCAAACCATTTTAATATTGAGTAAGTACCCCAGTTTGTATGTTCGACACTGCGTGTTTTCCATACAAACCGGGCGTACGAAATCGCAGGCACATCTAGTCAGTTATGAATACCTACAAAATGTTACTTAAGAAATTGAGAGTACCCTGCCTTACCGAAAATAAATTAAGTAACTCACTAACTTATTACTTTATAAGCAATAAAGAAATTTGATTTTGATTTTAATTTTCTTTTTTTTTTGTTTTCTAAGATCTTCAACTACAACGCTAAGAATTAAGAATTTAGTGACTATAGTCTGTCAACGTCGTGCTTACCGCGCCTTAGGGGTACAGACGTGCGCGGGGACGCGGTAACGGGGGTGCGGGCGGTGAAGCAGGAGGGTGAGCGAGCACGACGCAATGTGTTCATGTTCGCAATCGCCGCGTGCTACCGCGTCCCCGCCAACGTCTGTACCCCTAGGGCGCGGTAAGCACGACGTTGACAGACTATAGTAACACATTATTGCATACATATTAGAAAAACATTATTATGTGCAAAACTATCAATTCTTCCATGCTGGCCTGGGAGCAAGAGAAAAACATAGAATATGCCAGCGGCATTTCCTTCCGGGTATGCTGTAAAGACCAGCTAAGGGATCGGAGGGTTTCAGTATATTGTAATTTAGACGATTGGCTAACAATCTATTACTACAGCAATATACCTACAAATAACCGTCATGACTTCGTCAGACGTGGCGGAACGACCTTTGTTAAAGTTGTTTACGCTCTGCCTACCCCATTAGGGATTAAGGCGTGATTATATATGTTATTGTATGCAAAACTATCAATAAAGATATAATAATAATAACGAGAGTTTTACGACTTTACTGAAAGGTTGAAGGAAGTTCCTGAGTTGCAACCTGCAGCAGGCATTCTACCGTATCTCATAACGTATAAACTTTATATCTGCCAAGTTACGTAATAACCTTAACGTGCTTATTTACGTAGTTTTTACGACCTCTATCTCACAACTTGCAAAGTAGAGTTATTATCATTATAACACTTACATACATACATATAATCACGCCTGTATCCCTAATGGAGTAGGCAGAGCGTACACGACCTAAACAAATGTCGTTCCGCCACGTCTGATAAAGTTTTGAGGGTTATTTAAGATAGATTAACACTTGGCTGGCTGCAATACTTTTGGGATCTTTTAATAAAAAAATACCGAAGTTGTTTAATTCGATAGATTAAACTGCGAGTATTAAAAACAAAATTCATAAAATATACAAATCGAGGTAGTTGTAGGTAGGCAACTATATTTTCAATTTGTTTGACAAAATGTTATCAATGTTATTGCACCATATTATTAAGGTGCGGAAACTAGGAGTTGAAATAATAAACTCTCATATAACTGTCAAGAAATAAACGACAAAAATATACATATAATCACGCCTTTATCTACAATGGGGTAGGTAGAGCGTAAGCGACCTAAACGAAGGTCGCTCCTCCACGTCTGACAAAGTTTTAACGGTTATCCAAGATTTGTAAGTATATTGCTGCAGGTTGTCAGCCCATCGCCTAAATTACAATGTACAAAAACTCTCAGATCTCTTAGCTGGTTTTTACAGCATGCCCGGGAGGAAATGCAGCCGGCACATTCTATGTTTTTCTCTCGCTTCCAGGCCAACATGGAAATAACAAAACGACAAAAAACATTCTATAAAAAGGTAGTATGTAGGTACCAACCTACTGTTTTGTAGTTTTAAGGTTTTTAGGTGTATTCTGCTTATTATTGACTTTGTCACCTCTGTCCTAGACAAAAGTCCAGAGAATACTTATTATCATGAAAAACTTATAGGTACAGAGAATGAAGTCCGTGAGAACTACGGTCAAATAATATAACCTGAAGGTTTTAAAAAACAAATTTAAGTATAATATTTTCCTACTATCTCAACATCATTATCTTTTTAGCCTTATCCCATATCTCACGGTATTGGCTACCTTATTTAGGGGATTGAAGGAGGGTAGTGGTTCGGTTTTCGAAATCCATATGTACGTTTATTCGGTGGTATTTCCGTGCGTCGTAAGGCACGTTAAGCCGTTGGTCTCGGTTAATATCGTTTAACATCGTCGATATTAGTCGTTAAGCCATGTCAGAGGCTAGTGCTAAGCATAGGCGAATTGAAAACTCTGACCTAATCTAGGATTGGGTCTGGTTTCCCTTCTGGGTTGCGGAGGTCAGATGGCAGTAGCTCTGTGTTGAAACCAGTACCCTCGTTTAAATCCCCTAGATTAGGTATCCGACCCCGTGAGTTATGTTACGAGATAAGGCTAGGGAGATGATGTCTACATATAAATATCTAAGGGCCGTATTTGTAATCACCTCTCAAGAGTGACAGCGAGTTTTAGTTCGTATCAGAAATGTCATTTCAGTACATTATGAACTGTCAAATCCATACTTAATACTGCTCTCAATATTGAGATTGCTTTGTAAATACGGGCCTGTTAGTGGTTGGAAATAAACTATGAGTTGCTTGCTTATATTTTAAAACAAATATACGCAAGCAACTACCCCTACATTTCTCTTTCCGTGGCACTGCCGGATAAAAATGTCATGCCGTTTGCAAGATAAAATTACTAGCGGAAAGCATTTGACATTCGTGGCGTTTGGTATTCTTATGGTGTGGGGGAAAATAAAGGTATTTTCGCCATCTCTGGTTTATGTCTCAAGAAATTTGGTGTCTGTGAATGTTTGTCGTTTGGGCAGTGAGCAGAAACTTTAGTTTTTCTAGTAGTTGAGAAGTTTTTGGGTTGTTTTTGTGGCATAGACAAAAACAATTTTTGGGTAGATACAAAATGTTGATAAGTGCTTATTAGAAAAAGGATAAAAATTAAGCTTGTCTATCGACGTGAGACGTACATGGTATTATCTCATAAACCAGTAATGTTTCTGGCTCTTATGACCTATAGAAAAAACTAGTAAGTACAAATACATACATATAATCACGCCCTTATCCCTAATGGGGTAGGCAGAGCGTGAACGACCCAAACAAAGGTTCCGCTACATCTGACAAAGTTTTTAGGGTTATTTGAGATTGGTTATATACTTATATTGCTGTAGTGAAAGGCTGTCAGCCCATCGCCTAAATTGCAATATACAAAAAACCCTCGGACCGGGTGGAAATGCAGCTGGCACATTCTATGATTATTTTTCGCTCCTAATCCAGCATGGAAGATACAAATACTAACTGTTGAATGGCTGTATAATGTATCTTCCATGCTGGACTGGGAATGATAGAAAAACATAGAATATGCAAGCGACATGCTGTAAAAACCAGCTAAGGGTTCCAAGGGTTTCAGTGTATTGTAATTTAGGCGATGGGCTGACAACCTGTCACTTCAGCAATATACCTACAAATCTATCTTAAATTACCATCATAACTTTGTCAGACTGTTTAGGTCGTTTACGCTCTGTCTTCCCCATTAGGGATAAAGGCGTGATTGTACGGATATATGCAATGTTGGCAGCATGAGCGTATATGTACAGGGAACTCTACCTCATTCAAACTCCCTATTTTTAACTTCCAACTAATTTAGGCAATCGTTTCCTACATGAAGCTATAATTTAACTTAAAACATCGAAAATTTTACTCGTAATTCCCGTAATTACCCTACGCTTGGCATTCAGATGGAGCGAAGTGAAAATTCATGTAAACACCGACTCTCATTAAACTTTCTTCACGTTAATTATGAATTAGAATGTGTTTCTGTACATTGACAAGTGCCCTAATAGAATAAGAGCCAGCATCCGATTGAGGTATACGATTTCACGACTGTTAGCGCCCACTTACCCCGCTGAACGGATAATTGTGACGAAAGTGGTAAATGTAAATGGCATTGACACGAAATTTACTTTATAAGATCCGAAACGTTCGTTTTGAGAAAAAATACAGAATTTCAAGTTCTGGCATTTTGTAAAAAAGAAACTGGTTGTTTAGAATTAAAAGAAACTTGTAGGTACGTAAAACAAGTGTGCGCTAAAAATACTCACTTTACATTTTCAACTAGTTTGGCGTATTATACCAGGTGTAAGGGACAGCGTCCCGCAAACTTATAGAAGTTGCTCAGTCAACGACACTGAAAAAGTATTAGCACGTTTTTTTACAGGAAGTGAATTAAAAATGGATACAACTTTTCGATACAAAATGTTTACCTCAATCAGACAATTTGTATGAAACGAAATGTGTAAAGGACAGCGTCTCGCAAACTGATATGGGTTGCTCAGTCAAAAGGATATTTTTCAGGTGGTGAACATTGTTTATGGAAAAGGCAGTTTTTTTTTCACTTTCTGTAAAAAATCTGCTGATAGTTGTTCTGTGTCGTTGACTGAGCAACCCCTATCAGTTTGCGGGACGCTGTCCCTTACACCTGGCTGTTCCATACAAATTGTCTTATTCTTTTCTTAGTATACATATATAAAAAAACTCGATACAATCATTTGAAGCTGTCATTTTGTAATGATTGAAAAAGCAATAAAAAAATATAATTTATTTACAACACCAATCTCAGCGCTACCTCTCGGTACTACATTGACAAGACACGGTTTCGGCCTAATTTGTTTCGAATTAATGTACCGTAAACATTTAAATTAACTGGAGTATTCCTCTGGAACTCTTGAGTGGTTTCAGTTGCGATGTTTTTGAGTAATTAGTTTGGGATGTGGAGTTGTTTGCTTTGTTTCGTAGCCATTGAATTTGGGAAACTGAACAACTTTCTTACTATAATTTCATGATAAATTTGTTGGAGTTCTGAGCATTTGTAAGTGTGCCTTTATCACGATCTACATATGTATGATACCTTTACAAAATAGGCAAAGTAGCAAGCCATTTTCGCCATATTAAATTTTTGAGGTGTAGTTCAGATGGATTTCTGTATTTTTGTGTAAATCGCCAGGTTTTTTCCATCGGCTATTATAATTATTACCGGGAAATAAACGCAACATTATTGTCTTTATATTTTTTTAGCTCTTCGTCAAGTTCTTATAGTAACCAAAATAAACCATGAGATCTTTTACAATTACTGGAGGGCTTGTTCAGGCATTATGAAAGTCTAGAGAATTTTAGAATGATCAAAATTTTACTTACCAACAAAAATATTAGACAAAACAAATCAAAAATTCGACCAGTATACCTGTGGAAAACCGGCCAAATGCTATTAACCGCTAAGCTACAGCAGGCATACCCCGAGCGACGAATTAGTGATCTGCTATTTATTACTCGTCATTAGTGGACGCTATCAACAAAAAACCATTTTTTTTTATATTACAGTCAAGTTTCATGTCACGTCAAAACACGTACTTCACGGCTCACGTGACACGTGGCTCTTATAATAAAAACTTCCTTGTCAGTGACGTCACAAAGCATCGTTAAGTCGACGCACGTCACTGGTTGGGGGAGGATTGCTTTTGCAATATTAAAACAATGGCAGCTGCAAAGCATATAATAAAACTGTACTGATATAAGATATCTTCCATACCAAAGAAATACATAGAATCTGCCAGCTGCTTCTCTAGGGCATGATGTAAAAGCCAGCAAAGGATTTGAGGGTTACAGTGTATTACAATTTAGGCGATGGGCTGATAACCTATCACTATTGTGGTACATATTGCCCTCGATATCTTGTCAGACGTAGCAAAATTTCATTTATTTATTCGTATACAATTAAATATTGTGTTCGAATTTTACAAGTCAATTAAATTGTCACTGGAAAAGTAATATAAATTCAGAAAATAATATACCTATAACCATTAAATTGAGCATTAATTTATAATAAAAAAAATACATGTCACAATACATTAAATATAATATTAGCACTAAATAGGTAATTATTATTTTACGCCATCATCCACTAATTATTTATATATTTTTTATAAAACTATTTTTACTGGGCGTTTTACAAACTGCTTACCCCGTAAGGGATAAAAGAGTGACGTTATGTATGTGCTTGTGATGTTGTAATGAACGTTTTTCTTTGAGACCCCGCTATAGGGAATCTTAGTGACAAAGTAAACAACATTCTCACTCATTCGGTCTTTGCAATCGATTTTTTTATTTTCCTGGGCACGCTCTCGTTACCGAAGTAGTTCAAGAAGAAACTTCTGTGGCAGGCCGCCGACGAAACCTGTCACGGACGACACTTCTACAAGGTCCTGTAGTTTTGTGTTATATGCAGCTGTATCTCTGTAAGGTGATGTATTTACCTGGGCACTTTCTCGCTACCAGAGTATACTTAAAGCAGAAACCTCTGTGGCACGCACGACACTTCTACCGAGTCCTGTACTATTGTGTTATATGCAGCTGTATCTCTGAAATGTGATGTATTTACCTGGGCACTTTCTCGCCTCCAGAGTATACTTCAAGCAGGACCCTCTGAGGCAGGCCGCCGTCAAAACCTGCCAAGCACGACACTTCTACCAAGTCCTGTAGTATTGAGTTGTATGCAGCTGTATCTCTGTAAGGTGATGTATTTACCTGGGCACTCTCTCCTTTCCAGAGTATACTTCAAGCAGGAATCAATGTGGCAGGCCGCCGTCGAAACCTGCTACGCACGACCCTTCTGCCGAGTCCTGTAGTATTATGTTATATGCTGCTGTATCTCTGTAAGGTGATGCATTTACCTGGGCACTCTCTCGTTTCCGGAGTATACTTTAAGCAAAAACCTCTGTGGCAGGCCGCCGTCAAAACCTGCCACGCACGGCACTTCTACCGAGTCCTGTAGTATTGTATTGTATGAAGCTGTATCTCTGTAAGGTGATGTATTTACCTGGGCACTCTCTCGTTTCCAGAATATACTTCAAGCAGGAATCTCTGTGGCAGGCCGCCGTCAAAACCTGCCACGCACGACACTTCTACCGAGTCCGATGTCTGATTCCAAAGGGTGCAATTGCGTGGTGCGTGTGGTTTACCTAAGAAATTGAAAGACATTTGTGTTTTTAGCTATGCATAGAATTTTCATAATATACATTTCAATGGATATGGAAACAATATTTATTTAAATTTCAATTAAAAAGATAAAAATTGTTTTGATTTTAGTACAAACTACGTTCGTAGCTATGACCGTAGCATTGTCTACGGCGTAGACTCTATGCTGTAGCAATAACGTAAGCAGATTATATTATTCGTTTTGAAAAGTTATAATCTATATCCATATTAATTTTATTAACAGAAAATTACAGAACTATAATACAATTAATGAAATATTATAACTATCTTAAGTCCTCAAAAATGAAAAATCTACAAATAGAAAAGACCCTGAGATTTTAAAAGTTAAATTATCAAGATATCGTTCTGAACTAATGGAAAAATCATTTTTACCAGCAGCAACCATTTGAAAGACGCAGGGCGTGACTTGTGTGCCAACTTCGTTTGCCGCCGCACAGGACAGCGTTCCATAGTCTAAGTCTGCTACTGGTGTGTACCTGTTGACAAAAGAACTGAATGAAATGACACAAAAAATATGTTTAATTCAACACCTCACGACAACCCAGTTAGCCTAGTTGACAGTGTGTCTGTTTGCTGCGCAGAGGGTCCAGGGGTCGAATTCAGTGATGAATTGAAATATATGTTCTGAGCCTGCGTGTAGGTATTTTAGTGGTTCTTTGTATATAATCTTCTCTTATTGCTATAATTATTGAAATATTTACTTGAGACTAGACGCGCTGCCATTGCTGGTATATCTATCAGCAGTGACATCTATCGTCTCCCCGGAGTTGTTGAACTTCCACTTGAAGACAGCCGCTGGTGGATCAGCTTCCACCTCGCAGATCATGATGACTGATTCTCCTCTTACTGAACTTTGCAATACTCACTTAAGACTAAACTAACTATTGCAATACTCACATAAGACTGAAATAACTAATGCAATACTCACATAAGACTGAACCAACTATTGCAATACTTACTTAAGACTTTACCAACTATTGCAATACTAACTTAAGATTGAACCAACTATTGCAATATCAACTTAAGATTGAACCAACTATTGCAATACTAACTTAAAACTGAACCAACTATTGCAATACTAACTTAAAACTGAACCAACTATTGCAATCTTATGAGTAGATTGCAATAGACGCATAGGACTGAACCAACTATTGAAATACTAACTTAAGACTAGACGCGCTGCCATTGCTGGTATATCTATCAGCAGTGACATCTATCGTCTCCCCGGAGTTGTTGAACTTCCACTTGAAGACAGCCGCTGGTGGATCAGCGTCCACCTCGCAAATGATGACGACTGACTCTCCCCTCGCCGCTCCCACTACTGCTACTCCTGCCGTTCGACAGGATGGAGCGTCTGTGGACAATAAATGAAAGTTACTATGAGAGGCAAGTCCTTTGATCTTGTGAGCTTAGCCTGTTCGGATCAGAACGGAATCCACCGAAAACCAACTGTGATACGGACACTTTCAAGTCTGAAGAGTCGAAAGGAAGACGAAACAGTGGTTAACAAAGAACTGATGCGTTTCGTGTTCTTCGACATTCATCAGAAAGACCATAAAGCTTGTCACGCTTATACATACATACATACATGTAATCACGCCTTAATCCCTAATGGGGCAGGCAGAGAGCGTAAACTACCTAAACAAACAAAGGTCGTTCCGCCACGTCTGTCAAAGGTTTGAGGGTTATTTAAGATAGATTTGTAGGTATATTGCTGTAGTGACAGGATATCAGCCCATCGCCTGAATTGCAATTTACTGAAACCCTCGAATCCCTTAGCTGGTTTATACAGCATGCCCGGGAGGAAATGCTGGCACATTCTATGTTTTTCTTTCGCTCCCAGTCCAACATGGAAGAAATTCACGCTTATACCTTAAACAATACCTCCTGGCAAACGGCGTACTGAAACATTTACTTATATCTTTTAATAAGTTGTTTCTTGGTTTATATTTATTATTTCTATTTGCTTATTAAAGGTAGCAGATGGACAAAAGTAACAGACAAAAATGTAGCCTTTGCATTAATAAGAAATAAGCTTCCATGCTGGACTGGGAGCGAAAGAAAAACATAGAATGTGCCAGTTGCATTTCCTCACGGGCATGCTGTATAAACCAGCTAAGGGATCCGAGGCTTTAATTATATTGCAATTTAGGTGATGGACTGATAACCTGTCACTACAGTAATATACCTACAAATCTATTTTAAATAACCCTCAAAACTTTGTCAAACGTGGCGGAACAACCTGTGTTTAGGTCGTTTGCGCTCTGCCTACCCCATTATGGATAAAGGCGTGATTATATCTATATATGTATAGGTAAACCTTTCAGTATGCCGTCTGTAAGGAGGGATTGAGCGCGGTATAGCATGGGAGTTTTGTGTTGTAATGGTTTAAGGGAAGTAACGATGAGGCTAGCCCAGTGACTCTTCTAAAACCACTCTGGTCACAATCAAAATGGTGGTTCTTTCAAATACACCCTAACCCTGGATTCTGGAATATATTTATGTAATAAAATGTTTAAAAGTACGCGCATCTAAGCAAATAGACGTTGTACAGTTTCTATTTACAAGTAAAAAAACACATCAACACAAACGAAAAAAAACAAAATATACCTTCTAATGAAAAAAAGCTAGCCCGGAACCAAACAATTTAGTCATGTTAGTCAAATTATCAGACTAATTCATTACAAAAAGCATACAAGATCCAAAACGATTATTACCACAATCATAGAAAAGTAAGATCGACAGATACAGGACGAGGGTCATGAATAAGCCCTGAATAAACACGTTTTCAGCTGACTAGGTGTATGAGAAGGTTGGACCCTATATTAATAGTAATGTAATGACTAATGTTCAGTGATCGTTGTAGGTAGGTAGTCTATATTTTATTTGCTGGAAGAAGTAACACAGAGCTACTACAACCACAAAATTTTGCATGATATTTTTTCTTCCTTGCTGGACTGGGAGCGAGAGAAAACCATAGAATATGCCAGTCGAATTTTCTCCCGGGTATGCTGTAAAAACCAGCTAAGGGGACCGAGGGTTTCAGTATAATGCAATTTAGTCGATGGGCTGACAACCTATCACTACAGCAATATACCTACAAATTTAGTCAAACTTGGCGGAATTACCTTTATTTAGGTCGTCCATTAGGGTTAAAGGCGTGATAATATGTAGGTATTTTTTTTTCTAAATTCAATTGCATATCTCTCCAACCACCAAATTATTTCTAATAGTCATTTTGAATAAAGATTGAAATTTTATTTTAAGTATATTTTGGTAAAAATGAGAAAATAGTACTGAACAGGCGGTTAATTAAAATTGCTGAGGTTTCCGCTGCCCTAGTTTTTCTGGTTATTTGATTATTCCAACAACATTTTTTATTCATTTCTCAAAAAGATCATCGTATTTCCCGAAACCGGTTAGTCCCTCAATTTACCTACATATTAAGTGGTCAGATCACAAACGCGATCAGATCAAAAAGGCCGACCCGGATCCTCATCCAAGAAAGGTCATGAATATGCGAAATGAAAAAGCCTGATCGCATTTCAAGCGTGGTGTTCCATTTTTGGAATCTATTCTATGTAATAATATTATCCTCGCCGTAACTGCCTCCGTGGTCTAGTGGCTAGTGCCATGGACTCCCGATCCGGAGGTCCTGGGTTCGATTCCCAGGGGGGTAAACACAAAGTAGATATTTGAGAATTTATTACTTTGTGTTTTTTTCCCCAGTTTGGGTAGGACATTGCAGGCTGAATCACCTGATTGTCCGAAAAGAAAAAGATTTCGTGCTTCGGAGGGCACGTTAAGTCATCGAACCCGGTCGCTGTCTTTGATAGTGGTCGTTACACAAAAACATGTCAGAGGCCTGATAGTTGTGCTACTAAGCGGTTTAAAAACTCTGACACCAGGGTTCATCGGGTCCATAGACTCGGTACCCACTCGACAGAAGAAGAAGATCCTTGCCGTGATTATGTAACCGCACTTCCTGGAATGGAGTGCGTAATTCTTAATTCAATAAAATGTAAAAAAACCTCTCATTGTAAAATTTTTGATATGTTCAAATAGTGTTGTTTGTGTAGTGTTTTTTCAAAATAAATAGATGTAAGATAAGTGTTAGGCTCGTATTTGTAAAGCTATCTCAAGATTGAGTGCAATATTAAGTATGGATTTGACAAGCCACTTTGTACTGAAATGACATTTCTGATACGAACTCAAACTGGCTGTCAATCTCAAGTGCGGATTTTATTACGGGCCTAAGAGTGTTTTCTTCCATGCTGGACTGGAAGTAAGAGAAAAAAATAGAATGTAGTAGCTGCATCTCCCCCCGAGCATGCTGTAAAAACCAGCTATGGGATCTGAGGGTTTCATTATATTGTAATTAAGGCGATGGGCTGACAACCTGTCACTACAGCAATATACGTAAAGTTTATCTTAAATGACCTTAGAAACTTTGTCAGACGTGGCGGAACGACCTTAGTTTGAGTCTTTGACGCTCTGCCTACCCCATTAGGGATAAAAGCGTGATTATATGATATATAAGTAAGTGTAAGAGGGCAGTGTCCCACAAACTGATAGGGGTTGCTCAGGCAACGACACCGTACAATTTTTACTTGGATTTTTTTGCGGAGAGTATTTAATTTTCCATACATATTGTCTGCATGAGATGGACATTTTGTATGGAAAAGCAAAAAGAAAATCACTTTCTGAAACAATTTGGTGAATGTTATTCAGTATGGTTGACTGAGCAGCCCTAATCAGTTTGTGGGGCGCTGTCCCTTACATCCGTTATACGTATAATGGCCAGTAAGGCCCTTATTTATAATCAGAACTTGAGAATAACAGCTAGTTTAATTTTCGAATCGGAAATGTATTTTCGGTACAATGTGGCTTGTCAAATTCGTACTTCATATTGCTCTCAATCTTGAGATTGCTTTGTAAGGCCCGTATTTATAATCAGCACTTGACTTTGAGTTCGTATCAGAAATGTCATTTCATTACAAAATTGCCTGTCAAATTCATACTTAATATCGCTCTCGATCTTGAAATCGCTTTAGAAATACGAAATTGAGTGTGTATGTTTCAATGAAATAGAACATTTTTTTTTCAATTGTTTTCTTCCATGCTGGACTGGGCGAGATAGAAAAACATAGAATGTTCCAGCTGCCCTTCTTCCCGGGCATGCTGTAGAAGTCAGCATAAGGGACTCGAGGGTTACAGTGTATTGTTATTTAGGCGATGGGCTGACAACCTGTCACTATAGCAATACAATTACAATCTAATATTGCCCTCAATTTTTGTCAGACGTGGCGGAAGCGCCTTTTATGAGGCGTTAAACGCTCTGCCTACCCCGTAAGGGATAAAGGCGTGATTTTATGTATGTATGTATGTATGTTTTGATGCTCCCTTGCGTTCATCAGCGATAGCAGTGTATTTTCAGTGAATAGTAAAGTTCTGAGATTGAGAGCCCGATGGTGTAGTGGATAGGGCCGCTTCGAGGCATAATGTAAACTGAACAACTTTAACCTGGAATTTCTTTCAGGAAGTGACAAATATTTTTTTCACTTGAAAGAAATTCCCAGTAAGTGGGCTATACGTGGTGATAGCATCCCGACACTGAACTCGTTGACTGAGCAACCCCTATCACTTTTTGGGATGCTATCACCAGGTATAGCCTTGACTTCAAAAATCGCCACCCTGATCACATAGAGCCTCATAGATTGGTATAATCAACGACACATGTGCGAACTCGGACTTTCGGCACGTCTCACGCCTGATCGAGTTTAAGGGTTCCGTCGCCGGGTCTTATAAGATGGCAGGGTATAGGATTTTAATGAAAACTGGCAAATACTTTTCAAGAATATGACGTAATGATTTGAGTGGATGATGCTCGTGTGATTCTGAGTCAAAATAGTATCACCTAACGACTTGCGGAGACAGTAAGTAATTAATTACTAACTGCCTCCGTGGTCTAGTGGTCTGAGTCCTTGGGATCCGGAAGTCCTAGATTTGACTCCAAGGGGAAAAAACACAAAGATTCTGCCTAGTACGGTTAAGATTATGCATGTTTAATCACCTGATTGTTTGATTGTTTGTAAGAAAGCAGATTCCGTGCTTGGAGGGCACGTCAAGCCGTCGCCACCGGTTTCGGTCGCTGTCCTTGATAGTTGTCGCTAAACAGACTATGTCAGCGGCATATCAGCTGTAACTAATAGACGGTTCAAAAACTCAGACACTATGGTCCATCAGGTCGATTGACTAGCAACCCACAGGACAGAAGAAGACAGGATTACCTCAGGAAACCGGCAGCAGTATTCTGACTTCCGTACAACCGCATCTAATCGAATCTGAAATGTTCCATTATTGGGTCTTACGGGCGCGGATTGAGGATTTCAAACAACGTTTTAATGGGTACCGAAAAGAACTGGAGAAAATTGTGTTATTACTGCAAATAAAGGAGGAAAAAAATGGATAACGGGTTAAAAAACAACTATGGCTCGTATTTATAAAGCGATCTCAAGATTGAGAACAATATTAACTATGGATTTGACAGGACCGTTTGTATTAAAATGACATTTTTGATACAAACTCGAACTCGCTGTCACTTATGAGATTTGATTATAAATACGGCCCTATGAGTATTTTATGCTGAAAACTGATTGATCATTCCAAGCTAATTGATACTTCAAAATTTTCAAAGATCTTTCATTAATAAATATTAAACATATTCATTGTAATATGTTTGTTAAATTTTTAATTTATATATTTAATTGCAATGTGTTTGTCATATGGGTGAATGCCTGATGTAAAGAGAATTTAAATTACACATTTCAAAAATAGCATAGGAATACACAGGAATAGTCTATTTTTTTATATAAAACACTATGTATTTTAAATGTTGCCAAAATATTTAAACACAAACACAAAACTACGCACAACACGCCGATGTTAAGACCACTTTAGAATATCACGTAAAATGTATCAACTGAAAGCATTCGATAAAATAATACCTGAGGGAAAAATATTCCAAAACAAACACGAGAATTAAATTCGAAAGCCAACATTGACTTTCAACTACATATTCAAAATGAATGGTTTCATCGGAATTATTGAAAAATGGCTTTATTGAAAAATTATAATTACCTACCCATGTAAAAATAATAACTATATTTTCACGTAAATTATATAATTATTATTTTCTACAGGCCAAACGCATTTCCGTTCAAATAATGCTAGATTTGGTTACAGTGCTAAGACTAAATTTATTTCTTACCGTAATAAAAGTCCTAAGATCCCCTCGTTTTTACTACAGAGGTCAGGAATAAGCATATTGTCCTTTTATATTTCTCTCGTTCATCTTAATTTAAGTTATATACATACATATAGTCACGCCTCCATCCCTTGTGGCCTTGCCAGAGCGTGAATGACCTAAACAAAGGTCGTTCCACTACGACTTACAAAGTTTTGAGGGTTATTTAAGATAGATTTGAGCGTATATTGCTGTAGTGACATGTTTTCATCCCATCGCCTAAATTGCAATATACAGAAATCTTTGGATCCCTTGGCTGGTTTTTACAGCATGTCCGGGAGGAAATGCAGCTGGCACATTCTATGTTTTTCTCTCGCTCCCAGTCCAGCAAGGAAGAATAATTAATTTAATTTATTTTCATCAATTCTTACTGATAATTAATAAATGTCATGCATATACGTACATACAAATTGAATTGGAAAGCATTTTCTCAAAATACTTACTACTTTACGAGTTATGATGCTTTAAATTCGTTAAAGGGATTTGTTTCTATATATTGCAATTTACGGGCTGACAATCTGTCACTATAGCAATATAAATTTAAATCTATCTTAAAGAACCCTCAAAACTTGTCAGACGTAGCGGAACGACCTTTGTTTTTGCCTACCCCATTAGGGATAAAGGCGTGATTATATATTTGTATGTGAATTCGTTAAATTCGTCGACGTCACATGACATTAGCACCATACTACTTCCATCTAAACGTCGTTTTGAAGAGAGAAATAGACTAGCTTTATAATGGTGTATTTTGGTTATATTTTTATCAATTTAATTTCAATTTTCACTTCTGTTATTATAAAATTCGTTTTTTTTAAATAACCAGGCCAATAACTAGGTCAGACACCGAAAATATTGTATATGCATAGACTCTATTATCCAAATATTCTTGTAATTCTAGATACTATTAGCTAATGGCGTCAGGTTTAAGTCAATTCCGCTCTGTTAACCCCATGATTTTTCGTGTGTATGTATTAGCATATGAGTTTTACTTTTCACTACCAGTCTAGCCCTTACAAAACGAAAGGTATAAGCTACTAATAAAGATTTATTCCTTATTCGTAGGGTATAAGTACATATTAAATTCCTCTGTACGTTTAAAATCAGAAAAGTTACTTCTGCAAGTTTAAAATCAGAAAAGTAGTCAATAACCCCATACTACGATTGTCCCTTTCGCTACTTACTTGAGTCAACGCTTGAATTGAAAGTTCCATTAACAATGACCCCTACCTATCCTCAAGAGACTACTTGTTCTAAGATGTGAAGACGTATAAATGTTATTTTTATTTCAATTTCAGATTTTCTCTTTGAAATTTCAGAGAAGAAAGAGATCCAGCTGATGACCTATAAGTATTACCTATAACTTCCATGCTTGACTGTAAGTGATAGAAAAACATATAATGTGCCAGCTGCATCTCCACAGCATGGCCCGGGAGGCATGCTGTAAAAACCAGCTAAGAGATTCTTAGGTTTCAGTGTATTGCTAATTTGGCGATGGGCTGACAACTCGTCACTATAGCAATATAATACTTATATCATCTGTAATAACCCTCAAAACTTGTCAGACGCGGCGGAATGATATATGTTAAGGTCGTTTTTGTTATGCCTGCCACATTTGGGATAAAGGCTTAATATTATGTATGTATTTACCTATATTTTATTAACAGACTAGGTGACAGAAAAATATTTACTATAGCAACTGCTTCTGTTCCCGGGCATACTGTTAAAATAAATAAAGGAATCCGAGAGGAAGGTGTTGAAGCCATGGACTTGTCTGAACATTATTACACTATTGTATCTGAAATACCTACATAACACAAATTGACAAAATCGTTGACACTCTGCCTGACTGCTTTCCTTGCAGAGGATGATGGCAGATGAGCAGGTACATTTTAAGATATGCAACCATTGCCCGTAATGTCTTAGAATATTGTTCAAATCAGCGGTACGTCCGTTTCCGGTTGCGATTTTAGATAATCATAATATGAATACCATAAAAAGAGTTTTACTTCCAGATATTTTTAACATACTTATTATATGAACAAGAATATTTTAAAATTTGCCGGGAGGAATCACCTTAAGTAAATTTTATTAAATATCATAGTCATTAGTATACTTATGTTTAGGTAGAGCTGCAGCAAACTTATAAAGCTTCTATATATTATAGATCCTGTTATGAGGTCGTGTGTAGGAACGTATTTCCAATTAATCTATCCGTCCGAACCTCGCATGTCAACGCTCATTTGCTGAGGATAGTTTCCATCGATATCACTCTACGTGATTCGATAGTTCTGTTTATAAATAGATTGAGTGACTTTTTCCTTGTGACCAATATGTAGCCAACAAATAACTTTGCCCTAGCAACATTGGTTTGTCAATTTACAGATCAGCTGATCGACAGTTTAGTGATCGCATTTTTTTTTTCATATGATATCTAACTGATTTGAGAAGTCGCTACCGCTCCGTAGCTTTTACTCTTCTGTGATCTATCCTTATCTATATTATTTATTTAGGTATTGGGAGGTTCTTTGTAAACATAAAATCAGCAAACACATTGTGGTACTTGGTGTGATTCTAACCAAGACTTCCCCGCTCAGGAGGCGGGAGCACTATCCACTACAATATCGGGCTTTGGGTGCAAAATAGTACGTATTCCATTAAAAACTAAATGAATGAACTTTTCTATCCGTATTATATTCAGAACATCGCTACTCATGTCGTGATCGAAAACTTCACATGTACTCGTTATCGTTGTCTTGTCTCAAGCAAATTGAAACTTGCATGTCTAGGACCAATACAGACAGAACTGAAGCAAAACTGAAGGACTGTTAGTTAAATTGATGGATCGATACTCGATACGATGCAAGCAAACTTCTAAACAATCTAAACATTTTCTTGGCCTTTGTGCAACTACCTTCGTCTTCCTTTGAAGTTTGGGTAACAACTTTGTAGCAAAACACGAGAGCTGAACCAGACTGAAATGTTTCAAAGAATACGAAGTGTGTATGTGTGTTGTGTACCCAGAGTTATCAAAGACACAGTAGAAGAAAGAGTAAAACTTCTACATAGATCATAGATACTGAAAAGCTTGCTACCTATTTTGATAACTGGTTGTTTTACAAACCCTCGCGAAAAAGAAACTATGAATCACTATGAGTATCTTTATCCGCCATATCATATGACGGATCTAATAGGCTTGCTATAACAATAAAAATATCATATGACGGCAGATAAAAATGACAGATAATGCATAAAACCACTGACTATAGATCAAAAACCGGAGAGAATTGATGTCGTGTTCTTTTCCTGTGTATTTCGTCCGAAAGTGACATATTGATTTTAATTTTAGGTTTAGCCAGTAGATTCTGAATTAAGCCCATTATAACAAGTTTCTTTTGCAACAGATATGAAAACTTACTGTTTCTTACTTTCTCTATGTCAAAAGGGTGCTTGAAAGTACGTCAACCTCGATGACACATTGACCTATAAGTTTTTTCAATCAATAACAAACTTCTAGGTGTTTTATCGGTAAACAAAACACTGTTCAAGAATTTGTAGACAATATTTTCACATCATTAGTCTATGCTGGACTGGGACCGAGAGAAGAACATAGAATGTGTCAGATGCATTTCCTCCCGGCCACGCTGTAAAAACCCATCTGAGGCATGCAAGGGTATCTGTATATTGCAATTTAAGCGATAGGATGAGAACCTGTCACTATACAGCATTATACCTACATATCTATCTTAAATAACCCTCAAAAGCTTGTCATAATGTGGCGGAACAACCTTTGTTTAGGTCATTTACGCTCTGCCTACCCCATTATGGATAAAGGCGTGACTATATGTATGTTTGTATTTTTTCTCACTAAGTGTGATGATGAGAACCCGATGGTGTAGTGGATAGGGTGGGTCGCTGCCTCCTGAGCAGGGAGGTCGTGGTTCGAATTCCACCACGTACCAATGTGTCTTTCGGTTTTCGAATTTCATATGTACGTTTATTCGGCGCTTTTTCCGTGCTTCGGAAGGCACGCTAAGCCGTTGGTCCCGGTTTAATACACGTACGTATATATTAGTCGTTAAGCCATGTCAGAGGCCACTGCTAAGCATTTGAAAACTCTGACCTAATCTAGGATTTGGTCTGGATTCCCTTCTGGTCAGATGGCTCTGTGTAAAAACCAGTTCCCTCGTTAAATACCCTAGATTAGGTAGCCGACCCCGTGAGATACGGGATAAGGCTAGGGAGATGATGTGTGGTGATGGCAGAAATGTACGATACAGGTAGGCACTTTAAAAATCTAAATGATATAAGATTTACTCAATTACTTTTTCCCGCAATCCTAATTATTTTCTGGGAGTAAAAAGTTGCCTGTATCTGATTCCAGCAAACTTTCTGTTTTTTTTTACCAAACCCGTTCTAAGGCTCGTATTTATAAAGCGATCTCAATATTGAGAGCAATGTTAAGTATGGATTTGACAGGTCAAAAATTATATTTTTGATACGAGCTCAAAGTAGCTGTCAGTCTCAAGTGTTGTTTATCAACACGGGCCTAAGACAACTAACAGAGATACACTTTCGCATTTACAATATTAGTATATGGATTATGATTATGATAATGGTTACCAACAGAACAAGAAAAGCACTTACTCAGAAGTATCTGTACTGTACTGAAGTTATAACATTTTACTTGTTGTTTAGTTTAGTGTGGGTGGTTAAGGATCATGATTATACTCTGGTTCAATTCCAGGGCGTGGGTTACGGTGAGGTTACGAAAATAATACATACATATAATCACGCCTTTATCCTCAATGTGGTAAGCAGAGCGTAAGCGACCTAAAAAAGGTCGTCGCGCCATGTCCGACTAAAGGTTTTTGAGACTTATTTAAGATAGATACATAAATACATACATACATATAATCACGCCTTTATCCGTAATGTGGTAGGCAGAGCGTAAGTGACCTAAAAATGGTCGTCGCGCCACGTCCGACTAAGTTTTGAGGGTAATTTAGGACAGATTTGTAGGCATATTGTAGTGACAGGTTGTCAGCCCTCAGCCCATCGCCTAAATTACAATATACTGAAACCCTCGAATCCCTTAGCTGGTTTTTACAGCATGCGGGGGTAAAATGCAGGTGGCACATTCTATGTTTTTCTATTGCTCCCAGTCCAGCATGAAAAATAACAACTTTGATTAATAACATGTTCATGGCTGTTAAGGTGCCTTCACAATAAACTTACGTGGCGTACGTGACGTTTGCTGACGGCCATAATGGGAAAACAATTTTCTTAGAAAATTGATGGAAAATTCATGTTTTAATATACATATAGATTAATAAATGAATGAATGCTTGTAAAAGGAATCTAGACGGAAAGTTGGAATAGATTTATAGGAATATTCTTGTAGTGACAGGTTGTCAGCCCATAAATTGTAAATTTTTTTAACTCAGTAAATAACAATTTTAAAATTAATCGTTATGTCAATAATGTAAATAATTATAAATTATGCCTAAAACAAAATCAATTCCGGGCATAATTTGTATGGGTATGGGATAAGATAAAAAGCCTATGTCTTCGGCGAGGGGCAACTGCTCCATCACAGCTGCGCGTCCCTCGTGTTGGCACCACCAGATCAACACGTTATATTGTCAACGTCATTGTGCAAAATGGAACAGTAATGAGCCACCAGTAGCCCACCGGAGAGCCCGATGGTGTAGTGGGTAGGGCCGCTGCCTCCTGAGCGGGAGGTCGTGGTTCGCATCCCACCACGTACCAATGTGTTTTTCGGTTTTCGAATTTCATATGTACGTTTAATTGGTGCTTTTTCCGTGCTTCGGATGGCACGTTAAGCCGTTGGTCCCGGTTAGTATCGTTTAATACCGTAGATATTAGTCGTTAAGCCCTATCAGAGGCCAGTGTTAAGCATTGGCGGCTTGAAAAACTCTGACCTAATCTACGATTGGGTCTGGTTTCCCTTCTGGGTTGCGAAGGTCAGATGGCAGTCGCTCTGTGTAAAAACCAGTACCCTCGTTCAATCCCCTAGATTAGGAAGCCGACCCCGTGAGATACGGGATAAGGCTAGGGAGATGATGAATGAGCCACCAGTAAAAGTTTCCGCCGCAAAGCAAACGTGTCCAGGCCCACCATGCCCGACACAAATAAAGACGGACATAGGTAGGGATAGTAGCCTAGTTGCTTTTTATACAACCACCGACTGAACCTACGCTGTATCCTCTCAATTTTCAATATATGATTGAATAATAATGTGGTCTCATGTGGATCCCACACAATCGCCCCAAATTCAAGTTTGCTTCGCACGTAGGCGTTGTATAGGACTTTAGCTGACCTCACATCGCTAAATTGGGAAGAAATTCGCATTATAAACCCGAACATCTTGTTGGCTGCTTTGCAGGTGGTTAGAATATGCGAATCGAAGTTCAATTTGCTGTCCAACTTATTACCAAGGTCGCGTATTTCGTCAACTCGCATCAAGGGAGCATCAGGGAGATTATAAGTAGCTATCAGGGGCTGGAGGGAACGCGTAAAAGTGATAAGCTTGCACTCCTCTGAATTAAAAGGCAAACGATTAGCTTCATATATCACAAGCATAATCAAATTAATTTTTGCCGCACGAAAAAAAGACCCTATCTAGCTCTATCTGCATTAAAACCTATCAATTTTATTAAAAGAAGAAAAGGCCATTGAATTAGCATACCTATAATATCAGCAAAATAGTCATCATCTCCCTAGCCTTATCCCGTATCTCACGGGGCTGGCTACCTAATTTAGGTGATTGAACGAGGGTTCTGGTTTTTATACAGAGCGACTGCCATCTGACCAGAAGGGAAACCAGACCCAATCCTAGATTAAGTCAGAGTTTTCAAGCCGCCCATGCTTAGCACTGACCTCTGACATGGCTAAACGACTAATATCTACGGTATTAAACGATATTAACCGGAACCAACGTCTTAACGTAAATAGTGCCTATTACATAAAAAAAAATATAAATAAACTTTCCCATTTATATATTCAGAACATCGCTACTCATGTCATGATCGAAAACTTCACAGGTACTCGTTATCGTTGTCTTGTCTCAAGCAAATTGAAACTTGCATGTCTAGGACCAATACAGACAGAACTGAAGCAAAACTGAAGGACTGTTAGTTAAATTGATGGATCGATACTTGATACGATGCAAGCAAACTTCTAAACAATCTAAACATTTTCTTGGCCTTTGTGCAACTACCTTCGTCTTCCTTTGAAGTTTGGGTAACAACTTCCGGCACGTCTGACAAAGTTTTGAGAGTTATTTAAGATAGATTTGTAGGAATATTGCTGTAGTGACAGGTTGTCAGCCCATCGCCTAAATTGCAATATACTAAAACCCTCGGATCCCTTAATCATGGCCCTGATCGCTCAATCATGCCCTTCTTATGGAACGTATTTCCTCCCTGCTGGTGTTTGCGCTGTATTAATATCTCTCTGTGACCGTACTATTATCTGCGTACCCAACAATACCTGGCTAATGAAGGTCATTGATGTGCAGCAGGAACAGAGTTGTAGAGAGAGCAGACCCCTGAGAAACTCCGGCATTAATAGCCATCAAGTCAGGGGAGCAGCCGTCAACGCCTACTCTGATCGACCTTACACTCAGGAAGTCAGAAATCAAGTTACAAAAATATGCTGAGATGCCATACGCAGGAAGTTTGTTTAACAGACTTGCGTGCTAAACCATGTCGAAGGCCTTCGAAATGTCAAGTAAGACGGCGACTACTTCACCTTGTTTCTCGAAGGCGTCACCCCAGCAATGCGTGACATACACCAGAAGTTAAATAACATACATACATATAGTCACGCCTCCATCCCTAATGGGGTAGGCAGAGCATAAACGACCCAATCCAAGGTCGCTCCGCCACGTCTGACAAATTTTGAGGGTTATTTAAGAAAGATTTCTAGGTATATTGCTGTAGTGACAAGTTGTCAGCCCATCGCCTAAATTTCGATATACTGAAACCCTCAGATCCCTTAGCTGGCACATTCTATGTTTTTGTCTCCCTCCCAGTCCAGCATGGAAGAAAGTTAAATAAAATAAAGTTTAATAAAATTATATTAAAGTAATTTATTTTGATTGTAATGGATAGATAGGAAAGCTGGCAGACTTTTAACAAAATTCCTATACAAAACATTGAATACCTGTAACCTGCCAGTATCAATTATTAAAAACCGCTCACAAAAATAAACAGCCACGAAAACCTTATCGGACAAATTGGTCACATTGGCTGTTTTACCACTAGACTGCACGTCCACGGCACGGCATGGGCAAGCTGACGATATCTTCACAATAACGTGGTCGTAACTCTGTTTTTCCACTTTGACGGTAATGTCGTCAACGATATCGTCCACCTTGTTCCACTCTGAGCGTACACACACACGCGCATGCTACGTAAATGTACAAACTGCATGTGTTTGTAATAAATACAAACACATGCAGTTTGGCAGGCCGGTGACGATACCCGTGGGAATCAATGCCGTGCTGGCAAGTGAAAAAGCATGCCATATAATTTCATTCTCATACATTATCTCTTCTATGATACCGTCGTGAATATCGTGCCGTCGCCGTCACGAAAAACACCCATTGGCCAGTGTCACAACTGATTATATACGACTTTTATTAGCTTTTTGTCGCGCGAGCATTGGGCATGGCGGGCGCGCGTCCGCGTCATTTGTCGAAAAGGTAATTTCGCGTGAAATTGCGTGCGTGTAAAAGGCGTTTGTCCACAGCCTGCGATATCATCCGGTAGCGACAAGATTCGATCTCTTGTACTGCTGCAGCAAAAATAATTTTGATGCACGTTTTGTAACTTTGTCGAACGGGTAATTTTGCGTGAAATTGCGTGCGTGTATAAGGCGTTTGTCCACAGCCTGTGATCTGTGCCAGTAGCGATAAGATTTGATCGAAAATGTTTATGTTGCAAAGTGTAGGTCGTTTTGCGACTTTAACAAATGCACTGTTTTCCCTCTCGTATTACTCGAATGTAAGGTGCAGCGACAGCGAGTGTCTCGTCAAGCCTTTACTTGACTGTCTGTATCAGTGTCATAACATAATAGCTCTCTCGGGTAGAAAAGCATCTAACTTAGTGAGATTTTCACAGTCAAGCCGTTTAACCAGGCATAACTATCGTAATGCTCTTTATGTGTAGAAGCATGTAATTTGGTGTATCTTATAGCTCACTGTGGGTAGAAGCTCTTATACACAGCCTACAGAAAGTGAAGTATTTTACAGCTCTTTGTGGGTAAAAGTCTGTAACTCGGTGAGGTATTCACAGTCAAACCGAGTGCGATGAATCCGAGAATAACCTCAAAAGTTTGTCAGACGTGGTGGAACGACCTTTGTTTAGGTCGTTTACGCTCTGCCTACCCCATTAGGGATAAAGGCGTGATTATTATGAATGTAACTGCCTCCGTGGTCTAGTGGCTAGTGTCATGGACTCCTGATCCGGAGGTCCTGGGTTCGATTCCGAGGGGGGAAACACAAAGTTTATATTTGAGAATTTATCACTTTGTGAATTTTTCCCCAGTTTGGTTAGGACATTGCAGGCTGAATCACCTGATTGTCCGCAAAAGAAAAAGATTTCGTGCTTCGGAGGGCACATTAAGCCGTCGGTCCCGGTCGCTGTCTTTGATAGTGGTCGTTACTCAAACCATGTCAGAGGCCTGGTAGTTGTGCTACTGGGCAGTTTAAAAACTCTGACACCAGGGTTCATCGGGTCGATAGACTCGATACCCACTAGACAGAAGAAGATTATGAATGTATGATTTAGAGCCCCGGTGGTAAGAAGATGTATCGTACAGCTCTCCATGGATGGAAGCCTATATCTCGGCGAGATATTCATTTAAATCGAGAATGACCGCCAGGGCTGAGATTGCTTAACAAGGGCGTATCTTATAGCTCTTCCTATACCTCGTTGAGATATTAAATAGTATCGTTAAGCTCTCTGTGGGCTAAAACCTGTAACTCGGTGAGATATTCACAGTCGAGCCGAGTGCGATGAATGCCAGAATAACCGCCAAGGCTGATTGTACACGTGTTCTTTAATGATTCAATTTGAAGGAGCGCTTTCTCTTTCAAACAAATAGGGATTATTAAGCATGCTGTGGGGTATCACCGTGTTTTACTGATGTATATTCTTTCTGTAGGTAAGACTTAGGTACTCTATTCTAAATTGATAGCGGTAAACATATAAAGAGAAAAAGCGACTTATCTTTTTAGCTAACCAGGGCCTTTTCAAGGCAAGAGTGAAAAAGCATTATCTAGGCAAACATGCTCCATCATCGACTGTATTATCACTTTCCATCAGGTGAGATGGCAGACAAATGGTTTGCCATTTTAACACTAAACGATAACATTTTTATAATTAAAACACATCGGCTTAATGTTTTCTATTTAAAGGAGGGTTAGCCCTCGACGTTTCGATCCAACACGAGGATCTTTATCAGGAGAGTAACTATCCTATAAATAAGACGATCAGTTTTCATTATTTTAAATGGTTTGAAAAAAACGATATGAACGATATGTACTAAAGAGCATGTATAAGGATCAGACTTATGAAATGTGAATTTCATAAGTCTGATGAAGTCGCGACTTCACTTGTTACTCTCCTTTCCTCCTTAAAAAACCAAGGCACGTTTATGCAGACCTAACTATTTAGTAATGCAGAAATATTTTTATGGTCTAAAATATCCATACAACATAGTCCTCCTAAGCATGGTAAACTTACAACTTTACTCGCGTCCTCACATAAAACTTTAGCAAGCTTGCACTAAAAGCAACATACAAAGTAATTTCACAAACCAAGTCGCTACTTTCCTTACAACGCGGTGATACATACATACATACATAATCACGCCTTCATCCCTAATGGGATAGGCAGAGCGTAAACGACCTAAGCAAAGGTCGTTCCGCCACGTCTGACAAAGTTTTGAGGGTTTTTTAAAATATTGTTGTAGGTATATTGCTGTAGTGAGACGTTGTCAGCCCATCGCCTAAATTGCAATATACTGAAACCCTCGGATCCCTAAGCTGATTTTTACAGCATGCCTGGGAGGAAGTGCAGCTGGCACATTCTATATTTTTCTCTCGCTCCCAGTCCACCATGGAAGATAGAGACAGCATGGAACGAGGTGATGAGTACGTTAAAAATATAAGTAAAGCCTCTATCGAAATTCTATTACACCAATTTTCATCATCGACTGGGACTGGTTTACCTTTTCATTCTTAATCCTCCGAAATTCCCTTTAGTTGCTGTTTTTTTGTAAATAATTTTTCCGTGGTCTAGCGGTCTGAGCTATGGGCTCACGATCCGTAGACCCCGGGTTCGATTCCCTTAATGACTTTGTGCTTTTGTTTTTAGTTCGGTTAGGATATTGCAGGCTGATCACCTGATTGTCCGAAAAATAAGTTGATCCATGCTGTCGGATGGGCATGTAAATAGTCGGTCCTCCGCCTGATTTCTCTCTCGTCATGTCAGTCAATATGTCCCATTACAATAAGAGATTAAATCGAGAGTACACCTGTGTGTAGAGGAAACACTTGGGAACTAAAAACTAGTCCTGCGCAGTTAGCCGATCTCTGGGAGATTGGCCGCCATCACCGAAAATCGGTGGTACGGCTATTATTCGTATAAATTTTGTGAGTAGACATAGATAAAAATGGAGTGAGTGATGGAGATATCCTACCGTAGCCTTTTTTTTTTTTTTAATGTATATAGGCGAGCATTTGTCCGCCATCTCACCTGGTGGAAAGTGACGATGCGGACTATGTTGAAGCATACTCACCTATGTAGTGCCTATTCACTCTCGCCTTGAAAAGGCCCAGGTTATATTGTTCCGGAAACAGATCCGCCGGCAGGGAGTTCCACTAATTAGCCGTTCGCATTAAGAATGTCTTATCCACAGTCAAGTCAATTATTCAATTTCCAGGCGTAGACTTTAGATTTAAATATCATACCAGAAATCTGACTTTATTAATTACAGACCACTGAGTCTAAAGTAAAGATCTCGTAAAGGTGGTTTTGTTCTGCTACGTATTTGGTGAGTATCCGATTCGTGTCCATTAAATTTCCATAGAACGGATATGGATGGGTGCGCAAGCTGTCATACATTTACTAGGAAGGCCAATTCGGATCAGAAAATATTCGGATACGGATTTGGACCGCTGCAAAAGCGCCCTAATCAGAAAAAATATAAGGATAATAATCTATTTAAGAATAATAAAAAATCTTGCCTCAGCTGCGGCGGCAATAATAGCTCATCAGCCAAAATGAGCCTCGGCTCACAAATAACAACTTCATTATAAAACAATTTATCTTCGGGAACAGCGACGCTACCACACCCGCGGTAGGGAATGCAAAACCGGGCTAATGGGGACAGATATTTCAGGATACCGGTGTTTTTATGCTGAACAGGGGGCCAGACAAAAACATAGAATGTGCCAGCTGCATTACCTCCCGGGCATGCTGTAAAAACCAGCTAAGGGATCCGACAACCTGTCACTACAGTAATACACATACAAATCTATCTTAAATAACCCTGAAAACTTTGTCAGACGTGGCGGATCGACCTTTGTTTAAGTTTATGCTCTGCCTACCCCATTAGGGATAAAGGCGTGATTATATGTATGTATGTAACATAAAACAATTTATCTTCGGGAACAGCGACGCTACCACACCCGCGGTAGAAAATGCAAAACCTGGCTAATGGGGACAGATATTTCAGGATACCGGTGTTTTTATGCTGAACAGGGGGCCAGAGAAAAACATAGAATATGCCAGCTGCATTTCCTCCCGGGCATGCTGTAAAAACCAGCTAAGGGATCCGACAACCCGTCACTACAGTAATATACCAGGCCACTCAGAAAGTATTGCGATAAATAGTTTTTGTATATGGCAGACTGGCCGGTTAGAATCTTTTTTGAAAATATGATTACTTGTAAGTAAAAATATGTGTGTTCCATTTTCAAAATTTCCCTCCACATTTTTTGCGAGCCAATTCAAAGTATCGTGTCTTACTGAAAAATGGATCTGCGCCGGGAACATTTTAAAGCTATGATTTTTTACGATTTCAAGTGTCGCCTGAAATCGGATGAATCGTTCGATAGACTTCAAATGGCATTTATGGATGAAAGCCCTTCCACGGCAACCGTGTATCGTTGGTATAACGAATTTAGGCGCGGTCGACCAACCTTGGGGGATGAAGAAAGAAGCGGTCGCCCTTTGACGGCTATTACGGAAGAAAACGTGCTAACAGTGAAAAATTTAATCCAAGATAATAGGCGAATTACATATCAGGAGATTCAGCACATATTAAAGATTGGATCGGGAAGCGTTCACGAGATTCTACACGGGCATCTTCGCGTGAGGAGGATAGTATCGCACTGGGTGCCGCACTACCTCACCGACGCTCAGAAGCAGGCCCGGGTGGAATGGTGCCGTGATATGCTGAACAAATTTGAAGCAGGCTCGTCTCGGCGTGTTTACGACATCGTAATAGGTGATGAGTCCTGGATTTATCAATACGATCCAGAAACCAAGCGCCAGTCGACAGTTTGGGTGTTTCAAAATGAACCAACGCCTACCAAAGTGAAGCGATCTCGAAGCGGGGGGAAGATTTTGATCGCCAGCTTTTTTAATTTGACTGGCCACTTGGCCTCAATTCCCTTACGAGATCAAAGAAGCATTAACGCCGAATGGTATACTACCAAATGTTTACCAGAAGTTTTTTCTGTTGTGAGCAACAAGCGACCAAACACAGGGCTCCGCGGACTACTGCTCCACCACGACAATGCGCCTGCACACACCGCGCTCAAAACGAGGGACTTCCTGGACAGCACACCAGTCAAACTCCTGGGTCACCCTCCTTACAGCCCTGATCTAGCACCGTGTGACTTCTTTTTATTTCCAAAAATAAAAAATCAGCTCAAGGGTATACAATTTTCGTCGCCGGAAGATGCGCTGGCTGCGTTCGAGCAGGCTGTAAACGAGGTGTCTACGGCGGACTGGAAAAAGTGTTTTGAAAACTGGTTCAGACGCATGAATCTTTGTATAGAGGCTGGTGGAGAGTACTTTGAAAAGATTTAATAAAAATATATGTACCTGTAGAACAATTTTTTTTAGTGTCGCAAAACTTTCTGAGTGTCCCACGTACATAAAGTCATCAAATCTATCTTAAATAACCCTGATAACTTTGTCAGATGTGGCGGGACGACCTTTGTTTAAGTTTATGCTCTGCCTACCCCATTAGGGATAAAGGCGTGATTTTATGTATGTTTGTATTAAAAAACAATTTATCTTCGGGAACAGCGACGCTACCACACCCGCGGTAGGGAATGCAAAACCGGGCTAATAGGGACAGATATTTCAGGGTACCGGTTTTATGTGCTGAACAGGGGGCCAGAGAAAAACATAGAATGTGCCAGCTGCATTTCCTCCCGGGCATGCTGTAAAAACCAGCTAAGGGATCCGACAACCTGTCACTACAGTGATACACATACAAATCTATCTTAAATAACCCTGAAAACTTTGTCAGACGTGGCGGATCGAAATTTGTTTAGGTTTACGATCTGCCTGCCCCATTAGGGATAAAGGCGTGATTTTATGTATGTTTGTATTAAAAAACAATTTATCGTCGGGAACAGCGACGCTACCACACCCGCGGTAGGGAATGCAGAACTGGGCTAATGGGGACAGATATTTCAGGGACCGGTTTTTTTATGATGAAATCAGTTAGAGACAAACATAGAATGTGCAAGCTGCATTTCCTCTCAGGCATACTGTAAAACCAGCTAAGGGATCCGACGGTTTCAGCATAGTGCAATTTTGGCGATCGGCTGACAACCTGCTACTACAGCAATATAACCCTCAAAACTTGTCAGACATGGTGGAATGACCTTTATGTAGGTCGTTTACGCTCTAACTAGCCTATTAGGGATAAAGGTGTGATTATTTGTATGTAAATCAGTTATCTTTCACCTCAATTTCAATTTATTATCTAGATTGTAACCACTGTTGTAACAAGAATTTAATAATCTCATGCACTAGTACTTATAAATTATTTTATAATGGGTATATCATAGTTCTACCTTAGGCTCGTAATTAAAATCAGCTCTTGAGACTGACAGCAAGTTTGAGTTCGTATGAGAAATGTAATTTCAGTTCAAAACGAACTGTAAAAACAACACTCAAGATTGCTCTCAATCTAGAGATCGCTTTATAAATACGATTCTTAGAGATTTACTACTCAAAAACTTAACTTTGCTTTTCCAAACACTAGATCAACCAATACCTTCCATATTTCTTGTCACAGTTTTTAAGATTGTCTCCCTATTTTCGGGGAATTCGGCCGTAGTATCAATACAGCCATCTCACAGTTTTTAAGATTGTCTCCCTACTTTCGGGCAATTCAGCCGTAGTATTGCCACCTCTCTATTCCAAGTGAATTATCTCCTAAATTCGGTTTGTTGTTGGTGGCTGTGACAGTGCACAGGTGAGCCCGCCAGTCTACACTTCGCGACTCACCTTAAATCGACCAGATGCCCTGTTTTCTTTACAGGGTTGCTAGCAAAATAGTTTATTATTTTTTAAAGTAAGAGTATATAAAATGAGTAGGTGAAACTATGTGTTTAAACACAGGAATTGTAAATACACCTGCCCAAATGTGCTTTGTATAAGCTAACACGAAATAAATAAACTAGAAAGTTTATTGCGAGAGTAGAAACAAAGACTCCTAAGGACTTTGATTGATTAGCTTCAATAATTTTATGAGGGTACTGATTTAAAGATGTGAGACGTTATCAATTTGTTTAGTTCTTCACGATTATATCTGCAAGAGAACCCATATTTCTGCCTATTACTATTATTCTATCACGAGCTACTGTGTTATACCATTCAATATTGAATCGGCAGATAGATATAGGAATGAATTTCAATGGACGTGTAATAGAAAAGTACTAAGAAAATTTCTTCCATGCTGGACTGGGAGCGAGAGATTCTTCCATGCTGGACTGGGAGCGAGAGATTCTTCCATGCTGGACTGGGAACGAGAGAAAAACATAGAATGTGCCAGCTGCATTTCCTCCCGGGCATGCTGTAAAAACCAGCTAAGGGATCTGAGGATTTCAGTATATTGCAATTTAGGCGATGGGCTGACAACCTGTCACTACAGCAATATACGTACAAAATACAAATCCATCTTGAATAACCCTCAAAACTTTGTCAGACGTGGCGGGACGACCTTTGTTTAGGTCGTTTACGCTCTGCCTACCCCATAAGGGATAAAGGCGTGATTATATGTATGTATGTATGTACTAAGAAAATAGTGATAAATAGTGTCATGACAACCCTAGTGTTTCTTGAAGCCACCGTAATGGCGAACGATCTATTTCGCCAATTGTAAGTTATGGTCCTGACAAAATAAGATGGGATTTTTAATGGCCTGCAGCTGGATAGGGAAGTCCCCACTAAGCATTGGCGCTTTTCATCTTGAGAAAAGTTCTTTTAATATTTAAAGGGTTTTCTTTCCCATGGTTATTACTCGTGTCTTATTATAAATTATCATAGTAGAAATTTGGGCGGTGAAATTCTCAATTAACTTTTGATGAGACCTTTATGTGAAACTGTACCACCCTCCAAAATCGTACCCTACCACTACTACCCGTTTTGTTGGGCGCAGAAAGCGCTACGCTTCAACATTTTTAATGCGAACGGCTAAAGAATGGAACTCCCTGCCTGCTGATCTGTTTCCGGAACGATATAACCTGGGTCTTGTGAGGCAAAAGTGAATAGGCATTATTTAGTAAACCATGCTCCATCATCGTCTGCATCATCCCTTAACATCAGGTGAGATGGCGGACAAATGGGTTGCCTATTAGTTATGGAAACAACAAAAATATATTTAGTCAATTTTGACATGGTGCATCTTAAAAACTATAACTTGCAGAAAATTAATATTGGTATCTACGTGTAGATAATTTTATACTTAATACTTCATTAATTGAATATTTTGTCCTAGCTTGCACGCTTTTCCAGGAAATTGCGATTTTCTGTCAAACGGGACCTTTTGAAGGGGGGCAGGGGCGACGCCGGTAGATAACGGTTATGGACGGTGGTGTAGTTTAAAGTACTTACATAAAGGTACATTCTGGCATCATCAAAAGTTAATACATACACATAATCACGCTTTATTTAATGGGGTAGGCAGAGCGTAAACGACCTAAACAAAAGTCGTACTGGTACGTCTGACAAAGTTTTGAGGGTTATTTATGACAGATTTGTAGGTATCAAAAGTTAATATTGATTTTTTTATTTAATCTATTATATTATTCATTATTGTGTACAAAAAGTTTACAATAAATAAACAATATTAAATTTAGTTTACAAAGGTGAGCTTATAAAGAGATCTTATCTCTATAAAGAGATCTCTTCCAGCCGTTTTCAGCAGATGTAGAGCCAGTAATTTTCGTTATAATTACAGTCATTTCAGTAATCTTCCATGCTGGTCTTAGGAGAGAGAGAAAAACATAGAATGTGCCAACTTTATTTCCCCCCGGGCATGCTGTAAAAACCAGCTAAGGGATTTGTGAGTTTCAATATATTACAATTTAGGCAATGTGCTGACAACCTGTCACTACAGCTACATATATACAGATCTATCTTAAATACTCCTGAGTTGCCAGTTCACTGCAGGTAGCATTTGTTAGCTAAATTCACTAAATCCGTACCTTTTTATTAAGAGAAAACAACCATTAGAAGAATAGAATAGAAAAACGTTTATTCATGAAACAATACAAAACTCAACATTCAGTAAGTAGATTTATGTTACATACATGAAAACATAATATTTTTTTATTGAATGCTCTGATCTGTATTGCACAAGAAATGGAGCTTTACAAGTTATATCTATAACCAGTAACACTGATATTCTGCAAGCACCGTAATACAGAATATAAAATCTTAAATTTAAAATACATACTATAAATACACTACAATATTGAATATAATTAAATTACTTTTCTTCCATACTGAACTGGGAGAGAAAGAAAAACATAGAATGTTCCAGTTGCCCTTCCTCCTGGGCATGCTGTAAAAGTCAGTAAAAGGGATTCGAGGGTTTCAGTGTATTGTAATTTAGGCGATGGGCTGACAACCTGTCACTACAGCAATACACATTACAATCTAAAATTGCCCTCAATTTATGTCAGACGTGGCGAAAGCGCCTTTTAGGAGGCGTTTTACGCTCTGCCTACCCCGTAAGGGATAAAAGCGTGATTATATGTATGTATATGTATGTACTTAGTAGGCACTTTAGGCGATACAAATTGCGTGCGTTTTACGGGAGGTCTATAGCGCCTGAATACGACTCCCTGTGCATATACCAAAATAAGATTTTGTTTTCCAAAAAAATATTGGAATGAAAACATTATTTGTGTTATTTCAAGCATTAAGAGTGCTTCAGGCCTACATATGTTCCGGAAAGAAAATTATTTTCCAAGCAAACAGTCTTTACAAATGTGGGTGTGCCTACTCACTTGATTCAGTCCATTGAAATAAGGATTTAATTAAATTAACAAGAAAAAATTTGTCTTAAAATAAATCTCTACACCAACGTTTTTTCTTGTTCTTATTAGGTGGTTTTTCGAATCGACCTACGACCCCGAAGAATCCTAGTGTCCTATTTATTGATCTCTGACATGGTTCGATCATCAAAGAGAGCGACCAGCACCGACCAAACACCGCCAATAAAATATTTGTCACATGTCTATGAAGCAAGAATCAACGAAAATTCATTTTTATGAACGGTCTAATTCTCAACAAAAAATTTAAGATTCATCCCATTCTCTCATTCTAGTAGTAAAGATAAACGTTTACTGCCCGGAACTCCCCAAAACCGCCATAAGAACGATTACTTAATTCCAATAAAAGGCTCCAACTTCCTTTAATCCGAAATCGCGAAACACGGAAGTTTAGTCATTGGAGTTCCTTTTAGAAGGCATCAAGGCAAGAGCCGGGAAAAAACAATTAGAGAGAAGTTCTCCTTCACGATAATACGGCTAAAACGCGGCGGCCTCCTGGGGAACGAACCGCTCTCCGTCACAACGCTCTCCTGAATTCGTCCGGTTTATTTCGCTGTTTTGTCCTGATTTAAACGCGGTATCTTAGAGAAATTATTTCTAAAGGAAATTGTGATCTTGTGAGTGCAGCCGTTATTTTCTTTTATGGAGGCGAAATTGAATTTTTGAGGTGTTTCTTTTTTGTTGTCTTAAATGGAACAAAATTGTTTCAGCGTCTTTTTATTACTTACGATGGGTTAGCTGTTGAGTCTAGTCTAGACTGGTGATTGAGATAAGAGTCGATAATAAAGAGAGCGGTGACTTCTTTATAAGATACAGCAGGTTCGAACTGATTGAAGTTGATTTTGTATCTTCAAACAATTATTTATGTTCTTTTAAGATAAATGTTGATATCTGGTGTAGACTTTAGTATTTATACAGAAGTCTTGAATTTTCTTCACGCAAAATACTAGCTCATTCGTTGATGAAAGAGTATCTTTTCCCTTGAATATAAAATGTCCTCATAGCCTGTCAATATGAAAAATGCGCCAATCTCAAAACACTACGCATCGAGCTTTATTTACAACGCATTTATGGCCAGGTGATAGTACAAAGTTTTGTACATCAAGTCAAAAACAGATAAAATCTTGTACAACATGCACTTACATCTAAGGAGTAAAGGACAGCGTCTCGCAAACTGATAGGGGTTGCTCATTCAACGGAACTGAACAACTCTCAGCAGAAATTATTTTCAGGAAGTGATAAATATAAAAAAAAACCATACAAATTGTCTGATTAAGGTGGTCATTTTGTATGCGAAGTTTTTTTTTTTTCACCCCTGAAAGAAGTTCCTAGTGATAGTTATTCAGTTTTGTTGACCAAGCAACCCCTATCAGTTTGCGGGACGCTGTCCCTTACACCTGGTATACCAAGTCCAGTCTATTAAAAGCAAGTTTATTAAAGCACAGAGAAACAATTTGAGAGGATCAGTTTAAAACAATTCAAGTAACGAAGTGGTCACGTCAGAGGTGCAGAATGAACCAAGTCAGAGGTGGAAGGTGTGGAGGTAAATTACTGGTTTATTAAGATGGATGGTCTGAATTAGTTAGTCAGTTTACTAACTGAATCATTCATTACTATGAATACTTTTAGAAAATTTTGAGGGTTTCCAGTATGGATTTCCACGCTAAAGTAAATTAGAATATCAAAATTGAGTTTTCTATTACAAAGAAAAATATAAAAATGTTGTATCCAAACAATATGTCAAACACATTTAGTGTCTTAATTAACGGGCAGTAACGTAACTACGTAACGCAAAGGAGGGTAAAGTGTTTATCAGCCTATCAATGTATGTATGTATACTCATACTCTTTAACATTTGATATTATAAGTATAAGAACTCAAAGATATTTATAATTACATCATCATCATCGCTTATTTAAAAATTCATCAACATTATAGAAAGCATTGTCAACTAGAATTTTTTTAAAACTATTTTGAAACTGTTCTGATTTTTTTATGTCGTCAGGAATTTTGTTAAAAATTTTAGGATTCATCGCGTGCGTGGATTTAGTCGCTTTTTTAAGTCTACATTGCATATTGACTAGATCATTTTTACGGTTCAGATTATAGTCGTGAATTTGTTTTTTTTTGATGGTAGTCTTGTCTGGTTTTAATAAACGTATTTTGATATTTCGAAAATGTATTGCGAAGGAAGTGTTAATATTTTTAGGTTTTGAAAAAGAGTTTTATCTGGGGTGCCCAGTTTGACGTCGGAAATTATTCTCACAGCACGTTTCTGTAACACGAACACGCGTAATACCAGCCATATATGTATGTATGTTTTATCCTTTGTGGCGCTCTAGAGAACAAACGCGAAGGCCGATTTTAATGATTTACGTCGATCGATTCGTCTTAACCATGCGAGCAGAGGCCATTTTGTAAAAATAAAGTTGATGAACTATGCCGAGAGAACTATCACTGACAATGAATTAAATTTTTTTACATCATATTTCGTTTGGAACAATGTTTTGAGATCTATACTTTAAAGATTAAAGCTCACTTTGTATTCTACGCAGTTCGATTATTTGTACTTTTTAAATTACTTTTTTGATAGAATTTATGTGATTACTTCAATTTTTTTTATCTTTGGAGAGAGCAAGGAAAAGTTAATATAACTTATTTAATTTCTAGGTAAATAAAATCTGTAAACAAGTAAAACTTTGATCACAATCGAATCGAAAACTTTGAATGTTTTATTCTCAACACCAGACTCAACACTGCAGCAGACATCTAACAAAGACAACCACACTTGACAAAGTCATAAAACTTACACTACCTTTGCGAAAATTTCAAGAAAATAGTGTTGTCAAAATGTCGATATCGAATTTAACCCCAGCATTATAGTCACCAGGGATTATAGTCAGAGGTATGTAACGGTAACGAATTCTTGTCATGCAATAGGTAATAATAAATATTACTTATGATAGTTAGTTATGGCATTGGCTCACACATTTTTTTCTTAGATTCAAAGATTTGACTACACTACAGTCAAGAGTAAAAAAGAACTGGTATAAATTTGACAGCTGTTCCCAAATAATTTGACAAAAACGAGCAGATGATTTGATGATAAAACTTTCTGTAAAATTATTGCCTAAACATAGAATGTGCCAGCTGCATTTCCTCCCAGGCATGATATTAAAAACAGCAAAGGGATCCGAGGGTTTCTATATATTGCAATTTAGGCGATGGGCTGACAACCTCTTACTACAGCAATATACCTACACATCCATCTTAAATAACGTCTTTTAACGACCTTTGTTTAGGTCATTCACGCTCAGCCTACCCCATTTCCCTAATGTGGCGTGATTGTATGTATGTAAAATTATTGATAAAATTGTCTGCTGTTTGAATTTACACCAAGATTTATTTAGCATTTTCTAATTCACATTAATGCATATTAATCGATAGCCAAATATTCGACAAAACATCACTAGAAACAGGTCAAAGTGTTACGAACGAAATAAGTTCTGAGGCTAGCCAGGCAGGCTATAATTCTGTATCTAGCCTACTCGGCTAGTAGATGCGGTAAATCATGTACATGATATAGTGTTCGTTGCTGCACCGAGCTAGATTCAATTGAACAGATTAGCGCCAAAATTGGAAGTATTTATGGGGTATTTCGCCAGGAATATTTCAGCTTAGATTTTGAGCCTAGATTGGCGAAGCTATTTGATTTTGACTCGTCTTGCACTAATGGAATAAGCAATCGTATTTTTGGAAAACAAGAACAGATGTTTCTGTAAAGAAACATAGTGGAACTGTATTTAGTGGTAAGTAGATTGGTAAATTACATCAGGTAATTTAGTTAATTAAAATAGGAATTTATAATAATATACCCAACGACATAAAACATACACAGAAAATATCCTTATTCATTAAACATCTGAAGTTCTATCTAATTAAGAGATGCTACTATAACATTACAGAATTCTTTAATTATAATAACTAATTTCAATAATTTTATTCTTCTGTTTTCTACTGTCTGGTTGCCTAGAAGATATTGCTACATTAGCAATAAGGCCGCCAACTGTACAACTTTTTTGTTCATGTAATTTGTAATTTCTGTGTTTTTGTGTAATAAAGTATATTGTATTGTATTTAAAAAGAAAAATAAAGACTGCTACTCTCATGCTTCTGTTTAATAGTTAAAATATAGATAACTGATTAAGTTAGTTTATTAGAATAAGTAAATTTTGTTAATTATTAAGTTTTGAAATGTTATCTTCTTTAACTAGGTAGCTCTCTTACTAAATTGCTGTGCCCTTGCACTGTGTTACATGAAACAGACTGTTTTTTATGTTTCTTTAGACATATTTTTCTCCCGGGCATGCTGAAAAAAAAAGCAAAGAAATCCGTGGGATTCTGTATGTTGCAATTTAGACGATGGGCGGACAACCTGTCACTTAAGCAATATACCTACAAGTCTTTCTCAAATAACCCTCAGAACTTTGTCAGACGTGGCGGAACAACCTTTTTTTTTAGGTCGTTTACGCTCTGCCTACCCCATTAAGGATATAGGCGTGATTAAATATATGTATGTATATTTTTTAGACTCTTTGTGTTGTGGCTTGCAATAAACGATTGAAATTGAAAATGCATCATTTGGCTCAGAATTGTTCACGGGGCTTGGCTGATGTGTTCTTTTCACAGGTTATTTCTTTTGAATTGAATGAACAATGGCTATGGTGAGTGTTTTCTATCAATCTTTCTTTAAAATATAACGAGAATAAATGGCTATACGAAGTATCAGGATATGTCAGTTCTCCAATTATGTTAAAGCGATCTGTCTGCTGGAGTTATCACTTTTAAATACATACACACATAATCTCGCCTTCATTCCTAATGGGGAAGGACAACCAAGGAGGTAAACGACCTATGCAAAGTTTTTTTGTTTATGACAAAGTTTTGAGGGTTATTTAAGATATTTTTTTAGGTATATTGCTGTAGTGACAGGTTGTTAACCCATCGCCTAAATTGCAAAATACAGAAACCCTCGGATCCCTTGGCTGATTTCTTCAGCATGCCCAGGACGAAATGCAGCCGGCTTATTCTATGTTTTTCTCTCGATCCCAGGCCAGCATGGAAAAACTATTTTAAATGTATTGTTTAATATTCCGGTTATACTCAAAAAGTGCTAACAATATCTTGTATACTGGTCCTAATATTTGTTTTAACAAGTAATGAAATTAAGCAATACAACCACCTTTTCAGTTAGCTAAATAGAAATGGGGGAGCAAAATTGTTTCTCTTTTTGCTCTGTTCTTTCCTCATTCGTACAAATGAACTTTTAGAAATCACTTTAATGCTGTTTCACTGTTAGAGAAACATACTTTAAGTTGTATAAGACTGTTTCATGCTTTTGTGTTTATTTTAAACTGAGCAAGTTATAAACTTACCTCTTCAAAAGAGTGTCATAAAATAAATAAGGATAAATACTAGAAGCAGAATTTAGCGAGCGTGTTTACTGTGACTGAAAGGAAAAGATTTTTTCCATAGAAAAGTAAACCATTTAATTAAGAGTTGGACATATTCAAGGAAACAGTCATTTGAAAGGCACTATCTCTAACAAAAAAAAAATTATGCAACCGGTACCAAGAATTTTGATGAAACCAATGGTATTTCAGTTATACTAGACAAGGACCAAAAATAGAAGTAGGTATATTTAAGGATCAGTATGAAATGTTATAAAGCTCACTTTTACAAAATCACTTATGCACTCTCACTACCGTAGGTCAGCTGGAAGAGATTTCTTTTTAAGATAAGCTGTACCTTTTGTGCTAATGTTTTTATTATGTTTGTGTCCTCTGTATGATCATCACAGGTGTGCAATAAACTGTTAAATAATAATAAGAGAAGTTTTATGTGAGTAAAAATAACTTCTAAAAAATAATATCTGAATCTAAAAGTACCAGTAACACATAACTAGTAGAGTGGTATTTTAGTTCCCTTCTAGTACCACGCAAGCCCCATCCGAAGCGAAATGGAATTATGTAGATGAGTTTACGTTAGGCTTTGCTTCTGAAAATGCCTGAAATATCGTTATGGAAAGCCTGCTCTGAACAAGGATGATGTAATGCCCGATCTCTTTAGTTTATAGCTGTAGAGGCTGTAGAGCTAAGTATGTGGTGAAAAAATTGCGCTCGTTCCTATATGGATGTCTTATTATTTTTAAAAAGGAATGAAAATAATAATAGTTATACTTGACGGGACCTATTAGCGCTTTTAAGTGAGACAGTATTTAGCTGGTAGATCCGAAAGCAAAACTATTTTGTACTATTACCCAATAGTAGTGGTAATGCTACGTGGGAGGGGAGACCGCTAGGAGGGGAAATCCCATACCACCCCAAAATTGATTAGAATTAAATGTAGTTAGAGTTATCAAAGAATAAAACAAAAAGAACGATTTGCTTTTTCTAAATAAATGAACTAATAACAGTTGGAAATCCATCGAGAAAGTGGACTCAGGTGAATCGTAACCATTCACTGAAAAACATTTACAAAGGAGATGGAGAATTGATGATACATAAATTTCTGTTTAACGACCATTTGCCCATCCCACCCGACGTCCTTAAGTAGAAAGAAACAATCGAAATTTTTCGAGTCAATCTTTTTTTATCTATATTAGATGTTTTCTGAAATAGTGTTCAGTTTCGCCTTAAAAATGCCTATAAAAATTAGGTCTGCCACCAACAGGTAGTTAAAGGTACACCTCACAGTTACACAAAACTAATAAGTCGTAAAATGTTATTTATATTGTTTGGGGAAGAACTTACAACCTCCAGCACTGCTGCGCTCTCGATCTATTTATTTAGTTAAATTTACTGCAATACTTCCAAGAGAATATTCAAATTAAATTTAATAAAATTATGGAATAGCCTTTTGCCAAAAAAAAATAATAAAAAACTATTTACAGCAAGATTTTACCGTCAAGCGACTTCAATTGAATTCCATTTGTTTGTTTGTTGTTATAAATTATGTTTACCAGAGATCAGAACGACTCAACGACGTCTCTCGGAAAATGTAGGCGAATGCAACGCTGCTTCATTAGTGTCCGGTTTCTAACAGTTTCCTAGACAGTAAATAGAAAATGCGTCGAAGGTTTTATAGTAGATGAAGAAGAAATAAATGTTATTACTTATTTGTATTTTGCGATAAGAATCACATACTTCATAGATTGATCTCTGATTGTCGCCACGCACTGGTCGCTGTGTGAAACACTTTGAGAAACACTCGTGCTGTCACATTATAATAGTTTTATCTATAGTAATCATTGCTTGTTTATGAATTGGCGGTCTGTGGTTGTCTTTGGTAGCTGATTGGTAGTCTTTTAAGGCTCGTGTTTAAGTTCAGTGTCTAGCAAAGAGCATCTGAAGAGAACTATCAGTTTGTCAGAATGCCATTTGGCCTTAAAAGAGCTCCCTGTATCTTCCACTCATCATTATCAGATATTTCATTGGATAATCATCATTGCTGGTCTAATCAAGAGCTAAGACGCCGTTTTAAAGTAAATTACGTACATTTAACCCTGAAGTGAAGCTCGTTGGAGACGGTCTCTCCTTCTCCATTCAAAGCCGAGCATGCGTACCGGCCGCTGCTATGCCGAGTGACCTTCTGCAGCACCAGGCTTTGATTGCTGTGGAACACTCGTGCTGTGGCGTTGTGGGCTAAAGGCCGGTCCTGGGGACAAAGAAAGAAATTTGTTATTACAAAGTAACAAGTGGTAAAAAAAATATACATTAGATACACAAATTCAGGCATGCTGATTATAATATTCAATCTCTTTTTTTTATTGGTAGTTTCCTATGTTGACCGTAGTGCTTGAGGTATAAGTATTTCAGTTGCATGAGAAGGTAATTTCTGGGTTGTGGCACCTTTTTCTTTACACATTGTACTTGTGTCGTGAAAGAGCCCGCCACTTCAGAACTATATCTACAATTTCGTAGGTACAATTTTCATGTTCTTCTTCTTAGCGAGTGGATTCTCAAGTCGTACGACCCGATGAACCTTGGTGTCAGACTTTTCAAACCACCTAGTAGAACCGCTATTAAGCCTCTGACGTGGTTTGAGTCATTTTTATGTGCAGTAACCATTTATGAGATTTTATAAAAAAGATTTTAACCGTCCAATTGGTAGAACAATGAAAAGTATGTATTTCATATTATGCGTTTAAAGTGTAGATTCATGAAACGTGACTCTACATGCTTCTGACTTCTAGTAATTTTTCACCAAAAAAAAACGAATTAAACACGTAATAAAATACCAACTTGCATAATTTCTCTCCCGTCGAAACGAAACAAATATCAGTTACCGAGTATTTTCTGTTCACTGCACCCGCAACTTGCTCGTACTACTCGTTCCACTCACAATCAGAATGAAATGTTTTGTTGGAAACAAGTCCTAACTCTGAAATGTTCACCTGTTAACTGTTTCAAGCACCGGCCGAGGGTTTCATTTCGCCTCCTCCTGTTTGGAAATAGGTTTTAGATTGTTCAGGCTGGCTTCTGGTGGAGCGTTCAACATAAATTATTTTCCTAGAAGCTGGGGTCAGTAACCATCGAGAATTGCAGCAAACTCTCCATTTACTGCTGCTACTTTATCAACCACAAATGTCCTATGTTAGACATCATATACAATATGGTACTTCTCCAATCGCGTCACTCTAAATATTTTATTTGACACTGCGTTCGCCAATATAATTTTCATAAGGACAGAAAAGAAGGGCAAGATTTTTTTACGCTGTAATTTACTTCTTAATACCATCACAAGGTTAGTAACAATCTGAAGGGTTTTGAAAACTTTCCATTTAATTATTTTTTGTTAAACTTCAAATAAATTCAGCTTTAAGACTTTGCACGTGTAACTCTTTAACAATATCCATAGTCTAGGCAAATATTTTATAGATCAAAAGGTTACTTAGTATAATTAAAGCCTTTTGATTAATTAGTACAGATTTTGAGAACAGGAATTTGTTTCAGGAAATAATTATATTGGCAAACGATACAAAACATCTTAAACAGTGGACATCTATAAGACGATCAAAATGTTACAAAATTCCGACACTAGGCCGCATGCTGTTTGCAGTAGATTCATATTGGTTTTGCTAACGAGTTCTGCGTGAAAGCTTGCTTCATCTTTGACTCTATCATTCACGCCTAGCCCTGTCAAATAATGTATACCAATCGTAAATAAAAAAAGTTATAATGTCCTTTGAAAATTGTACTCATATGTTCCAATTTATCATAAAAAATATCATTAGATAAGGGGCATCATTGTTCTTTTTCGCAATTTAATCGAATCGAAAGTAATATAAAAGTAAAAATAATTCGTTCATTGAACATTTAAACTCCATCGTTCGCTTTTTCTTTGTTCGCAAACACGACAAACTCCAATATCCTCAAATTCGACTTTATTGAAAACACGTGCAAGATAAACACTTTCCAACGGGGTTCAGAATTTAATTTCTCTTAATGAAGTCAGGCGAAGCAGAATAGCCGCATTTAGGCCAGTATTTACTCTCGATGACTCTGTTGTTTCGAGAACAAAAGGGAAAATTAAAAAGGATATTTTCAAAAGGCTGGAGTTAGAAAAATGCTTTGCATGAATATTAAAAACATATAAGTCCTTTCTACCTTTGTGAGAGCTGAGGATGATAATAGGAGCATTCATATGCTGAGCGATGGCTAAAGGGATTAAAGTGGCTGCTGTTGGCTAGCTGCTGTATTAAAACTGGCAGAGAGGGTATCGAGCAAGCCAATAAATTACCTTGGAATAAATTACCTTAGATCCGGAGGTCCTGGGTTCGATTCCCAGGGGGACACACAAAGTTGATACTTGTAAATTTATCACTTTGTGAGGTTTTCCCCAGTTTGAATAAGACATTGCAGGCTTAATCACCTGATTGTCCGAAAAGAAAAAGGGCTTTGGAGGGAACGTTAAGCTGACGGTCCCGGTCGCTGGCTTTGATAGTGGTCGTTACTCAAACCATGTCAGAGGTCTAATAGATGTGCTACTCGGCGGTATGAAAACTTAGACACCAGGTTTCATTGGGTCGTTCAACTCGAGAATCCACTCACTAAGAATAATGAATAAATTTAGAATCTTTTACGCTCATCCCAAAAAATATATTTATTTCGACAGAGAATTTCTAATTATATCAAAAAATATTGACCTACATCTGTGATAAAAGCTACTCATAGGAACTTTTCTGAAATCAAATAGTTCCTTAATAGTCATGTTATCGACTCTGGTCTATGACTTATCAAAACTGGCTTACTACAAGCAAAAGTTGTGAGACTCACCCCAAGTTAATTGAGTATACGTGAACAGAATACGGTATTTTTCTTTGCACCAACTGTCAGTATAAGCTGGTGCATTTCTTTATTAGCAAAGTTTGTGCTGTTGCAGTTATCTGTTCTGTGTTTTTCTTTTCATAAAAATAGGTGGAGCAAGTTTTCTATGAGATTTTTTTTTTTGTTTTTTTGAATGGACCTGTTTGCAAAATACTACAAAGTGTATATAATGCGTCACCGGGCTAAGGCGGGGAGTTGCTACACGCAATCTACACCCTTAATGAAATGGCAACTGCCTAAGGGCGCCCACTAGGGCTCGAACCTCGGCTTATGGCGTTGCCTGGGGACTCCTTATCGGAGAGAATCTGCCCGGTACGTGCCGGTAAACCCCAAAGTGGGGAGCAAAGGAGGGACCTCCGCGACCCCGCCGGCGGGGTGCGCGGTTGCTGGAAGAGCTTGTGCAGAGTGTGGCTCGACTAATATTGGCAGCATTAATCGCAAGGGTAATTTGGTCATCGCCGTCGGTAAGGACATGCCTAGGCCTTCGTTTGTAACGAGTCGCAGGTTGGGGAACGTAGTTAGAGGCGCTAACTACAAGAGGGTTAGGGTGGTGAGGGGCTTTGTCGAAGAAGCGTATGGCCGCTTGCTTCATGAACTCTTTGAGAGACGGAACATCGAGATCGATGTGAATGTCAGAATTGCGGAGGTACCAGGGGGCCCCGGTTGCCCTCCGCAAGAAGCTGTTTTGAACTACCTGGAGGGTGTTCAGATAAGTGGGGTAGGTGTGGCTGAAGGCCACACTGGCGTAGGTCATTATGGGTCGAACGCATGTAGTGTAAAGCCTCACCTTATTTCTAAGGGAGAGTTTACTGCGTTTGCGTATGATTGGGGTGAGCCGGCCCATGACAAATTTGGCGCGGTTTCGGACTCTCCTGATGTGCTTCGCAAAGTTAAGCTGGGAGTCAAGAGTAACCCCCAAGTACTTGGCGTCTTTGGACCATGGGATGGGTCGACCGTACAGCTTTACAGCTGGGAGGGTACGACGTAATCTGGCACGAGTAAAGTGCACGGCGGTGCTCTTCTCGGGATTGACTTCGAACCTCCATTTGCGGAACCAGCTCCCGACGGAGTCTAGGGCGCGCTGGAGGTATCTGCCAAGTAATTGGGGTCTGCGACAGGAGGCATAGATCGCAGTGTCGTCTGCGAACAGAGCGAGCTGCGTCTGGGGCGTACTGGGAAGGTCGCTGGTATAGAGGGTGAAGAGGAGAGGGGATAGCACAGAGCCCTGAGGGACTCCGGCTCTAATGGGGCGAGGGGTGGACAGGGCGCCTTCGATTCTGTAACGGAAGCTGCGGTTCGTCAAAAAGTCACGTACGATACGTACGAGACGATCCGGCACACCGAGCTGGTATAGCTTGTACACCAGACCGTTGTGCCAGACCTTGTCGAATGCCTTCGCTACATCAAGGAAGACAGCTCCTGTGGGTTTTGGTTTGCGTTCATGAAAATTGGACGTGATATGTTCCACCAGACGGTGGACCTGTCGAACACAACAATGTTGGGAACGGAAACCGAATTGCTCGGGGGGAATGAGGCTACTGTTTTCGGCGTAATCTCTAAGGCGGCGATAAATCAACCGCTCGTAGAGTTTGCCGAGGGGATTGAGAAGGCTGATGGGCCGGTAGGAGGAGGGCTGATCCCGAGGCTTTTTAGATTTGTGGATGCCTATGACTGTGGCTTCCTTCCATGATGATGGAAAGGTGCAGCTGGTCATCGCGGCATTGAGGATGAGGGTGATTACGGTAATGAGATGGTCAGGGAGGATTTTGAGGACACGGTTTGTAATACTGTCAGGTCCTGGAGCCTTCCTAGACTTGAGCGCCTTAAGGGCGGTGCGGACTTCCTGCTCCGTAATGGGAGGGAGCGGAGGGTCAGAGGGGGGTAGGGAGGAGAGACGATCGACCTCCGAGTCGACCGTTTGAAGGTGGTCAGGGTCGCAAGGAAGAGTGCTGGGCGAGCACTGAGCTTCGAGACTGTCAGCCAGACATTCAGACTTTTCGTCATCGTCAAAGGCTAGAGACCCGTCGGGTCTGATCAGAGGGGGTTTTTCTATGAGATGCCAGGTTAGAATAGGATCCGATATCTAGTCGAAAATGTTTAAACATCAACATCAGCCACAACAGTCCACTGCTGGACATGGGCCTCCCCAATTCCAGCAGTGGACTGGGGATATATGCCATACTCACCACGCTCGGCAGGCGGGTTGTAAAACTTTAGTATATGATTTTTCATTTTTTATTGTTATGATACTTATTATTTCGTATCATTAATATCCAAGAATTTTGTGTTTATTAAATAAAATTGACAAACTTTTTCTAAATGTCAGTTTTTTTTTTTATATTTTGAACTAAACACCTCGGAGCAGGTGCCAGCTCTGATCACTAACCATGGACACGTCCGTATTTTAAATTCCATTGAATGTTTCTTTCAACAAGGTCGGTAGCCACGCGCTGTGAATGTTTAATAGAGGGCCGGTGTAAGTCGTTAATAGGGCCCGCCCTTCTGTGTGACCATGTTGCCGGAACCTGCTAATTTGGCATTTTCGGTTATCTTCACTTCAATTCCAAAAACTATTTTTTTTTATAATCATGATAATATTTGGCTAGCTGGTTTGGTCATTAACAAGGCTCATCTTTCAGTGTGACCATACAGCAGTTTTTGATTACATTATTCAATAACCATTTTTTTAATGTTACCTAATTTTTGCTAGTCGATGTAGATTTATTTGAATCAGGGTTGTTCCATTGTTCAGTCAGTTTCTGATAATTAGGTATTTTTCTTTACCTAATTTTAATCGATATGTTTTAGAAATATCTGGTGTAGGCTTTTAACAACAGAACCCATTTTTGTGTGAAGCGGATTCTAATAATCGTTTATCATAATACTCATATCGCGTTTTGGAGGATTATCAACAAGAGAGAATTTTCAAAGTTTAACTTAGAATCTTAGTAGCCTTTTATTAAATTTTTTAACCATTGTATTATTCAAGAGTTTGTGAACTTTATCCCTTTCAACTTTAAAGGTCACCATTTTAATTTTGCTGTTGGTCACACTGCCGCTCTTCTCAATGTTGGGACTACCTGCTTTTAATTATTCGGTTCAATTGAAGCGGGCTAATTGGGACAATTTGGTTATTAATGACCCAGCTTTGTCCGCGGCGGATTGGGTGAGGTCTAGGAATGATTGAAAGACTGCTGGGTTTGATTGGCGGTATTTCTTAAAGTGGGGGTAGTTTGAAGGAAATTGGTTATGTCACTTTAGACGACAAGTGATTTGTTTGTCTTACTCATGAAATTGTCTAATCAAAGTGATCATTTTGTATTGAAGAAATATATGTTTTTATTTCCTAAAAACTTTTGCTAGTTTAGTTTCGTTAAATGAGCATCCTCTTTTAGTTGATGGAATAGCATGACATTTAATCTACGTATATACGAAATCTATAAATCTCTAAATGTTCAAATTGAATGTAAAGGTTTTATTAAAAACAACATTCAAACAAACACTCAAATACAAAAACTAAACTCAAGCTCTTAAGCATCTCTTGTAACACAATGGGCACTCGAAGCTGAATGTTATATTATTACAAACAAAACCAATATAGTAAACTCTTACCGATTTAAGGCCCGTATTGATAAACAGCACTTGAGGCTGACAGCTAGTTTGAGTTCGTATAAGAAATGTTATTTTAGTACAAAATGGCCTGTCAAATCCATACTTAATATTGCTCTCAATTACGAGATCGCTTTATAAATACGAGCCTAAGATAAGTCTATATCTCTTTAGTAAATAATACTATTATGCCTTAGAACTATCCATAAACAATACTAAGTATGTACAAATATTTTATTTTGTCTTTATTTGCGATGGGTGCGCCCTTGATTCTAATCTATAGGCCAGAGGTATAATACAACGAAGAGCCGACGATAGAGCAAGCTCAACCAGAAACTTTAAAGACACATTTTTTCATACCAACAAGATACAGCAAGCTAGAAAGATGGTCACAATTCCGGTGGCTTTTTGCAGCGCCTAATACTACTTAAATAAGGGCTTGTAGACATATATTTTTTTCCGAACTGCTGGAAAATAGTTCCGATGTCATAACATCTTGAAAATATCCGTGACGTATGTTGTTTAGATATAAGGGCCGCAATTATAAAAGTCACTCAGATCCACTCTCGGGGGTTGATCAAGCAGGTCGTAATCAAACTTTTACTCAGTACTCGAGTACACTGTTAATTTATAAACGCAAACACACTCAGATTAGGTTTTAACTCATGAACTCGTATCAGGATTTACTGATACGAGTTCACATGTTTGATACTTATACCGCGTTTTTCCGGTGTTGCGTTCCGTTACAGGAATTATTTCGAGTAGGTACGTATTAAAAATAAAATATATGTTTTAAATGTGCAAAATTCAAAAGACCATTTTATTTTATTGCACATATCATAGAATAAGGATTATTTTATTAAAAAAATGTAAATATAAAAATATTTTGTGCATTGTAATGAAAATTACTGTACCAGGCCACTCAGAAAGTATTGCGATAAATAGTTTTTATATATGGCAGACTGGCCGGTTAGAATCTTTTTTGAAAATATGATTACTTGCAAGTAAAAATATGTGTGTTCCATTTTCAAAATTTCCCTCCACATTTTTTGCAAGCCAATTCAAAGTATCGTGTCTTACTGAAAAATGGATCTGCGCCGGGAACATTTTAGAGCTATGATTTTTAACGATTTCAAGTGTCGCTTGAAACCGGATGAATCGTTCGATAGACTTCAAATGGCATTTATGGATGAAAGCCCCTCCAAGGCAACCGTGTATCGTTGGTATAACGAATTTAGGCGCGGTCGACCAACCTTCGGGGATGAAGAAAGAAGCGGTCGCCCTTTGACGGCTATTACGGAAGAAAACGTGCTAGCAGTGAAAAATTTAATCCAAGATAATAGGCGAATTACATATCAGGAGATTCAGCACATATTAAAGATTGGATCGGGAAGCGTTCACGAGATTCTACAAGGGCATCTTCGCGTCAGGAGGATAGTATCGCGCTGGGTGCCGCACTACCTCACCGACGCTCAGAAGCAGGCCCGGGTGGAATGGTGCCGTGATATGCTGAACAAATTTGAAGCAGGCTCGTCTCGGCGTGTTTACGACATCGTAACAGGTGATGAGCCCTGGATTTATCAATACGATTCAGAAACCAAGCGCCAGTCGACAGTTTGGGTGTTTCAAAATGAACCAACGCCTACCAAAGTGAAGCGATCTCGAAGCGGGGGGAAGATTTTGATCGCCAGCTTTTTTAATTTGACTGGCCACTTGGCCTCAATTCCCTTACGAGATCAAAGAAGCACTAACGCCGAATGGTATACTACCAAATGTTTACCAGAAGGTTTTTCTGTTGTGAGCAACAGAAAAAACAACTTTTTTTAGTGTCGCAAATCTTTCTGAGTGTCCCACGTATGTATGGTATGTACACAGTAACTTGAAATGGAACGTATCTCAAAAAAAAAAACAAATCAACGATGGCGCGGCGCGATATTAGTGAGTGACGTCTCTTGTTTTGACAACATATTTTGGTTGAGGTTATTTCATATTTCTATGGATACATTCAGTGAAAAATCGCAAAGAATATCTTTGGAAATGCGGTATTGTCCCAGTATTGTGCTGTGCAGGTTCTAAAGGTAAAGATTTAACACATGGTTTATGAACTTGTGGTGGAAGTTTCGACTTCACTTCTCTCAGAAACTACTCATAGAATATAATAATATGTTTTTGCTTTTCAGATTATAATTGAAGAACAAGGACTCCTGCTCATACCTTATTTTGCTGCAATAGGTACCTGACGGGCTTACTGAAACTTACACAATAAATGTGAAATTTGTATATCTTTTACTATGATAAAAGTATATTTTTAAATAAAATAAGTTTATGTATTTTGTAATATAAGTTAAGAATCAATTAACCATTAATTGTTATACTGTGCTATATGTTTCTGAATCGATAAACCTTTAATTGTTTGTTTTTAATTTAAAGTATTTATTACAAAAAATATATGTAGGTATGTACGTTTTTGTATTTCTTTAGTGCAATAAAATGGGTTGCTATTTGTGAGTTTTATTTTCCCTAAAAAAATCACTGAATCAATTAATTATTAATATAATTCTGGAAGTAGGGAAATTACTAAGTTATTAACTGCTTCCATGCTCTAGTGGTCTGAGCCATGGGTTCCCGATCCGGAGGTCTTGGGTTCGATACCCAGGGGGGGGGGAAACAAAGTTGTTATTTTTAAATACCGTATGTAAGGGACAGCGTCCCGCAAACTGATAGGGGTTCCTCAGTCAGTGTAAGATTTTTCTCAGTCTGGCTAGGACAATGCAGGCTGAATCACCTGCTGTCTTGTAGATAAAGGATTTCGTGCTTTGGAGGGCACGTTAAGCCGTCGGTGCCGGTCGCTGTCGTGATAGTGTTCGTTACACTATCCATGTCAGAGGCCTATGGGTGGTGCTATTAGGTGGTTTGAAAACTGATATCAGGGTTTATCGAGTCGACCGACTCTAAATTTTCACGACAAAAGAAGAATCTAAATGATAATAAAATCGTTATTATTAGTGTAATGTACGGGATTCGTTTGTAAACCCTGTAAGCAAAACTATTGTAACGACTGAATAAATCAAAATGGCGTAAAACACATACATAATCCACACTTAATTCGCCTCCAGACCACAATTAACTGATACGTCCTCAGGAACTCATATCGAGTGTTGAAATATAACGGTTATAAATAATCAGTCACTCAGCTGAAGTCTGAATCGTGATGGCGTACCTAAGTTGGAACTAAAAATAAGACTGAGTGCGACAGGCAACTTAAAACTCTACATAAAACTCGTATCAAATTTGAGTGACCTTTACAAATACAAGCATAAGATACACTAGATTTGACACCATCTCTTTGAGAAAATACACGTCACACATACCAGACGGCTTTCGTAATATACACGTCCACTTTCAAAAGCTTATTTCCAAAATAAATTCAGGCATAACAACAATTAGAAGTTCGTTACAACCCTGTTTACCGTACCCATTTCACAATAAAGAAGTCTGATTACGAAGCCCTCAATTTTTGCGCGTGACGACTGAAAATTTCGTGCTTAAAAGTCTAGGGCCCTAAGAGGTGGGGCCTTACCGGGGGCCTCATTAAAAAGGGCAAGCACAAAGGGTCGTGTTTCGCGATATACCAACAATTAGCGAGAAAGGACCTTTAGGGATGTGGAGACGTAATTCTAGACGCGAATAAGGATATTGTGGTCGTGTCAAATATATCTTAATAGATACTTATGGTAAAGTGAATCTGACAACAGTTTGTAAGATAGCTTTGCCATTGTCGGCTATAATGAGGAAGCCTTTAATGCTATGCCAACCGAAGATACACAGCATGCTATTTGATGCCGGACTCTGATAGAATAAATGGTGCAGCCGGTATTATGTATTAGTTTATTTTACAATATCTATGTAGTAGCTTGTACCTAGTTTATGTATTAAATGTAATGTAATGTATTTAGGATATATTTTACTAGGTTTGCACTATCCCGCTTACCGCTACGCATTTTCTTTCACCCAAAGGTTGCCTGGAAGAAATTGCTACCTTAGCAATAAGGCCGCCTATGTTGTACTTGTTTTTTGTTGTTATCTGTTGTGTTGTATGATTTGTATTCTTACGTGCAATAAAGTATTTTTATGTTATGTTATGATTTATACACAGAGGCAAGTCTATGATGACGATGCCGTTGCCCGGGGCTGATTGTTAGGAAGTAATTTACATACTATCACGAATTATGTAAATTCAATTAGATACTTAATGGAATAAGTACGTTGTAAGTATCACGCATAGTATATAAACGCCGATCCATTGTGTTGAACACAAAGGCTCGTGTACCAAAAATAGTTTTACCCACGCAAAACAACCCGTCAAAAGACTTCCACTTACGTATTTGCTTGAGCATTCACTCATCAATTGCAAACGTAGGCAGAAATATATAATTACACAACAAGTGTACTTCAATTGATTCTGAAATAATATGATCTATTTTATCTTTTATTTACACACAAAGTGTTAGCTAGGATTCTATGTTTTTCTCTCGCTTCCTGGCTGGCACGGAAAACATAGAACGTAGAATGTGCCAGCTGCATTTCCTCCAGGGCATGCTGTCAAAACCAGCTAAGGGATCCGAGGGTTTTAGTATATTGTAATTTTATTTTATTTTATTTTATTACAAATAGGAACACCAACATCATAATTTATGCGATGGGCTGACAACCTGTCACTACAACAATATACCTACAAATCTATCTTAAATAACCCTCTAAACTTTGTTAGACGTGGTGGAACGACCTTTGTTTAGGTTGTTTACGCTCTACTTACCCCATTAGGGATAACTATCGAAATTATTGCTAAAAACGGCAAAAAAAAAACTTTTGGCGAAATTTTCGATAGTAACTACAGGGTACTATTTGCTCAATTCATACATACATATAATCACGCCTTTATCCCTAATGGGGTAGGCAGAGCGTAAACGACCCAAACAAAGGTCGCTCCGCCACGTCTGACAATTCATGACTTCTAAAATAATTTTAGCTCTAGTTCTAAACAAGTAATAGAACAAAGTTGTTTGTTATCGTTGACTGAAACCGAGTATCAGACTGCGGGACGCTGTCCCTTACACCCGGCAGACATAGTGACTATGGCAATTTAACTTCTCCCCGATTGGTGTAGGCTTATACCATGCTGTAGCCTGTTGTGGCTGATAATCGTGGACTGTTCATAAAAAAGCAAACGGAAGCACATATTTTTTTTCGTGGGTGCGTCCCATCACTACACTGGACCTTTTTTAACGAGTACGCGTCTGCGAGAATAAAACATTTACACAAATGAGAAGCGATCGCGTCCGTTGTACTCGCCTGCCTGTTTAGCCCAGCAATCAACCTTTGTGATATAGAGCGAGGGATAACTCACGCCTGTATCCCCACGGGGTAGGCAGAGCGTCAAACATTCACACAAATGAGAAGCGTTCGCGTTAGTTACTACTCGCCTGCCTGTTTAGCGCAGTAATATAGAGTGAGAATAGTAATACACAAATGATATAGTACCTAATACACAAATGAGAAGCGATCGCGTCCGTTATACTCGCCTGCCTGTTTAGCCCAGCAATCAACCTTTGTGATATAGAGCGAGGGATAACTCACGCCTGTATCCCCACGGGGTAGGCAGAGCGTCAAACATTCACACAAATGAGAAGCGTTCGCGTTAGTTACTACTCGCCTGCCTGTTTAGCGCAGTAATATAGAGTGAGAATAGTAATACACAAATGATATAGTACCTAATACACAAATGAGAAGCGATCGCGTCCGTTATACTCGCCTGCCTGTTTAGCCCAGCAATCAAATTTTGTGATAGAGAGCGAGGAATAACTCACGCCTGTATCCCCACGGGGTAGGCAGAGCATCAAACATTCACACAAATGAGAAGCGTTCGCGGCCGTTATTACTCGCCTGCCTGTTTAGCGCAGTAATATAGAGTGAGAATAGTAATACACAAATGAGAAGCGATCGCGTCCGTTATACTCGCCTGCCTGTTTAGCCCAGCAATCAACCTTTGTGATAGAGAGCGAGGGATAAAGCACGCCTGTATCCCCACGGGGTAGGCAGAGCATCAAACATTCACACAAATGAGAAGCGATCGCGTCCGTTATACTCACCTGCCTGTTTAGCCCAGCAATCAACTTTTGTGATAGAGAGCGAGGAATAACTCACGCCTGTATCCCCACGGGGTAGGCAGAGCATCAAACATTCACACAAATGAGAAGCGATCGCGTCCGTTATTACTCGCCTGCCTATTTAGCGCAGTAATATAGAGTGAGAATAGTAATACACAAATGAGAAGCGATCGCGTCCGTTTTACTCGCCTGCCTGTTTAGCAAAACAATAAACCTTTGTGATATAGAGTAAGGGAAAACTGACGCCGGTTTCCCCACAGGGTAGGCAGAGTATCAAACATTCATACAATTGAGAAGCGATCGCGTCTGTTATACTCGCCTCACTGTTTAGCCCAGAAATCAAACTGCAACTGTTGAGGATAATGCAGGCTAAAAATATTTCGTGCTTCGGTAAGCACATTAAGCCGTCGGTCCTGGTTGTTATCTTGATAGTGGTCGTTACACAAATCATGTCAAAGGCCTATTAGCTGTGCTATTAGGCGGTTTAAAAACTCTGACACCAGGGTTCATCGGGTCGATTGACTCGATATCCACACGACAGAAGAAGAAGATAATTTTATCTTTTAACTTTGTGAAGAATCTAATAATAATACAGCTGACAACAGACCTCACACCTACTAATTACAGAACAGATTGGAACGTGGACTCTAAAAAATAAATTCCTTCTAGTCTGTTTTATTCCACTATATTCCTTAAGGGTAAAATAAACTATAAAATTTCTTGTAAGTTCAGTAAAAGTCAGTCTAGCTGAAATGAAACCTTCATAGTTATTCTAAAAATAACTTTTCTTTCAGCTCGAGAAATAGTCACAAGAAAAGCCAGTATAAAGCAAGTTAACGTGGAATGTACTGCTAGGTAGTTAAACAAAACTAGTGAATGTAAATTGTTTAAAAGTTCAGTAAATTTATTTTAAGCACTCTTTTATCGCTCTGCCTACGCCTGAATTTATATACAGAATTCCAAGTCATATTTCCACCAAATTACCTCAAAAATCAACAGCATTTTAATTTGAAAAGTTCATAAAAAGTTACGAATATTTAAACTGGCTATTTCTAAAAAAAACAGCAAAATACCGCTTACCCAATAGCGGAAACGGTCCGAAACCCTGATCACGAATCAATCGCGACTGAAAAGAGTCCGAGTGATTCAATCAGAGCTGTCCATTATGAGCGGACGAGTCTCATCAGGGCACAATCTCAGATGATCACAGGTCACCCCCCGGCCCTCCCTTCACCTCCCCTCTGGAGAATACTCTGCCCAGGAAATAGCTGCCATTAGCGAATAAAGAGAGAGAATTTTCCACCTGATAACACTGTTTACCTACCTGCGCGGGTATTCGCATCGCCATATTGGATTCTCGATGCGGAGGTGTATTCTGGAAAGTCCCGAGGGTTTTGGTAGTAAGGGCTGGTGTGTTTTTCCTCAAAGAGCATGGATGTTTGTTGGTGTTGCGGAAGTGCGAGGACGTTGACTTGAAATTGCTGTGAAAGGTTGGCCCGGAAGGATACCTATTACATACGTAAAATATGGAGTTTTTGATTAGGCTCATGTCTAACTCTACCAGTTTAATAACAGGTTTATGCTGTTGGTAATCAGGCATCGTAACCACTATTCTATTTGAGATGCACTTGATGGTAACCTATAGTAATCCAGAAAAAAAAAAATGTTTACCGCGTTATCAATGGTGGAATTGCCTCATATTCCAGGAATTTTCCTGTCGTACAAAAGTGCGAATAATTCTTCAGCAGAAATCGGCGTGGGTGTTCTAGAATATTCCAATACAATCTCTTTGTGTCTTGAAACAATGTGATCTGAACAAAATCATTATTTCTGTAGTGATCAAACGACTTTGAAGACGATTGCTGAAGGGTGTCCAATTACTTATTAAGTATAGAAATTAGGTGCTTTCATTAGTTCCTCGTAATTTCTTAGCTTTTATTAAATACTGGCATATCGAATCGTAATGAGATTTGCCTCAATAAAAAGTGGTCGTTGCTCCTATAACACATACATAAATACATACATAAAATCACGCCTTTATCCCTTACATGGTAGGCAGAGCGTAAAACGCCTCCTAAAAGGAGCTTTCGCCACGTCTGACATAAATTGAGGGCAGATAGATTTTTAAAATCAGTTAAATATTGTTTCATACAAATCATTCGTGTTCATAATATACCAGAATATTTTTTTTTATTTGACCACTTGGTGACAATCAATTACATTTCATTCCGGTATAAAACAGATGGAGAAAATTTTGACAAAAAACTACAACGAATTTCGTTTCGTGCTACGCAAAGTCGAAAGTTTAGTTAAATAATTGACCAATTTATTAGCCACCGCTAAATCCAACCAGAAATCAGTAATCCTCGAGTTGCCGAACTTCTGTCTAATACCGGAATGATGAAATGGGAACAAAGGACGTATTGGAAGCATTCGAGGCTCGCCAAGCTCTCCAAGTAGGACTAAAACTTGTTCAGAGCATCAATGCGGAATACACAGACTACATAAAGTGCTGATGACACTATGAAATGATGATTTTTCCCTCTGCTGGATAAAGCCCCCTCTTTATCCGCTCTTTGTTTCAACTGTTTTCAGTCTAGTGCGGTTTGCAAACAGTTAGTATCGAAAGCATCCTTTCCTCTTTCAGCATTCAAAAACTCTTCCACACGCATACACACCACACACACACACACACACACACACTTTGCAAACACAAACACTCACACATAAACATACGCGCGCATCTACATTCAAATAAATAAAATGTTAATATAAGTAGGTACTATACTAGTTTTGTCCCCTACAGATTTTTTTATTGGAGCATATTTATTTAAATATTACTTTTACTTTGCTGTATAAAAATATCACAAAGAAGATGGGAAGGCCTGGTGACCTATATAACAGGTTTTTTTAACCTAGTTTAGGCATCAGCCCTCCAAAAAATAGTATCAAATGTAAATGTATTACTGTGTATGATCAATTTTTTGTGTTGTGGAAATAAACGTTTAATTTATCTATTTATTTATTTTTCGGAGCCATCCGATGCCGGAACGTCAATCGTTAGACTTTAAACCGCAGTCATATTTTTTCTATCTATCTGGATCTATGCTACCATGCATACGACAGACGTGGTCCGCCCTATGTCTTTTTTTAGGTTGGAAACCTTTTCTCCTTGATTCGAAGGGCCAATGAAGCAGAGCTTAAGCATAATGTGAAAAAGATTGATCAAATCCGAAATGTGCTCAGAAAATGAAGCATGTTTTTCGTAAGCATCGTCTCAAGATTCTTTAATCTGCGCCGAAGTCTAATGCCTCTAAACCCTATCGCTCTCTATCTAGTCTAGATCCAGACTAGAATAATCTCCTAACTTCGCCCGCTTTTCATTCAAATTGGAATAGTTATAATTGGCTCTATTAAAGTAGATTTAATTGCAGTTAATATCGGTGCATCTTTATGAAGAACAGTTCAGGTGAATAATGTTAGTTCGATGTAGTTTCTGTTAAAAAGTTGCAGTTTCAGAGCTTTGTGTGCGAAATTTTGTTGAATACCATATTAAATATTACGAACAAAGTTCATTACAATGCACATTGTATCAATTTCATAAAAGCAACGTCTGTTCACTAATGGTCTTGATCTGTAGGTTGTGGATATGATTTCAGGTCAGAAATAGACTGAATAGATCACATTTGAGTTGTAGTTTTTTATTTTGATGAGGATATTTCAGGATGGTTGCCTACTGTGGCTATCTCTTCTTTCTTGTCAGTCATGCCATTTCATTGGAAAAGAAATCTGTTTCAAAGATTAATCATCTCCCTTCGGCTCAAAAACGAAAGAAATTTCAGCATGTATTCAACAAATTAAAATCTTAAGACGATTAGATATAATTTCTCGACATTCCGGCATTAATAATTTCCGCAACCTTCAATACCGATCTGAATCCTCATCCGCAGAACATCGACTTCCCGAATTCCCAGCCCAACAAAATAATTTGATAATCAAAATTAGACAATTCCCAACTGGTCTCGCGGTCTGAGTAAAATATGATTTTGTATTAACCGTGGGAGCATCTGCTCTCGCACTGGGGAATAAGTCATCGGCTTTCGGCCCGACCAGAGTAATTGTACAGATTATAATACATATAAATTTTCCCGGAATTTACGATGGCTTAAGATTTGAGATTTATGCGCTGTCTTATTATTTTGACGGCTCGTTTAATAGCCGTAGTCTGACGGTGGGCGTTTGCAGTGGAATTCGTTTTGAAGGAGAACATTAAAGTCACGCCTATATTTCTTACGAAGTAATTAGAGAGTCAACAGTCAAATATGTCGCATCTGAATTTTGAAGTGTAATAGCAATATAAGCAATAATAATATACCTAAAATTTCGAGGAATAAACCTAGTAATTATCAAGATGTGACAAACACCAAATTCTACCTCTGCTTTTTAAGAAACTCCAAAGGCCTGAGAGTTTCAAAGGCACCAATTTAGGGGCAACATATATATTTTTTTAACTGCCTCAATGGTCTAGTGGCTAGTGCCATGGACTCCCGATCCGGAGGTCCTGGATTCGATTCCCAAGGGGGAAACACAAAGCTGATACTTGAGAATTTACCACTCTGTGATTTTTTTCCCAGTTTGCTTAGGACATGGCAGGCTGAATCACCTGATTGTCCGAAAAGTAAAAAAGATTTCATGCTTCGGAGGGTACGTTAAGCCGTTGGTCCCGGTCGCTGTCTTTGATAGTGGTCGTTACTAAAACCATGTCAGAGGCCTGATAGTTGTGCTTCTAGGCGGTTTAAAAACTCTGACACCAGGGTTCATCGGGTCGAAAGACTTGATACTCACTCGACAGAAGAAGAAGAAGGGGCAACGGATTTCTGTCTTACCGTGTAAAAGAAATAAAATGCAATAATAACCAATGAGCGCTTTATTTTACTATTCCATGATATTACCTAACAACAATTTCATAAGCCACAAGACTATATACAATACCACTCACAGTTTTCTAAGAGCTGGTACGGAATATTTAAAAGGCTAATAATGATATAAGCTAAGCAAATTGGAAACCAACTCTAATAAACACCCAAAACCCAAGAGAACAGATATATCAGTACTCAGTGCCAGATATTTCAAATGAAAATTGCATAATATTTCTGAATATGAAATAGATTTATAGTCACGATGGTGAAGTGGAAGTAAAAAAATATGAAATACCGAAATTATATCAAAAAATGCTTCCAAGAAACCATAATTGACTTACATACATACATACATACATAAAATCACGCCTTTATCCCTTACGGGGTAGGCAGAGCGTAAAACGCCTCCTAAAAGGCGCTTTCGCCACGTCTGACATAAATTGAGGGCAATTTTAAATTGTAATGTGTATTGCTGTAGTGACAGGTTGTCAGCCCATCGCCTAAATTAAAATACACTGTAACCCTCGAATCCCTTTTGCTGTCTTTTACAGCATGCCCGGGAGGAAGGGCAACTGGAACATTCTATGTTTTTCTTTCTCTCCCAGTCCAGTATGTATATAATTGACTTGAACCACTAAATATAACCACTAAATATCAGGCAATAACGAAAGCAAACCCAAAATAAATACTAAAATTAAACTGGATAGCGCAACGAGGTCGCACCTTATTATACCAAATGGAAACTACACTCTTGTCTATTTCGCGACAAAGCGTCTATCTCGGAATGTATGGAAATATCGTCGACGTAATGAACTGTTTCCTTCCCTTCTAGTTAGTTTCTTAGTAGATTGTTATGCTCGTTTTGTTTGAGAAAGATTCGTCATATTCTGCTTTATATTATTTTTATTCCATGCTGGCTTGGAAGCGAGAGAAAATCATAGAATGTGCTAGCTGCAGTTCCTTACGAGCATGCTGTAAAAACCAGCTAAGCGATCCGAGAGTTTTAGTATATTGTAATTTAGGCGATGGGCCGACAACCTATCACTACAGCAATTTCTACAAGTCTATTTTAAATAACCCCCAAAACTTTTGTTAGACCTGGCAAAACGACCTCTGTTTAGGTCGTTTACGCTCTGCCTACCCCATTAGGGATATAGGCATGACTATATGTATGTATGTTTGTATTTATGAAGCGATCTTAAACGTGAGAGCAATATTAAGTATATATATATTTTTTTGTGAACTTTTCCATTTCTTATTTGCTGGACAGGGAGGGATAGAAAAACATAGAATGTTCCAGACCATCCAGCATATCGTGGAGGACTGCCCTACACGAAAGTTCAGCAGCGGATTCGAGGGGCTTCACCAGCTAACACCGGAGGCAAAGCAATGGATGTTAACTCCGACATCAAATTTTAAAGTCGCATTTTTGGAAACGCCATACGATGATGATGATAGAATGTTCCAGCTGCCCTTCCTCCCGAGGGTTACAGTGTATTGTAATTTAGGCGATGGGCTGACAACCTGTCACTATAGCAATACATATTACAATGTAAAATTGCCCTCAATTTTTGTCAGACGTGGCGAAAGCGCTTTTTACGAGGCGTTAAACGCTCTGCCTACCCCGTAAGGGATAAAGGCGTGATTTATGTATGTATTATGTTATTTATGGATTTTGAGCTGTGCCTTTGCCAAAAGATTTATTTTAGCGGATAAATATATTTTATAGTACCAACCTTCATTATTTTCCAGTCTGGTGACAGTCCTTTTATATTAAATTAAATTCTGGACGCTTAATTTATTTCAAGGACATCAATTAACAATGTCTTAAACTCTTTTAGCATCGTTTTTGTACGAATATTCATCAAAGTTTTTGAAGAAACGAACAAAGGAACCCGATTTCGGTCCTAATTGTACCAAGAGAACAAGGGATTCAATTATCTTTATACGCTAATTTGATTGAAGGATTTCGAAGAAAAAGAAAATTGGAGATACGAGTTGTACAAAACGCAAATTATGTGCAGCTTCGATGGATAATATATTCAAGCTCAAACTTATTGCTTTTGAACAATATTTGAGAACAAACTGGAAAATTGAGAATAATGCGATGTTTTTAATAATGCGAGGCTTTTATTTCGAGAACAGAATATTTACGTGTTGTGAAGAAAGAATAAAATCATAAGCAAATAGACTACTCAAACGAGATTTCCAACAGGTTACATATTGGCACTATACCTACAAAGCTATCTTAAATAAAACTCGAACTTTTGTCAGATGTGGTCGAACGAACTTTGTGTAGGTGGTTTACGCTCTGCCTACCCCATTAGGGAAAAAGGCGATTTATATGTAAGTATGCATGCAATTTTGATATTCAATTTATGGTCTAATAGTAATAAAATCCTGAACATTTATTTTTATTGCAAAAGAGAACTCATTAGCTAACTAAGGCCACCATCTCAGGAGTTCCCGCAGATTCTTTACGATCCTGCCTCGACACAACTCACACCGGGAGCTCAGAACAAGAATGGGAAACCCAACTATTTTATGCGACAGTCTCCGGGGGCATGCCGGCAGCCAGCAAATGCAACTAGTTTGTTGTCCCCGACGCCTCCCGCGGGGGGTACGCTAAAAATACCAGGAGAGCAGAATATCTAAGAAACTAGAATACGCCGTGTTATAAAGGTAAATTTTGTTTTCCTGTTAGTCTTTAGAGAGACTCAGACTAGGATGGTTGTGTTTGAGGGATGAAAGACTTCTCTGGATAAACGAGTAAAAGAGTTTGTTATTTTTGTTCAAACTTTGCATAGGGTTTAAATGAAACTAGTTTGTTGTCCCCAATGCGTCTCGTGGGGAATGCGTTTCTTCTTCTTCTGTCGTGTGGGTATCGAGTCGATCGACCCGATGAACCCTGGTGTCAGAGTTTTTCAACCATCTAATAGCACAGCTAATAGGTCTGTGTAATGACCACTATCAGACAGCGACCAGAAGTCGTATTTTTGAACCGCACGAATCAAAATTCTCATACGAAAGAGTGACTGACATCCAGATGCCATTGCCATACAATTTGGCATGCGAATGTTGCTTTTTCGTATGGCAAATACGATTCGAGTGATTCAAAAATACGGCTCCAGGACCGACGGCTTAATGTGCCCTCCAAAACACGGAATCTTATTCTTCCAGACAATCAGGTGATTCGGCCTGCATTGTCCTAACCAAACTGAGGAAAATTTCACATTGTGATAAATTTACAAATAGGTGATAACTTTGTTTTCCCCCCTGGGAATAGCCCAGGACCTCCAGATCGTGACCGCATGGCTCTGACCACTAGACCACAGAGGCACTTGGGCAAGGTGCGCTAAAAAATACCAAGACAGCAGAATTTCTAAAGAACCTGGATGCGTCCATGCTTGGATGTTATAAAGGTAAATTTTGTTGTCCTGTTTAGAGAGACTACAACTTTAGAGACGGACTAAGAGTAGAAGTGTTTGAAGTATTAAAGGCTTTTCTGGATGTGAAAGAATTTGTGATTTTGTTAAAGGTATTCTAGCAAATATATAAAGGAGCTTATTTATGAACAGGAAATAAAAACTAAGGATATTTGTTTAAAAATGTTTGGAGTATAAAGCATTTTCAAGCAGAGCAAAGAAACAAATAATTATTTTTGGACAGTCTTGACTTTCCTCCTCCGCACAAAATCGCGCCGTAACAACATAACAAAAGCTATTAAAAACGGTCCCGGTCAGGATATTTAATAGGAGTTCGGCGTAATGTCCAAAACAAACCGACGATATGTTTATGCAAATATCCCTTTCAGCATTAAAGGTAACGCATTGGGATGCCCACACCACCGGCCCTTTTCCCCACGACGCCTAATGTCAGCATTAATAACGAAAAATTAAGGCACAGCGGACCAGCGCCACCAGAAAGCTTTTAACTGACCCTCCTTCGAGATGACCACCCCACACATTAAAACGCCCGACGTAAAAACACGAATTACCTAACAGGAACATCAATTAAAATTTATAAAATCCCGACGACAAAAAGCCGTCTCGTTGCGCAAATGACCGCAGTAAATTTCGCCGCTTTAATTCGAGGGTATCGCGTCGCTATGCGGAGCAATTTTTCAAAAACAATCACATATAAAACAATGACGCGTGTCGTCGAGAGCCGAACAAATGGCGCGATGTTTAAAGCGGACAAAAAGAGGAAAAATTATTGGGAATGTGCCGCGGTGCGGTGCGGGAGCGTTATTGGCCTGGTGGTGGAATAAAGAGCTCGGTGCGTGGTGGAATATATCAGCGAGAGAGACGTCATACGCACTGACACCGCGAATTCGCTGCGGCTTTTATTATTGCACGCGCTCTGCAATTTAAACAAGCGGCAGGGGAAATATGATGGCTTTAAGTATCCTTTCGATTGCGATGGGATTGCTCTTGCGTATGTCAAAACCAGAAGTAAAAGAAATTGAGACGATTATAAAGGTCAAAGGCACAGCCGTCGGCTATACTTACAATTACAATAAATATTGAACTATTGAAAACAGTGGCCACAAGCTAGATGCCCTTTCCAAAACCTACATTAGTATCAACATTAACTCCGTGGAAAGCCTATCATGCCGTTGTTTGGGGTTAAGTAAAAAAAAGTTAATCCCATTCGACTGTTACATGTGGCGGTTTAGCAAGTAGACGAAAATATTAAATTGCGATAGGTACTTTTACAACGCAATCATATAAATTGGTAAAGAATTTCACTAGGTTTATTTGCGTTATTTTCGCAAATAGCTTCCATCATCGAAAAATATAAACAGAAATTTGTTAAACGCGATCTAAGAGCTACTATTTATGAACCCGAAGCTGCACTGAAACTTTATATTCAATTCTGTCGGGTTTCGCAACAGCTATTCACAAAATTTCAGTTTTGAAACTGCCGGTATCTGCTATAAAGATATTCAATATTCTGTGCTGGATATAACCCTTCACCCGTCAAGCTGGCCGCAAACCGCAGACCAGAACGGTTTTCTCCAGCAGCAAGCTACATACAAACAACCACGTCTGTATACCCTATGTGGTAGACAAAACATCAACTGCTTCTAAAAAACCGTTGCCGTATCTGCCACGTCAGTTTCCTAAGGGTGATTTCAGATAAGAGTTTATTTTGGTGACAGGTTTTATCAGCCAATCGTTAATTGCAATAGACTATAACCTTAATTGAGGATTTTTTTTGGTCTTACAGTGCTATTTAAATTAATATTATATGAAAGAAAGAATATAATAAATTCGTCTCGGGCAGAACTCCAATCGTAATTTGGACTAGTCAAGTCCTGTGTAGTTTTTAAACTACACGGCTAGATGTCACTCACGTCGCTATGACGTGTACGTAAGAAATATTATGATAATTTCGTCAGCTACCGTCTTGTTAGCTCAGTGGTAGATCGATGTACTAACATTCCAGAGTCGCATGTTTGAGTCCCGTCCGAGACATATTTATTATTTTATTTATTTCATATTATACGGGAGGACAACGTCCCGCAAACTGTTAGGGGTTGCTCAGTCAACGATACTGAACGAAAGTTGTCCGGAAATAATTTCAGGAAGTGACAAATAAATTTGGCTTTTCCATACCAATTATTTGATTGTGGTGGACATTTTGTATGGAAAAGCCAATTTTATTTTCACTTCCTGAAATCATTTCTCGGTGGAAGTTGTTCAGTGTCGTTGACTAAACAACCCCTATCAGTTTGCGGGATGCTGTCCCTTACACGCGGTATACGTATAGGCCTTCTCTGCAGGTTTTACTTACTGTAAAGAAGGTATAACGCGAAAAAAAGTGGGAGTTTTTTTTTATCATCATCATCTTCCTAGCCTTATCCCATATGTCACGGGGTCGGCTACCTAATCCAGGGGATTGAACAAGGGTACTAGTTTTTACACAGATCGACTGCCATCTGACCTCCGCAACCCAGAAGGGAAACCAGACCCAATCCTAGATTAGGTCAGAGTTTTTCAAGCCGCCAATGATTAGCACCGGCCTCTGATATGGCTTAACGACTAATATCTACGGTATTAAAAGATATTAACCGGGACCAACGGCTTAACGTGCCTTCCGAAGCACGGAAAAAGCGCCGAATAAACGTACATATGAATTTCGAAAACCGAAAAACACATTGGTACATGGTGGGATTCGAACCACGACCTCCCCGCTCAGGAGGCAGCGGCCCTATCCACTACACCATCGGGCTCTCAGTTTTTTTTTAATGCAGGAAATATTGTATTGAATATTCTTTGCTGGATACAACCCTCCACTCGTCAGACTGGCCGCAAACCGCAGGTTTTCTCCAGCAAGGGTAAAAAAAGTATAATAAATATGGCTGTACCGAGCATATTCATGAGAGTGGAGTAGATATGTTATATGTAGAGTAAAACTTTATCAGATCATCTTTATGTATTCATCATTTTTATACCCTAATTATTTAATTCTTCCATGCTGGTCTGGGAGCGACAGAAAAATTAAAAGGTGCCAGCAGCATTTCCAATTTAACGGACATGCTGTAAAAACCAGCTACGGGGTCCGAGGGTTTCTGTACATTGCAATTTAGGCGATGGGCAGACAACCTGTCACTACAAGTCTGTTTTAAATAACCCTCAAAACTTGGTCAGATGTGAAGGAACGATCTTTGTTTAGGTCATTCACGCTCTGCCTACCCCAATAGGGATGAAAGCGTTATTGTTGTATGTATGGACTGGGAACGACAGAATAACATAGAATGCGACCGCTACATTTCTTCTCGGACATGCTGTAAAAACCAGCATATTGCAATTTAGTCGATGGGCGACAACCTGTCACTAGAGCAATATACCTCAAATCTATCTTAAATAACCATTGAAACAGTACTGTCAGTTCGTCAGTGTGTCAGTCTTTGTTTAGGTTGTTTACGCTCTGCCCCATTAGAAATAAAAGCGTGATTATATACATATACAAATGCATATTTATATGTCTAGATTGCATTTTAATAGTTTTCTCACTGGCTTCTGTCTGTTGACCTTCGCGTGTAAATAGGTCTTCTCACTCTCTAAAAAAAACATGTGAACACATAAACAAAAGCGCACCGTTCTTTGTTTATTTTTTCGGCGCAATTTTTCGCAGCATGTCACTGGCAACACAGTTTGAACTGCAAACATTTCGCGCTTGTTACCAGAAATTGTGTATCCGTGGCTAAATTCTGTGCGCACGAATAATTCCCCGTCATTTCGCATTCGGCGACGGATTTCGAGAGTAAAATGCGGACTTCCGTATGGCTTTGTTGCTGCAATTCCGCACACAATCTTGTTCCGAGCGATTTGACAGCACTGTCTGTCGCCAGGTACGTTTTCTAGTTTCCGCCAATTTTAGACCCAGATTTGGTAAGTTGAGGTGTACAGATGCATGAAGTCACGCCATTATCTTTAATGCGGGTAGGCAGATCATGAATAATTCGCTCGCTATGCTAAAGTCAAATGCTAATCTCAAATGCATAGTCGCAGGTTGTCAGTCTAAATTGCAATACCTACACTGTTTGATATTTACGGTATGCCCAGGAATAGAAGCAACAGGAACATTCTATGCTATGCATATTTCGAGGTGGCTGAGGTTCGAGAGTAAAATGCGGACTTCCGTACGTCTTTGTTGCTGCATTTCCGCACACAATCTTGTTCCGAGCGATTTGACAGCACTGTCTGTCGCCAGGTACGTTTTCTTGTTTCCTTGAGTTGGTCAAGGTTCGAGTAAAATGCGCACTTCCGTACGGCTAGGTGTACAGATGCATGAAGTCACGCCATTATCTCTAATGGGGTAGGCAGAGCGTGAATGTTTCGCTCGCTATGCTAAAGTCACAGTCACAGGTTGTCAGTCTAAATTGCAATACATTACCTACATAGTTTCATTTTTACGATATGCCCAGGAAAAGAAGCTACAGGAACATTCTATGCTATATTGTTCCATACCTCGAGTTGGCCGAGGTTCGAGAGTAAAATGCGGACTTCCGTACGGCTTGGTGTACAGATGCATGAAGTCACGCCATTATCTCTAATGGGGTAGGCAGAGCGTGAATGTTTCGCTCGCTATGCTAAAGTCACAGTCACAGGTTGTCAGTCTAATTTGCAGTACCTTACCTACATTGCTTGACTCTTTACGGTATGCCAAGGAAAAGAAGCAACAGGAACATTCTATGCTAAATTGTTCCATATCTTGAGTTGGTCGAGGTTCGAGTAAAATGCGGACTTCCGTACGGCTTGGTATACAGATGCATGAAGTCACGCTATTATCTCTAATGGGGTAGGCAGAGCGTGAATGTTTCGCTCGCTATGCTTAAGTCACAGTCACAGGTTGTCAGTGTAAATTGCAATACCTTACCTACACTCTTTGCTCTTTACGGTATGCCCAGGAAAAGAAGCAACAGGATTTTTCTAAGCTATGTTGCTTTTTACCTTAGGGTACCCGAGGCACAGAATATATAATAGCATACAGAAGGCTCACTCCCTAAGAAACAGCAAGTTTAGGTATGATTAGATACCTACACTTCCCAGCGCCGCTTGCCTGCAAGCTAAATTGTACCTTATGTCAGCGCGCGAACTGTGAACGTTGTTTGCGCGCCGCAGTTCAAGGACGTTGCCGCCGGCGATCGCAAAGGTTGTCACTTGCGAACTTTTTGAATCTTATTCATAAATGCGATTTTGATTTTAAACTAAGACATTATTATGTGTAACTAAGAAAACTACGAATCATTAAATTATTTAGCATAATAAATACACAACGAATCCATAACCTAGCCTTATTATGAATACGAATATGTAGGTACAGTGGGCAGCAGGTCGAGTTATCTACTTGGCGGACCAATATATACTGGTTGTATCTACCTGGTTATACTGTATAACCAGTATAAATTTCCTTAAGTAATTTGTGAAACTATAATTATTATTGACAAAACCCACGACTCATGAAGTCACGCATTATAGTTCTAATAATTATATTATTAGATGCCATATTGCTTGTTGATTTTAGCAGCAAAATCACGAAAAAGAAATTGACGCAACGCGACTAGCGTGCGAACTGCGTGCCGCGCGGCAGCCCACTGACATTAGCCGCTCTTAGCGGCAGTTCGGCCGAACCTACCTAAACTCGCGAGTGAACCAGGCCTGCCCGAGGTTAGCTTTGTTGCTGCTGTAGGCGTGACGAATGTGTGGTTAAAAAAAAACAAGACGTTCACACTTAAAACTGATGGCAAACATATTGTGGATCTCATTCATCACTATATCTATCCATTGTTGTAATGCCCAGTATGTGCTTTGTAGGTACGTATTAATTGGTAAATTTGTAGAATAAGTTTGCTGATTTAATATTTATAACATAAACTGAGTGTAAGCTAGTAATCAAAATATGTCAATTTATACTTATTTTAGTTCAGGTAACCAACTGTGGGAAGCATTTTTCAGATAATCGATTCAGGGAGATTCTGAAAAACATCATTCATGCTGAGCAATCTTGCCTTTTTACCAGCTGTATTATCTTACAAATAAGTTATACTGTAATTTGCATACTTGTTGGTATATAAAGTTCTTATTTATTTACAAAAATGCATTGATTTGGGTAGCCAATCAATATTTACCGTATTGTGACTTCATGATTAGGTATTTTCATACAAAAAACCGCTTTTGACATATCATAAAATTGTTTTCTTCCATGCTGGACTGGAACCGAGAGGAAAACATAGAATATGCCAGCTGCATTTCCTCCCGGCTATGCTGTAAAAACCAGCTAAGGGATCAGAGGGTTTCTATATATTGCAATTTAGGCGATGCGCTGCCAACCTGTCACTACAGCAATGAAACTATAATTCTACCATAAACAACCCCCGACACTCCCTTCACACTTTGTCAGATGTGGCGGAACAACTTTGTTTATATCGTTTACGCTCTGCCTACCCCATTAGGAATAAAGTCGTGATTATATGTATGCATATATAAAATTATGGATTTGACTAGTATTGCCTATTTCGCGCAAAATCTGTCGTCGCTTGTGGAAACTAGGTGGAAACGCGTACGTTTTCTAGTTCCCACCAATTCTAAACCTAGATTTGGTAAGTAGAGGTGAACATACACAGGTACAGTCACCTATTATCACTTGCAGTTCAGGTACAGCTTTACAGGACAGAACAATTATTGAGGGCAATTTTAAATGGAAATGTGTATAGCATAATTTGTCTACTAATTTCTACAGTATGCCCTGGTAGAAAAGCAAGTGGAAATCTATGTTTTTTGTCACTTCTAGTCCAGGGTAGAAGCTGTGACCGTTGTTCTCGAATTTCAGCCAAATCCCTCGAAAGTTGAACTTACCAAGATAAATCTTTGTTCAGATGAGTTAATGAATTTCGAAGCGATTCAAATTATATCTGAAACTATTTGGAGAGTTGTTTTCGTGTCTATTTGAGTTTGCAAATTCGGTACCTAGTTATGATGATTCAAGTAATATATATAGAAGTATCTTTCGTTCGGAAAACTTTGTGTTTGTGTACTAAGAAAGACGCTTTGATGCTTTGATGATTTGAATTTGGACAAATAATTAAATCGAACTCATTTAACTTGTGAATTTGTAATACTCTCCGTCGAATTCGTACATGTACCAAAATATAATTTAATAAGCTATAAGACTTTCTAAAATTCAAATTTATATTTGAATTTTCGATGCATATTTTAGTAATATTGTATTTTCCACAACATCAAACACATTACGGCCATATCAGAATCACTGAGTACTTAATGTTGTTCCATCTGATGTAGTGGTATAATTATATACAACCTATATTTTTTATCTCTTTCTATTACGTTATTAAATAAGTAAGTATATAATATATAAGTTATTAAATACACTAAATTGCAACTATGATATAATATAACCGGGTGTAAGGGACAGCGTCCCGCAAACTGATTGGGGTTGCTCAGTCAACAAAACTGAACAACTATCAGCAGGATTTTTATTAAGGAAGTGAAAAACGCTGTCCCTTACTCCCCGAAATATGATAGAAACAAAATAATAAATTTGTCTCGGGCAGGACTCAAACCTGCGACTCAGGAATGTCGGTAATTTTCTTTCTTTCATATTATATGAAATCAAATAGCATTGTGAGTGCTCAAAATCTGCAAAAATATATCACATACTAGGTGTGTATACCTACTTAGTTGGAAGTATGTCAATACTTGAATTCGAAATACACACAACACTCATTCACTGTCGATCAAAATATAGCGTTTAGGAATCGTGTAGATTTTTAATAAAGGTTTTAAGTACTTTCTAGAATGGATTCTCTATCAACAACCCTTCAAGTTTTCCTTTAATCTTACATGCCCGTTCTTAGTATGTAATTTTATTTATAGTTCTAAAACGTTTCCTTACGACTAATTAATTCACTTTGTAAATGTCTTACTTATAAAGAACAAAGTGTTTTATTTTGCATAAACGCCGACTGACAGACAAACCGTCAACGTTCTAACATCAAACATGATACACGTCAAAAACAATTGCATTGAAAGTCCAGACGAAAAAGTGGGTCGCTCGACAAAAACGGATAACAGCACAATACGCGATGAAAACAGAAAAAACGGAACGCGGCGGTGCGTGCTGCTATCCGTGTTACAACGAGCGACTGATTGCCCCTGAAAGGGTAAAGCAAAAAAAAAAAAAAGAAACAAAACAGAAAACAAAAAAAAACTCGACTCTGATTAAAACAGCAAGCGACAGAACAAAGTGATTATCAGACCGTGCTTTGTCATCTATTACTTTACTCTCGTTGTTGGACATGGATTACATTGTTAATGCAAAGCCTTTGTTAGCAAAATGTGTGTTCAGTGAGCGACGGATGATTTTCCAATTGATACAATAAGCTGAGAGCAAATTTCGGTCCAAATATAACCGAATTTGGGAAGCACTTCCCACATGAGCTGTTAATTTTTCACTGGACTGTTTGGGCTATTGTTTGTGGTAAATTTTGAATAGAAAACTCTATTGTTTTGAAATCACATTTGTATTTTGCATTTCAAATTTCAATCTTCTAATTTCAATTTTGAATGAACTAGTCATATTTTCATTGAATAAATGTACGTTTGTATTTGAATCTTAAAACAGTTAAGTACCACGTTTTCCTATTTGATAGCGTCATCTTCTAAGAACCTCATGAAGCTCTAAAGCATAATAAATAAATAATAACAAGCTTAAGATCAACACGGAACGCAACATAATTTTAAGTTTCTAAAAGGATTTTTATCATTATCTGTGTCGATAATATCTTAAATTTTAATCCTTGTAAATTAGAAAAGCAGTTATTAATAGCGCCATCTATTGACAGCCCCTGCGTAAATGTACAGCAAAACACAAAATATCAACACGTAATGCAGCAAGATTTCAAGTTTCTAAAACGATTTTTGGATCGTAATCAGCAACCGTGACACGTCTCACACCGTCTTCAGTGACACTGTTACTTGCTTGCTCCACTCGCGAGCTCCTAGAGGGGTAAATTTCACTAAAAAAAAACACCGAAGTCAATGTAATTTCAAGTTACTTATGTTTTTTTTGGCTCTTTTTAGATCAAATTTACTAAAATAAAAGATATATGTTTTAGTACCATACAGCGCCATCTATTGAGAACCCTAAGAACCTCTACAGCAAAACACAAAAGAACATGATTTCAAGTTTCTAATAGGATTTTTGGATCGTAATCAGCAACCGTAGCACGTCCCACACCGTCTTTAGTTACACCGTTACTTGCTAGCTCCACTCACGTGCTCCTAAAGGGGTTATCTGATCTACCGAGCTCAGCTTAGACGTTTCTTTGCTTAAATTTAAAGCAGTGAGATACATTTTTGTTCTTCTTATCTCCTTTGCTCTTTTCCCATTGACCTCATTTTGGATTCTGCGCTTTGCGACTGCGAGGTTGGGTTTTTTGCGAGACCTTTTGGTTAAAATCTAGCTGGGTTTTATGTTATTTCTTTTTAAGTAGACCAGATTGTTATTTTACTGTGATTAAATTTGTGCTTAGATAAGTATGAAAAATTTATTCATTATTCATCATGTACATTCTAATTTTTCCATTTTATTAAAGTAATCGTCACGCTTTATCCTCTATGAGGTAGGCAAATGTTCACCAGATTAGTCCATTTACGACATATTTAACTTTTGCGTGAGCTAAAGATTGGATTGTGCATTACTATAGTGAGAAATCCTATGCCTAAATTTCATACTCCGAAACCCTCGACCTCTGTGACTGTCTTTGGAAGAGAAATCTGTTGATATACCACCTGGTATATCAACAGATTTCTAAGGGACAGCGTCCCGCAAACTGATAGAGATTGCTCAGTCAACAAACTAAAAAACTGCAGAAAGTGAAAAAAAAAATGGCTTTTCCATACAAAATGTTCACCTCGATAATACAATTTGTATGGGTTTTTTTTTTTTCACTTTCAAAAAAAATAATCTTGCTTATAGTTGTTCCGTGTCGTTGACTGAGCAACCCCTATCAGTTTGTGGGACGCTGTCCCTTACATATAGGCTCGTATTTTTGAAGAAATCTCAAACTTGAGAGCAATATAAAGTATGGATTTGACAGGCTAGTTTGTACTGAAATGAAATTTCTCTGTTTTGAGAGCTGATTACAAAACCGGCCCTTAGTATTCTGTGTTATCGTTTTCGTATCCAGAACTAAACACGTACTCAAACAGGTATTATTTCAGTCTGTTTCACTTTCTACTAGGTAATGTCTTGAGGGAGTTCCAAGGCCACTCTCGTACGAACGACGACTACCAATGTGTTTGTACCTCCTATGTTATTTATGGTATTTTTGTTTGAACAATAGAAAAGAAAATAGTAATAGAAACTTGTATGTTAGGTTTAAAGTAATTAAAACGTAGAATGTACCTGCAGCTCTCGGACATACTGTAAAAGTTTTTGGACAAAAAATAATTGATGGAATTCCTACATACATACATTTAATCATGCCTGTATCCCTAATGCGGTAAGATAGATTTGTAGGTATATTGTTGTAGTAATAAGTTGTCAGCCCATCGCCTTAATTACAATATACTGAAACTCTCGGATCCCTTAGCTGGTATTTACTGCAAGCCCAGGAGAAAATGCATCTGGCACACTATGTTTTTCTCTCGCTCCCAGTACAGCATGTAAAAACGAAATCGATTCACTTTTTGATATTACCATAAGCAGGTATGCCTTCGCACTAGATTGTTCACGTTCTGCCCCCTATAAGGGAACAAGGCTTGACTATGAGTACTGTATGTAATGACTTAACTTAGGGAGTTTTCAAGACCTAAGTCTACTCCAATACAATTGTATCTTTTATGTTATTAATTGCCTTTTTGTTTGAACAATATAAAAGGTTTCAGTTCAGCAAAGGTACTGAAAGATTTCTAGGAGTATACGTAGGCACAAGAACATTAAGGCTACATTTACGTACATACGTATAATCACGCCTTTATCATACATTTAATCATACGTATAATCATACATTTACTCAATTCTCAAAAGCTGTAAATCTCCTTTGTTTGATGGACTCTCCTATTGTTGTCACCACAGAAAATTTAATAATTAAAATAATACTTATTTACTAACTATTGTACCGAATGGAGACTATTAGATACATTATTGTCTAACAGTGACAAATTTACGCTGATAAATAATAAAACTGATTTATAATCTTCAGCTGCATTTTAATGACAAATACAAAATCAACTTCAACGGAAAAATATACTCTACATTACGACCACAATAAGGCCCGTATTTATAAAGCGAACTCAAGATTGAGAGCAATATTAAGTATAAATTTGACAGTCCATATTGTACTAAAATGACAATTCTAATACGAACTCAAAGTCGCTGTCAGTGTCAAGTGCTGATTATTAATACGGGCCTAACTGTTCAGACGGCTATATCAGGAACTAAATTTTGTATAGGTTACGCTGAAACACTGGACTGGAAGTGAAAGAAAAACATAGAATGTGCCACCTGCATTTCCTCCCGGGCTTTCTATAAAAAAGAATTCAAGGGTTTCAGTGTATTGTTATTTAGGCGATAGGCTGACAAACTGTCACTACAGCAATATACACCTACAAATGTATCTTAAATAACTCTCAAACCTTTCTCAGACGAGACGGAACGACGTTTTGTTTGGGTCGTTTACGCTCTGCCTACCCCATCAGGAATAAAGGCGTGATTATATATATGTTTGTATGTTACACTGACAGCAGCAATTAAAGCAATGTCAGCTATAGTGGCGACTTGACAGGTGTACAAAAATCGTGGTCGATTTGTAAGTTTCATACAGATTGTTTAGTCTGGATTGGTTTACTACAAAATTTGGATTTATGGTCATCTAGTTAAAGGATTCTCTGTTTTATTGAATGTAGTATTCTTCAAATATTATTTTTTTGCTAATGGGTGCTTGCTATGAAGCTACTCTTAAAAAATAACTTACGTCGTGACGCCAAGACAGCTTTCTTGCTGGCGGATTGGCTCCGACGTGGCACTCAAAGTACACGTCATCGCCTTCTTTGATGTCATTGGCTGATAGGGATTATTTACGTCAGATTCGTAGAGATGCACGCTAGGTTCTATACGGATTGAAAAAGCTGGGGTAGTCTACTCCAAGATAGACGCGTGGTCACCGACGTCAAGGATTTTCTATTTTATTGAATGTAGTATTTAAGGTGACGATACTAGCCAAGTGGCGCGTTAGAAAAATAAATCATATTTCACTCTTTAGGTTTTTCGATTCACTGCTTATTAAAGCAGTGAATAAAATATCTGTTAGACCAATTTTTCGATTCACTGCGTTTTTAGTGAATTATGTTTTTTTTTTTTGCTAATGGGGGGCTTGCTATTAAACTACTGTTAAAAATGAACTTACGTCGTGAAGCCAAGACAGCTTTCTTGCTGGCGGATTGGCTCTGACGTGGCATTCGAAGTACACGTCATCGCCTTCCTTGATGTCGTTGGCTGCTAGGGAACTGCCTAGCCGCAGTTTTACTACTGGGGGATCTGGAAAGACGAAAAAATGTTGTTCAATGTTACTACCTGAAATAAAATGGTTTGTTACATGCAGGGAGAGAAATAATATACCTGATTCGAGGTAGGAATCGATATTTGACATATACAATACAACACAAAATTCTTTATTGCACAAAGAAACACATACAACAGAAATATAAAGGAACAAACGTGACAGTACAATATAGGCGGCCTTATTGTTACAGGAGCAATTTCTACCAGGCAACCTTTGAGTATAGAAATTGTACAAGCAGAATGCGGGATAGTGCATATTACTACATATAAAAGTACGACACAGAATTTAGGGACGTTTTAGGGTCGTATTTGTAAAGCGATCTCAAGATTGAGAGCAATATTAAGTATGGATTTGACTGTAATTTTGTAATGAAATAACATTTCTGATGCGATTTCAAACTAGCTGCCATTTTCAAGTGCTGATTATTAATACGACTCTTACAATGTATGGACCGAATTATTCAATATTTTGAAAAGTTCATAAATATAATGAAAATTGATCAGCTTACTTGTTTGCATTGAAAGGAGGGTTAGCAATCGATGTTTCGATTACATACGAGTATCTTCATCAGGAGAGAATAAGTCACACTACACCGCCCGAAAAATGCTAACGAAATGCCAGGGTTAACTCTGCTTTAATTACAAACAAGTAAGTTGATCAGTTTTCATTATGAACAACACTTGTTTATCATTTAGTGTTAGGCTCAATTCACACCGGATTGGCAGCGGCGCGGCCGGCAGAATAGCGGCCGCCAGCGGCGCGATAAGGCAGGTAGAGCCCGCCGCGGCAGGCTCGCTTCGCCGCCGGAATCGCGCGTCCTTTTCGAACTTTTCATACGACAGTCTTTAAAAGTATGCAGACAAAGTTTCATATTATTTAACAATGAAAGTGCTCATCGCATCGCTGCCATTCCGATTTGAATCGGTCCTTATGAACATATTCACGGTCTCTTCAATATGTATCAACTCGTAAAGTTTTCGAAACTGGTTAGTAGCCATGTTGCAAAGTGGCAAATTGAAACAATGTAAAGCAACATTAATTTGACCGTAGCACTCTACTACGAGACCATCGTAGCACTATACTATGAGAACGTCGTAGCACTTTGCTACGACATACTACACTGTAGTGTTCTGAGTCATCTCAAGAGCTTGACATATAGTATAGTATTAGAGGTGAACACGGGTTGGCTAACCATCTCGTGAAAATGACTGAGCCCGTATTTGGAGCATGTAGACCACTTATCTCTGTGTGTGTTGCCGGGTTAGAATAGCATCACCCCATAAGTTACCGTGGATGTCGTAAAAGGAGACTAAAGGATAAATCCAGGGAATGTGCAGCAGCGTTCCTTGTTAATGGAAAACTTCTACTGCGCTCACCAACCCGCCTGCCAAGCGTGGTGAATATGGCATATACCCCCAATTTTGGGGAGGACCATGTCAAGCAGTGGACTGTTGTGGCTGATGTTGAGACCACTTATGCGCATCGGATGGTGTTCATCTTCTGCCCTGGTGTAGGTTCGTATGGTATGACGTCACAAATTATTGGTATGAAAACATTCTGTTTTCTTGTTCAAGAACCTATTAAGATACTCCAGATAAAAGAGCTCAATGAGCGAATTTCAAAAGTATACCAAACTATACATTTCAGCACGTGATAAAGCAAAAAAAGGTAAAATTAACTTTTCGGAAAGTACTTTCGGAAGGCTGTATCTCCTTAACAAAGCACCTAATTAGTCAGCCCTTTTGCAGTACGTATAGTCAGTGTACAAAGTTTCTTAAAACCATTTTTCAGCTTATTCTATGATGACTAATTCTCACGATGGTTTAGTCAACCGTGTTCACGTTTTCACTACATAGTATAAAACAAACTCGCTTTCTCTGACCCTATATCCCTATGTATGCATAAATCTTTAAAACTGCGCAATGGATTTTGATGCGGTTTTTTTTAGTGTATAGAGTAATTCAAGTGGAAGGTATATATGTATAATACATGCATAATATAGTAGAGAAACCCTGATAAATTCCGTGCGAAGCCGGGGCGGATCGCTAGTACTATATAAAGGATGGTGTTCCAAAATCTAAGAGAGATTTTACAAAAAAAAAACTGGGCAAATAAAATAAAAACACTTTCTCATACTAATGTTTGTGGAAAAGCCTTTACGCGTTCCTAATTTAAAGGCTACAATAATTATAAAACAAATATATACTTACAAACAACATTGATAGTCCAGGAAGTCTCCATAGAGAGGGTTGTCACATTAGGGTTTTCAGACTTGCATGTGATGAGTTTCCCATCATCATCTAGGGTTGGTACGAAGCTCATGACGCTGACTGTCAGATTGTCACGAAGTTCCTCCTGTGGAAGAAGAAATATAAAAATTAATATGATGACTGGATGCCTTTTAAACGCAATATACGTGGTGTAAGGGACAGCGTCCCGCAAACTTATAGGGGTTGTTAAGTCAACGAAACTGAGCATCAGCAGGACTTTTTTTAGGAAGAAAACATTTTCCATACAAGTTGTCTAATCGAGGTGGTCATTTTGTTTGCAACGGTAATTTTATTTCATGTTCTAAAAGAATTTCCAGGTGAAAGTTGTTCAGTTGCACCCCGATCAGTTTGCCTGCCCTTTACAACTTACATCCGATAACTATGACAAGAGATTTAGATCTTCTCGTATCGCTATACAAATTGTAAGAGATATGACAAACGCATTTCAATTTAATCTGTCTCTTTCGTTCTTAACAAACATGACTTTTGGCAGCGTAGTGGGCTGAACAAACTTGTGGTGCCTTTATTATTCCTTATTATAGACGTCTTAATTCACATAAGATCCGTCAAAATGACGTGTTTTATGTTTGCCACGTCTTTCATGTAATTCAATATTATTTCATTATAATTTCAAACTACCTATAACTTAGATATCGCTGGAAGTATGAAGTTGTTCAAGACCTGAAAAAGTAAGCGAAGTAGTAGTATATTCTTCTTCTTAGAACACGAGAAATAACATCGTAGAGGCCAAAAAATTAGCGACTTGTATTGCAGATAAGCTGCCGTCTATCAAATCCGCTGGCGTGCAAGTGTTGAGGCTGGGCACGATGTTAAGTGTGCCATGGTTTTCACTGCACAGCAAATACAGTCTACATCGGAGCTTGACGAAAATCCCCACCTGACCATGTTTTCCTTACTTCTGCCAACCTGAGTCCGAAGCCTGTTAAAGGTCTTCCAGATCGGCTACGGTAGTTTATGTCCAGGAGGGAGATACTCAGCAACTGAGACAAAGGGAGTAGGCAGACAAGCTTTTTCGCGACAAAGTTTGCATCTGGCCTGTGCACTAGTAGCATAAAAACCCATATATACTCAAGTCACTACAGCAATTTACCTACAAATCTATCTAAATAACCCTCAAAAAATTGTCAGACGTGGCGAAACGACCTTTGTTTAGGTCGTTTACGCTCTGCCTACCCCAATAGGGATAAAGGTATGCAATACTCTAGTAATTTAACTGAAAATATCTAATCAATGTAAATAAAACCAGGCAAGCTGACACAGTGGTTGAAACAGCGGTCAAAAGTTCACATTCGGAATGAATTATTAAATACCGAAACTAAATTTATTTAGCGACCGCCAACCCCAATCGGATAGAACAAAAACGGACGCGGGTCACAATCAAAATTGCAATCGCTATTTCCGGTATGATTGTGTCAGTTGGTTAGCAGTAATTATGAATCAATCATATTCGTATTCATTCGCTACATTAATAGGCTTGTAGAGTGGGTGGCTAAAAAAAAAACAGAACATTTATACTTAAAACTGATAGTTAAAAATTCTGTGGATCTCTTTCTTATCTTATCTTATTTAGCCTACATCATCCCACTGCTGGGCAAAGACCTCCCTCTTCTCTCTTTCAACATTAAAAAAAATGCAGATTTAATAATCGAGTTAAAAATATAGAAGCTATTGATTTGAATAGTCAATATACACTGGCGAGTGACGTCATAACCCACAATTTTCATACATAAAAGCGTTTTTGACATTTGATAAAAAGTTGCTGATTTGACGAGTAGGAATAATAACTAAAATTACAAAAGGGAAAGATTTGTATGTTTGTGTGTGTATATTTGTAACGAATAAACTTAAAAACTACTGGACCGATTTAAAAATCAGCTTTCACTGTTAACTACGTTCACCATGAGTAACATAAGCTACTTTTTTCTGCGGGGAATATCTCATTTTCACGGGAAAACTTATTAAGCAGCAGGTGACACCGCTGTCTAAGTAACAAAAAAATATTTTTTTTTAAATTGATCCAGGCGTTTTCGAGTAATCGGTGAACATACATTAAAAAAAAATCACGACCAATTGAGAACCTAATCCTTTTTTTTTTGAAGTCGGTTAAAAGCAATTACAAACTCAAATAATGTAACAAGAAGGGTAAAAACGTTTCACATTTTCTTATTAGCAAGGGTACGTTTATTGTATAAATGTTAATAGTATGAATGTTTCTATGCTTGTCCTATCTCTTGTTTAAATTTTAAATCTAGATGCACGGCACGACTAGTGGATATCATTTGTCCATTGTAAAAAATAATCATATTTTTGAACATTTTTAGAACGAAAAAATATACATATATACATACATATAGTCACACCTTTATCCCTAATGGGGTAGACAGAGCGTAAACGACCCAAACAAAGGTCGTTCCGCCACGTCTGACAAAGTTTTGAGGGTTATTTAGGATAGATTTGTAGGTATTGCTGTAGTGACCGGTTGTCAGCCCATCGCCTTAATTGCAATATACTGAAACCCTCCGATCCCTTAGCTAGTTTTTACAGCATGACATTACAAATGCAGCTAGCACATTCTATGTATTTCTTTCGCTCCCAGTCCAGCATGGAAGAAAAATATACGTGTTGATACTAAACTACTTTATACTTCCATGCTGGCCTGGGAGCGAGAGAAAAACATAGAATGTGCCAGCTGCATTTCCTCCCGGGCATGCTGTAAAAACCAGCTAAAGGATCCGAGGGTTTCAGTATATTGCAATTTAGGCGATAGGCTGACAACCTGTCACTATGGCAATATACCTACAAATATATCATAAATAACCCTCAAAAGCTTGTCAGACGTGGAGAAACGACCTTTGTTAAGGTCGTTTACGCTCTGCCTACGCCAGTAGGGATAAAGGCGTGATTATATGTATGTATGTAGTCTAGTGGTCCGAGCCATGGGCTCAACACCCGGAGGTCCTGGGTTTTGTGCGTTTGTGTTGTTGTTTCTAGTTTGGTTAGGACACTGCAGGCTGATCACCTGATTGTCTGAAAATTAGGATGATCCAATCCGTCGGTTGGGCATGTAAATAGTCGGTCCTGCGTCTGGTCGTGTCAGTCAATCTGTCCCATCAGAATAAGAGATTGAAGGAATAGGGAGTGCACTTGTGTATTGCGCAAACACCTGGACAATAAAAACTAGTCCCACTCAGTTGGCCGATACCTGAAAGATTGGCCGCCATCACCGAAAATCGGTTGGGAGGACTATTACAGGATTTATCACATGTTTTTTTTATTCATGCTCTACACGAGTATTTAAATTATTTTTACCCAAAATCCTCGGTTATATTTACCTCCCACACTTATTTATTTTTAAAGTACCTATTTTATTTCGTCCGCTTTATTTTATAGACTGCGCTGTGCGATATTTACGCTATGCCCCTCTTTAGTAGCTCGAAATTCCTACAAAATTCCTGGTTGGTGAAAACGCGCTCTTTCGGAAGCGTTCTTTATGATTTCATTATGTTGTGCTCCCAGGCTCCATACAATTAGTTTTTGTGAAGTTTCCTGCTTGTTATACGATATATTGGTCGGTTACTCCAGACGGGTATTGTACCATGGGCGTATTTTGTAAGTATTTTACTTTAGGAAAATAAGTACACCAATAAAGTATTTTCTTGATTGGTTTTGTAGTCAAGACCGTCTGAGAAATTACCGACTCCATCACAGTTTTTTAATAAGAAAAGTTTAATATAGGTAAGAAAATTCACATATATTAATATGAATGTCTGATAATTCGATGCATGCTGCATGCTGCATCAGAAATTATTAATAACAAAATCGTGATTAATGCAACCAATAATGTAAAATCTACTTGCGTAGTATTTTCATTCATTGCGTCAGATAATAAGCTTTCACGCTATATCTAAGCTAGCTAAATTACTTAATTTTTCAGTCTTCAGTCACGGGTTATTTTTTTAAGCCATATATATCTCTTCACCAAGCAGCCTCTCACTTCTACTCATCAGAATCAGTTGCCGCCGCCAAAGCTTGATACTCAAAATATGCCTGCGCTTAGTATGCGCTGTAAAGAAATGCTTACTTATCTGTAACAAAAAAAACAATCTATTCACTTAGCAACCTTTCACACCTATGAGCCTTGGGTAGGAGCTCATCACAATCAGTTGCCGCCGCCATAGCTTGCACTACTCGAATATGCCTGCGCTTATTAGGCGCTGCGTTTGGCCGCACTCCAGCTGAGACTAGCTGCAGTTTATTAGCTACACAACACCGAGGAATATCCTAAATATCGTTCTAGAAATACCGCTTTAGTGACACCTTAGTCACCGAAAACTTGGGTCACAAATACTCTTTTAGGTCTCTAACAGCAGAGTTATTTTCGGATAACGAATCACAGCTGACGTTTTCCAATTTTCAAATTTCGAATGCCGAAGCCGATCTATTTAAAAGACAGAAGGGTAATACACCCCAGTTTCGCATACTTAGCAGTATGCCTTTGCCGTGCAGCTTATAAAGCGCTGCATTTGGCCTGCACCCAGCTGCTGGACGAATTATGAGCTGCACAACACAAGCGCTCAGCGCTGATTAACATTTCAGCGAGGTATGCTAAACAAGGCAAGGGTTTTCTTGGTTTACGTGCCTTCTGGGTTTTATCTTGCAAGAATGAACTTTGGAATTAAAAGCTGACTGGGTGTTTTTCTTTGACTTTAGTTCTTATCGTAAAAAACTGGGAAAGTACTCGTATTTTACTGCTTGAAAACTATAGGTGTTTAAAAATTCTATCTGCATTAAAAGCTACGCTACCAGTTGTAACCTACGTCATTTATAACCGCGGGAATATTAATGTAACCGCGAGTGACATCGCGGTCCAGCGCGCTAGTATACTATTATAGCGTAAACATATTATAATACCTTGTAACGACCATATTTAATATTTTTATGGATATTGAATGTAGCGGTGGGTTGTACTTTTTAAGTTTTTATAAGTATAATACAAAGCTAGTATGCAGTGAAAATCATTATAAGTTCAAGTAAGTTCATACTTTCCTTCTTTGCAAGAAATTATCAAAAAAATTAACATAAACACAGAAAAATCCTTAAAACGTTGACCCATATCTCAACAAAAGAACGAAAGTACCTCCCCGCAACAAAACGAAAGAAATGGGATCAGAACACGCACAGCGGGATCTCATGCAATCTCATGGCGCAATAATCATATACATTCAGCAATTCCGAGGGTCCTACATAAAGGAAAAGGAGTACAGAATAATTTGTAGCATTATAACATCCACTGGAGCGCGCACATGACAATTGGACTCAATGCAAGGCTACGTACAGTCCACCAAAAAAGTACCTACGCTGGGAGAAAACAAAAACCAGTCAAGGATGAGTCAGACTTGCACACATAAGGGTTCTGTATTATCCCAATTCATTATTTGCACTAGAAGCAAATAGAATTAGGCAGAAAGTATTTTGTATAAATAATTATTGATTTTAGTTTTTTCTTTTCACTTGTCTAGGTGCCTCCGTGGTCTAGTGGCTAGTGCCAAGAACTCTCGATCCGAAGGTCCTGGGTTCGATTCCCAGGGGGAAACACAGAGTTGATATTTGAGAATTTATCACTTTGTGAATTTTTCCCCAGTTTGGTTAGGACATTGCAGGCTGAATCACCTTATTGTCCGAAAAAGAAAAAAAGATTTCGTGCTTCGGAGGGCACGTTAAGCCGTCGGTCCCGGTCGCTGTCTTTGATAGTGGTCGTTACTCAAACCATGTCAAAGGCCTGATAGTTGTGCTACTAGGCGGTTGAAATCTCTGACACCAGGTTTCATCGGGTCGATAGACTCGATACCCACTCGAAAGAAGAAGAAGAAGAAGAATACTCGTCTAGGTCAACAGAGGCGTCTGAGGCGACCGAGACAGAGAGAAAATTTGTAAATTTCAACTGTCTTCTGGGGCCATATTTATGAATCACTCAAACTCCAATGCGCATAACGAATAACTTTCGCATGCGATTTCCATACTATTAGGCATGCGAATGTTACTCTTTCGTATGCGAATTCGATTCAAACGATTGCGGCTCCGTATAAACGGATTGACAGCAGAGGCATATAGGTGAGGTCTAGTTTGGCACTTTTGGGTACAGAACCCTAAAAACGCGAAGATCCTACTACTGTTACAAGATGTTGTCGAACTTTTTTGCCCTCCGTACAACTTGGGATTTATCGCATATACGTGATTGTTGTACGTCGAAAAACGGGAGAAATAAAACCGAGTATAACGAATAATCGTTGAATTATTGATAATAACCCAGCGAAATCTGGAAGTGGTGCATAATCGGATTAACTTTTACAACATCTTCCGCTAATCCGCGCCCGTGAATGCTTTCATATTCGGCACCTTTAAAAGATTAAACATGAAAGTGGCAAGAGTGGAATATTCAAAGCTAAGTCAATAAAACTTTGATCAGTTCGATTTGAAGCTGGAATTTTCGAGAGTTCTTGTTTGGTTTGGCTGCAGTTTTGTGAGACACCAGAATAGGATTTTTATACTGAAATCTTTTGTGTATTTAAGATCTTTTGGGTAGGTATATAGATAAATCTGTTAGTTCAGTCCAAATATTGCTTTCTAACCATTAGAACATTTATAACCTATAAAGTTTTCTTTCCAATTTTGTGTTTTTCTGTGGTAAGTGAACCTACAAACTTTGTTTGAAGACCTAGCTCACACAACTAAACTATAAAAGCAGTTTTCAACTATAAGACGCCATGAATCTCTATGTGCAAAAGCGGTCAGCTAGAACAAACGAGGTTGTTTGCGTATCGACGGGTGCCCACCTGCATCCAGATTATATCTCACTTTTCATATTCAGAGCATGCATGCAAAATACACACAGGTGGCGGTATTCGCAAATCGCTTCTGAAGGGAAATTCTCGGTCAATTGTTTAAATTATAATATTGACCTGTCTGTAAGAACACATACACTACACAACAGAACTGTGCGATCGAATGTAAATAAAACAAAAACAGTTTAAAAAATGCCATAGAACAGCAAAGAGCAATCGTATTTGATAAAGTTTAAATATAACTCTGATATAAACCATGCTGGTCTGGGAGCGAGAGAAAAACGTAGAATGTGCTAGCTGCATTTCCTCCCGGGTATGCTGTAAAATCAAGCTAAGGGATCCGAGGGTTTCAGTATATTGTAATTAAGGCGATGGGCTGACAACCTGTCACTACAGCAATATACCTAGAATTCTATCTCAAATAACCCTCAAAACTTTGTCAGACGTGACGGGACGATTTGTTTAGGTCGTTTACGCTATGCCTACCCCATTAGGGATAAAAGCGTAATTATATGTATGTATGTATGTAAAACTAGGCTGACCAAATCATGAGACAACTCTTTTTTTTAAAACAAGGAATGATTCATACCTAATTACCTAGCAATAAAAAAACAATCATAAGCATTTGTTGAAAATGTGCTGAACGCATGCATGTAGAATACACAATCCAAATATAATACTGCACCTTCAGTTTGCAATCCCTCGTATCTGGTTCCGCAATAAACATTCGCAAGCACAAGGCATACGATAAACATTAAAAACATAAGCAGCTTCTAAAACCGGCCAAGTGCGAGTTGAACTCACCACTACCGGGGAGTCCGTGGGCATTTCAAGCGTTTATGATTTTGCCATTGTTATAATTGAGAAAAAACATACATACATACATACATATAATCACGCCTTTATCCCTAATGGGGTAGGCAGAGCGTAAACGATTTATAAACAAAGGTCGTTCCGCCACGTCTGACAAAGTTTTGAGGGTTATTGAAGATAGATTTGTAGGTATATTGCTGTAGTGACAGGTTGTCAGCCCATCGCCTAAATTACAATATACTGAAACCCTCGGATCCCTTAGCTGGTTCTTACAGCATGCCCGGGAGGATATGCAGCTGGCACATTCTATGTTTTCCTCTCGCTCCCAGACCAGCATGGAGAAAAAACACATTATGGGAAATGTTGGGTTTACCTTTGTTTTTGGTATACATAAATATAATCACGCTTTTATCAATAATGGTGTAGGTAGAGCATAAACGACTTAAATAAATATCGTTTCGCCACGTCTGACAATGTTTTGAGGGTTATTTAGATAGACTATCGCCTAAATTGCAGTATACAGAAACCCTTGAATCCCTTGGGTGGTTTTAACAGCATGCCCGGAAAAAAATGCACAACCCATTTTTTTTTTCGGTTCCAAGCCAGCATAATATAAATTGATAGTGGTAACTAGTAAAAATATACAGACGCTGTAAAAAAAATAACTTTCTATTTAAGTATGTTCGTGCGATACAGCCCAGCTACAGACAGCCAAACAGACAAACAACCAATCGAAGCTTAGTAATACCTCTTCGTGACATACATGAGGTCCGGTACCCTAAAAACCGCCGTTCTGAGACAGCACAAACAAGCTGTGTCGTAAACTGAGAAATTACGTTCCTGTACACGCTACGCTGGACTGGGTGCGAAAAAATAACATAGAATGTGCCAGCTGCATTTCTTCCAGGGCATGCTGTAAAAACCAGCTGAGGGATCCGAGGGTTTCATTATATTGCACTTTAATCGATGGGCTGACAACCTGCCACTACAGCAATATACCTACAAATATATCTTAAATAACCCTCAAACTTTGTCAGACGTAGCGAAACGACCTTTGTTTAGGTCGATTACACTCTGCCTACCCCATTAGGAATAAAGGCGTGATTATATGTATGTATGCATATTTGTTACTGAACTTACAATGATGAGACGAGAATACTCTCATAGTAAGTATACTACATACATACATATAATCACGCCTTTATCCCTAATGGGGTAGGCAGAGCGTGAACGACCTAAACATAGGTCGTATCGGCACGTCTGACAAAGTTTTGAGGGTTATTCAATATGGATTTGTACGTATATTGCTGTAGTGACAGGTTGTCAGCCCATCGCCTAAATTGCAATATACTGAAACCCTCAGATCCCTTAGCTGGTTTTTACAGCATGCCCGGGAGGAAATGCAGCTGGCACATTCTATGTTTTTCTCTCGCTTCCAGTCCAGCGTGGAAGATGTAGTAAGTATACTATTAGGGATAAAGGTGTGATTATATAGGTATGTACGAGTATGTATGGGTCTAATGGTTCTTCCATGCTGGACTGGGAGAAATAGAAAAACATAGAATGTTCCAGCTGCCCTTTTTCCCGGGCATGCTGTAGAAGTCAGCAAAAGGGACTCGAGGGTTACAGTGTATTGTAATTTAGGCGATGGGCTGACAACCTGTCACTATAGCAATACACATTACAATCTAAAATTGCCCTCAATTTTTGTCAGACGTGGCGAAAGCGCCTTTTACGAGGAGTTTGACGCTCTGCCTACCCCGTAAGGGATAAAGGCGTGATTTTATGTATGTATGTATGTATGTATAAGTCTAAATAGGGCACGCTAGACAAGAGGATCAAAATATGGCGGTAAGTTGGTAGCTGTTGTGTTTTCTTTGACTGTGAGTATGCCAGTGATATTTTTTTCTGCCGGAATTCAAGTTGAGGTCATTTATATCCCGGTGACCTTTGTCTGTCAGTCCTAGACTACTCAGGCCCGTATTTATAATCCGCACTTGAGATTGACAGCCAGTTTGAGTGAGTTCGTAGTAGAAATATAATTTCAGTAGAAAATTGGTTCGCATATCTATACCTAATATTGCTCTCAATGTTGAGATCGCTCTATAAATACGACCGTTAGATTAAAATAAAACTCAGGCAAAAAAGAAAACTCGTTACAGAAGATTATATCCTTTTTACCTGCTGACGTCACTCATAAACAAACACGAAACGCTCCAAAACAATTACAAATTCCTTAATGGTGTCCCATGAAACTCAAACCTGAGGGTGGTGTCCCATTAACGAATATCTACGTTTAATTAGCGAGCTCCTGACTTTAATTGCATTTTAAATCGTCTCCCCGATGTATGGTGACTGCTGTAATGGCCGTGCAGGCTTAAATTAGCTTGTTAAAAGGATTGTGATGAACAAATTAATATTTTTATTTAAAGTACATATTTTTTTCCAAGCTGCACTGGGAGTGAAAGAAAACATATAATGTGCCAGTTGCATTTCCTCCCGGGCATGATGTAAAAACCAGCTAAGTGATCCGAGGTTTTAAGTATATTGCAATTAAGGTGATGGGCTGACAACCTGTCACTACAGCAATATACCTAATAATCTATCTTAAATAACCCTCAAAACTTTGTAAGACGTGGCAGTATTACCGTTTTTAGGTCGTTTGCGCTGTACCTACCCCATTAGGGATAAAGATGTGATTTTAAATGTATTAATGCATATTTGTTACTGAACTTACAATGAAGAGACGAGAATACTCTCGTAGCAAGTCTCTTAAAACCCTAACGCTCTTACTTATAGACAGCAGAAACTATATCTACATAATGTTTTCTCTTTTCTTTTTACATACATCTTTTCACTTGCTACGATCCTTACATACTTCTTTCGCTTTATACACATTCACTAATCTTTTCATACATGCTCGTCGGTTTAGGGTACTCTTGACCTGACCTTCCTTTAGGACGTCCCCGATTTGATCGAAGTACGTGCGACGAGGCCTTCCCCTTCCAACATTTCCATTCACACTCGCCATATATATCTGTTTGGTCAACCTGCGTTCACTCATTCTCTCAACATGTCCAAACCATTTAAGCATTCCCTTGTCAATACCTGTCACTATATATTTTTTCACTCTACAACGTTCCCTTATCACACTATTTCGTATCCTGTCACTCAATTTGACTCCAATCATACTTCTTAACGCTCTCATTTCTACTGCATTTATTCTGCTTTCATGCTTCTTCTGCCATACCCGACTTTCACTCCCATACATCAGTGTTGGAACCAACACCCCTCTATGCACAGCCAGACGGGCCTTATCGGACACCTTCTGACTGTTCATAAAGCCGTGAACTATGTTACCGGCATTCACTCTCCTTTCAATATCACTATCATTCTTTCCATCAGAAGATGATCAAAATGATTTGCAGAAGTAAACCTTGATCCTAAATACACAAACTTTTTCACTTGCTGCACTTTTTAATTCCCTATCAAGATGTTACACTCTGTCACTCCTTTCCAAAAACCATTGCTTTCATCTTACTAACATTCACTCTCATTCCTTTCTTGTTTAAAGCTTTATTCATAATATTTACCATCTCCTGCAACTCCTCTGCCAACGATGCAAGTAAGATTTGATCGTCAGCATAGAGCAGACATTTGACGAGTAAATCGTTCATTCGTAATCCCCGTTCACTTTTTTTTTAATCTTCCAAGCTACTATCCATGAATAGGTTAAAAAGCCATGGCGACGCTACTCATCCCTGTCTACCTTTTTCGATGCTAAGCAATTCAGTATACGCCCCGTTGATCCTGACACAAGCACTAGAATCCCTGTATAAAGATTTTAGTGCTTGTATCAAAATACTGCTTACCCCATGCATGGATAGTGCTGACCACAATTCATTTCTCACCACTTTATCATAGGCCTTTTCCAATTATTTTTTTTCTGATTCAATTTTTCTCAGTATTATTCAGTAATTTCCCAATAAAGTAATTCGAACAGCTTTGATTCAGTATGTCTTACCTCGGTTCCAAATTTTCAAGCCAGTATTTTTACTGACCTAGGTAGTCAGCGGTCAGTAATGCTGATGACAAAGTGAACCTACAATCCAGCATAGTCACTCAATAGCTTACAAAATCTCTGATATTTCTTAACACCGAAAGAAAACAGCAAACTACTTAAAACCATGTCATCTTCCTAGCCTTTTCCCGTATCTCTCGAGGCGGCTACCTAATCTAGGTGATTGAACGAGGGTACTGATTTTTACACAGAGTGACTGCCATCCGAACTCCGCAACCCAGAAGGGAAACCAGACCCAATCCTGGATTAGGTCAGAGTTTTCAAGCTGCCAATGCTTAGGCCTCTGACATGGCTTAACGACGATAATCTACGGTATTAAACGATATTAACCGGGACCAACGGCTTAACGTACTTTCCGAAGCACGGATAAAGCGCCGAAAAAACTACTTAAAACAATGTAAAGTAACATTAATTTGACCGTAGCACTCTACTACAAAAACGCCGTAGCAATCTGCTACAAGAACGTCGTAACACCTTGCTACTACATACTACACCATAGTGTTCAGAGTCAGCTCAATAGCTTGACATAGAGGTGGTCAGTGATGTAGTCTCGTATTTATACAGTGATCTCAAGATTGAGAGCAATATTATGTATGTATTTAACAGGCCACATTGTACTGAAATGGCGTTTCTGATACAAACTCAAACTAACTCTTAGTCTCAAGTGCTGTTTATCAATACGAGCCAAAGCTCATACGTCTCACAAACCATTGGAAAATGGTCGCTTTTCTGCTTCACATTGTCAGACAACAATGCAGCGCCATTCACGAATATCTCAGTTTAATTAGCCATGGCCGCCGACTTTAATTGCATTTTAAATTGCGCGCTCTGCCGCGGGCTGTGATGTGTGCGCATCCTCGTAATTAGCGCGTTGAATTATTGGCGCGTGCACACGAGCAAGTAAAAGGCTTACGCAAACAATTAAAAAATAGTAAAGAGTATATTTGATACATACATACATTATAATCACGCTTTTATCCCTAATGGGGTAGGCAGAGCGTAAACGACTTAAACAAAGGTCGTCCTGCCACGTGTGACAAAGTTTTGAAGGTTATTTAAGATAGATTTGTAGGTACGAGTATATTGCTGTAGTGTCAGTCTGTCGCCTAAATTGCAATATACAAAAACTCTCGGATCCCCTAACTGACTAATAATTATGTAATACTACTGTAATACCTATGAAACTTAACAACTTCGACTTTGGCCCTCCTATACAAAATGGTGCCAGCGATTTGAGTCATTTTGTATGTGAGTTTGATCAGCAAATTTGTTTACTCCACGTATGATGCATCACAATCAGGCACAACACCAACAAAAAAAGCAAACATTAGGTATCATTATCAGATACCTAACATTATAAAAAAAAATGTGTCTCTACATATGTGGACTAGTTATATACCACGCGGAGTTTTATCTCAGCACGTTTTACAAAACAAAATGGAATATATCCGCGAACACCGGGAAGCGTACGAAAAACAAGGAAAGCATTCATAAAAATAACACTACATGTGTAGACAAAGTTGCCAGACGTAACATGATTTTATTTGGTTTGTTTTTGGGTAAATGTTGCAATTTTATCCAGTGAAACAGCAGTTTAACTGCGTAAGGTAAATATACAGGAGGTAGATGAGATAAGCTACTATTCTTTCTAACTGAACTTTGGAATATCAGTAGTTAATACACCATGTATTAACTACTTTAAAGTTTATTTTAGTTTAGCATGGTCATACAGTAATTTGTGTATTTTGTATGAAAGTATAGTATTAATGAAGTGATCTCAAAATAATTTTTAATCCACCATTCTTTACTGTACTTCTATGCTGGCCTGGGAGCGAGAGAAAACATAGATTGTGCCAGCTGCATTTCCTCCCGGCCATGCTGTAAAAACCAGCTAAGAGATCCGAAGGTTTCAGCACATTGTAATTTAGGCGATGGACTGACAACCTGTCACTACAGCAATGTACCTACAAGTTATCTTAAATAACCCTCAAAACTTTATCAGATCAATCAACAATCTGCTTAGCTGAACCAGGCGGCTCGTATTCATAAAGCGATCTTAAGATTGAGAGCTTATGTTAAGTAAGGATTTGACAGGCCGTTGTTTACTGAAATAACATTTCTGATTGGACCTCAAACTCACTGTCTGTCTCAAAAGCTGATTATTAATACAGGCCTTAATATTTTTATCTCATTTTATATATATATATATATATATATATATATATATATATATATATTATAGTTTACACAATGAATTGTTCCAAAAAATCGCTTCAATATATTAAAATAATTTAATATGTATTACATTAAATCATTGAAACTTTAAATTTTAAACATATATTACAAAATAAATTGGGTCAAATTAAAATCAGAGTTTAAACTATTACAAAATAAATTGGGTCTAATTACACCAAAAGTGTAATTTGGTATCATTAAAGCATCTAAACTTCGTTAAGCAGCCTATAAAAAGGCTATTTAAAGCTAAATTGTATCATTGCTTAGTACCAGCGTCGTTTGAAATAATTTGTGTCTTACAGTCACGCTTTTTTTCTTTCCTCGGTAGGCAGAGCGTAAAACACGACGTGACGAGAATTGAAATGAGTATCGGTTTAGTGACAGGATGTCAGCTCAAACGATATATATTACTAGGTAGCTAGCAGATCCCGCTCCTACGCGCGGAGAATCGTTTTCAGTATGTTCTACACTGCGTAAACACATCCATACAAACTTTGGTACTTACTCAATATTAGAATGGTTTTCATGATTATTTCTAACCTAGGCTGGACACCAGGTAACAAAAAAAACTCAGTCAAATAAAAAGTCCCTTTAAGATCGGTACAAAACGATCTTAGTTCAATTTCCTGCCTACCCTTTAAACCAGGTGGCGTGATTATTTGTATCGTAACTTTGAGTTTAAATAATGCTCAGTCAAACAAAAATAGTTCCTTAAAATCGGTTAAGAAACAGCCAAATTACAATTTCCTGCCTACCCCCTAAGTCAGAAAGCGTTATTTTATGTATCTTAAGTTGAAACCCGGGTTTGTTAACACACAGTGGAATAAAAAAAGTTCCATCGCAATCGATTGAGTAGTTTTGGCGTGATGTGATAACATACAGACAGACAGGCAGACAAATATTCTAATAAAAATCGTTTTGATCTTTATATCGTTTATAATGCCTGCTGCAATAATTTTTTTGGAAAAATATTCAATGTATAGTCACGACCCTTCTATTTTATGTACAGATTTATTATATGTATAGATTATGCTGAATTTTACAGCATATTTGAGGGGAGAAGCAGCTGTCACATTCTATGATTTTCTATCGTTCTCAGTCCAACATCTAACCAAAAACACACCTATTATAATAATATTAGTAAGAAACCCAGGTGTCGCGAGAGCAATTACACAAAGACTGTTTGTCTGGCTGAAAGCAAACACAGTGTTTGCCGATACGCAACCAGAGGCGCATGGGCAAACACAGATATCGATGCCGGCTGACATCTTGTAGGATCAGCGCTGATGGCAAACATTGTCTCTGAAAGCAATTTCCTGGGCGGTGTTTGAACGGATTAAGCACAGATTATAGGTTAGGTGTTACATGACGCGGTTGAGGTATGAACGAAAAGTCATAACTTGTAAGTCGCCACATCCTTTTTGGACGTAAAAGGTTCTTATATTGTGCGAAACTATACAATTTGGAAATGCAATTTTCAAAAGCCTTCTCCATGCCACTACTTTAGCTCAGTGTGCTGGACCTTCAATTTAAATTTTCATTACAGTAATGAAATAGTTATCTAGAGGTAGTGTTCCTAGTGTCATACACACATACATATAATCACGTCTTTATCCCCAATGTGGTACCTAGGCAGAGTATAAATGACATAAACAAAGGTCGTTCCGCCACATCCGACATAATTTTGAGGGTTATTTGAGATGGATTTGTACGTATATTGCTGTAGTGACAGGTTGTCAGCTTATCGCCTAAATTGCAATATACTGAGACCCTCGAATCCCTTAGCTGGTTTTAACAGCATGCCCGGGAGGAAATGCAGCTGTTACATTCTTTGTTTTTCTCTCGCTACCAGTACAGCATGGAAGTAATAGTCTAGTGTCAATAGTATTTATACGTTATTCACCAAGATGTATCTAACAGCAGAAGACAGAATACCTGCTTGCTTCCATAATAACCTACAACTTTTGAGATATCCATCTCTTTTTTTCAGTTCTCATGAGTGACAGCGAGTTTGAGTTCGTATTAGAAATGTAATTTAAATTTTAGTACAAACTGGCCTGTCACATTCGTACTTAATATTGGTCTTAAGTTTGAGATTGCTTCATAAATACGAGCCTTAAAAATCCCTTACTCGCCGTTAACAGAACTCGCGTGAATATGCTATTTCAGACCAGATACCACGAAGGTATTGACAATAATTTGATTGATTTAATTGGTAAAGCATTGCTCAATTAAAGGTTAGACCGCACTAGGAAGTAGCTGCAGCGGAACGGCGGCACGGCACGACACTGCGTGATTAATGATTCTTTATATAAAGAAATATGAGAGGCACCGCATTGAAGCAGCACTAGAGCTGCAGCGGAGCGGCGCGGCGCTTCACGGCGCGGCAATGTCAGTTTATTTTTTTTATATATTGACATACTTATTGATTTTACTAAATTGTTATTAAGATTACGCTCTGCCTACCCCATTAGGGATAAAGGCGTGATTATATGTATGTATGTATGTATGTATTAAGATATTATTAATTTGACATACCTATTGATTTTAATTATTTCATTAATTTTGTGTTTTCTGTATTATTTGTATGCCCTACGGCTGATCACAGCGCTCTTTAATCCATTCAAGATCTTGACCTTGTACCTGTGTTTCACAAATAAATAATTTGATTTGATTTGATTTGTTTAACAGATATTGTCGCGCCGCTCCGCTGCAGCTACGTTATAGTGCGGTCTAACCTTACAGCGGACGCTTACATTTTACCGAGGGAAATGTCAGTCAATTTGTGTGTATCGGCAAACATCATGTTTGCGTACAGCTAGACAAACAGACCGCGTTTAATTACTATGATAACACCTGCGGAAACAACCCCTATTACATGTTTACCTCTAGCCAATGTAAATATTAACTGTGATAATGTTTATTATGTGATTAGTTTCTGTTTTGGTGACATCTGTCTCTTGATTTTATTAGGTCAATTGATCTTAGGTTAATAATGAATATTCTTCTTCTTCTGCCTAGCGTTTTTCCAGCCTGTTGCTGGGGTCCGTTTTCCTGCTTTTTCTACTTAACTTTTCCCGGTATCCGCTGGTGTGAGATCATTCTCTTCCATATCCGCTACGAAGCACGGAATCCTTTTTCTTTTCGGACAATCAGATGATTCAGCCTGCAATGTCCTAACCAAAATGGGGAAAATCTGACAAAGTGATAAATTAACATCTATCAACTTTGTGTTCCCCCCCTGGGAATCGAACCCAAGACCTCAGGATCGTAAGCCCATGGCTCTGACCATTGATTCACAGAGGCAGACGGTTAAATTCCATTCAGTCACACTGCGACCACTCCACCTATTTCGAAATGCTACTTCGTTTCATTTCAACCCCAAATAGAGTTGCCAACCGTATGGCAAATGAAATAATTTTCTCCTGATTATTTTAAAGGTTCTTTTTAAGTAATAGTTTCAATAGAAACTTCAAGCAAAGCTCGCTTTTTAATTTCACAAAAATACATCAGGTAAGATTGTTTGTCTATACTAATACTAGACTGGGAGCGGTAGAAAAACATAGAATGTACCAGCTGCATCTTCTACCTAGCATGCTATAAACCAACTAAAGGATTCAAGGGTTTCAGTGTATTGAAATTTAGGCGATGGGCTGACACCTTGTCACTATAGTAATATACTGATCTATCTTAAACCACCCTCAAAACTTGTCAGAGGCGAAACGACCTTCGTTTGGGTCGTTGATACTCTTTCTTCCAGGCTGGTCTGGGAGAGAGAAAAAAACATAGAATGTGCTAGCTGCAATTCCTCCTGGGCAAGCTGTAAAAACTAGCTAAGAGATCCGAGGGTTTCTGTATATTGCAATTTAAGCGATAGGCTTACAACCTGTCACTACAGCAATATACCTACAAATCTATCTTAAATAACCCTTAAAACTTTGTCAGACGTGGCGAATCGGCCTTGGTTTAGGTCATTTACGCTCTGCCTACCCCCTTTGGGATAAAGGCGTGATTATATGTATGTATGTATGTTGATATTCTGCCTACCCCTTTCGGGATAAAGGCGTGATTATATGTATGTATGCATACTAGCGATCATTCTGATTTAACTTATGACGCCGTTACCTTGAGAGGGTACCGTAGGAGCAGGTTACTACATTACAATGCGGGAAGTGTTCATATTATGTAAATATTAGTGAGTGTGTAGAGTAACCTACATTCCCGCGTTTGTATTTTAGAGCGGATACAACTTGAATCAAAGTAACAGTAGACAGGTTTCTTAGGGCTAGACCGCCCTATGGCGTGGCTGCAGCGGAACGGAGCAGCGCAGCTTGTCACTTCAGCAGCGCGACTCTGCGCGGCAAAATCTGTCAAAATGTATGAATCTGACATTGCCGCGCTGTGAAGCGTCATGGAGTGCCGTGCCGCTCCGCTGTAGCTCCAGTGCTGCTTCAGTGCGGTAATTATACCTCTCATACATTTTCATACAAAGAATCATTTGTCGCGTAGTGTCGCGCCGCACCACGTCTCTCCGCTCCGCTGCAGCTACGTTCTAGTGCGCTCTATTAAGTGGTGCCTAAGTGGTGCCCTCATCAGTAAAAAAATAATAACTTACTAAAAACACAATAAATCGAAAATCTGGTCCAACAGACTTAAGAAATAGTATAAACAAAAATTAGAACCCTAGAAATTAGCGATTCATTGTTCGTTGTAGTAACGGAAACAAAATTTGCCGTTGTTGGCCGTTATTTGCAATGTTCCTACCTGTTACTAAAACGAACTATGAGTCGTTAATTTATAAGGTTAAAAATTATTTTAATTACTGTTACGTTTTTCGATTCACTGCGTTTTTAGTAAATTATGATATTTAGCCACTTAGGAAATTTTGGCTATCGAAACCTTAAATAGTTTTGTCAGCTACCGACTATAAGCAGATATAATATTTTGTATCTACAGTTTAAAAAATGGGTAGGTTACTTTTGTACTGCTGGCAACACCAAGCCCAAACCAGGGCGAGTAGTAATTAAATTATATTTATTTTCAAGCCGGCTTCTAATGAAAACGGCCGCAATTCCAAGATAAAATGAAGCACCTTTGTGCATAATTTAAAACGCAATAAATTGCCACGGGACACGACTAATTAGAGTCTTGAAAAGGATTTTTTTTAAATAAACAGAGAAGACGAAAAATTCTACCTTAGATTAAAAAAACAAGTTTACGTGTGGTACTGAGTTCAAAGAACAAGATCGTACGATGCTGGGTTTCCATTAAGATCCCGAATTTGCCGTTAAAATTGAATAAGGAAAAAATACCTAACTACTCAATCAGATAATGAGGTTAATATTATAACATACTATTCAGAATTTAAAAAGTATAAAACGCGATCAATATTCGTGTAGGTTTTTAAGAATTAGTCTTTAAGACAAAGTTGTACAATTGTATTGTACAGAGAAAATGGGTATTTCGTAAATTTACGAAGTGGCGGTAGTGAGCAGCAAAAACCTCTTAAGATAGCTCAATAAAGAAAACATTGACATTATAGCCCTCTTAAATTCTAAGAGAGCCATAATGTCATCATAAAGTCAACAAATACTTTTTTATTAAGGTGTCTCGTTACATTGAAACTCTAGCACCCGTACAGGCGAACTACAAGCAAACTGTATAGCGTCTTTCATTAAGGTTGTATGAGGTATTAACATAATAATTATTTTTATTTTAAAGGTTTAAATATGCCGATTTGTTTGATTAATAACATGGTTTAGCAATACGCCCTTGCGTATTGAACATCCTTAAAAACTCTTGTTTATCACAGTGGCATGGATACGAGAGGCCTGAAAACCTTCATCTCTTCTATTCAACAAAGTTCTGAGCTTTGTGGTCTTTGAAAAGGCATTGGTTGATATCGAACTCACCTGTAGACTTAGGTCTTAAGAAATTCGGACCTGATAAAGTCTAACAGAGTAAAATTAAACTGACTTTTTTTTCATACTTAATATTGCTCTCAAGTTTGCGATCGCTTTATAATTATGAGCCTTAACATAGTGCTCCAACACTTGCATGCCAGGGGATTCAATGGACGGCAGTCAATTTGCAATACAAGTGGCTGAATTCTGGGCCTCTACGATGTAATTTCTCATATCGACACGCTAAGAAGACAAAGCTCAAGAATTCTCACACAACAATTAAATTGAATACAGTAAGATGTTCGACAATGAACTTGTTGTGGTAAGTACATTAACTGCAATTTCTATTTGCGTTGCGGTTTTCCTGCAGTCCGTCTGGGTGTACACTATTTACATAAAAAGCACTACAAATTGAAACTTAGATGCCTTTAAGATTGCCTAGATTAAATAATTGATTACTTTAACAATAAAGACGACATTAAATTTTACTGTCGTGTTTAAATTTAACTAAAAGTCATTAGAACTAAAGTTTAATTAAAGAGTTAAATTGGGTTTTTGTGACAATTCCGATCTTCTGTAGTTCGAGTTTGCGAGAAGTGGGACACTTTAAACAGATTAAGAGAAAATCTTAATAGTTTAAGGGTCTTTGTGCAAGGGCCCGTGTGAGTAAGTATTAATTTGCTTGCGTCTTGTTTCTGAAAGTTACTAAGTACTTGCAGTTTTCAGTTTTATCGGAACTGCCTCCGTGGTCTTATAGTCAGAGCCATGGGTTTAAGATCCGGAGGTTCTGGGTTCAATTCCCAAGGGGGGTATACAAAGTTGATATTTGAAAATTTATCACTTTGTGAAGTTTTCCCCAGTTTGGTTAGGAAAAAAAAAAGATTCCGTGCTTCGGAGGGCACATTAAGCCGTCGATCCCGGTCGCGGTCTTTGGTAGTAGCCGTTACTCAAACCATGTCGGAGGCCTAATAGCTGTGCTACTAAGAGTTTTGAACACTCTGACACCAGGGTTGGTCGTGTTGTTCGACTCGGAAATCCACTCGCTAAGAAGAAGAAGTTTTATTGGATGAAACCTTAGTTGGAACAACCTTTGTATCTAGTGTATTTAACGACAAATATCTGTAAAAGTCCAAACACTTAAAATAAACTAAAATAAACTACCAAGCATGGAATCATATTAATAAAGCATGCATTGTCCAAACTAAACAGGAATCAATCTTAAAGAAATATATTCATAACAATTATCTCGCGGCCGACAAAGTTTCGAGGGTTATTTAAGTTAGATTTGTAGGTATATTGCTGCAGTGACAGGTTGTCAGCCCATCCCCTAAAATGCAATATACTTAATCCCTTAGCTGGTTTTTACAGCATGCTCGGGAGGAAATGTTTTTCTCTTGCTCCCAGGCCAGCATGAAAGTTAAGTAAAGTTAATTTTAAGGTTAATACTAGATAAATCACTGCCAATCTAGAACTGTGACGAAAAGGTTGTAGATAGGGGAGGGGCGGGGGCAAGATAATACGAATCCCACGCGCCGTACATCAAGGGTGGAATATCTTAAGCTATTGTGCGGTTACGTCACAGGAAGTGTTGACTTCACTTCACTGTATGACTCGTTTACAGTACTTCATACATATATTCACGCCTTTATCCCTAATTGGGTAAGCAGAGTGAAAATGACCTAAACAAAGGACTATGTTCTGCTAAGTCTGACAAAGTTTTGAGGGTTATTTAATTTATATTTGTAGGTATATTGCTGTAGTGACAGGTTGTCAGCCCATCGCCTAAATTACAATATACTTCAACCCTCGGATCCCTTAGCTGCTTTTTACAGCATGCTAGGGAGGAAATTCTTTTCTTTTGCTCCCAGGCCAGCATGGAAGTTAAGTTAAGTTCATTTTATGGTTAATACTAGACAAATCACTGCCAATCTAGAACTGTGAGGAAAGGGTTGTACATACGAGTAGGTGGGTTAAATCATGATTCGAGACTTGAAGACGAGTATGATCAAAGACAGTCGACGATGGAGTGAGCTTACCCAAGAACTCTAAGGCTCGTATTAATAAAGCGATCTCAAAATTGAGAGCAATATAAAGTATGGACTTAATATGTAATTTTGTACTGAAATGACATTTCTGATACGGTTTCAAAATAGCTGTCATTCTGAAGTGCTGTTTATAAATACGGACCTAAGGCTCGTATTTTTGAAGCGATCTCAAACTTGAGACCAATATTAAGTATGGATTTGACAGGCCAGTTTGTACTGAAATTACATTTCTGATAAGAAACTCAAACTCGCTGTCCCTCATGAGAGCTGATTTTTAATACGGCCCTAAAAGCTATCATACATACATATATACATATCGATGGGTGCCTGGAACAAAGCCGCAATAGAAAAAACATAATTTTTCAGGAAAAAAGATTTAGTGAAAATCTTGAATAAGTACTAAGCTACGAGGCGTATTATAACGGTTTGAATATTAATCGATGTATTATTTTTTCTGGAGTAATTTATCAAGTAAAGAAACATCTAGTGCATACGTAATTATTAATAAAACGATAAAAACGATAATGCCGTTTCATATACTTAAATTCGTTACCGCAAGAGTCCATTGTGGTTTTATTCCAGTAAAATTGCGAGGAAAGCAAACAGCAATAGCGTATTGCAACGTTGTGCGCAGTTCTGAAGTTTGTATCGCGAAAACAATAAAAGGGTTTTGCAGTGTTATTACATGAATTTTAAAATATAATTGAAAACTGTACTCGTGAATACTGTAAATAGTATGAATACAATATAGTTTCTGATCTAACTACTCTTTAACACACACATAGAAAACTCAAGGAAAAAAGCAAAGATGGCTTTAGTGCAATGCAGAAGAGCCGTCGGTAAGACATGGGGAATAAAGCCACATAAAGTCCTATGGATCTATAAAACTATAATTCTCCCCATAATTAGTTACGGAGCAATAGTATGGTGGCATAGAGCCTCAATCATCAAGAATAAAACAGCGCTGGACCAGTTCCAACGCTTGGCCGCACTGATGATCACTGGGGCCACGAGAACAACTCCCACAGCGGCCTTAAATATGATCCTGGGTCTATCCTATTGACCTACAGGTGAAGAAGATAGCCTTAGAACAATCGTTTAGAATGAAGTCCTTTAAATCTTGGAAGGGTAACCATCTGGACAAAGGGCACGTCAAGATAGACTCGGTGATAGGACAAAATATCTCGATGATTCTTGCAAATAACGATTTGATACAGAAACAAGAGATTTTTGATAAGAAGTACAGAATACACAAAGGTTCAAGAGATGAATAGAAAATCCACACAGACAACCCGATAACGATCTGTTACACTGACGGATCTAGGAAAGAAAACACCAAATTATCGGGGGCGGGCATTTACATAGAAAACTCGCCACGTCTGTATAGAACAATACCTTTAGGAAAATTCGCCAGCGTTTTCCAGGCTGAGGTGCAGGCCATCCTGGAGTGCGCCGGCGAGTTAGAAAATTTAGAACTGACACCAGAAGTCATAATCTATAGTGACAGTCAGGCAGCATTAAAAGCGTTGAACAAAACCTGTACAACCTCTGCATTAGTCAAGGAATGCAAACTGACTCTAAACAGATTATGTACCAAAACTAGTATCACAATTGCCTGGGTGCCAGGGCATCAAGACAACGAAGGAAACGAGATAGCAAACAAACTGGCCAGGACCGGGGCAGATGAAACCTTCATGGGCCCTGAACCATGTTTTTTTTTTTTTTTTTTTTTATATAGGCGAGCATTTGTCCACCATCTCACCTGGTGGAAAGTGACGATGCGGACTATGTTGAAGCATACTCACCTATGTAGTGCCTATTCACTCTCGCCTTGAAAAGGCCCAGGTTATATTGTTCCGGAAACAGATCCGCCGGCAGGGAGTTCCACTCCTTAGCCGTTCGCATTAAGAATGTGGAAGCGAACCGCTTCGTGCGAATTTGTGGTATATCCACGACATAAGGGTGGAACCCCTGTCCACGCCTCGTGCTCCGGAGATGGAAAGGGGAGGGGGGTATAAGGTCATGAAGTGCTAACGCGCACTCCCCGAAATGTATCCTGTAAAATACCGACATGCACGCCACTCTGCGACGGTGCTCAAGGTTCTGTAGTTTTGCCTCAACCAGTGCTGAGTCTCCAATGAGCTTCTTAGCACGTTTCTCGATTGAGTCTAAGGCAGCCAGCTGGTATTTAGCTGAACCGTCCCAAAGGTGGCAGCAGTACTCCATACACGATCGGACTTGAGCTGTGTACAACTGCAATAGCTGTCCCGGTGTGAAGTATCGCCTCACCTTCGAGAGGATACCAAGTTTTTTGGCAGCTGTTGTGGCCAGAGACTCAATGTAACGTCCAAAGTTCAAGTCGGACGTAAGGCTCATACCAAGAAGCTCAAGATGGTCAGAAATCGGTACGGATACATCCCGGAAAGTTGGAGCCAGGTTAAAAGGACTCCGTTTTGTCGAGAATAGACACGCCTGGGTTTTGGATGCGTTGAACTTGACGAGATTGGCATCGCCCCACTCGGATATCACCCTTAGCGATGAGTTCAGACGATCCACTATGGACTCCCGACAAGACTGGATTGTTTCACTGTTGGCCCTTGCACTGGACAGATATCTGTCAACAACCGTGCTGTCATCAGCGTACCCAAAGGTATCGGGTGTCAACATGTCGTTGATATGCAGCAGGAATAAGGTTGCAGACAGGACAGAACCTTGAGGAACTCCGGCATCAATACCCTGTTGTCCGGAGGAGCAGCCTTCTAAGACCACTTGTATGGATCGTTCACTCAAGAAGTCCGAAATCCAGTTGCAAAGGCCAGCAGGTAACCCGTAGGCGGGAAGCTTGCCAGTAAGGCTAGCGTGCCAGACCTTGTCAAAGGCCTTGGAGATATTCAGAGACACGGCAAGTGCTTCACCATGTATCTCGATAGCCTCGCTCCATAAGTGAGTGGCATGCACGAGGAGGTCCCCCATCGATCGCCCTCGGCGGAAGCCGTATTGGCGATCGTTAAGGAGATCATTATCCTCAAGGTATGCCAGGAGCCGATTATTCAGTACACGCTCCATAATCTTGCAGAGTATAGAGGTTACCGATATGGATCTATAGTTGGCAGGGTCCGCTCGACTACCTTTTTTGGGTACAGGTTACCAATTCCAGGCCAAACAACAAAAGGCGTTATTAATATAAAAATTAAAAACGATAGTAACAGTAGATGGAATAACCTACAGTCATGTCGACAATCTAAGCTTTTCATAAAATGCCTAGATTTTAGAAAAACGCGTAGATTGCTACAACTTAGTAAAAAACATATCAGACTCTTGGTAGGGTTACTGACAGGACATTGCGGACTGAACAAACACCTACACACTATGAGATTAATAGATAACCCAAATTGCCCTGAGTGCGGACAGGAGGAAAGTAGTCTCCACTTCTTAGCCGAATGTCCTAGCTACTCACTGCCAAGATGGGAATACTTAGGAACTGACAAACTAGAGACAAAGGACTTAGAAAACATTTCCTTACTAGACATTCTGCACTTCTGCAGGGCCACTGGTAGATTCAAGGAGGTGACGCTGACCGAGCACCAGTGAACCCAGTGCTCCACCACTGGGAATTGGGTGAAATGGTTCCAACATCAGGAGCTGATCACCCGTCTGCGTGCAACGCAGCCGTCCCACCAAGAAGTAGAAGAAGTAGAATGCCCTCATGAGTATGACAAGGGACCACTTCCATAACATTGGACCACAATATCTTATTTCCCTCTGAGTCATGCATTCAGTTTCGTCCTTCAATGAGCTTTTTTATATCAACAAAGTCAGATTGAGCCATCTCTACGACATTATATTTCTCGCCACTAACTTTGGCATTCATTGCAACAGCATAAATTTGTTCTGGCGTGTACAAATTTTTTTGTTTCTTGAGCTCACGCTCTATGCAAGCATACATTGAATCACACTCGTTGTGTCCGTGTCCGGTTTCAAAAAATCGATGCGTGATTGTCATTCCATATTTTGAAGCTGCATATAAATGCAGTGCAAATATAAATCGATTTTTATTTTGCCCGGGACAACCGTCTGAATACAGTGAAATTTTGGAAACCAAGCGCTTATGTTCATTTTCAAAAAACTTCAATAGCTCCTCGCTTCGCTATTTTAATGTGCAACATAAAACAATATCCCAGCTTACGGCCTGCATCGAACACTGTAAAATTATAAACGGGATATTTTCTTTTGTAATAGAAAACCCCAACATCTGACCTTGGAATGTAAAGAACCTTCTCAAGATCAAAAACTGCTATATTCTCCAAGTCAGTAACGTTTTGTTTTTCAGCATCTTTTATCTCACGCACTCTTTCCTTATTCTTTATGTGTTTGTCATAGCGACTAAATATATTGTGTAAAGGTTTTGACTATCTTACAGTAATGGTGATCGTGAATCGGCATACATGTTTCGGGGAACAAAACCGTAATGCTTGTTACCTGTAGACCATTGAAAAAAACTTTTATCTTTGTACATAGCACCATTATTCCAGTAAACAAAATTCAAATTCTAAATGAGGAATATCGAGACAATACCCATAACGCTTTTGCTAAATCAGCCAGTGTTCATTTAATATTCGTGAAAAAAATACACGAGGTGTATTCGGATCCATAGATAATGAAAATGGCATGATAGGAAAACTGCCACTATGGCTATTGTGGTTTTGTTCCAGGCACCCATCGATATAATCACGCCTTTATCAATAATGGGGTAGGCAGAGCGTAAACGACCTAAACAAAGGTCGTCCCGCCACGTCTGATAAAGTTTTGAGGGTTATTTAAGATAGAATTCTAGGTATATTGCTGTAGTGACAGGTTGTCAGCCCATCGCCTAAATTACAATATACTGAAACCCTCGGATCCCTTAGCTGGATTTTACAGCATGCCCGGGAGGAAATGCAGCTGGCACATTCTATGTTTCTCTCGCTCCCAGGCCAGCATGGAAGTTAAAAGCTATCGGATATTCTTAATGGAGTCTATTTAAACATATTTAATGTTAATAAACTGTAGAAACTAAATTTTGTATAAAATTGCCTTACATAAAAAATAACAGGTACCCTTGCTTAAACACCGCTTATAAGCTTATAACTACACAATTTGCGTTTCGACAGTAACTCGCTCGCGCCATAACTTTCCTCCAGCGCCACAATGCATGTAAACGGGGCACAGTACCGCCCTCTGGCGGGGGGCCAAGGCACTATGTATTCATGCACGAATATTTCAACCCCGAATACTCGGAATGATGTTTGTATTGCATAAATAATGGGTAAATTAGTTGAATATTTTACGCATTCATTTAATAATTACTGGAAGTGGTTGATTAAGTTGTGAGAGACTTGGTATAAGAGTGTCCAGCAGAAATTCTTCAAGTTTGAAGTTGAATAAATTGAAAAATAAATTTTGTGGTTCAAGTTTATTTTTTTATAATCAAGCATTGATATTTCGGATTTATAAGGAGGATTTTGCTGCAAAAGATCCTGATAAAAAACGGGAGTAGTAAAGATTTTATTTCCGACTGCTCAAATAAGCAAAATAAAATATGATCTTCACCCTTAAGTTTTTCATTTATTCAATTTTAAGGTCGAAAAGTTTCCGCTGGGCATGCTTTTAGCAGCAGGGTTTGCGGTTTTATACAGATAAAAAATGAAATAAAGATAAAAGAATTATATTTTTACTTCCATGCTGGACTGGGAGCGAGAGAAAAACATAGAATGTGCCAGCTGCATTTCCTCCCGGGCATGCTGTAAGAACCAGCTAAGGGATCTGAGAGTTTCAGTATATTGCAATTTAGGCGATGGGCTAACAACCTGTCACTACAGCGATATACGTACAAATCCATCTTGAATAACCCTCAAAACTTTGTCAGTCGTGGCGAAGCGACCTTTGTTTGGGTCGCTTACGCTCTGCCTACCCCATTAGGGATAAAGGCGTGATTATATGTATTTATGTATGTATATTTTTTTCACTTGCTAGATTAGGTAAGAAAATAAATGTAACCATAGTTATGGCCCTCAAAATCAGATAACGTGACAAAGTGGACATCGAGGTAGGTGACAATGATGTACCTACTTCCAGAAACCCTCGTGTTCGCTCACGTACCCTAGCATGCTGTGTTGCCAGACTTACAAAAAATAAGGGGAACCATATTTATCACTAAACGACCGAAAAGTGTTATTCATAGTGATAAAACAACGACCACTCACTTGTGTGTTTAATGGAGATGTTTTCAGTCGAAGATCACTCACTGAGGGCGGTGGTGTGTCATTTTCACTCTCCATGAAGAAGACTCTCGTAGAGTCGAAACGTTGAATACAAACACCTCCGTTAAATACACAAGTGAGTAGTCGTTGTTTAATCAGAACCATATTTACATTGAATTTGGGATTATCAAATCGGACAACATGAAGATATATTTACCAACAGATAAAAAAAATATTACTGATAAAAATATTTGTAAGTGGTTTGTACCCATTCAGGCAGTGGTTGATTTTATTGTTTATTTTATTTATTCAAATAATAAATTATTTACATAAAGTACCTTATAGTAATTTAGCAAGTAAGAGAAACTACTCATCATCTCCCTAGTCTTATCCCGTATCTGATGGGGTCGGCTACCAAATCTAGGTGATTGAACGAGGGTGCTGGTTTTTATACAGAGCGACTGCCATCTAACCTCCGCATAGTTGCCTGATAGTTGTGCTATTAGGCGGTTTCAAAACTCTGACACCAGGGTTCATCGGGTCGACAGACTCGATACCCACTCGACTGAAGAAGAAGAAGAACCTCCGCAACCCAGAAGGGAAACCAGACCCAATCCTAGATTAGGTCAGAGGTTTCAATGCTTAACACTGGCCTCTGACATGGCTTAACTATTAATATCTACGGTATTAACCGGTAACAAAACCCTCTAGTCTTCGAATCTTCAGAGTGAGTGCGCTCCATTATCGACTTAATCTTTGTCATCTCTGAACTAGACTGGAGTCAAGAGCTAAACCATTTTTTTTAATTCGCAAATTCGTAACAATTACTTTTATTCTCGTCAGCTGGCAACTCTACTCACTTGCAAGTACTTCCGCTAATTCTGCTGTGCACGAGCTTCCCCAAGCGTCCTTCAGTCGAGATGCGCTTATCACACTCTTTTTCACCTCTTTTATTTCATCCCTTGTTTTTATATTTATTACAAGTTACATGTTCAATTAAAATGCATCAAAGGTATCAATTAAAGTCTCCTTTCCGTTGGTCAGCTGGAAGTTCTTATTTTTTGTGTCGTTATTCCCTGTGTTTTGTCTTTTTCATATTACTTGTGTACAGTAAATATATAAATAGAAAAGAATAAATAAATACTTTTTGGGCGCAGAGACTGATTGCCATTGACTCGATAAGAAGAATGAATAAATTAAAAGTTAAAGTGTAATAAGGAGCTTGATATTTAGTCTTCCATGCTGGCCTGGGAGCGAGAGGAAAACATAGAATGTGCTAGCTGGGTTTCCTCCCGAGTATGCTGTAAAAACCAGCTAAGAAATCCGAGGGTTTCAGTATATTGTTATATAGGCGATGGGCTGACAACCTGCCACTACGGCAATATAACTTTAAATCTATCCTAAATAACGCTCAAAACTTTGTCAGACGTGGCAGAACGACCTCTGTTTAGGTCGTTTACGATCTGCCTACCCCATTAGGGAAAAAGGCATGACCATATGTATGAATGTCGTTTTGCCCTATTCTAGGGTAGGCTCGTGCCCCTCAGTCATCGTCATCATCTGACGGGGTCGGCTACCTAATCTAGGGGATTAAACGAGAGTACTGGTTTTTACACAGAGTGACTGCCATCTGACCTCCGCAACCCAGAAGGAAAACCATACCCAATCCTAGATTAGGTCAGAGGTTTCAAGCCGCCAATGCTTAGCACTGGCCTCTGACATGGCTTAACTATTAATATCTACGGTATTAACCGGTAACAATGGCTTAACGTGCCTTCCGAAGCACGAAAAAAGCACCAATTAAACGTAGATATGTAATTAAAAAACCGAAAACCCATTGGTACGTGGTGGGATTCGAACCACGAGCAGCTCAGGAGGCAACGGCAATCCACTACACTATCGGGCTTTCATCTTCTGTCACTAATAAAAAAAATATCATTTTTAAACTAGGGCTGGAAATGGGGAATCGCAGGTTAGTAAGACCACTCCTCGATTACCACTTGCTGCTTGGTAATTAAAATTTCCGCCTTTGATATTTATTTTAGGGATCTGGTATGGAATAGTGAAACCCTAAGTAAAAGACTTCCTATATAATGGTGAATGAAGACTAACTAATTATGTGCAGTGAATGTCGATTATTTAACATAAGAAAAAGATGGATTAAACTGAGTGTTTGGAATCCAAAATGTAAGTGTTTCAGAGGGAATGTTTCCTAAAAAAACTTTTATTTATATTAAAAAACAGTTCCAAAGACTTTAAATTTAAATTACATAAGTGGATTTCAATGAAAAAAAAACACATGAGAAAGGATTTACAAACCAAATAGTCAAAAAATCGAGAAAAATCAGGAAAAGGATCATCCTGCAAAATACTTTTTTTTTTTACCATACAGAACCCTCAATCCCCACGACCTGGGCCTCATCTTGTCTTATTTTAAATGCCTGCACTGCACCCGTTGCGACTGGCGCGTTTTTTAAATTCCTCTTTCATTCGCGTTTTGTTGGTGCTATTTTGCTGCTGTTTAATTAGGAAATCAGCGGCGTTCCTCCGGTCTCGCTTTGTTTAAGCTTCGGTTAAGTGGCCTCGATGTTCAGTTTGTTTTGCGTTTCGCTTCAAATTGGAATTGTAGGGCAAATACTTAGCGATTGGGGAGTGTTTGCTGAGGTGAGTAATTGTTAACTATTTCTGTCATTTGTCGTTATGTAAATTTAAAAAAAAATTACTTAAAAAAAGTAATATAAGTAATTTTTCACGGATAAATATCCGTGAAAAATTAATATGGAGCTTTTCGTTTCATAACGAAACTGAAAAACACTTAAGATACCGTAATTTTGAATAGAGATTCTTTCTTTCTATTTCTAGAAATATTCATTCTGACACTTCACTGAATCCTATTCAAAATTACTGTTATATCTTCTATATATACTTCTAATCATTATTCCAAAATTCTGAAATACTAGATTTCCAGAGAGCTAAAATTTTATCGCCAACGAATCTCACATTATTCATTCATGGCACTCCGCGGCGCAGCTAGTCTTTCAACTTATGACTTTGGCACAATTTAAAAGCAAACTTTCAGGCATGTCACAGAAGGGGATTGCCCCCTTTCCCCCCGGGGGGTGGAGGGGTGTCACGCGCTTGCAATAAATCCTCCCAAACAATTCCACTCTTTTGTACAAGGATCGTGATGTCGTGAACGGGGCAACACCTCAAAATTAGGGATGCAGAATTATAGTAATTCTTTCTCCTTTGTTTGCTTTGGATTTGATCTTGACAATGGTCTAGGCCAGATGTAAGAAAGTGCCTATAATGAAACAAGATAAAGAGCCATAAAGCCTCGAATGATCACAACAACATGTAATGTTTAGATTTTATAAACAAAGTTGACCTCTAGAGCAATAATAATCAGAATCAATCTTCCATGCTGGCCTGGAAGCGAGAGAAAAACATTGAATATGCCGGCTGCATTTCCTCCCGGGCATGCTGTTAAAATCAGCTAGGGGATCCGAGGGTTTCAGTATATTGCAATTTAGCCGATGGGCTGACAACCTGTCACTACAGGAATATACCAACAAATCTATCTTAAACAACCCTCAAAACTTTGACTGACGTGGCGGAACGATCTTTCCTTAGGGTGTTTACGCTCTGTCTACCCTATTTGGGATAAATACGTGACTGTATGTATGTATCAATCTAGTAAGCGTTGAGTTCATGCAACTGGATACTATCGCAGCGCTCATATTAATGAAAATAATTCTTAGGTGCAGTGCAAAGTATGACGAGATTCCAAACAGAAAGGGCAGCCTTTAAAAGACACATCTAACTTCCGGTAGGACTGATTAAGAGCGTTTTTTATTATTATTATTTTGTGTGGGTGGACGGTCCAACTAGTCGAGATTTCACTAGCAGAGTAGTTTTCCTGATTGACGGAAATGACACGAGTATGTTCCGTGATAAAACATTACATTTGAATAATTTTGCAACTACCTACAAGCTTTTAAATGTGAATAATATATAGTTCTATGAAAGTAGGTTACTTAATTATATTTTTAAAAATAAAAGTTTCTATGTAATTTATTATAATTATTATATTAGCCTAAACTATCCCATTGCTGGACATAGGCCTCCCCTTTCTTTTTCCAGGTTTCCCGATAGGCTTTTATGTAATAGTGATAATAAATTCCATAAAATCATTTCCGTCAAGGAGAACTACCCAGCAAATGCGCACACATTAGCAGCCTGAAACAATTTTCCACTGAACACAACAACAAATATCGATTTGAACAAAACAAATTCACGTTTCAATGAATGGGAGTTCTAAATACCTCCTATCCAACTGTTAAAGCGGATTATACCCTCCTCTCCCGAAGGATTACTCCAGTTTATTATATCATGGCATTAGTAACAATTGAAAGCTGAATAAAGAGTAGTACCAATTATCCTGAGGCTTCAGAGAATTTGCCTAATATTGAATTAAGCTGCTTGTCATTTCGTATATTTCCGGGATTGTATATTGTATATTTTCGAGCAATTAATTTGGATCTCTTTCATGTTTTTATGGCAGTTTTGAAATTGTTAATGCGATGTCATTTTAAAGACACATCTAACGTCGTCCATTTTGTTTACCTAAAAGAGAATGACCAAAAGTGGTCCTTGTACAGCCACAAGTTGACGAAACCTCTTAAAAATATATTCTTGGCATCTCTGTCTTTTGATACTATTTTATTTTAGTCCACATCTCAGTATTTATTACTTTTATTGAATTAGTTTAATTATTTTATTGATTTTAAACATGTCCAACACATATTTAGTGGAAAGATAAAACTTCTAAAGCGCCAATTTTTATAACATATACATACATTCATTTTTTTCTGACTATTCAAACTGCAATCTCTATCTACAATTTCTTCTCAAAAAGACTTCTTAGTATCCAGTAGTATCCAGACAGAAGTAGCTTATCTCCTCGTTGGCAATTTCGCTGCATCTGAAGAGCACTCGCTACCTGCCCTGCTCGAGTCTAACGAACCTAATGCGATGCTAGAAAATGTTCTCCAGCCGAGGTTTTTATAATGATACACTCTATTATTAGCCATTCTTGATCATGTCTGTTCATTTCACTGAATATCTGTTTTGTCAGTTACATTTTAATGACTGTATGAATATGAACTGGTCTAAAATAAATCTAGCAGTATTAAATTCTGTGTATTATCACGAGTCTTGGAATTTAGTAAAATTAACTGTTTATCTCTCAAAATGAATCTGAATTGTAGTCAACCACTAGGCATGGCAAGTGCACCCACTAGGGTGCAGCTTAATTAGTATATAATAGCAAAATAAAATTATCAAAAATATTTGAAATAAACAAAATACCTTACATGCAGGACTGGGAGTGAGAGAAAAACATAGAATGTGCCAAAATGAAGGTTTCTGTAAAAACTTAGCCTTCTTTATTCGTTTTTGATATTAATTTACCTAATGATTTAATTGAGTTAGTTCTTCTTTTTCTTCTCGAGTCAATGGCTTTAAATCCTTGACGCCCAGAACGTGGCCACATCAACAGCCTTTTGGTTGGCGTCAAGCAGGTCCTCCTGCGTGCAGGTCGCAGGAGAAATGGGGCACGACAATAATTTAGTAAGTGAGTAATTTATGGAATTTTTGTTGGCTAAATATTTTGTAGCAGAAGATGTGTATGGAAGAAAATCGTAATAATTGATTACCTTCATGATTATAAACAAACTTTTAATCCTTTGTGGCATCTATACACCTGATAAGTCCCCAAAATCCCCATTAAAGTCCCACTAATCCCGACACTCTTCCAACTATTCAACTGTTAGTAGATTATGGCCAAGTCGGTGTAATTTGGACATTCCTTCGCGACTGACTCCCCCGGGCCTGCGAGACTTGGCTGGTAGCCAGGTTGGACCAGTGCATTAGGTACGGTAACTGTTATATTAGTTGACGCTCTTTAGGGTTTTTTAAGGCGAAGTTCTGTTACGAGATATGGGTAGCAATCATCATCACCAGCCTATATCAGTCCACTGCTGGACATAGGCTTCTCCCATGGCACGCCACTCAGCTCGGTCTTTAGCCGTTCTCATCAAATGTCAAATGGCTAGCCATTGGACAAGTAAAAGGACTGATTGGAGGACCTTCCGTGAAATAGACTTTCAAAGAAATGGACGTTCAAGTTAATTGACAATCAGCGAAATGGAGATTTTAGGAAATGCACTTAATGCATTCCGGTAATTGAACCGTGTCATTTGAGGGGTTGCATTGGTTTTGGCCATACCCGCTTCTCTTGCGCAAGATAAGAGCGGATGATAGCGACGTCTCACGAAGGCCCTCTGTACCACTGAGTTGCATAGGACAGCAACAATAACCACATTCGTTTTGGTAAAAACGCAGCAGAGGGTTAAAGTTCTACCGATATCGAGTTATCCATAATATTGCACGCTCTTAGGAACACCGGCTTCTGGCATACTAAAAACGTGTTTCAGAACAAATATTTTTTTTATTTATTGTTTGCTACACAAAATTACATGGCACAAATAAATAATAATCTACCAAACTTCAGACAAGTTTATCGGGAGGTCCACAGATACTGCGCGCAATAAACTAAAAAAATACATTGTTAATTGAAACATCACTAAGAATAACTAATAATATTAAATAATTAAAATTTTACTATTTTTGCGGTTGTGCATTAATTTTGAATTATTTTTCTGAACATTTAAATAAGTTTATCGAAGTAGTTTAAAGAATAAAGGCGTGATTAAATTATGTATGTATGTATTTATCATTGCACATTATAAATTCAGGAAGGTCAAAGCAAATATGAAATTCTTCAACAAAATAAACTTTGGTGCAAATTTCGAACAAGTATAAAAAGTCAAGACCTCATAAGTTATTTAATTAACTCAATTTCACCCTTTATTCGACTTCAGAATTTCTTAATTGACCTCACTAAAACTCATAGAGGTCTCAAATTGATTGAGCTTAAAATTTTCTCGTAACCTTCTTCTAAGAATCTTCTTAAATTAAATAATGTTACTACAACTTAGTTTAACTTTAAGCTGCAAAAGTTCTTAGAATTATATTATACTAGGTTTTTTACCGTTTTACCGTGTTTTTATATATTCCGTTGATGAAAAGCAGACTATGCCAGGACCTAAATTATTACATATTCCTAGGTTTTTTAGGTTACTTGTGTGGAGAATTGGGTCTGGTTTCCCTTCAAGGTTGTGAAGGTCAATCGCTATGTATAAAAAACAGTATTCTAGTTCAATCCCCTAGATTATGTAGCCGACTCCGTGAAATACGAGAAAAGCCTAGGAAGATGATGACCTAGGGTCCTGTAGTTGATTTATGGTTTGATGAGTTTTACTGCTGGCGTACATTTTGTGTACAAATAGTCTTAATTCAAGTTGTAAGATCAGTTATATTATTCATTATTCTGCACTTTTAGTTGCCACAGTAAAAAAATACATTTATTATTTTCAAGTTTTTAAAACCTTCGTTACATTAAAAGATTGTTAATTTGAATATCAAATTATGCTTCATCAATCTTGGTAAATCAATTAGTTAGTGCCCATTTTGCAAACTTTTCGTTTTCATTTCAATCAAATTATAATTGCTGTCAAAACTTAGAACATTGTAAGTGACTTTATCAATTTTGGTTCGTTATCACAAAAAAATATAACATGTTTTAAATATTTGAAATGTTGAATTGATCAGATGAAAGTTTGAAATGCGTTGCGTCAAGGAACTTGAATGAAATATATTTAGAATAACTTATTGCTATAAGTAATAGGGTAAGTACAGGGTAAAGAGAAAGTAACTATAAAACGTATGCTTTTCAGATCAATCAGATATCAACAAAAGATCAAAAACTAATGTGCAAATATTGAAAACAACGGTACGCGGCATGTTCAATAACATCATACATACATATAATCAAGCCTTTATCCCCAATGGGGTAGGCAGAGCGTAAACAACCTAAACAAAAGTAGTTCCGCCACGTCTGACAAAGTTTTGAGGATTATTTAAAATAGATTTGTAGGTACATCGCTGTAGTGACAGGTAGCCCATCGCCTAAATTACAATATACTGAAACCCACGGATCCCTTACCTGCTTTTTACAGCATGCCCGGGAGGAAATGCAGCTGGCACATTCTATGTTTTTCTTTCGCTCCCAGTTTAGCATGGAAGCTAATCATCACTACATAGTATAAAACAAAGTCGCTTTCTCTGTCCCTTTGTATGCATAAATCTTTAAAACTACGCAACGGATGTTGATGCAGTTTCTTTTAATGGATAGAATGATTAAAGAGGAAGGTTTATATGTATAATACATGCATAATATAGTAGAGAAACACTGATAATTTCAGTGCGAAGCCGGGGCGGGTCGCTAGTATAAAATAAAATAAAGTGTAAACTGTCATAAAGCAAGAACGTATTTAAATTGTCAGCTTATTTAAATACCAAAGAAAAATTATACCCGGAATAGTGTACTGAATAGAGTGGAAATAGCCGGGGAGTTATCCGGAGAGGCCATCTTGTTGAGAAGCAATCGCGTTTTTTTTTCGTTCTTCGCAACCCGCTCCAGTGATACCTATTTGTTTGTTAGGGGAAACAAAATCACGCCTATTTTCATAATGAGATGACAGAGCATCAACGACTCAAACGCCTGTGCTTTTGCAATGGCGTTTAGCCACATCTGACAAGTTTCGAGGTTTATTTTAGATATTGTTGTAGTAACAAGTTGTCAGCCCATCAATATACGAAAGCTTCGAATCCTTCAGCTACTTTTACAGCATGCCCGGGAGGACATGCAGCTGGCGCATTTTATGTTTATCATTCTCTTCCAGTCCGACATGGAAGAATCCAACTGCAGCATGGAAGCAATATTTAAATAAAAAATAAAATTATACTCGGAATAGTGTATTTAATAGAGTGGAAATAGGCGGCGAGTTATTTGAAGATGCCATCTTGTTGAGAAGCAATCACGCTTGTACCCGCTCCAGTGATACCTATTTGTTTGATAGGGGAAACAAAACACGCTTATTTCTCTACTTTTGTAGGCAGAGCGTCAACGTCCTAAACACAGGTCGTTTCGCCACACCTGATAAGATTTGAGGGTTATATCAGTCATTTTTGTAGTAACAAGTTGTCAGCCCATCAATATACGGAAACCTTCGAATCCCTTAGTTAGTTTTACATGCCCGGGAGATTAAGCTAGTGCATAATATGTTTATCTTTCTCTCCCAGTCCGACATGGAAGAATGCCAGTGCAGCATGGAAGCAATATTTGAAAAGAAACATAAAAAATATTCTCGGAATAGTGTATTAAATAGAGTGTAAATACCATCTATGCTTTCTTCAATGCTGGACTGGGAGCGACATAAAAACATAGAATGTGCCAGCTGTATTTCCTGCTGTAAAAACCAGCTAAGGGATCTGAGGGTTTTTGTATATTGCAATAACGGATAACAACCTGTCACTACAGCAATATACTTACAAATCTATCTTAAATAACTTTCTAAACTTTGTCAAACGTGGTGGAACGACCTTTGTTTAGGTTGTTTACGCTCTGCCTACCTCAATAGGGATAAAGGAATGATTATATGTATGTAACTTTTTTCTGACATTTGTTGATCATTCTAGAATGAACACGTGATTACATCATTGACCTTGTACTTTTTTGACTGGCTATTGAATCAGTGTCTGAGAAAAGATTTTACATGGCTGTGTAAGCCGACACGGGAGCAGCAAAGTATCCCGTATGCTCTACATTTGAAGGTAGTAAAGTTTGTGACTGATTGCTGTGTACTTAAGTGTCATTTTTGCCTTTCGTCACTGAGACCAGCAAACCATGCATGAACACCAATAGAGCATTAAATATTCATTATAAAGGTAACCTACTATTTTGTTACGTTATAAATAATTAATTACTTTAGATATTTTCCAATACAAAATCTTTGGAACACCTATTTGAATAGAAAAGAAAAATTATATACAGAATAGTGTTCCTGTTTATTGAATGGACTGGAGAGGTCTAGTTGAGAGGCGATTCGAGCCTCTACCGGATCCGCTGTTGTTTGTTTGTGAAGGGAAATTAGATCTACTAGTATACTGTCAGACAAATAACTAGCAAGATAATAGTAGATACTTAGGTATATTTACCTTAAGGAATGTCATTAATACACATAAACCAACTTTGAAATACAAAGTGGTTTGTATTTTAAAGGCGGGTACACTTTTTGTACCTTAGCCCTTATTTCTGAATAACTTTTTAATTGATCTTGGATAACGCGTTTTTTCTTATCTTATTTTATTAGAGATACCTAGTACATAGCAAAAAAATCAATATATTTTTTAGGTATTTTTGAAACACAGGCCAGATGTAAACTTTGGCACTAAAAAGCTCAGAAAAATCAATTATCAATTAAACCAATTATCAATGATCAATCAATTATCAATCCGCAATACAAGTGGCTGAATTCTGGGCCGATACGATGTAATTTCTCGTGTTCCATAGATACGCTAAGAAGAAAAAGAAGTACATAATAGAACTTCAATATATTTTTTAGGTATTTTTTCAATGTAAAATGTATTGAAAAACCTATTTGAATTGAAAAGGAAAATTAAATATACAGAGTAGTGGAAAGGTTGTCTAGTTAAGAGGCAATCGCGCCTATACCGGCTGCGCTGTTATTTGTTTGTGAGAGGAAATTAGATCTATTTTCAATTCCATTGTGAACTCGGTTTTGTTGTTAGATTCAGGAGTTTAGTTTTGATGATGTAGAAGTAATAAATAAAGTGAAGTATTGTAAGATAAGATAAGAATATACTTTATTTGCACAGAAAAGTCTCAAGAAACAACACAATTAATAGTACAAATAGCACAGAAAAATATAAGTTAAAGTTGTGGGGAAATACATTGTATACGTAAATAATCTACATAAAAACACTTATATATTGAATAACAAAATAATTTTCTACCTACTTTTCAGTTTATAATATTTTAAACAGAAACTTTTCATTTAAAAGAAAAAGTTTTAATGAATAAATCAAATGTTAGAATTTTTACATATTTTTTTTACTTGAAATGGGTTTGTTCTTAACTCTAGACACAAGGTCAGGGATGACCGTGACAGAATCGTCGATGTAGCGAACTCACCCAGAAGATGCTTGTTATGGCACTGGAACTCTCGCGCACTGACGGAACACAGCAAGCTGATTGGCGCCGGACTCCAGTAAGAGGGTAGTTGCGAGGCAGGCCCCTTGCGGAACCTACCACGGCTTATTTGGGATCGTTCAGCCGAACCTTATATATTCACAGGCAAGCCTGTGTTACCGTTGCCCAGGGTGGACCATTAGAAGGTAGATCCCATCCCATCCCAAAATAACACACATGTGAAGATGCTTTATTAAAAAAAACATTTCAGAAATGTGTATTCACTTTTTAACCACAATTCATATCAGATAATAAAAAAAACTTGCGGCTTCCACAGCGAAATATTGAAAAATATTATTAAAGAATTTAGTTTTTGAAATTCCAACTTGCAAATACCGAATGAAGTTTTTTAAATGAAAAATGCCGGTTTAAGTTAATCTAGAGCAGTTAATTTGAACGCTGGGTTAATTAAGTTTATTAGTTCCTGAGCTTGCGATGAAGTATGGTCATAGTAAATATAAAGAACAGTCTTACGTCTTCATGCTAGCGGCTTGTAGCTATGAATTTGAATACCTACTGAGTAGTCTACAATATATTTAATTAATTACTGGGTTAACATCCATAAAAAAGAAATAAAAGTAATACCGCACATCAGTTTCACCTACCCGCTGATATCGTACCAATGGGTAGTCACATAAGCTAAGAGATGCAGAGATTGTAATTTTTGCTAGGATTTTTTATTACAGATACAGGTCAAAAAAGTTCATTCTCCTAACTTCGACTTGAATAACACAATCAAATCAGTCCCACATGATGATGCTGTCGGTGTATCAAAAATTGTGCTACGTAGTAACGCGCGTTTATAAGCAGGCCTTCTTTTTTATCACACTGCTAATGCTTTTACTACTTCTAATTTCCTTTTACTGTGGTACGCTGGGGAACCGTTTGTTTGAAAAGAGAAATCTAATAAAACTTATCATGTCTTAGTTATCTTTGATCTCGGAGAAAAGGTTCTCAAACTTGGTGCTAATATTTGATTAGATTAGATTGTCGGACTGAACCTTTATCTACAATTTTTATTACTTTTAGATTCCTGCTTGTTTTAGACGTTACTTTGATTACAGCAATTTCGAAGCGCCTTTGCGATTAAACACTTTGTCTCAATCTAGACAGGAATCAATATTTGATTAAATATTTTTAATATTTGTAAGTAAATAAAAAAGAATATATATATTTATATATATATAGGCAACATTATGTGTTTAATTAGTTGGGGTAATTTAATAAGGTAAAGTGTGTGTTTATTCCATGTAGCTGCATCTCCTTCCGGGCATGCTGTACAAACCAGCTAAGGGATCCGAGGGCTTCAGTATATTTTAATTTAGGCGATGGGCTGACAACCTGTCACTACAGCAATATACCTACAAATCTAACTTAAATAAGACCTCAAAACCGAGGCAGAACGACGTTTGTTTAGGTCGTTTATTGGGGATAAAGGTGTGATTATATGTATGTATGTTAAATATCATGGTCAGTTTTCTTAATCCTTATGAACAGAAAAGTATCCTTACAATACTATGTAAATTTTATTCTGAAACTAGCTTCCTCTCCCTAGTTCACCCTCTAAAGAAAACTCCGTCGAGGGTTGACGCGAGGTCTGAAGAGGCAATCCCCCCATGATGTGCCGCGTTGTATGCGCGCAAACAGTTCGGGACGGGATGTTGGGATGTCGGGATGTTTGCCCAACCAACTGCCCCGCCAATACAGGGAATCGGTTAATTTACTATTGTATTTTGATTTGTAGCTCTATTGGAATGTATAAATGAATGAAATGAAATAGAAAGAAGATTTTGAGTGAAAATTGAATGATATTGCAAATTTGCAGCTATTTAACCAGCATACAAAATCACAGTTGTTTTAATTTTAAGTACATAATCCGAGTTTTTGATAAATTATTATTTTATACAGAGTAGGTATATCTTTGCCAAATTTCATTAGCTCCAGTCCAGCTGTGATGTTTGCCCAAACAATTGCCGCCAAAACAGGGAATCGGTTAATTTACTATTGTGTTTTGATTCACTGCTATTATTGATAAGTATAAAATGAAAGAAGTGTAATAAATAGAAATATTTTATGTAAGAATGAAATGATTTAAGCCAGCCTACGAAATTGCAGCTCTGATCATTTTAAGTAATTAATCAGATTATAAGATAAATAATTATTTCAGACAGAGTAAGTGTATCTGTGCCAATTTTCATCAACTTCAGTGATTCTGTGAAGAAGCAATCTTTCCCTGATTTACCGTTCTGTTGAATGCGAACAAACATTTCGGCTCGGGATGTTGCCAATTATATTTGCCCACCAATTGCCGCCAATTATAAAGGGAATCGGTTAATTTACTATTGTGTTTTGATTTGACGTGAGGACGACCTTTGTTTAGGTCATTTACGCTCTGCCTACCCCATCAGGGATAAAGGTGTGATTATATGTATGTTTTTTCATTCGTTGCTCTATTGGCAGCCTAGAGTGTGCAGAAGCGGTTGGCAATAACAACGTTTTGAACAATATTGCATTTCATAAGTAACATTGTGAACTTGTTCATAATATCACAGCTCTACGTCTTTATAGCTATTAAAATGTATACTGCCTGAATGATTACGCATGTAATAATAACAGAAATTGACTGATTTCTAATGGCTGCAAATTGATACTCTATTAAAAGTTAGTGTATCTAGTATTTTCTACAGAATGTGTAAAAAATCATGTTCAATTAATTAGTTTACTGGAATGTACTTAACCAGTGTCAAATAGCCACAGCTTACTCTCTACCTACTTAACTATTTCACTTTGTATGTATAGCGTAACATCTTTTTTTTTATCCACTTTATTTTGAATTGTTTATTTTTTATTTTCTATTTCAATATGATGTAAAAATATGACATTGTGTACCACCAATTAATATTAATTGAATTATTGATGTATAAGATATCAAGCACGACACCATTGCAACGCTCAAAAAAAGGGTGTATGTGCAATGCCTTAATATTATATTTTAAGCACTTATTAAAAATGTACGAACATGTATGCAAAATAATTGAAATAAATAAAAAAGCCACGTCAAATAAATTTGTAAATCATTGGGATTTAACTAAAACCTTACAGTGACATTTCCTTCGCTTCAAGCTAGTCTGCCAGCCAGAATCATGTTCCTTTTTTTCAAGAACAGCGCAAAGTTAAGGCTCAAAGAGAGTGAGGCCAAGGATTTTTTAGTAAAAGTCCCAAGTCTGGTTTTCCGCCATTTATTCCAGGATGGAGACCGACAAGGGAATAGCCGTGGTTAGCAGCGCGGAATACGTCGTTCCGATTTCTTATAAAAAGAAATATAATTGAGTTGGAGTCTTTGTATAAAATACGAGTAGTATAGCGGTAACGTAAGTTATTTGAGAAACTTTAGGTTTTGCCGAATGAAATAACTGCATTTAGAAAAATCTTCAAAATTGCAATGATCTCAAGTATATAATGTTTAGTTATTAATTACACTTAACCACTGAAAATTATAATGCATTTTAATTTAAAGTGAAATTTTGAATAATTCTTTTGTATTAATGTTATTTGTGTTAATGTGGAAATAAATGTATTTTATCTTTATATAAATGAGTTCGTGTTTAAAGAATTTAGACAATTTTAACAATACCACACAATGGCCTTTTGTTTGTAGGGAAAGTTCATTTCTGTTTTTATTTATTTATTTATATGAAATTCTGTAAACAAATAAACAATGATCTATCAAAATAACAAAATGGGCACTTTTTATTATAGGCAACTTATATTTTTCCGTGGAATGTCAGTAGAAAATATGTTTGAAACTTCAGGGCTTTAGAAAACTGATCTAAGATACGATTAAGTATTCCACCATCTTCTTTTTCTTTGAAAAAAAGGAAAGCCACACACGCCGGAGTTAATATATCCAAGGAATATCGTTAGCATTAACCAGTGGGGAGTTTGAAAAGTAAATCTTATCCTTTGAGCTTCAGAACCCACTTTCATTAGGCAGGGAAGTTTGCCTTTACTGCCAGTATCGGGCGTACAAACACAGACTTGTAGTCTAGTTGAAGCAGATAAAAATGTTTGGTGTAGCTCGCATTAATTTGCACCATATTATAAATTAGAATACATTAGACAGGGCACATTCATAATGAATGAACATAGGGGCATTCTTGTTAGTTATTTCCTAATCAATCTATGTCCACTTAGTTATATTACTGACGCGTACCAGTCTAGCAACTAGAGTAGTATGATTTTATACGAAACCTTTAAAAATATTTTTAAAAAACATCATTGTTCTTCTCCTAAATCTTCTTTGCAAATGCTTCTATCGATTCAGTAAATGTTATTAACTCACATTTGTGGATGGACGCATTATAATCTTCAAGAATTCAACATTCTTGAAATTTAATTTAATGATTCTCAAGGAGTTGTAATATATTCAAGTACGAAAAGTATTGTTTTCGCATATATTCTAATATATGCGACAACTGAACCTTTATTAACTGGACTAAACTCGAGAGAGCTAATAGAAAATTTTCTAGTTTTAGTAGCGATTAGTTGCGAGAAATTTGCTTATAATAGAATACCTGTTGCTGGTATTTGTTTAATCAATACTTGAGACTAGATTTTTTTTATTTGAATAGATATGTTTTGACTTTAGTCTAGGATAGTATTAACAATTGAGCGAGTTCACCGAGAAAAAATAACTCTCAGTCAATTGGACTAGATTTGGATTGTATGTTTATGTAGATTTAGGTAAGTTTCAGTTCACTTCCATGCTGGACTGGTACCGAGAGAAAAACATAGAATGTGCCAGCTGCATTTCCTCCCGGGCATGCTGTAAAAACCAGCTAAGGGATCCGAAGGTTTCAGTATATTGCAATTTAGGCGATAGGCTGACAACCTGTCACTATGGCAATATACCTACAAATCTATCATAAAAAAACCCACAAAACCTGTCAGACGTGGCGGAACGACCATTGTTTAGGTCGTTTGCGCTCTGCCTACCCCACTAGGGATGTAGGCGTGATTATATTTATGTATGTATGTATAAGTTTCAGCCTTTCGCATAGCCTAAATTTAAACACACCAACACCCAGATTGTCATCGAAAATCAGCTGGCAAATCTTTTTTATTATAGCTCATAGTCTACAGATCACGCAGCAGACCAAAGGAGCGATGGCTAGACGTCGTAAAAGCGGATATGGGAGAGAGCGATCTCACACCAGCCGGATTTCGGTATCCATCCGGGAAAAGTGGAGCCCAGACCCCAGCATCAGGCCCGGAAAACGATAAGCAGAAGAAGAAGAAGGAGAAGTCCATTTTAAAATTATAAAAACTATGTATTTATTTAAATTACTTTTATATGTGGAAACAATTAAGAAACTTTTTAAATTCTACTGTCTTTTAAAAATTTATGAGATATTGTTTTTTTTTTAAATAAGCGCGGGTACCGACTGCCCGGTGCATGTCCGAACCACGCGTTTTGTATCAGTCGACGACCGAATGACGTCACACGACCCAGCTGTTTCATAGAAATCGGAGACTGAATTTGGTAGCGGGCGTGCCGCGATATTTAGACGAAGTTCTAATGGCTGTAAAATCATAACTACTGAAGATTTTTTAATAAAACAATAGTGAATGTGTATACCCACGTGTGGTGCCGGGTTAGAATAGCATCACCCCATAACTTCCCGTGGGTGTCGTAAAAGGCGACTAAGGGAAAACCCAGGGAAAGAGCAGAAACGTTCTGTAAATGGAAAACTTCTACTGCGCTCACGAACTCGCCTGCCAAGCGTGGTGAATATGGCATATACCCCCAATTTTGGGGAGGCCCATGTCTGCCTCCTGAGCGGGAGGTCGTGGTTCGAATCGCACCACGTACCAATGTGTTTTTCAGTTTTCTAATTTCATATGTACGTTTATTCGGGCTAGGGAGATGATGATGATGATCATGTACGTTTATTCGGTGCTTTTTACGTGCTTCGGAGAGCACGTCAAGCCGTTGGTCCCGGTTAATATCGTTTAATACCGTAGATATTTAGTCGTTAAGCCATATCAGAGGCCAGTGCTAAGCATTGGTTTCCCTTCTGGGTTGCGGAGGTCAGATGGCAGTCGCTCTGTGTAAAAACCAGTACCTTCGTTCAATCCCCTAGATTAAAAAGCCGACCCCGTGAGATACAGAATAAGGCTAGGGAGATTATGAGTCATTTTTAGATTACTTCTAATTTTAACTATCTGTCTATTTTGCAAGCCAGTCCCTCAGTGGTTCATGTGGCTGCGTTTCAATCCATTAGTCGTCCACGGGGCCTGTGTTGCCATCTGATAACCCGCCGGCTCAATATTTAATCACTTAATGAGGCCAGAGGCTATCAAGCTCGGCCACATGACGTAGTGGTGGCGATGTGTGTGCATCGATTGATATCGATAAAGGATTTTAAATATAAAAAATAATCTAAATCATGCATTTTGTGGTCCTCAGTGGTAAATAGTGTCAATGTCGCCGTGTCAATATCAAGGAATTTTTTAAGTTAAAGACGATCGGGCCTATGTCGGCTCTTCGTTTAGTTTTCACAGTACGCTCGGGAAGAAAAGCGACTGTTCGATTCTACTATTACTTTTATATCAGATTTCTACTAGACGTTGGGGGTAATGCTATATTGGCCACACTTGTCAAGAGTAGTGCGAAAGTAAACATTCACGAAAATTGCTGCTGCTTGTTCCCTTGATATATCTTCGTATAATTTTGCGATATCTATGAAGACTGATAGTTTGCAGCTCTTTGTAGTCTGCAAACGGGTTTTTGAACGCGTTTATCGATGTAGGTATAGTTTCTAGTACATTACTAGCTAAGGTCACAAGTCGAGTATTATTCAGAGCGGAAATGGGCAACTCTATGGCGATTACAGTTCCACCCGTGGCCGAGCGATTTCATGGACAGTTGACCCCACACTTGATTTACATACATTATAGTCACGCCTGCAACCCTCACGGAATAAGTAGAGCATGTATTTCTTGCGTGCTTTCAAGTAATTCTTACTGTCAGAGTGTCAGCCCATAGTCAAAATTTCAATACACCAAAACCCTCTACTTTCTCTTCTGATTTCTACAGTGTGTCCCGGAAGAGAAGTAACTGGAGTTGTATTATTGAATCACTCGAACTTCAATGCGCATACGACAGACTAACTTTTGCATGCGATTCCCATACAATTTACCATGCAAATGTTAGTATTTCGTATGCGAAGTCGATTCGAGTGATTTAAAAATACGGCTTCAGAATATTTTACGTTATTCTATTAGTAAGATTTATCGATATAGCCATAGTTTCTCGTACATCACTGGCCAAGGTCACAGGTCAAATATTAATCAGATCGGAAGTGGGCAGCTCTATGGCGATTACAGTTCCACCCGTGGCCGAGCGTTTTCACGGAGAGTTGACCCCACACTTGATTTACATACATTATAGTCACGCCTGCACCCCTCATGGAATAAGTAGAGCATGTTGTTTCTTGCGTGCTGTTTAGTGCTTACAGGTTGTCAACATAGTAACTATGCCTAGATTTATCGATATAGGCATAGTTTCTCGCACATCACTAGCCAAGGTCACAGGTCGAGTATTAATCAGAGCGGAAGTGGGCAGCTCTATGGCGATTACAGTACCCGTGGCCGAGCGATTTCACAGACAGTTGACCCCACACTTGATTGTTTGTGGACTGGATTTCATGGGTTTAGCTAAAAAAAAAATGGTGGACATGAAAATATTTGCTTTACACATCAAAATGTTGAAATTCTTTTTTAACCAAAAATTTGATTAAATGAAAATAAGACAAATTTAGTAGTTTGTTAACACTTGGGAAATCTTGTTTTCTAGACATATAACATTTCAGAATTTGGGGTTTATCTGCAATATTTGACTCAATTCTATCAAGAATTAAAGACTAAAATAAATATCTGTCTGTCATTTCAAAATAATTATATTGAATAAGAACAGGCGATTTATACTCTATGGTTTTACAATTTATCCGCTAGATTTTGACGTGCATTTAAACGTTTCCCCAGTATTTCTGTGAATTTTATCCGCCATATCATATGACGGCGGATAAAATGACAGATAACGCATGAAACTATCGACTATAAATCGAAAACCGGACAAAACAGATCTCCTGTCTTTTTTCAATGTTTTAGTCTGAAAGTGACAAATGGATTTTAATTTTAGTTCTAGTCGGAAAATCTAGAATCGAGCCCAATTTAGTACCAACTATTTTGATATTTAGTGGACGACATGATTTGCGTATCAGGTAATGTGTTAACTCATCGTAAGCTAATGAGTCATTGAAGCAGAGTAAGTCGCTGTGTCCACAGATACTAATACGCCGGTAAATCACTATTCTATCGAATTTGACTGCCTCCGTGGTCTAGTGATTTGAGATTTGGGTTCTCTAAACAGAGATCGCGGATTCGTGTAAAGTGGTTATCACCTATTTATCTTTTCCCATGATTGTTCCCAGTTTGGTTAGGTAAATCAAATCTGAGGGCGCATTTCATAAATTGAACTGAGTGTCATAGCAATCTAACGCTAATCTGCGTTTAGATTTGACTGCTAAATTGGTTGGGTTGGTGTATTGGTGTATGGAATCACACACGAAACAGCGAAGAAAATTGCTTTTCCTTACCAAAGTGGCTGGAGGGTGGAAAAAGGTATTCATTGAGATTTACAAACAGTTTGTGCATCAACAGATACTGATAACAAATTGCTGTGTGGTTAAAGATTTATTTTAAGTCGAAATGGCTACTTCACTTCACAGTATAGAACAAAGTCGCTTGCCGTGTCTGTCTGTACCGTTATGAATGCTTAGATCTTTAAAAGTACGCAACCGCTTTTAATGCGTTTTTTTTTTAATAGATAGATAGATTTAAGGGGCTTCCCTGGGATAAGTAGCGCCCTCATCAATCAAAAATAATAATTAACTGAAAAACAATCAATCAAAAATCCGGTACATCAGATCGAAGATAAAGCAATGAAGGTAATTTAGAAACCAATGCAACTTATAGTACGTTGTAGTTACAGATAGAAAGTTCTCGATAAACGGCCACTTTCAGCACTTTTGCTATCTGTAACTGCAGTGCACACTGAATAATTATTTTTTAATGCTTGAATTAAACTTCAGTACCAATACTTCAATATGATCTACTGGATTTTTGATTAATTGCGTTTTCAGGGAGTTATGATTTTTTTACTAATGAGGGCGCTGGCGTGCACCGGAGATCCCATTTAGAGGAAGGATTTATGTATAAAATATGCATTATATAGTAGAAAAACACTGATGCTTTCCGTGCGAAGTCGGGGTGCGTCGCTAGTAAACTGATAATGGTGTGTGATATCACGCTCTATGGTTGTAAGCTTTATTTTAAGTCGTGTCCACAATCACTAATACGTCAGTAAATCACCATTTTCTCAGATTTAACTGCCTCTGTGGTGTATTTTGTTTGAGTAGACTGTCAATGTGAACGACAAAGCATGAAAATTGTGCCGTTTTGTTAGCATCAATGTATCGCTTCGCATCACCATCGTAAGGCTGCCTTTCTACCAGAGATAGGCGAGGGCAATGTGTCGTGCGAGGATGTCAAGCTGTGCTGTGAAAATTAGTACATGTTTCCACCAAAGCTGTGCGAGGAAAATGTGTCGTAAGAGGATGTGTAGCTTAGCTGTTAAAATGCGTATTAATATGCGGTGCGAGCCGAGCGAGGATGCGTTGCTAAGCTGTGAAATGTGTCGGCGGCCTATTCCTCGCACACATTTCTAGCACACATCTCTCGCTTGTTTTGTACAGACAAAACCTCGCTCCGCTAAAGCCGTTTCCACCAGAGCTGTGCTGAGCGAGGCGAGGTAAACGGGGCGATCCTTTTAATTAATAGCATCGCACTCTATGGGTAAAGGGCTTATTTTAAGTCGCCGTGTCCACAGCCAGTAATACGTCAGTAAATCACCATTCTATCGACAGTAATGGCTGGGCTCCAATTATAGTCCACCTGCTGTCCCGTCGCTTCAGCTTAGCTGGTTATGAATTTATTGCCAAAACGGGACAGTGCCAGAAAGGTATTCATAATCATCTCCCTAGCCTTATCCCGTATCTCTCGGGGTCGGCTACCTAATCTAGGTGCTTGAACGAGGGTACTAGTTTTTACATAGCGACTGCCATCTGACCTCCGCAACCCAGAAGGGAAACCAGACCCAATCCTAGATTAGGTCAGAGTTTTCAAGCCGCCAATGCTTAGCACTGGCCTCTGATTTGGCTTAACGACTAATTTCTACTGTATTAAACGATATTAACCGGGACCAACGGCTTAACGTGCCTTCCGAAGCACGGAAAAAGCGCCAAATAAACGTAAATATGAAATTCGAAAACCGAAAAACACATTGGTACGTAGTGGGATTCGAACAACGACCTCCCGCTCAGGAGGCAGTGGCCCTATCCACTACACCATCGGGCTCTCTTCATAATACAGGTATCCTATCATTAAATAAATAAATAAAAATAAAATATGAAAAAAACATTCTTCCAAGCAGGACTGGGAGAGATAGAAAAACATAGAATGTTCCAGCTGGCCTTCCTCCCGGGAATGCTGTAGAAGACAGCAAAAGGGGTTCGAGGGTGTATTGTAATTTAGGTAATTTTAGGCAATGAACTAAGCCCTTTATTACAGTAATTACACCTCTCAATCTAAAATTGCCCTCATTATTTTTTATAGATATAGATTAGCCTGTATTGGTCTCATTTTGAATACGAGTTTATCGAGTATTGATTAGTTCGATTGGAGCTTCATACTTAGGTACATATAGTTACGCGCTTATCCCTAATGGTGTAAGCAGAGCGTAAACGATCTAAACAAAGATCTTTTCGCCACGTCTGAGAATGTTTTGAGGGTTATTTAGATATATTTGTAGATATATTACTGTAGTAACAGATTGTTAACCCATCGCTTAAATTGCAATATACAGAAACCCTCGGAACCCGTAGCTGGTTTTACAGCATGCCCGGGAGAAAATGCAGCTGTCACAATCTATGTTTTTTTCTCGTTCCCAGTCCAGCATGGAATTGAAGGTTTATTTTGACTACAATTTTAAATCAAGTCTTAGTATATCTGTCTGATTAGATTTATTATTACTAATTTTACAGCTGTCAAAAACATAATTAAACTACCCTACATCTAAAATTTAACACAATACAAACCTACCTTAGAACAATAATCTCCTTTCACATATTGTACCTACCCTAGAACATTTCTAATCTGATATTTTTGACATGAAAGGAAAAATTTAATACCGAAACCAGCTTGGGAGCGTAATCCAATTTCTTTTGAAATGAAACTCTCATCCACAGTGCAGTAGATGGTCGCAAAAACACTCCAACCAATATTTGAGTTTATTGGAAACTCTTACGGAAAGAAATAAGCTGGAAATTTTAAATGGAATCCTTAGTTTTGAAGGATAATACGCGGATTTAAAGATAATTAATTAAGGCTCGTATTTATGAAGCGATATCAAACTCAGGATTTGACAGGTCAATTTGTACAAAAATGACATTTCTGATACGACCTCAAACTTGTTGTCACTCATGAGAGCTAATTATAAATACGGCCTTAGGTGTATTAAACACTTACACTTAGGTGTATTATACACTTAGGTGTATTAAATTATTAGCAAGCAAATGTTTAATATTTTTTTTACGCCAGAAGGAATTGATATGATGATTAAGCAAATACATTATATTATAGAAACAATTTTTGAAAAGAACCATACAAATATTTATGATTTCAATAAGTCAAATACCTAGTAATGTGAAACCGATTTACAAACCAATTTTGATAAATTTTCCAATAGTAGTATTTCACATAATATTTTAACTAATATTATTCACTATCTCAAACTTTCTTCTATCGAATTCAATCTAAATGCAAAAATAATTAAATATTTTACAAGTTTTGGATCACCTTTATTGTTTTTTAAACTAAATATAAAAATACTTTAATTAATTTAATTAGGAAAACCTAATTTAGGCATGACAATTATTTTCTTCTATCTACTTCTTTTTCTATGAAGAATATCACTCAGGTGAAGGGTTGTTCCTGTGCTGTCTCCGTGGTCTAGTGGTCAGAGCCGTGGGCTAACAATCCGGAGGTCCTGGGTTCGATTCCCAGGTAGGGACAAAGTTGATAGTTGTCAATTGAGCACTTTGTGAGATTTTCCCCAGTTTGGTTAGGATAATGCAGGCCGAATCACCTGATGATTGTCTAGAAGAAAAATAATATGTGTGGAGCGCACGTTAAGCCGTCGGTCCCGGTCGCTGTCTTTGATAGTAGTCGTTACACAAACTCTGACACCAGGGTTCATCGGCTCGATTGACGTGATACCCACACGACAGAAGAAGAAGGGTTGTTCCCAAGAGATAATGTTACCGAAGTTATCGATAATAACCGAGTCGATTGATGTCGATATCGGTAGAAGGATGGGTATTCAGTGCCTTCGTGATGGGTCCAAGGGACTCATCTGTTTTGTGACGTCATGTTCGTCAGTTTAGTTCCGCCTAGTTTCAAGTTAGTTCATAACTTTGACAGGTTGTATACTTTGACAACGTATTGTTGTATTCATAGTGTTATGTTTGTTTGACCTATTGTTTCTTGGACAACTGTCGAAATACACAATACTATAATGCCTTATGAAAAAATATATATTAATATTTCTAAATCAGTTTTAGAATAAAGGTTAACAACGTTTAATGTTTTTTTATTCAATAACCCATTTCAAAAATAAATGATACCTGTTATCAAATAAGTTAAACTACTAAAACTACTACTTATTTTATTATGTTGTCATATCTAATAGCCAAAACTTATTTTAGAAACAAGATCTTCGATTAAAAGACATGAATCTTTGTTTACTTTTATTCTAAAACTGAATTGGAAATACGGTAAATGTTATAAGAAAACGAAAACCAGGTCTTCACGGTTTTGACGGTCTTCTTTTTCTCTGTCATAAAAATCTAGTGTCCAGTCTGTCTGTCAAAGTCAAAGAGTCACATGGGCAGCCAGCCAATCTCGTCAGCGTCTCAAAAGGTCATAACAGTAGCTACAAAAAAACAATCTTTTTACGACTTGTACGTGCGTTGCTAAAAAGTAAATTATATTAAGGATATGAAGAATTGTACATCAAATAAATTTTAATATATGTCTGTTCGTACTACCCATATTTGTGTTTATTCTTTTAACATCTGAATATTTTTGTCATTTTAAGATTTCATTGTTATTGTTTTACCCAAATATTTTTTAGTTTAGGTTTAAAGATTCTTTATTCTCATTAAAGACAACGTCACTTACATGAGTACAGATATGAAACATAAAAATATTAGTCGTTCGCACTGCACTTTACACTGCTTTTTTGCTGATAATAAAAATAAACATTGAGTTATTAAACTGTCTCTCAATAACAAAATACATAATTATTTAGCTAATTAATAATATATGCTGAGCCAGTTTACTTTTAAATTGGTTAAAAGATTCAATGGATTTTATTTCCGAAGGTAGATTATTAAAAGTCTGTGCACCGCCGTAAGTAAGTTTTACTTTTATACATACATACATACATAAATCACGCCTTTATCCCTTACGGGGTAGGCAGAGCGTTTAACGCCTCGTAAAAGGCGCTTTCGCCGCGTCTGACAAAAATTGAGGGCAATTGTAGATTGTAATGTGTATTGCTAATGTGTAGTGACAGGTTGTCAGCCCGTCGCCTAAATTACAATACACTGTAACCCTCGAGTCCCTTTTGCTGTCTTCTACAGCATGCCCGGGAGGAAGGGCAGCTGGAACATTCTATGTTTTTCTATCTCTCCCAGTCCAGCATGGAAGAAACTACTTACTTTTACTTTTATAAATTATTATTATTATTAACATCTCTCCTCTCACCAAAGGTCCAGAAGAAAATCAGCGCTGTGGTTCAGAGCCACAGCTTTTTGCTGAGCTGATCGCCTTTTTAGCACTTACAAATTTTTCTTTTTATAGCTAAGCTCGTTGTTTAATGTATGTTTTTTTTTTATTGTTTTATATGTGCTTGTGATTTGTATTGGTGTTAAATAAATGTTTTATCTATCTATCTATCTAAATAACTGGAAAGTAAAAGCCATTATATAAAGTCACACTTGTATTAATATACTTACAAAGCTATCTTAAATAACCCTCAAAATTTTGTCAGACGTGGCGGAACGACCTTTGTTTGGGTCGTTTACGCTCTGCCTACCCCATTAGGGATAAAGGCGTGATTATATGTATGTATGTATTATGCCACATAAAACTGTTTTTGTCAAAGTACGGGGTATACGTGGTGTAAGGGACAGCGTCGCGCAAACTGATAGAGGTTGCTCAGTCAACGGAGCTGAACAACTGTCAGCAAGCCAAATTTCAGAAAATAAAAAAACAACCTTTTTTTCATACAAATTGTCTGGCAAGTTGGTCATTTTGCATGGGAAGATTTTTTATTCATGTCCTGAATGAATTTTCCTAGTGAAAGTTGTTCAGTTTTGTTGAATGAGCAACCACTGTCAGTTAACGGGACTCTAGTATTTCAGTATTATTAATACAGGCTTTCCAGAACTTTATTAATTTGAAGTGTTCTTCTACCATGGAATATTTATTATAACTATACCTGACCTCCAAAAATTAACCTCTATCATAAAATATTACAGGGTTCATTGATTACTTCCATGCTGGACTGGGAGCGAGAGAAAAACGTAGAATGTGCCAGCTGTATTTCCTCCCGGGCATGCTGTAAAAACCAGCTAAGATATCCAAGGGTTTCAGTATGTTGCAATTTATTATGTTCATTGATTATAACAATTTTAATGGATAAAATATAAAACTTCGTGGGCGAGAGATAATCATCATCTCCGTAGCCTTTTCCCGTATATCACGGGTCGGCTACCTAATCTAGAGGATTGAACGAGGGTACTGGTTTTTACACAGAGCGACTGCTATCTGACCTCCGCAATCCAGAAGGGAAACCAGACCCAATCCTAGATTAGGTCAGAGTTTTCAAGCCGCCAATGCTTAGTACTGGCGTCTGACATGGCTTAACGACTAATATCTATAATATATATCTATCGGTATTGAACGATATTAACCGGAACCAACGGCTTAGCGTGCCTTCCGAAGCACAGAAAAAGCGCCGAATAAACGTACATATGAAATTCGAAAACTGAAAAACACATAGGTACGTGGTGGAATTCGAACCACGACCTCCAATCGCTCAGGAGGCAGCAGCCCTATCCACTACACCATCGGACGAGAGATAATAGGTTAATATAACTATACTAGCTATATAAATAATACTATTTAATACTAGCCTTTTACGCCACAGTTTCACCCCCGTCTTACTTAAGAACATTTCCAATGGGCATTAGATGTTTTCCTGAGGTAAAAATTAGCCTATGTTACTCAAAGTGAACACAGTATTTTAATAGCGTTGTTTAGTAGTTTTTGTAGTTTTTTATTCATTAGAATGTTTGTACACACAAAAATAATAATCTTTCCTTTTTACAATATTATTATATACGTATAATAGTACAAATATGATGTTAATTTTTTGAGTTGAGTATATTGATCTACTTTGTTTTTATATATATTGTATTGTATATATTTAAAATTTATTTCTGATGGTTATTTCTTAGAGCCCGATGGTGTAGTGGATAGGGCCGCTGCCTCCTGAGCGGGAGGTCGTGCTTCGAACCCCACCACGTACCAATGTGTTTTTCGGTTTTCGAATTTCATATGTACGTTTATTCGGTGCTTTTTCCGTGCTTCGGAAGGCACGTTAAGCCGTTGGTCCCGGTTAATATCGTTTAATACCGTAGATATTAGTCGTTAAGCCATATCAGAGGCCACAGTGCTAAGCATTGGCGGATTGAAAACTCTGACCTAATCTAGGATTGGGTCTGGTTTCCCTTCTGGGTTGCGGAGGTCAATCAATCCCCTAGATTAGGAAGCCGACCCCGTGAGATACGGGATAAGGTTAGGGAGATGATGATGATGGTTATTTCTTAAATAACCCTCACAGCTTTGTCAGACGTGGCGGAAAGACTTTTGTTTAGGTCGTTTACGCTCTGCCTACCCCAATAGGGATAAAGACGTGACTCTCTGTATGTTTGTATGTGTATATATTTCAACAGAGATTCAAACACTCACGAGTAAGTAAATCAATGCATATTATTTTATGTAAGGTTAATACTGGTGTAAGGGACAGCGTTCCGCAGACTGATAGGGGTTGCTCAGCCATTGAAGCTGAAAAACTTTCAGCAGTAAATTATTTCAGGAGATGAAAAATAAATTTGACCTTCCTTAAAATGACTACCTCGATCTTCCAATTTGTATCGAAAACCAATCAACATTTTCATTTTTTTTCTAAAAAATCCTTCTGATAGTTGTTCAGTTTCATTGTCTGACCAACCCCTATCAGTTTGTGGGACGCTGTTTCTTACACCCTTTTTTATCAAGTAATCTTTTATCTATGGGAGCTACAGCTGCTTGCGAAAGCAGTGGAAACAAATTTCTGCCAGCCATCTTTACCGCCTCTGCAGAGACCTGATGGGTCGCTTGCTCATACTGCGGAGGAGAAAGCCAATCTTTTTGCCTCCTATTTTGCGGAAAGTTCGCGTCTTGATGCCGCAGGTAAAATACCACCCCCGTTACCTCGTGTCGACTGCTCTATGGCAGCCGTACGCATCCGGCAAAAAGAGGTCCTTAAAACCATGCGAAATCTAGACGTGAATAAAGCAAGTGGCCCTGACGGTATCCCTGCAATCGTCCTGCGTAACTGTGCGCCTGAGTTGTCTCCGGTGTTGACACGCCTGTACCGCCTCTCACTTGAGACTGGTGTTGTTCCCAAATCGTGGAAGCTTGCAAATGTGCAACCTGTACCCAAAAAAGGTAGTCGAGCAGACCCTGTCAACTATAGACCCATATCGGTAACCTCTATACTCTGCAAGATTATGGAGCGTGTACTGAATAATCGGCTCCTGGCATACCTTGAGGATAATGATCTCCTTAACGATCGCCAATACGGCTTCCGCCGAGGGCGATCGACGGGGGACCTCCTCGTGCATGCCACTCACTTATGGAGCGAGGCTATCGAGAGACATGGTGAAGCACTTGCCGTGACTCTGGATATCTCCAAGGCCTTTGACAGGGTCTGGCACGCTAGCCTTACTGGCAAGCTTCCCGCCTACGGGTTACCTGCTGGCCTTTGCAACTGGATTTCGGACTTCTTGAGCGAACGATCCATACAAGTGGTCTTAGAAGGCTGCTCCTCCGGACAACAGGCTATTGATGCCGGAGTTCCTCAGGGTTCTGTCCTGTCTGCAACCTTATTCCTGCTGCATATCAACGACATGTTTACACCCGATACCTTTGGGTACGCTGATGACAGCACGGTTGTTGACAGATATCTGTCCAGTGCAAGGGCCAACAGTGAAACAATCCAGTCTTGTCGGGAGTCCATGGTGGATCGTCTGAACTCATCGCTAAGGGTGATATCCGAGTGGGGCGATGCCAATCTCGTCAAGTTCAACGCATCCAAAACCCAGGCGTGTCTATTCTCGACAAAACGGAGTCCTTTTAACCTGGCTCCAACTTTCCGGGATGTATCCGTACCGATTTCTGACCATCTTGAGCTTCTTGGTATGAGCCTTACGTCCGACTTGAACTTTGGACGTTACATTGAGTCTCTGGCCACAACAGCTGCCAAAAAACTTGGTATCCTCTCGAAGGTGAGGCGATACTTCACACCGGGACAGCTATTGCAGTTGTACACAGCTCAAGTCCGATCGTGTATGGAGTACTGCTGCCACCTTTGGGACGGTTCAGCTAAATACCAGCTGGCTGCCTTAGACTCAATCGAGAAACGCGCTAAGAAGCTCATTGGAGACTCAGCACTGGTTGAGGCAAAACTACAGAACCTTGAGCACCGTCGCAGAGTGGCGTGCATGTCGGTATTTTACAGGATACATTTCGGGGAGTGCGCGTTAGCACTTCATGACCTTATACCCCCCTCCCCTTTCCATCTCCGGAGCACGAGGCGTGGACAGGGGTTCCACCCTTATGTCGTGGATATACCACAAAGGCGAGAGTGAATAGGCACTACATAGGTGAGTATGTTTCAACATAGTCCGCATCGTCACTTTCCACCAGGTGAGATGGCGGACAAATGCTCGCCTATATATATATATAAAAAAAAAAATATATATATACAAAAAATATTCCGAAATGTTACCAAAAAGCTTACGCTCGAAAAAATTACAAAACGTAAACAGCAGTATCGAAAATAAACATTGAAACCTGTGATTGAAACAGAAAACCGTACAAAAATAAAGTAAACATGGCAAGTCCAAGCGTCTTTGTCGGAGGAAAAAAAACGGCTTTATCATCGGAAAATCCATCAGAATGGCGTTCTAAAAACAAACGATGAGCTAACCAAAAAGTCGGCGAAAATAAAACACAAGAAAAAAGAATGGCCGGGAAAATGGCGACGATACAATTTTAAGGTTAACTTAGTCTCTGTTAAACAAACTTTATGGTATTATGATTAAGTGGTTAGTTTATTTCATCTCCTTATCCCGTATCTCACGGGGTCGGCTTCCTAATCTAGGGGATTGAACGAGGGTACTGGTTTTTACACAGAGCGACTACCATCTGACCTCCGAAACCCAGAAAGGAAACCAGACCCAATCCTAGATTAGGTCAGAGTTTTCAAGCCGCCAATGCTTAGCACTGGCCTCTGATATGACTTAACGACTAATATTTACGGTATTAAACGATATTAACCGGGACCAACGGCTTAACGTGCCTTCCGAAGCACAGAAAAAGCACCGAATAAACTTACATATGAAATTCGAAAACCGAAACACACATTGGAACGAGGTGGGATTCGAACCACGACCTCCCGCTCAGGAGGCAGCGGCCCTATCCTCTACACCATCGGGCTCGACTAAGTAGTTAGTTTATTTGTATGAAGTATAAAATCATGCTTGTTTGTATTGAGCGTAGCCAATTTCTACGACGTAGTAAATACTACAACGTAGCTAAATACTACAGCAATGTAAAGTACTACTACACGTAAATATCTACTGTACATAGTATAATTTGTACAAAAAATACCTAAGAAATCAATTATAAATTCACATCTAAGCGAGTGAGTTTTCGAATCCAACAACGACTCGATAAACTCTGGTGTAAAAGGTTTCAAACCCCCTTGTAGCACAGCTATGGATTTCCTCTGATATGGTTTCAGTAACGACCACTATCAAATGCAGCGACCGAGGGCTGAACGTGCCCTTCGAAGCTCGGAATCCTTCTTATTCTCGTACAATCAGGTGATTCACTCTGCAATGTTCTAACCAAACTGGCAAAAAACACAAAAAGTGATAAATTGACGAATAACAACTTTTTGTTCAATTCCTTTGAATCGAACCCAGGACCTCCGGATCAAGAGCCCATAGCTCAAACCACAAGACCACGGAGGCAGTATAAAATCACATGAAAACAATTTAATTTACTCTACAATCATCCAATATAACACTATCACAAACAATCCACCGGCAGACAGGCATATCAACAAATACTAGAAAGTGGTAAGAAAGTGGTCCCGGACCCAAAAGTTAGGTTGGAAATTGCTCGACAGCTGTGTCCGGCGCATGTGTGCGTAATAGCCGCGTCAATGGTTATTCTAGCACAGAATATATAATAGTACTACATACAGAATGGCCAGTCACCTCCCTCCCCAGTCCGATATACGTCACACTCCGCGCCGGATTGTGGGTCACATTGTGGTTACGCTTAGCGGGCATGGCATAGCGGAAATAATAAAGTTTAGTGATCCAAAAGATGGTTAGGTGCTGTTCCGTGTACGGATGTCTTTTTACCACAAAATATGACTCCAATAGAACCTTTTTTAGTTTTCCAAGTGATGAGAGACGGTAAGTAACTTCGTACAAAATATGCAACCTAACCAGTGAACTACTTTAAAACGTTGGTTTAATCAAGAACCAGATTAATCAAGTGATAATTATGACCGGTATAACAAAATTTGACAACCCTTATAACACGCACACAAACGCATGCAAAGTGCAACATGCCGTCTGTCGATGTATGACCAAAATTACATTGTAGTTAGGATCGTCCGAGCTGTGATTCTATTCTGCTCCAGTAAAGCTTAGAACATAAACTTCAGTTTGTTTGTTTATTTAGCCTTAAGGTCCACTCTAGGTCAGAAAAAAACAGAGGAAAAGGTCAAAGATTTAACAATGTGTGTTTTCAAGTCAACGTAAGACTCAATGAAGAGTGTCAGTTTCAAAACTACCTAATAGCACAACTAATAGGCCTCTGACATGGTTTGTATAGCTATGAAAGACAAGAACCAGACCGACCGTCTAACGTTCCCTTTAAAGCATGGATACATTTTCTTTCATAAAATCAGATAACTCAACTTGCATTGTCTTACTAAACTAGGGAAAATCTCACAGACTCAAAAGTTATATTGGAACTTGCCCGACATCTGCGTTTTAGGCATATGTACGTGATAGCCTCGTTGATTGTTATTCTACATACATATGATTACGCCTTTATCCCTAATGGGGTAGGCAGAGCAAACACGATCTAAACGAAGATCGTTCCGCCACGTCTGACAAAGTTTTGAGGGTTATTAAAGATAAGTTTTGAGGGTTATTGTAGGTATATTGCTATAGTGACAGGTTGTCAGCCCATCGCCCAAATTACAACAATATACTGACACCCTCGGATCCCTTAGCTGGCTTTTACAGCATGCCCGGGAGGAAATGCAGCTGGCATATTCTATGTTTTTCTCTCGCTCCCAGGCCAGCATGGAAGAAAGCTTGTTATTTTAGTCTACTTTAATAATACCTTCACAGAATATTGCCCTCAGTTTTTATTTACACCTAATGAATTTGCCCTTGGCTTTGGTTTATGTCAGTATTGACATAGACACGCTTTGATGTAAACCAAAGAAATAGGTTTGCATGCATTCGGAAATGTGGAGTTCGAAGCAACTTTCAGCTTTGTGTGGGTATTACTACTTAACCTGATGTTCTTCTTAGCGAGTGGATTCTCGAGTCAAACAACGACCTTATGAACCCTGGTGACAGAGTCTCCAAACCTCCTAGTAGCACAGCTATTAGGCCTCTGGCATGGTTTTTGAGTAACGACCACTATTAAACACAATGACCGGGACTGACGGCTTAACGTGCCCTCCGAAGCTCGGAATCCTTTTGCATCTCAGACAATCTGGTGATTTATTGTGCAATATCCTAACCAAACTGGGGAAATCTCACAAAATGATAAATTGACAAATATTAACATTACGTCTCCCCCCTGGGAACCGAACCCAGGACATCCGGATCGTAAGCCCATAGCTCTGACCACTTAACCACGGAGGCAGTTACTGAACCAGGCAGCACTGACTCAAGTCTATTTATTAACTTATGAACTGATCCGAACAAGAACAGTAGAGCCCGATGGTGTAGTGGATAGGGCCGCTGCCTCCTGAGCGGGAGGTCGTGGTTCGAATCCCACCACGTACCAATGTGTTTTTCGGTTTTCGAATTTCATATGTACGTTTATTCGGTGCTTTTTCCGTGCTTCGGAAGGCACGTTAAGCCGTTGGTCCCGGTTAATATCGTTTAATACCGAAGATATTAGTCGTTAAGCCATATCAGAGGCCAGTGCAAAGAATTGGCGGCTTGAAAACTCTGACCTAATCTAGGATTGGGTCTGGTTTCCCTTCTTGGTTGCGGAGGTCAGATGGCAGTCGCTCTGTGTAAAAACCAGTACCCTCGTTCAATCCCCTAGATTAGGAAGCCGACCCCGTGAAATACGGGATAAGGCTAGGGAGATGATGATGGACTGATCCGAACAACATCGTTCGTAATTTAACTACAAATCCCGTATTCAAACAAACTAACAACAAATGCCATTTTAAAAACCAATCAAACTCCTCATCATATCCTCACAGTTAACGAACAAAGTTCCTAGTGAAGTATTGTGTTTACGCTGGTCGCTTGCTACACTGTTCTACCATACGAAACTTTGCTTGTATATTAGTTATTGTCATAAATTTGACCCATTTTTTTGCTGCATGGAAGAATGCTTGTTATTTTAGCCTGCTTTAATAATACTGCTGTTTTCTTCTATGCTGGCCTGGGAGCGAGAGTAAAACATGGAATGTACCAACTGCATCACCTCCCAAGGCATGCTGTAAAATCAGCTAAAAGATGCGAAGGTTTCTGAGCATTGCTATTTAGGCGATAGGCTGACAACCTATTCCTACAGCAATATAGCTACAAATTTATATTAAATAACCCTCAAAACTTTGACAGACGTGGCGGAACGACCTTTTATTTAAGCCTTTTTCGCTCTGCCTACCCAATTATACTTAAATGACGCTATAGATAAACCATAGAATGTTTGGGCGTGTCTCATTGTAAAAGTCAGTAAAAGGTGAAGATTGATATATTTTAATGTAAATAAAGAGCTGTCAATTTAATATTAAATATTTATGGGACCTTTTTTTAACTCAATCAGTAAACATTATTTACATAAACATACAAAAACAAAATAAAACGCAAATAAAACATTATAAATAAAATATAGTACCGAGCGCGTCTCCTTGAAGTGGCATAGTGCCTACCGGGGAGGAGGGCTTAGCCTCTGCGCTAGAAAACTGCCTGCTCTCCGTTCGCCGGATACCTCGATGAGATGCGCTGATAGTTCAGAGACCCCAGGGCCCCATAGCGATATTTTTAATGGACTGCTTGGTTCTTACGCTTTGGCGAAATTATTTTATTGTAATCGAGGAACTGACAGCTTATTACACTACAAAACAAACAATATTATTGTTCTTTTTTATCACAGCCTTAATTATACACATGAAAGTAAGGGGATTTTAAACAGTATTTTTAACATTGAACCCTGAATAAGAAACGGATTAAACTTACCAAAATACTGTAGATACGGGAATTGCAAACAGTATTTTTAGCTTTGAAACCTAAATCAGAATCGGTATAAATTGACTAAGCTAAAAATACTGTAGGTACTGAAAAGTTGAGCACTACTATCTAAAGTTTTATCGAGAATGGGAAGGCAAAAATACGCTACCGTCCATTCCGACTATCCCAATTTTTCCCAAAGGTTTTCCTTATCAAGCTTTCCGATATCATTACGTTTCAGTAAATGGTAATTCAATAAATTCAGGCCATGGATTTTTTCTTTCTCTTGTCTGAAATAATCATGCTGTTATATCTGTGAAGTGAGCACCCAAGTTGTTTTGTGAGGGATGTAGGTATGGGTTTCTTTCATTTATCGATATCGACCCAATGCTTTGTCTTGTCTGATATTTAAAGACAAAGGTTGATGTCATTATAATGACTAGAACAAAGAAATCGAATAATATCCGTACTATTCATCAAAATGTATTTATAACGAAGAAATACCTCAGATAACTATAAGAAAGAATAACTAAGACAATGAATCAACTCTCCCATAACTCTCCCACCACGTCATCATGTAACAGAAAGGTATCCCGACGACATAATCAAAATATTGATTTTCCAATTTGTATTAAATAAAAGCACCAGTAAACATTTACAGTGTTGAGTTGACGGAAATAATAGCCACGACTCTTAATAAAATTTAATTTAATTCTTCCCACTTATTATTTCAAATTAATAGCTAATATTTGGAACTTTGACTACTTTGCGCTATTTAAACGCTGGTGTATAATTTTAAAATAGTTATGTACCTAATACTTGCTATTTGGTAATTCACGTAATTATAATCTAATTTAAGAATGAAAATTTATGTAATGTTATTATAAGTGTACTAGCGACCCGCCCCGGCTTCGCACGGAAATCATCAGTGTTGCTCTTTTATAGTATTATTGTATGCATGTTTTATACATAAACCTTCTTCTTGAATCACTCTATCTATTAAAAGAAACCGCATGAAAATCCGTATCCGTATAAAATCCGTATTAAAGATCTAAGCATACATAGGGATATAGGGACAGAGAAAGCGACTTTGTTTTATACTATGTAGTGATATGGATGAATGTCAGAAGTAAAGATATATTTAATTTACAAATATCGACAATATTGATACCAACTCCTCCCTATCCTTTACAATCGCGTACATCTCCACTGCGAGCGCATTGTCGCCTTACAAATTGTTTGTGACAGCCCTCGGTCCATCGCTCGGACCCCATTGAACCTCTGGGTCGTAAATAATTGATTTACCATCCCATCTGAAGAAACCACAGAGGTTGTAGGTTCGATATCCACGGAAAACACACAAAGTTGATATTTGGCGAGTTGGGAGATTTAACCCAATTTGGTTAAGACAATGAGAACGAAATCAATTATTTATCAAGAAAGAGGATTCCTTGCTTTAGTGGACACGTTAAGCCAGCCACTGATTTTGATAGTGATACTTACAGGAACCATGTCAGTGGCCACTAAAGTGGTTGAAAACTCTGACTATAGGGTTCGCCAACAACCTAATCAATTTAAGAAGAACGATTGAGTGGACATTCGTATTATCGCTTTTCAAACTGTTTGTGACAGCCCTCGGTCCATTGCTCGGACCCCATTGGCCCTTCGTCTTTCGGGTTGTTGGCGAAGGAAGATTGTGAATAATTGATTTATGTACCGCATCTGACGAGTTTTAGGTGATCTTTCGTTCAGGAGAAGCGTGTGGTATTTTTTGGTGCGTATTTTAAGTAAAAATTTCTTCAGGGTTTTGCTTACCGTCTGTCACTACAGAAATACCCACAACTCCTTTAAATTTCTCATCGATGCACTCCGACCGACCCATAACGGATATTATATCATTGGTATTATCTATGTACCTTTTTATAACTAAATAAATAACTGACGTCGCAACCGGGATTTCACTCTGTAGGAGAAAATTGTCTTAACAAGTATAGTTAAAGCCGCAGGCATATACCGGGTGTAAGGGACAGCGTCCCGCAAATTGATAGAGGTTGCTCAGACAACGGTACTGAACAATATTCACCAGGAAATTCTTTCAGGAGATGCAAAAAATATTTAAATTTCCCATACAAAATGCCTACCTCAATCGGACAGTTTGTATATAAAGCATTTTTTTTTAAATCCTGTAAGTATAACCTGGTGATAGTTGTTCAGTATGTTGACTGAGCAAACCCTATCAATTTGCGGGACGCTGTCCCTTACATCACGTATAGTGTTCGACAAGGGTAAAACTGTATTTTTGTTTGTATAACCTCCGGAGTTACTATAACATATTTTTAAAATAATATTTGTAATTTCCACGCTGGACTGGGAACGAGAAAAAAACAAAGAATGTGCCAGCTGCATTTCCTACCGGGCATGCTGTAAAACCAGCTAAGGGATCAGAGGGTTTCAGTATATTGCAATTCAGGCGATGGTCTGACAACCTGTCACTACAGCAATATACCTATAAATTTATCTTAACTAACCCCTCAAAACTTTGTCAGACGTGGTGGAGCGACCGTGTTTAGGTAGTTTACGCTCTGCCTACCCCATTATGGATAAAGGCGTAACTATACGTATGTATGTATTTGTAGTAAATAAAGCTTAATTTTCTTTGATTGAAATCAGTTTCTCATATATATATATATATATACTTTATTGCATAAACACAAAAGAAATGTAATTTACAAACATAGTGTGCAAGTCTCCCGAACTTATCTCTATGAAGAGATCTCTTCCAGCCAACCCAATGGTAGTAAGAGAAAGTGAATAATTTTGAGGGGACAAGAAAATGCAACATTAACAGAGACTAATAAATAATAATTAAAAAATAACTTACATAAACATACATATAATACTAAACAATATATTGATACATACATATACGAATAAACTACATAAACACTTTTACAAAATTGTTCAGATAAGATTGAAAGAGCACTCTCTTTCAATCTTCTTTTCTGTCTGCCGACGAGAACACTTTTTTTAATTTTCACGGGTGAAACAGCAAGAAAAGCTTGATTAGTATAATATTTTATATTTTTTGTTTTCTGATGATACGGATTTGTATTGTTTGTATTGTATTTCATGTTTGCTTATTCATCCATATCTGATATGTTTCGCGTCGTATCTATTTACTTTTTATCTCTTTTCTTTGTTTATCTGCTTCAATGTATTCCTTTTTACGCATGTATACGTATTATTTTTATTTCGTTTCTATTCGGCTTGAACCGCTCTGAGATTTGTGACAAAATACGTTTTCCGTTTTCACAGATTCCAATATCTATTTACTGTTATATGAGACGCAACAATCCAATCCTACATTAAATTCATTTGCTGTCATTCCATCATCTAAGAACAGCTGGTCCGATCTAACTGTTGTTTTTTTGTTTTTGTGGTTGCACGGAAAAGTAATAGATGAGTAAAAATAAATGTTAACCCACCAGTTACTTCCATGCTGGTCTGGGAGCGAGAGAAAAACATAGAATGTGCCAGCTGCATTTCCTCCCGGGCATGCTGTAAAATCCAGCTAAGGGATCCGAGGGTTTCAGTATATTGTAATTTAGGCGATGGGCTGACAACCTGTCACTACAGCAATATACCTAGAATTCTATCTTAAATTACCCTCAAAACTTTGTCAGACGTGGCGGGACACCTTTGTTTAGGTCGTTTACGCTCTGCCTACCCCATTAGGGATACAGGCGTGAATATATGTATGTATGTATGTAACCCACCAGTAAATCGACAACCCCCAATATTATCTGTTGAAATCAGATAACAAACTGATACTACTGAATAATACGTTCCTTTTCCAGTAAAGAATACCAATCAAAAACATTCAATGTTAAGTTACAAAGTAATGGGTGAGCCTAGTCAATTGTGGTATATTTACATACATACATATAATCACGACTTTATCCCTAAAGGGGTAAGCAGAGCGTAAACGACCTATTCAAAGGTCGTTCCAAAGTTTTGAGGGTTATTTAAGACAGATTTGTAGGTAAATTACTGCAGTGACAGATTGTTACCCTATCGCCTAAATTAGAATATATTGAAACCCTCGGATTTTACAGCATGCCCGGGAGAAAATGCAGCTGGCAAATTCTATGTTTTTCTCTCGCTCCCAGGCTAGCATAGTGGTCTCTTTGATGGTCATTTATTCACTGATCTCCGTAGTCTCTATATTTTCAGTTAAAAGTTACAGGCAATTATAGAGTTGAATAGTTTTTTAATCCTTACCTTCTGCCTTATCTTGAATAAAGTATGGGATACATCAATTTCGAATGAAAGTGCATTAAATGCCTACGCAAGGTTTATTCTTTGTCAAATTAGCTGAGTCAGGTTACCAATCCACCATGACAAGGTAACAACGGTTCATAAAAACTCCTACCCTATTTCCAATTCATTGTTCCTAGTTACCACATCTGGTCTCTGAAAACAAATAAATAAAAATATAAACCCAACTGAATTGAAAGTGAATTTTAGATTGTCATAGATTTGAGCTCAGAAAAAAACATTTGCGACTCAAGTTCAATTTCAAAAGCCAAGTCAAAGGCTCTTACTTCCCTGCTAGCACGGTGTTATTAATATATCTACTAAAGTATGCTAGCCTTTATCCCTAATGGGGTAGGCAGAGCGTAAACGACCTAAAAAAGGTGGATCGCCACGTCTGACAAAGTTCTGAGGGTTATTGAAGATAGATTTATATTGTATATTGCAGTAGTGATAGGTTGTTAGCCCATCACCTAATTTACAATGTTCTAAAACCCTTTGATCCCTTAGCTAGATTTAACAGCATGCCCTGGAGTAAATACAGCTGGCACATTCTATGTTTTTCTCTCGCTCCCAGGCGAGTATGGAAGAATAGTAATACAAAGGCTGATAAAATGAATAAGCTCTTACATACAAAGGTTGAGAAACACATTACCCTTCTCTACTTGGCGAAGTCGGGTAAAACAGTTGTTTTGCCTTTTTGTTGCCTTTTCCTCCAGGAGAAAAGGTGTCGAGATGGCATTCCCCCTTCAGCGAAGCCTTTAGAGGCAGGTGGCGAATATGTGGAATGGTTTTAGAGTAGTTTTGTTATTTCGCTCTTTTCAAATACTAGAATGCTTTTCGTTTTAATGTAATTGGATTTTTTATTTTATAGTTTGGAATAATTGGGCTTTGATTTGGTATCGGTTTGCTTTGTTTGCAAATATTTGAAAAAGGTAATGGATTATTTTTACTAAAACTATTTTTTAAGGTTTCAGTTTATATTTCCAAAAAAAAATGCTTTCACAATATATATAGTCTTCTTCTGTCGAGTGGGTATCGAGTCTATCGACCCGATGAACCCTGGTGTCAGAGTTTTTAAACCGCCTAGTAGCACAACTATCAGGCCTCTGACATGGTTTGAGTAACTACCACTATCAAAGACAGCGACTGGGACCGACGGCTTAACGTGTCCTCCAAAGCACGAAATCTTTTTCTTTTTCGGACAATCAGGTGATTCAACCTGCAATGTCCTAACCAAACTGGGGAAAAATTCACAAAGTCATAAATTCTTAAATATCAACTTTGTGATTCCCCCCTGGGAATCGAACCCAGGACCTCCGGATCAGGAGTCCATGGCACTAGCCACTAGACCACGGAGGCAGTTCACAATATAGTGATGGACATGTACAATATTGTATACCGGATGTAAGGGACAGCGTCCCGCAAACTGACAGGGGTTGTACAGTCAATGAAACTAAACAACTATCATCAGGGTTTTTTTTAGCAGATGGAACGAGACAATTTGTATGGAAAAGCAATATTTTATTTTCACTTCCTGAAACAACCCCTATCAGTTTACAGGACGCTGTCAGTTATACCCCAGGCTAATTGCCATACTCACTACACACGAATCGAAATGAAGAAGAAAACTACACTTAGTAGATAGCCTGGCGAGCGCAGTAACAAGATTTTACATTCGCAGTCCATTTTTTTCATTCGCAGTCCATTTTTTTAGAGAGTATTTAATGCGTCTCCGGACTAGAGCCAGGAAGTTGCTACACGAAATCTACACCCTTATAAGCAAGTGGCAACTGCCTAAGCGCGCCCGCTACGGCTCGAACCTCGGCTTACGGCGTTGCCTTGGGAATACCTTATTAGAGAATCTACCTGGTACGTGCCGGTATCGCCCAGAGTGGGGAGAAAGGAGGGACATAAGGCCGGGTGCGAGGTTGCTGGAAGAGCTTCAGTTGAGTGTGGCTCAACTGGCGTTGGCAGCATTCATTGCACGAGCAATTGGGTCTTTGCCGTCGGAAACAAAGTCAGTTACCTACTACTAACTTGTTTCCTAAATATCTGTTAAGTTTCTGACACAAAATAGAGATTTTTGAGGATATCTAATCTACATTACTTTTAGTGCTAACATAAAAACAAACTCAATTTTTTCATAAATACTGCAACGTCTCTTTTCATATTACCAACACCCCAATGGCGGCGGATTAAAAAAGGCAAAATAAAATTGCCTTGAAATGATCTTGCCTTTCCCACTTCTTAGAAACCAGTTTTAAAGGCAAAAAAGATTTATTACGAAAAAACGCAACTCATTGGTGAAGTAAGACGTCCTTTAGTCGATAAATAAAAATATAAGTAAACCTGCTTGGTAAAGCTTAATACTAATATTTTAAGGACATCCTTTGAAGACAATTTTTAGTAAAATGATTTTCTGTTTTCATGCCAACATTTTCATGAGAAAAAAAAAGTTTGTTCTTATCATATTATAAACTATCAAATAGGTTTGTTTAAGACTTTCGCGCTTTGTACACATATATATAATAGCGTGGTTCAAGCTAGTATGGAAAAAAATCAAACTAATACTGGAGATTTGGCCAGCCTCTCATATTGTTACACTTATTAAAAAAGTGTGGTGCGCAAAATTTTATAAAGATATCTTTAATGGAAAGGGATGCTCATCGTAAGACAAATTTTTGGATTTGTTTAAAAAGATGAAAAATAAAAGAAGTAAAATTTATTTTTTTAGTGTAGGAAGCTGCTTCAAATCTGACAAAGGTTTGAAATATCGAAAAACATTCCGTAAAAAAAATGTTTTTTCGCCTAGAAATTAAAGTTATTTTCAATCAAATTTTAAGGAATATCTCTAAATTTCTACACCATACTTAAATGCACTTACAACACCTAAAAGTTGCCTTACACTAAGTAAAACATGTTTTTTAAAAATATTTTACTTCAGAGACCTATTCATATTACCTTACTTTTAAGCAGTAATGTTAGTAAACTTGAGTTAGTGTTTTGTGAAAGATTATAAATATGAGCAGCATCTTGCTTTTAGTTTAGGAAGCTGATATTTTGCAATAATAATAATATAGATATACTTAACAAAATAGGAGGGTGGCTAATACGAAAATTTAAAAAAGTACTTTTTGAACCACCCTAATATAAATCATGCATTTATCCCTAATGGAGTAGGCAGAGCGTAAACAACCTAACCAAAGATCGTTCCGCCATTTAAAAAAGATTTGTTTATTGGATTTGTATTTGTACGTAGGTATATTGTTCTTGTGACAGGTTTTTAGCCCATCGCCTAAATTACAATATACTAAATGTCTCTGATCCCTTAGCTGTATTTTACAGTTTTATCCGCCCCATCAGAATAAGAGATTGAAAGAATAGAGAGTGCACCTGTGTGTAGCGCAAACACTTGAGCACTAAAATCAAGTCCTGCGCAGTTGGCCGGTCTCCTGGAGATTGGCTGCCATCACTGATAATCGGTGGGTGGACTATTATTATTTTACAGCATACCCGAGAGGAAATGCAGCCGGCACATTCTATGTTTTTCTCTCGCTCGCACGCTAGCATGGCAGACATCAAACAACTTTAATAATATTTTCATTATTTTAATCTTATTCAAATTTATCAAAATGACATAATAATAATAAAAAACCATCAAAGTTATTGTGATGAATACATTCCTTCCAAATTGAATTCCTTCGATTGTGAAACGGGGCTAAGTTCGCCGACCCGAAAGTTCCTTAAAAATAAACAGGTAAATAGACGTTTCTCCTTCCATGCTGGCCTGGGAGCGATAAAAAAACAAAGAATGTGCCAGCTGCGTTTCCTCCCGAGCATGCTGTAAAAACCAGCTAAGGGATCCGAGGGTTTCTGTATATTGCAATTTAGGCGATGGGCTGACAACCCGTCACTACAGCAATATACATATAAATCTATCTATATAACCCTCAAAACATTGTCAGACGTGGCGTAACGACCATTGTTTAGGTCGCTTATGCTCTGTCTACCCCATTAGGGATAAAGGCGTGATCATATGTATGTATGTGTATGTAAATAGACGCATAAATTATTTACTGAGTCACACTCTTCAGTGCATATTGCTTACCTACATGGGTAGACAGAGTATTAACGACTTATTATTAACCGTTTCTGCGTTAACTGCCTCCGTGGTTTAGTGGTCAGAGCCACGGGCTTACGATTATCAAGTAAATTTATCACTTTATGAGGTTTTCTCCAGTTTGGTTAGGACGTTGCAGGGTAAATCACCTGATTGTTCAAAAAAAATAGGATTACGTGCTTCGGAGGGCGCGTTAAGTTGCAGTCTCGGTCGCTGTCTTTGATAATGTTCGTTACTAAAACCATGTCAGAGGCCTAATAGCTGTGTTTCTAGGCGGTTTGAAAACTCTGACACCAGGATTCGTCGGGTCGTTCGACTCTTGAATCCACTCGCTAAGAAGAAGAAGACCTTTTCTGTATTGTGTGAAGATTGTAGAGGTTGGTTACAGATACATAACAGTGTTTATTACTATGATGACAGGTTGTCAGTCTATGACCTATATTACAATACACCAAAGTTATAAAATCCTTCTACTGAATTTTATTTACAGTGTTGAGGAAGATAAGCTGGTGCCCGGTGGTGTAGTGGATAGGGCCATTGCCTCTTGAGCGGGAGGTCGTGGTTCTTCTTCTTCTTAGCGAGTGGGTTCTCGAGTCGAATGACCCGATGAGCCCTGGTGTCAGAGTTTTCAAATCCCACCACATTGGTACGTGCTAATGAGTTTTTCGGTTTTTAAATTAATCATATGTACCTACGTTAATTCGACGCTTTTTCCGTGCTTCGGAAGGCACGTAAAGCCGTTGGTCCCGGTTAATATCGTTTATTACCGTAAATATTAGTCGTGAAGCTAATACCTTAGCCAGCTTAGCATTGGTGGCTTGAAAACTGACCTAATATAGGATTGGGTCTGGTTTCCCTTCTAGATTTCGGAGGTCAGATGGCAGTCGATCTGTGTAAAAACCAGTACACTCGTGCAATCACGTAGGTTAGGTATCCGATCCCGTGAGATACAGGATGAAGCTAGGCAGATGAAATGTTGAAGAAGAGAAGGTGCTGGTACATTCTATGTTATTTTATAGCTTGACCCGAATGTTCCTAAAATTGCTTTCTTAAACGCAAATAAACGTAAACAGGGAAATAGGCGCGTAAATTATTTACCGGGTCACAACTCTTCAGCGGACATTGTGTGGTCCAAATTATGCGAGAAAGCGATTGAGCAAAATAAAGCAAAATATTGGCATGTGGAATAGCAAGCACAGTGTAAGATGTTACATTTGCAAGGAACATGGTTCTCGTTTCCTAGATAAGGGGTGTAATGGACAGCGTCCCGCAAACTGATAGGGGTTGTTCAGTCAACGACATTTAACAAAACAAAAACATACTGCGCCGACCCCAAATAATGGGATAAAGTCAAGGGAATGATGGTGATTTCAATTTAAGCTGTTCTCCGCTACTGCCCCTTCTTTACATTCACACGGGAATTTTATGAGGACTCAGAAAAACTGACTGAAGAATTGGGGAAAATGGAGCATTTTCACGAAAATATCTCGCACAAGACGGTGGAAATTATAAGTTTAACAATGGCAAATAAAAACACAGTTCGTTTTACGTGAACTTGCAAACAGTCATGTCAAATAAAAACTCAAATCATCTGTTATTATCACGTTTTTATGTAGGTAATATAAATTATTGTAAATGAAAAGAACTACTGAATTATCACAGAAGTTTTCTAATTTTATAAATTCTGCAGCTTTAATGTCCTGACGGTCAATTTATTGGTCCGGTCTTTCAATAAATTGAAATGATTTTTCTAGCATTTAAATTGACTGAATAAAAATTGCCATTTTTTCAACCATGCCAGTTTTCTTCCATACTAGACTGGGAGAGATAGAAAAACATAGAATGTTCCAGCTGCCCTTTCTTCCAGGCATGTTGTAGAAGTCAGCAAAAGGGATTCGAGGGTTACGGTGTATTGTAATTTAGGCGATGGGCTGACAACCTGTCACTACAGCAATACAAATCATTACAATGTAAAATTTGCCCTCAATTTTTGTTAGACGTGGCGAAAGCGCCTGTTACGAGGCGTTTTACGCTCTGCCTACCCCGTAAGAGATAAAGGTGTGATATAATGTATGTAAAATTTCAACAAATAATAATTTTCCAATAGAATGCTATTATCAGTTCACGTGATTAACAATGACATTCATGGGATCACTTAACATTGCCGATACCTCCAATGCAATACCTAATAATAATAATAATATTCTACTCAAACATACTATCAACTTAGGAAAAATTTGATACTCTTTTAAAGAACTCTGTATAAGCTGTGAGATTTTTCTATGAATTAAACAAATAGTAAATAAATATCAATTTAAAGCTGTAACATAAATCGGAAATTGATTTGAGCAAATGATTATTTAATAAGGCTTTTATTAATAGCCTTCCGGCTGTTATAGAATTCAATCTGTAATCTGGAAAAGCTTCCTTCATTAAAATTAAGTTAAAAGAAAAATATTAATTTCAGGATTAAACAAAATTGAAAACTTTTTGTTGGTCTGATATTTTTGTTGATTAAAATTTCGATGGTGTAATTTTTAACGATTACAGTTTAAACTGTTTAAAAAGGGATTGATTATACGTTAATACAAACACTGCGAATTTATGGAGAAGTCATAATTAAATTTAATCTGATAAGATCATATTCTAAGTGCAACAACACACAGGCGTCACGTACTGCGCGTTAGATTGCGCTAAACACGCTGTCAATGGTTTTTGCATTGCCTACAATATACGTCATCTAACCCACTACACGCGCGTAGTGAGGAACACTACGTCGGCGCATTTCTACGTGTTTCTATGACGCAACCTTAGGCACTCCATGAATCGTTTCGCAGTTTTTGTATTGAGGGTTATAGTTTGTCAGTCCAAAAAGGCGAAAGTAAAACAAGGTGTTTGTTGGACATGTAAAATAAATTTGATGTCCAACTTAGAACCTTGTATAAATTGTAAGGCTGCGCCCAGCGGTCATTCTGGTCTAGATAGATTTAGTTTAGGCAGCTCCAAACTCGATGAAGAGGTTAGTTTAGAGTTTACTCCAGTTCCTTAGCAGTTCACAACTTGCTGCACCAGGAGTAGGAAAGCCATTAGAAGACTAAATTGAAGTTTTGTTAGGTTAATTTGCTTCGGAGGAAGCAAGGAGCTGGACTTCGTGGTCCAGTTTTTTCTATTGTAAAAGTTGAGAGTGTCACACTTCTAAAGAAAAATCTAAATTTATAAAAATAAAAATTTGTAAAAAATATATCTTACCACGTGAGAATAAAGGTGTAATCCAGCTCGTAACTACATTTTCATGACGCTCCGTTTAAGTAATTTATTATAATTATAGAGTTCAAGAAACATTATAAGTATCAATATTTTAGGTAAGTAGGTAACACTTTTTTCACTTCTCATGCTCTGAACGATCTATTTTATGCAGATTGTAGGCTGCACAAAAAATATTTTTTTGCACAATAGCAAGAACGTATCTACTTATAAAACATCTCTTCCCAGGCAAAGAAAACTGGGCCATACAGCCAAACATAATAAGAAGTTCATAGATAGAACTTGTTATTTTTAAATAATGCATATAAACACGCCTTTATCCCTAATGGGGTAGGCAGAGCGTAAACGATCTAACCAAACAAAGATCGTTCAGCCACGTCTAAAAAGTTTTGAGGGTAATTAAGATAGATTTGTACGTATATTGCTGAAGTGACAGGATGTCAGCCCATCGCCTGAATTGCATTGTACAGAAACCCTCGGATCAATTAGCTGGATTTTACAGCATGCCGAGGAGAAAATGCAGCTGGCACATTCTATGTGACATAAAACGATATTAAAATTTAAAGTCAAGGACGATAGTGTATTTGATTTATTATTACAAATAAATTAGACATAAGACTGTATAGGTTTCCAGCCCAAGCCTAATATTTCATGTCGAAAGATTTAAAAAAGTAAATGGCGGGAATTACTATTTATTACCTTTTACAATATTTTTATAGAATTTCGTCAATTTTCCTCGCAATCGAAGTGAAAAGCAGAGTTTATATCTCGTGCACAAAATCAATTTTGTCCTCGGCTTATTGTCAGCCCTCGCCCTACAGGCTCAGGATGCTAAAAATCTCGTGCAAGAAAAACTTTTTTTGGGCACTTGTCGTAAAATTTACTTTTTACATAGCATATATAATACATAAAGTAATTTTAAGTTTGTAGGGTTAGTACACACAAACCCCCCATAAAACTCACGTACACTAAAACTGGCCACTTCATCGGGTTTAAAGCCGCCTAAACTGGATCTATCCAGACTGGAATCAGCCAAAATGGCCGCTAAGTCTAGCTCTGGGCTGTTAGAGAAATGTGACGTAAGCTGGCAGTTTTTCTTTCCACTCCGTTTTGACTAGTGATGTACCGAGAGCAAGTGAAATAGAGCACGGTTTTTAAAATTTTGCGTGTAACTGATTTTACATCTGAGACTGAGATAAATGAGTAGTCCAAATTTTATCTAAATTGCTGTAAAATTCATCAGGGGGACAATAAAATCATAAAGGAACTTTGAAAAATGAAAGTTTATAATCTTTATTGCCTAAAAATAGTAGTTTACGATTTTGATTTGATATTTTTGTTCAAATAACTCTTTTTCACCTTAACTAAGGCAATAGGAGGACTCTAATGTTTATTTAAAGAAAGAAATATTAGTGATCAAAAATGTATTGCACCTTTCTAGTTACGTATTAAATTTGTATTTTTTTATAACTATCAACAATTTGTAAAACAACCATATGATTGGGGTAACCTACAATGGGGTAGGCAGAGCGTAAACGACCTACACAAAGGTCGTACCGCCACGTCTGACAAAGTTTTGAGGGTTATTTAGGATAGATTTGTATTTATATTGCTGTCGTGACAGGTTGTCAGCCCATCGTCTAAATTGCAATATATTAAAGCTGGTTTTTACAGCATGCCCAGGAGGAAATGCAACACAAGTATTTCATTTGGGCTAAATAAGAAGATAAGAGAAGTATTTCATGATCATTTCTGTAAGTCATTCAAAAGGCATAGCAATCGGTTACTTCCATGCTGGTCTGGGAGCGAGAGAAAAACATAGAATGTGCCAGCTGCATTTCCTCCCGGGCATGCTGTAAAATCCAGCTAAGGGATCCGAGGGTTTCAGTATATTGTAATTTAGGCGATGGGCTGACAACCTGTCACTACAGCAATATACCTAGAAATCTATCTTAAATTACCCTCAAAACTTTGTCAGACGTGGCGGGACAGCTTTGTTTAGGTCGTTTACGCTCTGCCTACCCCATTAGGGATACAGGCGTGAATATATGTATGTATGTATGTATGTATCGGATAACGTTCAGGCTAAAACAGAAATTGTTAACAGAACAGTCTACACACACTCAATATTCTTACATAATGCATTGATTCAGTGAAAGGTCACTTCGCCGCCGCCCACCCCTAGGGTAGACCCGGCTAACTTGGACCACTGCCAGCCTTCACATAATTATCTCCTATTAATCTCGCAGCCAAATCGCTACCGGACTGACTGTAAAAAACTGAGCGAAGCCGGAGAACAATAGTCGCGTTTAATACATCGTTACACTCTTTGAACTTTGATCAATAGAATTCGATTGGAAAGAAAATGGACGATTTGGATTGGAAGTGTTTTAATGAAGGACCCTTTTTTTAATTTGAATATCGTCGAATGAATTTTTGCTGGGCTTTATCTTGGACTTTTCAAAAGGTTTCCTCTGAAAGAGATTTCTTTAAATTTAATTTGCTGTGGGATGATTTTGAAGATAATTATAAAATTGAAATTGTAGAATTGTTTTATGTTTGACAGAGTTGGATGAAAAATAAACTAACCTACGTAATTAAAACATTTTAATGGTTTCATTTTAATGTTTTATTATAAGTTAATAAAGACGAGAAACTTAAGTTACGCTACGAGTTATAAAGGTCAAATTCTACAATGACAAGAGAAAGAGCAAAAGCAAAGAGTAAATAGGCATTATCTAGGCAAATATGTTCTATCATAGTCTAAATCGTCACTTTCCATCAGGTGAGATGGCAGACAAAAAGTTTGCCTATTATTATTAAAAAACTTAAAGGTTATGTCGAATTGTAGATTAACCCTACAACAACAAAACACATATTATTAAAACTTATAACATCTTATAGTAAAATGGAGGCTTTTTTTACTGGAAATTAGTTTTCTCTTGGCTTTAGACTTGTGTTGAACTGACTTTATCACGGTCAGGTATGAACGTGATAGAGTTGATGATGGAGCGTGCTCACGAAGAAGATGCCTGTTATGGCACTGGCAGTCTCACGCACTGACGGAACACAGCAAGCTGTTTGGCGCCGGCCTCCGGTGGTCAGGTGATCGTGAGCCAAGCGGCCCCTTACAGAGCCTACCACCGCTTTGTTGGGATCATTCAGCTGGACTTATTGACAGGCAAACCTGTGTTGCCGTTGCCCAGTGTGGACTGCTAGGAGGTCTACCTATACCATCCCACCCCAAACCTGTTGTTTCTAACTGAAGCATCTTAATACTTCGAGACATTATATGTAGTGATATTATAGTTAAACAACATTAAATTTAGTTGGCAGACTAAACAAGACCCCTTTATACATACATACAAACAAACATACATTTAATCACGCCTTTATCCCTAATGGGGTAGGCAGAGCGTAAACGTACGTACCCCTTTATGTTTTTTAATAAAATCTATTTTTATCTTTTCTCTGAACTTTAAAAGACTCATTTACTTTATTCAGTATCAGAGATGCTAAACATTAACGGTTTGAAAACTCTGACCTAATCCCGGATTGGGTCTGGTTTCCCTTCTGGGTTACGGAGGTCAGATGGCAGTCGCTCTGTGTAAAAACCAGTAACTGCTCTCGTTCAATTTCCTAGATAAGGTAGCTGACTCTGTGAGATACGGGATAAGGCTAAGGAGATGATGATGATCATTCAGTATCAGAGAAAGCCGGATAGATCTCTGGTAGAGTTTTGTGTAATATCAAAGACACTTGCCCGCGATCGGCTGAGCGTACAAGGCTCTCTTGTGAATCAATCTTGGGTTATTATCGTACCTATCTAAGTTATAACACATACATACATATCAGCAAACCTTTATCCCTAATGGGGTAGGCAGAAACGACCTAAACAATGGTTGTTTCGCAACGTCTGACTAAGTTTTTAGGGGTTATTTTAGATAGATTTATAGGTATATTGCTGTAGTGACAGGTTGTCAGCCCATCGTCTAAATTGCAATATACAGAAACCCTCGGATCCCTCAGCTTGTTTTTACAGCATGCCCGGGAGGAAATACAGCTGGTACATTCTGTGTTATTCCTCCGTTTGTTTGTTTTTATACAGAGCGACTATCATCTGACCTCTACAACCCAGAAGGGAAACCAGACCTAATCCTAAATTAGGTCAGAGTATTCAAGCCACCAATGCTTTGCACTGGCCTCTAACACGGCTTTACGACTTATGTCTACGGTGATAAACGAAATTAACCGGGACCAACGGCTTAACGTGCCTTCTGAAGCACGGACAAGCGCTGAATGAACGTACTTATGAAATTCGAAAACCGAAAAACACATCGGTTCGTGGTGGGATTCGAACCACGACCTACTTTCCGCTCAAGAGGCAGCGGCCCTATCCACTACTCTTGAGCTCGTACTTATAAAGTGATATCAAAGTTGAGAGCAATCTTAAGTATGGATTTGACAAGCCAGTTTGTACTCAAATGACATTACTGATACGAATTCAAACTTGCTGTCACTCATGAGAGCTGATTACAAATACGATCCTAGATCATACGGATATCTAGTTAAAAAAACCCCACTTACTCAAGCTTTATTAGAAATGACAACATTATAATCCTACCACAAGCGATATTTACCTTATTTCTCTCATAATGCCATTATTCTTACATTTATAGGGCATTGTACCTATGTATGTATAGGGGAAACTACTTTGATTATTATGAAACTTTAATGGATTTCCTTTTATGCCTTTATGTTATTAGGTTCATAATAATTCGCCCGGAGTATTACCTACTGCGGAATAACATATGAATATATGTAAGTAAGAATGAAGACATTGAAAGTTTCTAGTGATTTCGTATTATCATGTAAAATCCACTCGAAATCATCATCTCCCTAGACTTATCCCGTATTTCACGGGGTCGGCTACCTAATCTAGGGGATTGAACGAGGGTACTGGTTTTTATACAGAGGGACTGCTATCTGACCTCCGCAACTCAGAAGAGAAACCAGACCCAGTCCTAGATTAGGTAAAAATTTTCAAGCCGCCAATGCTTAGCACTGGCCTCTGATATGGCCTAACGACTAATATTTATGGTATTAAACGATATTAACCGGGACCAACGGCTTAACGTGCCTTCCAAAGCACAGAAAAAGCACCGAATTAACGTACATTTGAAATTCGAAAACCGAAAAATACATTGGTACGTGGTGGGATTCGAACCACGACCTCCCGCTCAGGAGGCAGCGGCCATATCCACTACTCTATCGGGCTCTCTCAAGCCAAATAAACGTGACTTTTTACGAACAATACTTTACGAAGGAAAAACATGTGCCTACAACTTGCCCAAAAGTTAATGAAAATTCTACGAAATTTCTCTTGTAATTTGAAATTTAGGTTGATAAGTACAAATTAAATATTCTCAGAAGAAGTTATTTGGTACTAATCAAATCAGCAACACAATATCGAAAACCCAAAACCCAGGCACGCTATATACAAATAACATGTCTCTTGTATTCCATGCTGGACTGAAAGCGAGAGAAAAATATAGAATGCGCCAACTGTATTTCCTCCCGGGCGTGCTGTAAAAACCAGCTAAGGGATCCGAGGGTTATATATTGTAATTTGGACGATAGGCTGGCAACCTGTCACTACAGCAATATACCTTCAAATGCATCTTAAATAATAATCTTCAAAACTTGGTCAGACAGGGCGAAACGATCTTTAACGCTCTGCCTACCCCATAAGGGATAAATGCATGATGATATATGTATGTGTGTATGTTTCTAGTTTCTAAAATCAGTACCAAAATAAACCCAACACGTGGAGATATATTCCGTACACACTATGCATTAGGCCAATTTAGATGATAATACACGAGCAAATATTTATTCGAGAATACCGCCGAGCCCCTTTCTCCCCAACGCAAATATATTCAAGAATAATAGGCTGTTAGAAAGGTATATCGAGCACAGGTAGGCAAAATAAATATGGGGAAAAAATCTGAGCACCCATAATATACGCTGTTTGATTTTTCGGTGTAGAACATATTTTCAAAGGGTTAAGTTATAGGGTCAGATAACAAAACTGAACAACTTATAAAAAAAAAAAAATTACCACTATTAATTGTGACAATTTGTATTATAGAAGTATTTTTTTACTTACCATAAGTTGTTCAGTTTCGTTGTCCCCTTTCAATTTGAGACTGTGTACGAAATAACTCTGTGCATATTTAAATGGCAAATATATTCAAGAATAATAGTCTGTTAGAAAGGTATATCGAGCACAGGTAGGCAAAATAAATATGGGGGAAAAATCTGAGCACCCATAATATACGCTGTTTGATTTTTCGGTGTAGAACATATTTTCAAAGGGTTAAGTTATAGGGTCAGATAACAAAACTGAACAACTTACTAAAAAATAAAAAAAAATTACTACCACTATTGTGACAATTTGTATGTTGAAGTAATTTTACACTGATCATAAGTTGTTCAGTTTTGTTGTCAGACCAACCCCTTTCAATTTGAAACTGCCTACGTAATAACCTTGTACATATCTCAATGGCAAATATATTCAAGAATAATAGTCTGTTAGAAAGGCATATCGAGCACAGGTAGGCAAAATAAATATGGGGGAAAAATCTGAGCACCCATAATATACGCTGTTTGATTTTTCGGTGTAGAACATATTTTCAAAGGGTTAAGTTATAGGGTTAGATAACAAAACTGAACAACTTATAAAAAAAAATATATTACCACTATTAATTGTGACAATTTGTATATAGAAGTATTTTTTTACTTACCATAAGTTGTTCAGTTTTGTTGTCCCCTTTCAATTTGAGACTGTGTACGAAATAACTCTGTGCATATTTAAATGGCAAATATATTCAAGAATAATAGTCTGTTAGAAAGGCATATCGAGCACAGGTAGGCAAAATAAATATGGGGGAAAATCTGAGCACCCATAATATACGCAGTCAGATTTTTTGGTGTAGAACATATTTTCAAAGGGTTAAATTATAGGGTCAGATAACAAAACTGAACAACTTACAAAAAAATAAAAAATATTTACTACCACTATTGTGACAATTTGTATGTTGAAGTAATTTTACACTGATCATAAGTTGTTCAGTTTTGTTGTCAGACCAACCCCTTTCAATTTGAGACTGCCTACGTAATAACCTTGTACATATCTCAATGGCAAATATATTCAAGAATAATAGTCTGTTAGAAAGGCATATCGAGCACAGGTAGGCAAAATAAATATGGGGGAAAATCTGAGCACCCATAATATACGCTAACTGATTTTTCGGTGTAGAACATATTTTCAGTGTTAAGTTATAGGGTTAGATAACAAAACTGAACAACTTATAAAAATATATATATTACCACTATTAATTGTGACAATTTGTATATAGAAGTATTTTTTTACTTACCATAAGTTGTTCAGTTTCGTTGTCAGAACAACCCCTTTTAATTTGAGACTGCCTGCGTAATAATCTTGTACATATCTGAATAGCAAATATATTCAAGAATAAATCGAGCACAGGGAGGCAAAATAAATATGGGGGAAAAATCTGAGCACACATAATATACGCTAACTGATTTTTCGGTGTAGAACCTATTCTCAAATATAAAGGATTAGGTTATAGGATCAGATAACAAAACTGTACAACTTAGAAAAATATAAAAAAATAATCTTAACATTATTGTCACTATAGCGATTTTTTACTTTTATGTTTTACATACATACATATAATCACGCCTTTATCCCTAATGGGGTAGGCAGAGCGTAAACGACCTTAATAAAGGTCATTCCGCCACGTCTGACAAAGTTTTGAGGGTTGTTTAAGATAGATTTGTAATTGCAATATACCTTGCTGTAGTGACAGGTTGTCAGCCTGTCGCCTAAATTGCAATATACGGAAACCCTCGGATCCCTAAGCTGGTTTTTACAGCATGCCCGGGAGGAAATGCAGCTGGCACATTCTATATTTTTCTCTCGCTCCCAGTCCAGCATGGAAGTATTTTTTACTGAACATAAATTTATTTAGGTCATTTAGGCTCTGCCTACCCCGTTAGGGATAAAAGCGTGATTATATGTACGTAGGTGTGTACTTTCAGTGATTGCTTTGTCAAATAAGGATAAACAATTACATGAAAAAAGATTACATGTTTATCTACCAATATTGTGTACACCATCTAGCATCTAATCCAAGAAGCAATCTCCGAACATAAGTACAACAAAATAGGAAAATCTTATCTTATTGTCCATTTTCAATTCATCGTACGTAGATGATAGTCTGGCGGGCATCGAACGATTACAACAATGCTCTGGAAACTAGAAGGAACTGGCTCCCGGCCAAGTAGGTGCACGTAAGTGGCCCCGGATCACGCGATACCGAACGGAAATCGAAAATCGATATGATAAAACTTTTATTCGATCCAATTTGAATAGACTTTAAACGCTCAGGCTCTTATAGCGCTTATGAAAGCGATATGCGGAATGAAATCATATCGGGAGTTATGCCGTTGCCGAACTATTCATAATAGAGAATGTGCATAAAACATATTTTCAGTTTCTGAACCTATTGTCTAAAAACATCTTAAATTATGAAAAGAACAGTGAAAACAGAAATAAAATTGATCAAAAAATCACCGAGATATACCATTATAAAGATAGACTATCTATCTCTCTCTTCGAAACGACAATTTATATGGAATTAGTAAGGCGCTCCTGTCTTATGACGTCACATGACAGTTCGGACCTCTCTTTTTAACTAACCACTTTAAGGCATTATAACTCTTAAACTAATGAATATTTTGCGAAAATTCCTTCACATCCGTTCATCTATGGTGATAATAATTCTTACTAATAGTTTTTAAAAAATCATGAGTATTCCCTATTGCGATGCATGATAAAGCGGGTTGTGGCTGTTGGGTTTTAGCGGTTTTCATGTTTTTTTATGAGTACATACAAACATATAATCACGCATTTATCCCTAATGGGGTAGGCAGAGCGTAAACTACCTAAAAAAAATTTGTTCCGCCACGTTTGACATAGTTTTGAGGGTTATTTTAAAAGATTTATGGATAAATTGCTGTAGTGATAGGTTGTCAGCCCATCGCCTAAATTGCATATACTAAAACGGTCGAATCCCTTAGATGGGTTTTACAACACGCCCGGGAGGAAATACAGGTGGCACATTCTATATTTTTCTATGGAAGATAGATATTGAAAAGACTTAACTATTTCTGAAATTATCCTCGGCTATTAATTTTTACTAGAGACTCGCCTCAGTATTCTCTGGGGTGCAATTTTATTTAATAGGGCGTTGTTGTAAATTTTCCAAAAAAATATCTAAATGATAGTAGAAACTGAATCTAAATAGATTGCGGGTTTGGAAAGCGTCGGTAAGCGGATGAACAAACAAATTCATAAGATGACTTACTTTTTGACTATACGTTGATTGATAAGTAAACAACTTACTGCATATAAACAAAAAACATTGAATATATTATTGTTTTCAATAAAGTAACTAATTGGCAATAATTAAAGTTAATAAATATATGCCGAATGTCAATTTTAATTTGGTTTCCGCGCGACCGCCTACGGGCCGTCGGACTGCATTTATTTGTGTTTGCGGCAAAGAAATATATTCATTTTACTTTTAATCATAGTAAAAGTCATTGCATCTGAACATTTGGAACAGCTAACTTATTTGCAATAATAAAAGTCGACGCAAAAATTAATAGCCAACATGTAATCTCACATTGTGCCACGGGGCGACACGGGGCGGGTTATTTGAGTGACCTGTCCCTTTAGTTTTTAAAAAAAAAAATAAGTTATTGTAAATACCGTATTGTATTAACAATAACTTCAAGTTATTGTTAGTTATACCATATTTGTTACTCAACATTTCGCTGTAAACTTAACAGCTAAGGTAAGTTAACATTAAGAGAGACGCTAGAACTAAGTCAAGTTAAATCCGACTTGGTCTATCAAATTGTTATTTCCCATTTTCCATTGGTGTTGTATACCCCAGAATTTCAAAGGTACAACGCGAGTTTCTTCAATTTAGGTACACTTAAAAAAAACCGCTTTTGATTGCTGAGTCAATAAACAATCCAATGAACCCTAGTTATGAGAGTTTAAAAACATTTAAAATAAGTTCCTGACATATTTATCATTATTGTCGTTAGAGCACTAATAGCTAGCCTTTATTATTTGAAATCGTGACTACATTTAAGCCCTAACTAACAACTCTTGATAGACATACATATAATCACGCCTTTATCTCTAATGGGGTAGATAGAATATAAACGACCTAAACAAAGGTCATTCCGCCATGTTTGTTATTATATTGAAACCCTGGATCCCTTAGCTGGTTTTTAAAGCATGCCCGGGAAAAAATGTAGCTGGTACATTCTATGTTTTTTCTCTCGCTCCAAGTCCAGTATGGAAGAACCAAATCACCCTTGATACACCTACATCACTACATAGTATAAAACAAAGTCGCTTTCTCTGTCCCTATATCCCTATGTATGCATAAATCTTTAAAACTACGCAACGGATTTTGATGCGGTTTCTTTTAATGGATGGAGTGTTTATTGAGGAAAGTTTATATATACATATAATACTTGTTTAATATTGTGGAGAAACACAATATGTACGATTGTGATAATTCCCGTGCGCAGCCGAGGCGGATCGCTAGTAAAAAAAAAAAACAAATCCCCAAACGAGCGATCTCACGCAAACTCAGCAGACTTTGCAGCACCGTGCCCCAAACCCCACTAGTTGCGAACCGCGTGCCTCTTGTCGGAAACCCAGCCACCCGGCTAATTGTATGCACGACTGATCGTTTTGTAATCGTTCATGCGGCAAATCTGTAATATGTTTCAATATCCAAACTTCGGGATATTGCTACTCGTGTTTACGTAACCAAGGATAGGGTTGTGTTTTTCTTACGGTTCTGGGAAGTGAAGTTTCGCTGTAGTTTTGTTTTGCTTTGTAGCGGTCGGATTTTCCGCTCTAATGGTACGTTGCCATGTGGCAAACGAGACAAATGTATGTACCTACAGTTTTTTAGTGGTAGTGAGGCTCTATGATAAGCCGACTATGATTATACTTCAGACATTGAAATATTTTTAAAGGGCAAGATTTTCGAATGTAATCGTCAGTTGAAGGTCAGTGGAAACCATAAGTAGTTTATGAATTTCATCGACTTTTTTTTCACACTAATTCATATGTATATATATATATATAAAAAAAACTGCATTGCAAGTTTTCCTATAAATTAAAAGTAAAATGTATACATATATTTATCGCAAAAGCAAATAAATGCAGTGCGACAGCTCTCGACCTATGTCACGCGAAAAACAAAATTTAAACTGGCAATCGAAGTGCGTATATTCATTAACTTATAATTATTGCCAACTAGGTTCTTCACTTAAAACAATGATAATTTCAAGTGTACGAATAAAAATTGAATTTTAAGGCCCGAATTAATAAAATTGAGATTGATAGGTAGTTTGAGTTCGTATCAGAGATATAATTTCCGGACATTATGGCCTGTCAAATCCATACTTAGGCCCGTATTTATAAAGCGATCTTAAGATTGAGACCAATATTCAATATGGATTTGACAGGTCATATTGTATTGAAATGACATTTCTGATACGAACTCAAACTGGCTATCAATTTCAAGTGCTGTTTACCGATACGGGCCTAAATGTTGCACTTGAGATCGCTTAATAAATACGAGTCTTAATGGGACGGTGTATGCATTGCAGCTGTAGCGGGTTGACACCCAATTACTTAAATTGAAATCCTTGGGAGCCTTTACTGGCTTCTAAAGCATGCTCGAGAAGAGAAGTTCCTAAAAAGGTTTTCTATTGATTCCAGTCCAACAACGACGAAAAAACGCAATTGAAAAGTTTACCCATTTACCATAACTAAGCCTTTAAATTAACCTTAAATCATATTCGCGGATCATCCCAAAAAATCTTTTCTATATTTACAAAAAAAACATGAAAATCGCTAAAACTCAACAGCCACAACCCGATTTATCATGCATCGCAATTCTGAATAGTTTGGCAACGGCATAACTCGATATGATTTCATTCCGCATATCGCTTTTATAAGAGCTTGAGCGTTTAAAGTCTATTCAAATTGGATCGAATAAAAGTTTTATCATATCGATTTTCGATTTCCGTTCGGTATCGCGTGATCCGGGGCCACTTACGTGCACCTACTTGGCCGGGAGCCAGTTCCTTCTAGTTTCCAGAGCATTGTTGTAATCGCTCGATGCCCGCCAGACTATCATCTACGTACGATGAATTGAAAACGGACAATAAGATAAGATTTTTCTATTTTGTTGTACTTGTGTTCGGAGATTGCTTCTTTCTTGGACAAGATGGGAGATGGCTGTTGTGTACAAAATGTTATGAGATAAATATCAGGTAGACTTTATTTCTACTAAAAAGATAAATCTTAGATTGTTTAAAGTTCATAATCATCATCTCGTTTTTCGAGTGAAATGGCGACTTGAAAACCTACTCGAAACAGGTTTCACGCCTTTATCCCTAATATTGTAGGCCGAGCGTAAGCGACCTAAACAAAGGTCGTTCTTCCACGTCTGTCAAAATTTTAAGGTTTATCAAAGATAGATTTGCAGGTATATTGCTGTAGCGACAGGTTGTCAGCCCAGCGCCTAAATTGCAAGATATTGAAACCCTCGGATCCTTTAACTGGTTCCTACAGCATACCCAGGAGGAAATGCAGCTGGCACTTTTTTGTTTTTCTCTCGCTCCCAGGCCAGCATAGAAAAACAAGTATGAAATAGGTTACAGATAATAATAAATTTATCTAATGCCTGAAGATCATCCATAGCTGACAGATTGACATGTTTTCTGAAACAGGAGAGTATTGTGCTTTGACAGGACCTGCATTCTTACAACTAAACTAAAATTACCTCCACTATTTAATAATGTCATATTTGTGTAACCCAGTGGGAATCAAACCCACTACTTCCAAACAGACAACCCAAGGCTCAGATCACCAGCCACAGAAACATAGTCCAGTTTGTGAGTGATAGATAATCTCCCAGAGATCGGCCAACTGCGCGGGACTAGTTTTAGTGCCCAAGTGTTTGCGCAACACAAAAATGCACCTTCTATTCCTTCTTATTCTGATGGGACAGATTGACGGACACGACCAGACAGAAATCAGGCGCAGGACCGACTATTTATACGTACACGCCCATCCGACAGCATGCATTTTCTTACTTTTCGGACAATCAGGTGATCAGCCTGCAATGTCCTAACCAGACTGGAAACAACAACACGAAGTCCAAGAGCCCATGGCTCTGACCGCTAGACCACGGCGGCAGTTAAGGATACTGTAATTATAAGTTACACAACATAGCAACCACTAAGGCGATTATACGCCCAACTTATATTCGGTACAACTTTGTGCAAACTACGCAACGTTCTCTCTTTAAGTACAAGTTTTACAATTTTGGTGTATCAAAGTTATACAATTTTGGGTTATACAATGTTCAGTACGGGGTCGAAAACATTGCACATTGACATTTGGAAAGAGACAGTGGCGTTTGCCACGTTGTACAAGTGCGACTGGGAGAGAAATTCTATTTATAAAAAAATATCGACGTGAAATATTTCAGGCCCTTTACAGTATGTATTAGAAGTTTAATAAATATACGTGTTTAGTGTTTATCTACACGTTCTAATAATACCAAAGTTTTGTTGTCAAATTTGTAAAGAAACGTCAAAAATAAAGTTGTTCATTCTATAATGAAATAAATAGGTTCGCATTTCTTTGAAATACGGGATAAGGCTAGGGACATGATTTTATTTATTTACTGTTTATTGTACTCAAATAACATGAGAAAGACAATACATAACGAATAACGACACAACAGGTACAGCTAATTTCTACTAAGAAATTTCTTCCAGCTGATCTACGGAAGTGAGACTTAAATTGAGAGGCAAATTAGGCGTGCACAAATAAAGCATAGTAATAAAATAATAGCAGCAAATTATAATTAATATAAAAAAAATAATTATATAAATACATAAAATCATAATAATAATATATACATGAATATATATAAATACATATATATATACATACTAATATTATACGGAAAGTGAAAGGTAATAAATTTCTTCCATGCTGGACTGGGAGAGATAGAAAAACATAGAATGTTCCAGCTGCCCTTCCTCCCGGGCACGCTGTTAAAGTCAGCAAAAGGGACTCGAGGGTTACATTGTATTGTAATTTAGGCGATGGGCTGACAACCTGTCACTAAAGCAATACATATTACAATCTAAAATAGTCCCCTTAATTTTTGTCAGACGTGGCTAAAGCGCCTTTTACGAGGCGTTAAACGCTCTGCCTACCCCGTAAGGGATAAAGGCGTGATTTATGTATGTATGTATGTATGAAAGGTAATGCTCTATTACTCTCTTTTTAAAGTGACAGAAGGACTGTCACCGACCGTGTGCGGCCGCGAATTCCATAACCTAACTACATTGACAGTGAAAGAATAAGAGTAAAAATCTGTGTGGTACTGAGGAATAGAGAGTAGTAGTTTTAACAATAGGACGACATGATGATTTCCTTGAAATATTATCACAATAGTTTTAAACGAAGTTTGGAGAAAATTTTAAAAAGGTCCATTGAATTTGTACAAATAGGTATTATGAATATAGATTTTTGTTTTCAATCCGAAAAAATACAAATAATTATGTGACCTTTAAGACGAATGTTAAAAAAAAGGTTTTTTTTTATTTGTGTCTCGAAATCGTATTTACGAAACATTCCCACGTGCCAAAAAAAATAAGAAAACATAAGTAAGAAAAACCAATTTTAAATCATTATTTTTGGCCGTGTTTCATTTCTTTCACGCTGGACTGGGAGCGAAAGAATCTTCCATGCTGGACTGGCAGTGAGAGAATCTTCCAGGCTGGACTAGGAACGAGAGAAAAACATAGAATGTGCCAGCTGCATTTCCTCCCGGGTATGCTGTAAAACCAGCCAAGGGATCCGAGGGTTTCAGTATATGTCAATTTAGCCGATGGGCTGACAACCTGTTACTACAGCAATATCCCTACAAATCTATCTTAAATAACCCTCAAAACTTTGTCAGACGTGGCGGACAACCTTTATTCAGGTCGTTTACGCTCTGCCTACCCCATTAGGGATAAAGGCGTGATTGTATGTATGTATGTTTCATTTATCAAAAATGTACCCACTTAGGGTAAATTCCTGTACAGTATATGTATACTGTAATCTTCCATGCTGGCCTGGGAGTTAGAGAAAAACTTAGAATGTGCCAGCTGCATTTCCTCCCGAGCATGCTGTAAAACCAGCTAAGGGATCTGAGGGTTTCAGTATATTGTAATTTAGGCGATGGGCTGACAACCTGTTACTACAGCAATATCCCTACAAATCTATCTTAAATAACCCTCAAAACTTTGTCAGACGTGGCGGAACAACCTTTATTTAGGTCGTTTACGCTCTGCCTACCCCATTAGGGATAAAGGCGTAATTGTATGTATGTATGTTTCATTTATCAAAAATGTACCCACTTAGGGTAAATTCCTGTACAGTATATGTATACTGTACACGTGTATGTATGTACACGTGCCCTACATTCAGAGAATAACATTCTGTGATGATTTTGTACAATCTACAAGTGCTCTTAGGAACTAGAGGAGCTAGGCTAGGATCATTTCAAGCACCAAAAGTATCTCTAAGCGTACTTGATGGTAGTAATTACTACTTAATATAACATTAATTCCTTCCATGCTGGCCTGGTAGTAATAGAAAAACATAAAATGTGCCAGCTGCATTTCCTCCCGGGCATTCTGTAAAAACCAGCTAAGGGAGGGTTTCAGTATATTGTCATTTAGGCAATGGGTTGACAATCTATCACTACAGCAATATACCTACAAATCTATCTTAAATCGTTTATGCTCTGCCTACCCCATTGGGTATTAAGGCGTGATTATATGTATGTATGTATGTAATAACTAAACGATGCCAGAGGTCTCTAAGTTGGCTACACCTGCAACTCTCGTATTTATAAGCAGCTGATACATTCTATGTTTTTTTATCGCCTCCAAAACAGATATTTATTTATTTCACAGTTTATTGTACTCATGATCATACAGAGGACACAAATATAAAAAAAACAATAGCAAAACAGGTACAGCTTATCTCTAAAAATAAATCTCTTCCAGCTGACCTACGCTAGTGAAACTGCATAAGTGAAGCAGATAAGGCTAAGGATAATAACTATATTTGAATAACATTCTCTGATAATTTCGTAGAATCTGTAAGTGCTCTTAGCAACTATAAAAACTACGCTAGGCTCATTTCAAACGCCCAAAGTGACTTTAAGCTAACCTAACTTAGTGAAAGTAATTACTAAGCGATGATATAGTTCTCTAAGTTGGGTACACCTGCAACCCTCGTATTTATAAGCAGTTGGCACATTCTATGTTTTTTATTGCTTTCAGAACAGATATTATCACATAACCATATTTGACTAACATTCCCTGATAATTGCGAATAATCTATAAATGCTCTTAGCAACTATAAGAGCTACGCTACGCTCATTTCAAACGCCCAAAGTGTCTTTAAGCGTACTTAACTTAGTGGTAGTAATTACTAAGCGATGATAGAGGTTTCTAAGTTGGCTGCACTCCAATGCACGGTATGTGCTAAATCAATAGCCAATTCTGATTGGAGCTTTGAAGACTGGGAAGCCATAAGCGGTTTAGAATTTGAGCAAAGTTGAAGTGTACTTAGTGTTAGGTTTTTGGCGTGGGATGGGACATACCTCCTAGTGGTCCACCCCGGGCAACGGCAACACAGGCTTGCCTGTGAATAAGTCCAGCTAAACGATCACAAAGCGGTGATAGGCTCCGCAAGGGGCCGCCTGGCTCCTAACCACTCTCTCACCGGAGTCCGCCGCCAAACATTTTTCTGTGTTCTGCCTATGCGTGATATTGCCAGTGCTATAACAGGTATCTACTGGGTGACCTCGCTCCATCGTCGACTCTGTCACTGTCATTCCTGACATAGTATCTAGAGTCAAGAGCAAACCCATTTCTGATAGAAAAAAAGGTAGCGTTGTGATTTTTTCCGCTAGATCCTGACCAAAGGGTCATATAATAATCGTAGGTATAAGAACGGTCATTTCTGTAGGTACAACGCTACGGCGCTTAAGAATAGCGCTGTAACCCTAGCGTGCGACGTTTCTTATACATACATATAATCACGCTTTTATCCCTAATGGGGTAGGCAGAGCGTAAACGACCTAAAAAAGGTCGTTGCGTCATGTCTGACAAAGTTTTCAGGGTTATTTAAGATAGATTCGTAGGTATATTGCTGTAGTGACAGGTTGTCAGCTTATCGTCTAAATTGTAATATCCAGAAACGCTCGGATCCCTTAGCTGGTTTTTACAGCATGCCCAGAAAGAAATGCAGCTGGCACATTCAATGTTTTTCTCTCGCTCCCAGTCGAGCCTGGCAGAAGCTTCAACACCTTTCCCACACTTGAGATGGAGTATCAGTGGTCTTGTCAATCAAAAGTTCGTAATCAGATAGTTTTACTATTTCATGGTAATGTCAGTATCAGAACATCAAATAATAACTATACACTCTACACATTCACCTTTCCATTCAATACCACGAAGAGATTCAATCACAATTTACAACGTTACTATAATATACACGGCCTCAAATCAGTGCAATTTTTTGGTTTCATTACGTCAGTTCATACTGGAATGAGAGCCATAGAAAAACATAGAATTTTTCGGCAGTTTCTCTTCCTTGGAATCAGACAAGGACAAGGGTTTGAATGTATTGAAATTAAGGCGAGATGGTGACACGCTGTCAATTTAAGAAATGCTTAGCATTACGTTCTGTCTAAAATAACTCTCAAATCTCGCCAGACACGTGTCCAATGCACCTTTTAATAAGGTCTTTGTGATCTGTCTACATTGTAAGGGATACATGAGTATCAAAACGGCAACTCGCAACTATTCACTCAACACCTACGTAATACAATTCACCATTCCATCGACTCGTCATGCCATTCACGTTTCCATCAGCTTCACAATTCTAACGTTCCTTTCCACCACAAATTAATGCAAAAACTTGTCGCCTATCAGCACCGCACAGATGAAGCACAGCTGAAGTTAGTTGCTGTTCGCTATTGATTTTGTCGATCGCGTGCACTGGAACGCAGCCAGCTTCTATCATCACCCAGCAATTACTAGCACATACTATCAAATACTGGCTAATCTCTACTGCTAATGATGTTTGAAGACAGTATAAGCGAAGTTCGGAGTTTCGGTAGAGCGAGTCGGGGTTTGCTGGGAATATTCTGCAGCTAATTTTGAAGTTGTTTTTTAATTTTTATTGCTATAGGTTTTTGAGTGAAATTCTACAAGAGAAAATAGCATTTCATTTCAGATACAGATTTTTCATTGAATTTTATACGATACCGAACACAAAAGTTTTTGTCTTCAATTCTGCAAAATGCCACTGGCGACTTGTTGTTTTCGAAGTTTAATTTAAAAAACAAATATTGTAAAACAAGGGAAAATTGTGAACGGCGGAATAATTTAATTTAATTTTCTGTTAGAGTTGTTAATTCGATTTTTATTAGGATCGCTATCTGGATGGCATTGATGACTTTGACTATTACTTACACGACATAATAGAAAAAGGGCTGGGAGTGACTTCTCAAATCAGTGACTTACCCTCTTTGGTAATCGGTAATTTTCTCTTCTTTGTCATCAATATACAATTTATTAATAGTAAAGCAAATGTGGATAGGATAATGGCGAGATACAACACTTTTAGAAGACTTCCATGCTGGCCTGGGAGCGAGAGAAAAACAGAATGCGCCAGCTGCATTTCCTCCCGAGCATGAAGTAAAACCTGGCTAACGTATCCAAAAGTCTGAAATTCTGTATATTGTAATTTACGCGAAGGGCTGACAACCTGTCACTACAGCAATATACCTAAAAATTTATCTTAAATAATCCTCAAAACATTGTCAGACGTGGTGGAACGACCTTTGTTTAGATAGTTCACGCTCTGGCTACCCCATTAGGGATAAAGGTGTGATTATATGTATGTATGAATGTACAACACTTTTGATCTTGTATTACCATAGAATCCAGTAGAGAAAGATTTGAACTAAAACAAAAAACAGAAATGTCTGCTCTCTGTCTAAAAGAGCATAGTAATTTTATTAAACTAGAAACGAAAGTAAAGAGCAATTCCATTATGACAGCGGAACACATAGCGCCTTTGTTGCACCTTTCCCGAAGAGACTAGTCCTTTGAAATAGTAAGTGGGGGAACCTAATTCAAGTTGCACTCGGAACTAATACGATTATGGACACAATGGAATCGAAGAAGAGTACAAGATTGTTGATGTGTTGAAATGAACGTGTCGAATAAAGAATTAGGCCGCCATATTGAGAAACACCACCAAAGTAAAGCGCCGCCTAAGTTGAGCCTTGTCTTAATTATGAGAAGCCGTTAAAATTAAAAAGATGAAAACATACAAATAAAAATAGAAGTATGCCAATTATACCGATGTCTTTCAGGTAATGACTAATTCGTTTTTTTTTCTTTATTTTAGTGTCGTTTTCAAGTCGATTGACCCGATGAACTCTAGTGTTAGTATTTTTATAATGTCAACAGAAGACTTAATATTCCTATGAAAAAGCAAGTGGGATCCTAATTTAAGTTGCACTCGGAAGTAATACGATTATGGACACAATGAAATCGAAGAAGATTGTACTAGATTTTATTGAAATTTAGAGTGCAGTACAACAATCATTTAGTGCAGCAACACACAGGCTTCACAAACTGCGTGCAAGATTGCACTCAAAAAGCTGTTAAAGCTTTTTGCATTGCCTACAACATACATACGTCACCTTTCGCTCTACGCGCGCGTACCGGCAGAGGGATGCACCGACGCAACTTTGAGTTCATTCCTAACGCGTAAAGTAACGCATGTGTGTAATAGGCAATGTAAAAATCATTGACGGCGTGTTGGGCTGAACTTTGCGCGAAGTAAGTGACACATGTGTGTAACTGCCCTTAAGTGAATGTGGCAAAAAAAAATACGTACGCCGCCATCTTGAGAAACGCCGTGGGAAAACTGCAGCGCCCCTGCCCAAATTCATTTATAGCCTATTTGTACTTGTTATGAGAAGCCATTCAGGTAACAGCTATTTAGTTGCTTGTTTTTATTTTCTTCTTCTTTTTCTTGTGGGTTTCGAGTCGAGCGACCCGATGAACCCTGGTGACAGACTTTTATAATTGCAACAAAAGTCGAAGAAGAAGTGGTTGTAGCTGAAAACCAGCGTTTTGCTCTTGAGCAAATTGACGCTGAGCTATGGCCTATTTGCACTGCTACAGCACACTTTTCCTTTTTATTTGTACACCTTTTGTTTATTTTTTTATTTCTTTTGTTTAAGTGAAATCGTCTATGTCTTTGTTTTCATAACTTTTTCTGTGTATTTGTGTGACTGTAGTACCAAATAAACGTTTTATCTATCTATCTATCTAAGTGTGGGAAATTTATTTGAGTTGCACACGGAACTTATACGATTATGGACCCAATGGAATCGAAGAAGAGTACAAGATAATATTGAGTGCACTGCGTGTTGTTGAAATGAACGTGGAGAAAAAAGAATTAGGCCGCCATATTGAGAAATGCCATTCCGTGCTTCGGAAGGCACGTTAAGCCGTTGGTCCCGGTTAATATCGTTTAATACCGTAGATATTAGTCGTTAAGCCATATCAGAGGCCAGTGCTAAGCATTGGCGGCTTGAATACTCTGACCTAATCTAGGATTGGGTCTGGTTTCCCTTCTGGGTTGCGGAGGTCAGATGGCAGACGCTCTGTGTAAAAACCAGTACCCTCGTTCAATCCCCTAGATTAGGTAGCCGACCCCGTTTGATACGGAATAAAGGCTAGGGAGGGAGATGGATTAAGAAATGCCACCAAAATAAAGCGCCCCCGCCTAATTTTAGCCTTGTGATAATTATGTATGAGAAGCTGTTAAAAATAAAAATATGAAAATATAAATCATACGGAAGTATGCTGATTATACTGAATTAAAAATGATGTCTTTCAGGTAACAACTATTACGTGTTCTTTTTTCTTTATTTTAGTGTCGTTTTGACCCGATGAACTCTAGTATTTTCGTACTTTCTAGTATTTTTATTACGTCAGCAGAAGACTTTATTCATTTGAAATAGCAAGAGGGATCCTAATTCAAGTTGCACTCGGAAGTAATACGATTATAGACACAATGGAATCGAAGGAGATTGTATCTACTGATTCTGCGCTAACATTAGATTATATTGAACAGTAGAGCGTATGAGAAGCCGTTCATACATACATAAAATCACTCCTTTATCCCTTACGGGGTAGGCAGAGCGATAAACGCCTCGTAAAAGGCGCTTTCGCCACGTCTGACAAAAATTGAGGGCAATTTTAGATTGAAAAGTGTATTGCTATAGTGACAGGTTGTCAGCCCATCGCCTAAATTACAATACACTGTAACCCTCGAGTCCCTTTTGCTGACTTCTACAGCATGCCCGGGAGGAAGGGCAGCTGGAACATGCTATGTTTTTCTATCTCTCCCAGTCCAGCATGGAAGGAAAGCCGTTCATATTCATTGCTAATAGGCATGTTGACTAGGTGGCTAAAAAAAACAATACGTTTATACTTAAAACTGATGACTAAAAATACTGTGTCTATTTTTTTTTATTTTTTTTTTCTATATCTCATTCATCATCATCACATTTAGATTTAATAATCGAGTTAAAAATATAGAAGTTATTGATTTGATTAGTCAATATTTACTGGCGAGTGACGTCTTAACCTACTATTTTCATACACTTTTTTGTTCACTTTTTGACATTTTATAAAAAGTTGCTAATTTGATAAGTAGGCAAATAGATTATTGTAATACTGTATTAAGTAGATTCACGCGCAATTATATTTTTTGAACGCATTGGAAATATATTCAAAGCTTTAACCGGCATAGTTTTTAAATATCACAGTTTGATTAGTAGTTATGCGTATTTATTATGATCAGTGAAACGTGTTAACCAATTATAATTAATCGCGGGAAAACCTTAATTTCTACTGGGAATCTCAATCGCATCACAATCAGTCAATCTGTCCATCAGAATAAGATATTGAAGAAATAGAGAGTACACCTGTGTGTAGCGTAAACACTTGGTCACTAAAACCTAGTCCAGCGCCGTTAACCGATCTCTGGGAGATGGGCCACCATCACCGAACATCGGTGGTAAGACTATTATTATTCAAATCACCGATGAGTACCATGTCTTCTGTTAGCGTGCTTCTAAACACAACGCCTGTAACTCGATAATGCCCGTAAATGGGAGCAATTACCTTCATCTCGTCCAATGAGAGATCGAATTATTATAGTAATGCGACTGTCAGCCATGACAAACTGAATTGCATCCGAATTAGAGGACATCGATGGAATCAATTATTGTCAGTTTATGGTGCTTAGGGTTGCTTGATCCTAATTTGAAAAGCTCGGCTAGTATAGCTAGTTTTTTTGATTTTTTGGATGCCTAGATAGATATCTAGACCGACCATAAACAAGGTACACTAGAAGGTATGACTTGGAGAAAAGTACATAGTGCCTCTCGAAATGGATGAAGTTTTCTCTGTTTTTTAAAATAGATTTTCATTAAATTTCGTATAATTTTGGTCAGCAAACTGCACAAGTAGGTATACCAAATTTCATGTCCATCCATAAATTATTTTTAGAGAAAACTTCAACCGTTTCAAGCGCCTCGTGTACCTTATTACCACTTTTGTAATTTCTAAGAAAGTAACCTCACCACAGATTGTAATGTACCTTAATTGTAGTAGACTCGCTTGTGACTTTCTTAAAGTGTTCTTAGGAATCTATTTGGAAATAAATGATTTGACTCTTCACTGCGTGAAAATAATAAATAAATAGTTTAATAACAGCTATGATACGATGTTTCATCATAAAGTTCCAGTTCATATCTTCCGGCTCCATCACCAGATCAGTTCGACAGTACCATATTATTGTATTGTCATCAGAACTACATGCAGCTACCAATTTCCAAGACGCTACGATCCTTGGAAGATCGTTCAATTAGTAACCGATTCCATTACATAGTTCCAATTACATACAGGTCAACCTAATAATAGCGTGTTAAAAAAACTTAAACTGGACTTAAATTAACGATGTCTGCCTGACTGGCTTCGATAGGTAGTTGGTAGGAAATACTTTTAGAACCAAATCGAAGATTAGCCTCAATGGTGCGCCTAAAGAGTGGCCTATATTCAGCAGTAGACTTGCTGTGACTTATGATAATGACTAACATTTTGTACCTATACGTTAAAGGCAGCAAGAAGTGCTAATAGTAATAGGACATTGTGTCAAAGGCGTTACAAGATCCTTAACAAATTATTAACAACGGAAAATTTACCGAAGTTTTCCATTTCCGTATGAGTGTCCGATATTTCAACGCAGTTTCATGCGTTATGCGTGTTACGTAGCGACTGAGGAACTAGCGAGCGGTATGGTCAAAAATAGAAAACCACGATAAACTTCATTTTCTTAATCATAAAAATCCATAATGTCGATAACCGTGAGTTTAAAAAAGCCTAAGGCCCGTATTTATAATCAGCACTTGCGACTGACAGCGAGTTTGAGTTCAAATCAGAAATGTCATTCAGTACATTATGACTGTCTTCTGTCGAGTGGGTATCGAGTCTATGGACCCGATGAACCCTGGTGTCAGAGTTTTTAAACCGCCTAGTAGCACAACTATCAGGCCTCTGACATGGTTTTTTGTGTAACGACCACTATCAAAGACAGCGGCCGGGACCGACGGCTTAACGTGCCCTCCGAAGCACGAAATCTTTTTCTTTTCGGACAATCAGGTGATTCAGCCTGCAATGTCCTACCCAAACTGGGGAAAAATTCACAAAGTGATAAATTCTCAAATATCAACTTTGTGTTTTGGGAATCGAACCCAGAACCTCCGGATCGGGAGCCCATGGCACTAGCCACTAGACCACGGAGGCAGTTATTATGACTGTCAAATACATACTTAATCCTGCTCTCAATTTCGCTTTATAAATACGGGCCTAAGATCCATTAAACCTTCAATTAGCTGCTGTAGCTAATGATAATACTGAGATGACAGCCCTGTTCATTCAAAATGACCGTGTAGTTGAACAGGACGTCAGCCTAATGCAGTAGCAATAACAGAATATGAATTTGAAATAGACCGTGAAATACGAATAATAATTAAACGTATGGATGTTACGATGTAATCGGACTGTGCTACAGTTTACTGAGCCGTATGATTGTTGCAACAAAGCCTTATGCCGCAGTTTCACCGAGCTGAGTTTTCTCGTGGAAACCTGATATTTTCCCGTGGTAAACAGTACCTTATGTTACTCAGGGTTAACGTTAGCTTTCTAATGGTGAAAGTGTTTTGAAATTGGTCCAATAGTTTTGGAGTTTATTCGTTAAAAAATTACATACACAACACACACACAAATTGTTTCTCTTAATAATATACATACATACATACATATAATCACGCCTTTATCCCTAATGGGGTAGGCAGAGCGTAAACGACCCAAACAAAGGTCGTTCCGCCACGTCTGACAAAGTTTTGAGGGTTATTTAAGATAGATTTGTAAGTATAATGCTGTAGTGACAGGTTGTCAGCCCATCGCCTAAATTACAATATACTGAAACCCTCGGATCCCTTAGCTGGTTTTTACAGCATACCCGGGAAGAAATGCAGCTGGCACATTCTATGTTTTTCTCTCGCTCCCAGGCCAGCATGGAAGTAATAATTAATAATATAAGTATAGACAAACACCTAAAAATTGATATATAAAAATTTTACTTTGTAATTTACTAAATCTTCTTACTTAACTAAAGATCCATTTTTTTTTATATTCTTCTTTTTATCGTCAAGTCATATTCAATTTCTGTACCTCTCACTGCTACGGTATACTCTCTTATCTTTTGAATTTTTAAACAGGCCTTATGATAAATATAGATCATATATTCTTCCATGATGGACTGGGAGCGAAAGAAAAACATAGAATGTGCCAGCTGCATTTCCTCCCGGGCATGCTGTAAAAACCAGCTAAGGGATCCGAGGGTTTCAGTATATTGTAATTAAGGCGATGGGCTGACAACCTGTCACTACAGCAATATACCTACAAATCTTTCTTAAATAACCCTCAAAACTGTCAGATGTGGCGGAATGACCTTTGTTTCGGTCGTTTAAGCTCTGCCTACCCCATTCGGGATAAAGGCGTGATTATATGTATGTATGTATAGATCATATCGTTCTCACCTGCCCAAAGCGCTCAAGGACCTTTAAGATTAAAATTGGCTACAGCAGCCATATGCGAGCACACGATCGCGCGAAGCAGCGAGATGCTAGAAGCTGAGCCCGTTCAGCAGTCGCCGTAGCCGAAATCGGCTCAGATAGATTATTATTATTTGTAGGCAAACTTTTCAGTATCACGGGTCCACGGGGATCTGGTCCTTTGAGGCATACGTGGGGTCAAATCCGAGCCCTTTGTAAACCAAGTAATTTATTGTATACCAAATAATGTATAATCTTTTAGATATTTTTAACTCAGTATACAATTTTGGCAAATTTTATAATTTTGTAATTCAACTTGTGGTCCAAAAGGAATGTCTGCCTGACGCTCTATATCTGAAATGGTATTAAAATAGTCTGTTACTTTTAAACCTAGCACTCACCGTGATTCTCTTGAGCTGCCTCTTCCCCTTATGCCAGGTGATGACAGCTGGTGGTCTACTGCCAGCTGACTCGCAAGTCACCTCGTACCGTCGTTCCGCTGTCAGCACCCCGCCCTCCCCCATTTCAGGCTTGTTGATTTCCACTGTCAGTGGTTTTACTGTGGGATGAAAATTGTTGTTAATTTTAGAATCATCTTCGTTTCGTATAGAAATTTAAATATCATCTAACTTCTTCTTCTATCGAGTGGGTATTGAGTCTATGGACCCGATGAACCCGGTGTCAGAGTTTTTAAACCGCCTAGTAGTACAACTATCAGGCCTCTGACATGTTTGACAGGTTTGAGTAACGACCACAATAAAAGACAGCGACCGGAACCGACGGCTTAACGTGCCCTCCGAAGAACGAAATGTTTTTCATGTTATTCAGCCTGCAATGTCCTAACCAAACTAGGGAAAATTTCACAAAATGATAAATTCTCAAATATGAACTTTGTGTTTCCCTCCTGGGAATCGAACCCAGGACCTCCGGATCGGGAGTCAATAGCACTAGCCACTAGACCACGGAGGCAGTTATCATCCAACTGAATGTTACTTACAAAACATATCCAGCACCAGCGACACCTCTTTAGGCGGCACCAGATGCGAGTTGGCTGCTTGGCATGTGAACACAGCAGCGTAATCCCCTCTGCTAATCTGAGGCCAGAGCAGACGGTTCTCTATGACGTCACCGGTGTTATGTTCGTACTCTTCATCTACAAGAACACCGTTGACCAGCCACCGCACTGAGGGCTCTGGACGACCTGAAAAAAAAAAATTGTCAATAAAACATTTAAAAGTTATTGGTCTAAAATGAGGTGAAATGAAATGAAATGAAAACATTTGAAAACATTTATTTGCAGACACACACGGTTAAATTAGAGAGCCCGATGGTGTAGTGGATAGGGCCGCTGCCTCCTGAGCGGGAGTTCGTGGTTCGAGTCCCACCACGTACCAATGTGTTTTTCGGTTTTCGAATTTCATATGTACGTTTATTCGGCGCTTTTTCCGTGCTTCGGAAGGCACGTTAAGCCGTTGGTCCCGGTTAATATCGTTTAATACCGTAGATATTAGTCGTTAAGCCATATCAGAGGCCAGTGCTAAGCATTGGCGGCTTGAAAACTCTGACCTAATCTAGGATTGGGCCTGGTTTCCCTTCTAGGTTGCGGAGGTCAGATGGCAGTCGCTCTGTGCAAAAACCAGTACCCTCGTTCAATCCCCTGGATTAGATAGCCGACCCCGTGAGATATGGGATAAGGCTAGGGAGATGATGATGATGACACACGGTTAAATTACAGTGTAGATAAAATCACATTATATATAGTACAGGCGTGGTGCACCAACAATTGATATGCAAATAATTAATAATAATTAAAGAAGCTATATTTCAGGTCAAACTGGTAATTATTTTGACTGGTATCACCACTGGTATGGGAAACAGAATATGTACCAGTACTTCCTTTATAAGGCCGTCTTTGTAATCAGCTCTCATGAGTGACAGCGAGTTTGAGTCCGTATCAGAAATGTAATTTCAGTACAAACTGCCCTGTCAAATCCATCCTTAATATTGCTCTCAAGTTTGAGTTGGCTTCATAAGCACGAGCCTAAGACTCATATAAATATGAGTAACGGTAATCCAAAGAGGTATTGTATCAGGATGCTTTAGCTAACTTGAAGAACTGGTGACTTAAAATTATTATTTTCAGAAAATTTTCAGAATAAATGACTGTTGTTCGCTTTGGAGAAACTAATATATTTTTTTATGTACCTATTCTAGGCAAACCATCAGGAAATTAGGGTCGCTAATTATTGCAGATGGACGTATGTTTTTATCATCAGTGTCACAAAAAGGAGAAGAAGAAGAATATTAATAGTACATACATACATACATACATAAAATCATGCCTTTATCCCTTACGGGGTAGGCAGAGCGTCAAAATCCTCGTAAAAGGCGCTTTCGCCACGTCTGACAAAAATTGAGGGCAATTTTAGATTGCAATGTGTATTGCTATAGTGACAGGTTGTCAGCCCATCGCCTAAATTACAATACACTGTAACCCTCGAGTCCCTTTTGCTGACTTCTACAGCATGCCCGGGAGGAAGGGCAGCTGGAACATTCTATGTTTTTCTATCTCTCCCAGTCCAGCATGGAAGAAATCTCTCCCAGTCCAGCATGGAAGAAATCTCTCCCAGTCCAGCATGGAAGAACATTAATAGTAAGTTTTTATTTTTTACGACATGATACAATGACTGCCCAGTAGAGCAATACATAAAATCAGCCCAATTTTCTCATGTCAGTCCTAATCACGAAGTTTTATAAAATATTTCCACAAAACGCCTAAAATATGTTCATGAATTCGTTATTTTAAGCTCTTACTTTACCCTTTCTTGTATGCAACGAGGAAGCCAAATTGCCTATCATTATGCCAATTTCCATACTGAAACACGCACTCATATGCTTCATAATATACTTACGGTACTCATATGTTGAGACTTACGGTAGTAAAGGTATTTTGCTACAAAATAACTAAGTGGATATATCTACATGAAGATGTCAAATTAACTTTTTACGTGTTTTCATATTGTTGATATCCTGTCCTATAAATATGACATATGAAGAAGTCAATAGTTGCCCTATTGTAACTGACTTTTACATTATTTATTCTATGGATCTCCTTATTTTTGATTTCAGAAGTATCTTACATCTATACATATAATAAATCTCTAGAAGGGTCGTGTCTGTACATTGAATATTTTTACAAAAAAAATAATTGAAGCAGGCATTGTTAACGATATAAAGATCAAAATCTTTTTTTTTCTCTGTCTGTATGTTACCACATCACGCTAAAACTACTAAACCTATTTCAATGGGACTTTTTAAATTCAACTGTGTGTTACCTGGGTTGCAACTTAGGCTACCTAAAGTTACGCTACCTGACGTAAGGGGTAGCAGGAAATTTAAATTTGGCGGTTTCTTAATCGATTTTCATGGACCTTTTTTTTATTCGACTGAACATTATTTAATTTTAAAATCAAAGTTACGATACAAATAATCACGCCTCATGACTTAGAAGGTAGGTAGGAAATTGAATTTCGGTCGTTTTTAACCGATCTTAAAGGGACTTTTTATTTGACTGAGTTTTTTTAATCACCTAGTATCCAGCCTAGATAAGAAATAATCACGCCAACCATTCTAATATTGAGTAGGTAAGTACCCCAGTTTGTAAGGAAAACACGCAGTGTCAAACATACTGAAAACGCTTCTCCGCGGGTAGGAGCTGGATCTGCTAGCTCGCGCGCGGAAGCGTGTTTTTCATACAAAAACAAAGATCAGACAATGCGAAATAAGCTTCCGCGCGTGGATTAGCAGATCCCGCTCCTACGTGCGGAGAAGCGTTTTCAGTATGTTCGACACTGCGTGTTTTCCATACAAGCCGGGCGTACGAGGGCACAGCTAATTCGTAATACAACAGATAAACATCGTAGACCAGGGAAATCAATTCTACAATTACCAAATCCTATTTCTATGTTGGATCGAAAAATTTATAGTGCAATAATTCAGTATTATATCACTAAAATTCAATGAGCAAGTGTTATGAATGTGGAAGGGAAACAAAACATCCAGTTGCGAGGAACAGCAGGCGACTTTAGATTTAAAATAGGGTTGTCAGCGACTCTTTAGTAGATTTTTTAAATCATTATAGATTGTCTGTGACTTCTTAAGAAAACTATTTTATCACTGAACGACAAACAAATGTTATTCATGCTACAGTGTTAATCGTTATCATACGGCGGACGGTGGTGTGTGATTTTCACTTTCTATGAAGAAGACTCTCGTAAATAGTCGAAACAATAAGGTCAAACACAAGTAGTCGTTGATTTATCTTGAGAAAACAATGAAAAAATTCAATCTTAAAGAATAGTGATCATTATCAACTTACCAAATTAGTTTAGATATTTTTGTGCATTGACTTTCAATAGGTTTTTTACTCAGCGCTCTACATTTTTGTGTACCTTTAATGTAGGTGTAAAAAAACGCATAATGCTGACTATTACGATCAGCTTCCACATATCTAGTTTCCAAAATTTATGACATCAAAATTACAAGATATTTATGGACATAAATGATAATTAATGATGACATATTAGGCATGCAAAACAAATTTTCAAGTACATACATATACATATATAATCACGCCTTTATCCCTAATAGGGAAGGCAGAGCGTAAACGACCTAAACAAAGGTCGTTCCTCGACGTCCTACAAAACTTTGATGGTTATTTAAGATAGATTTGTACGTATATTGCTGTAGTGATAGGTTGTTTGCCCATCGCCTAAATTTCTATATACTGAAACCCTCGGATCCCTAATCTGGTTTTTACAGCATTCTTGGGAGGAAATCTTTAGCTGGCACATTCTATGTTTTTCACTCGCTCCCAGCATGGAAGATATTTTCATATAAATTTTCATATTTAACCCAAGAAACTTAACTGCAGCCAGCCCTAAATCAGAAAGAGTTTATTGTATGGGTAAATGAATCAGGCCATCGGCTCTGGCACAAAACTCGTGACCTGTTTCGAAGCAATTATGAAAAGGTGACTGGATCGATCGCTGCATTTAGCTTCTACAAATTGCCAGTTCTTGGAAGCAGAGAGCTTAGAAAGCAAAGTTTTACTTAATGAAATAGTGAACGAAACGATTCCAAGCATTTTTATAAAGAGTTGGTTGTCTACGTGAAGAGAGTTTCGAAAGCAAAGGGAGTAATAAAGTACAGTCTTATTTAATGACACAGAATAGTGAAGCGAGCTTAGAAAGTAAAGTGTTACTTAATAAAATAGTGAACGAAATGATTCTAAGCATTTTTATAAAGAGTTGGTTGTCTATGTAAAGAGAGTTTCGAAAGCAAAGGGAGTAATAAAGTACAGTCTTATTTAATGACACAGAATAGTGAAGCGAGCTTAGAAAGTAAAGTGTTACTTGATAAAATAGTGAACGAAATGATTCCAAGCATTTTTATAAAGAGTTGGTTGTCTATGTGAAGAGAGTTTCGAAAGCAAAGGGAGTAATAAAGTGCAGTCTTATTTTATGACACAGAATAGTGAAGCGAGCTTAGAAAGTAAAGTGTTACTTGATAAAATAGTGAACGAAATGATTCCAAGCATTTTTATAAAGAGTTGGTTGTCTATGTGAAGAGAGTTTCGAAAGCAAAGGGAGTAATAAAGTGCAGTCTTATTTTATGACACAGAATAGTGAAGCGAGCTTAGAAAGCAAAGCTTTACTTAATGAAATAGTGAACGAAATGATTCCAAGCATTTTTATAAAGAGTTGGTTGTCTATTTGAAGAGAGTTTAGAAAACAGTAATAAAGTGAATAAAGTACAGTTTTATTTAATGACACAGAATAATGAGGGCAAATGATTCTATATTTTGATGACCTGTTTCGAACCAATTATGCAAACTATTTAAAATCGGTTATTTTAACGAGAGAAACTTCCTGCCTACGGTTCTGTTTCCGGTACGTTATAACCTGGGCTTTTTCAAGGCAAGAGTGAATAGGCATTATCTAGGTAAACATGCTCCATCATCATCTGCATCGTCAATTCGTCACTTTCCATCAGGTGAGATGGCGGCCAAATGGTTTGCTTATTGTTAATAAAAATATATATGAAAAGACGACTGGATCGATCGCTGCATTTAGTTTCTACAAATTGCCAGTTCTTGGAAGCAGAGAGTTTAGAAAGCAAAGTTTTACTAAATGAAATAGTGAACCAAACAATTCTTAGCATTTCTATAAAGAGTAAGTTGTCTATTTGAAGAAAGTTTTGAAAGCAAAGGGAGTAGTATTAAAGTGAATAAAGTACACTTATTTAATGACACAGAATAATGAAGTGAAATGATTCTAGGTTTTGATGATCTGTTTCGAATCAATTATGCAAACTATTTAAAACGCGAAAAATTTAAGGACAGGTACTTCCAGCCCGTAGATCCGTTTCCGGAACGTTATAACCTGGACCTTTTCAAGGCAAGAGTGAATAAGCGTTATCTAGGTAAATATGCCCCATCATCGTCTGCATCGCCACTATCCAGCAGGTGAGATGGTGGACAAATGGTTTTCCTATTGTTAATTTTAAAAAAAACTAGATCGATCGCTACAAATTGCCTTTATACTCAGTTCTTGGAAGCAGAGAGCTTAGAAGGCAAATTACAGTTTTATTTAATGAAATAGCGAATAAAACAATTCCTAGCATTTTTATAATAAGTTGGTTGTCTATTTTAAGACAGTTAAGGCAAAGGGACTTAATAGTGTAGTCTCATTTAATAACACAGAATATAAAGTGCAATTATTCTATATTTTGATGACCTGTTTCGAAGCAATTACGAAAAGGTGACTGGATCGATTGCTGCACTTAGATTAAACTCCGTTCTTGGAAGCAGAGAGGTTTAGAAAGCAAAGGCATAATAGGACTACTAGAATATCCACACACACACACACACACATACACATAATCACGCCTCTATCCTTAATGGGATAGGCAGAGCGTAAACGACCTAAACAAAGGTCGTCCCGCCACGTCTGACAAAGTTTTGAGGGTTATTTAAGATAGAATTCTAGATATATTGCTGTAGTGACAGGTTGTCAGCCCATCGCCTAAATTACAATATACTGAAACCCTCGGATCCCTTAGCTGGATTTTACAGCATGCCCGGGAGGAAATGCAGCTGGCACATTCTATGTTTTTCTCTCGCTCCCAGACCAGCATGGAAGTTAGAATATCCATGTTATAGAATCTAATGGAATAACTAGTGAAGTCACAGATTTCTTTTAATAAAAGAAAGCAGTGCTTTTTGTTTAACGTTTTCTCTAACTGTAGTATTTATCTTATTTGCATGTGTCTCAATTATTGACCAGTCTGTTTTGCGTTTATCCTATGGACATGTTCTGGTTGCTAATGAGTTAGTTAATTTTGTATTATCCATTCATAAAACCATCCCATTCTCACTTGATATTTTGTAAGTTTTCTTTGGCGTTTTATTACTTCGGGTCGATGAACCATGAGCCTATGCTAGTTACTTACTTAGGTAAGTAAGATTTTTTTATTTATATTTTTTAAGTAGGTAAGTTTATTATTTGTGTTGTCGGTCTTTATAAGTAATTATGAAAAGGTGACTGGATCGATCTAACCTCTGCATTTAGCCGCTAGAAATTGCTAGTTGCGTCGGTTCTTGGAAGCAGAGAGTTTAGAATGGAATGGGAGTGATAGAGTACGATCGTATTTATGCATGGAATAACAGGCAGGGCAAGTAATCTGATAGACATTTCAAAATAGAGTAGCTTACATGATGGCTATGTGTACATGAATTAATTTGTGTATATGCTCGATGGTGTAGTGGATGTGTTTGTGTTTTTTGAATTTAATATGTACGTTTATTCGGCGCTTTTTTCGTGCTTTGGAAGGCACGCTAAGCCATTGGTCCCGGTTGATATCGTTTACTACCGTAGATATAAGCCGTTAAGCCATGTTAATGGCCAGTGCTAAGTATGGGCGGCTTGAAAACTCTGACCTGATCTAGGATTGGGTCTGGTTTCCTTTCTGAGTTGCAGAGGTCAGATGGCAGTCGCTCTGTGTAAAAACCAGTACCCTCGTTCAATCACCTAGATTAGGTATTCGACCCCGTGAGATACGGGATAACACTAGGGAGATGATGTTGATAACTTTTCATCAATCTGCCCTAGGCAACGACAACAGTACAGCTGGACAATCTTTTACGTCATCAGTGGTAGGCCAAACATTCATAAATTCATTCATATAGTCACGCCTTTATCCCTTATGGGGTATACTGAGCGTAAATGACCTACACAAAGGTAGAACCGCCACGTCTGAGAAAGTTTTGAGGGTTATTTAAGATAGATTTGTAGGTATATTGCTGTAGTGACAGGTTGACAGCAGATCGCCTAAATTACAATATACTGAAGGCCTCGGATCCTACAGCTGATTTTTACAGCATTCCCGGGAGGAAATGCAGCTGGCACATTCTATGTTTTCCTCTCGCTCCCAGTCCAGCATGGAAGAATAGGCCAAACATACAAGTACAAAATTCGTTCTTGTTGTAGTTCTTTTTTTATAACAAGCATACTAATATTACTGAAACCAAACACACACTAAAACTGAAGAAAGCAATCATTTTAACAGGATTAAGTTTGCGCATCAAATCAATTTCAAGAATTGCAACTCGACACGTGTCCAAGCCAAACAAATTCCACGGAAGCACTTCGCTCCTTTGTCCAATGTTTGTTTGTGTTTCCACTAGACGGTACGTCCACGGCACGGTAACGGCACGATGTCAATATCCTCACGATACCGTGGCTCTATTTTCGACTTGGCAGTATTATCGTCGACGGTTTCGTCCGCTCTATAAATTTTGAGACTTTCACGGTTGTTCAATGCAATAAGATTATTATTATTAGGACGGGACTACTACCACGATTATATTTATCCTCGATATTTCATCGCAGTTTCATGCAACATGGTCACGAGCAGACTGGTAAAGTGAATGTCGACGCAACAATAAATAGAATCGTGGTAGTAATTCCGTTCAAAATAATAATCTTAATTCCACTCTGAGCGCACACTCACACACACACGCATGCTACGCCGGTTTGGCAGGCCAGCTAGGTGTGAATCAATGCCGTGCCACGCCGTTGCCGTGCTGGCAAGTGGAACAGCGTGTCATATAATTCCATTTATTTTCATGCATTATCTCTACCACGATATCGTCAACAATATTGTGCCTTTGGACGATATAGTGGAAAAACGCCCATTGTTTGTTTGTTTGTTTACACTCGCGTTGTGCGCTTTTGTTAGCTGGGACCTTACATCCACTTGGTCAAATTGAATTATAGCTAGCCCAGGCACTGAAGACACCTGATTACTTGAGTGGCTCTACGCAGATACGGGTCTTCGTATTATAGTTCGCATTGACCAGCCACTGAAGATACTTGTTTGTTTACGTAAACGTATGTATAAAGAGGTCATGGTAACATAGTCCAGGTCTCGTAGTACTAATGTAGGGTCTAATTCAAAACGTCAATAGGTTTAATTTGGATTTCTGTTGACAGAAGCGTTGCGATCACATTTTGAGGGTTTTAGGTTCTCAAAAGGGTTTGAATGAGTGTTTGGGTACGATTTCGGTTTTCAATTCCATGTGAAGTTTATTGAGTTAATTTAGTTTTGTTACGAGTATTTAATTTCAGTCTAGCTCTGATTTCCTCTGAGTTTCCAGTTATTTAAAACAAATTCAGACTGCTGAGGTAACTTTAAAACATCGGTTTTTGTAGCTGCCTTTGATACACAAATTATGACAGAGGCATATACTAGAGGGTTTTAAATCACACTATGCCAAGAATTGATTCTAAAAGGGCATGTTGCAGTGTGCTAGTTTCTTGCGCAGCTTCTTTTAATAATTAGAAAATTCTAGACTTATGAGTAAAGTAAGTAAGTTGATATTTTTTTATGTACTGTGTAAATTTATATGACATTCAATAAGAGTTCCATGGAATCTAAGTTGAAAAATAAATTATTCAATTTCGATTTGTTTATGGTCCTTCGTACTTACACATGTTCCATTTTGGATTTCTGGACATAATGACACTGGTATTACGTTTGTTTTCCTAAATTTAAACTGGAAATAGTCTTACTATGATTCTAAATTCAAAACAATATATTTTCTGTCACAAAAACAAAATAACTTTGTTATACTAACCCAGTTTCATAAAAATGTAAAGGTAATTGAAAATTTCTTCAGTATTTCATTTTTACCTGTAGATATTTAAAATGCAAAATACCAAGAAAAGTTCATTAGTACGTCCTCATTAAATTAATTCCATTATCTTGTCATCCTGAGGGAGAAGCAGGCTTCTATTCCCAAGGCGATTTATAAATAAATTATCCTTAATAATTTCGAAATTGCAGAAGTAACTTTCACGGCTTGATTCTAACCTTTTCACGTCTCGATGTTCCATGAGACTTAAGCCAATTTTTATTTTAGTCATTACGAAAATTGTTTATGAGTAAAACATTTAGATGTATCCTAGAGAAAACCTAGTACATTATTATTACACTTCAACACCATCTGGCCCAAAAGCTTTAAATTTTCTGATATTCTCAAAAAACAACAAATCATTTCACTACATTTCTGTCACAGTGTACTTTTTTTATCAACAAGCTATCGGAAATCGTAGCAAATTCACTGGATTTTAATCTACCTTAAAATTTTCACCGGAAAAATCACCATGTTTAAATGAACGGCCCCAATCAGAATGAATTTTATCGTGTTACAGTGCCCGGGTCCTCCGAATTCGAATCGGGGAGGGCACCGGATTTGCATAATCGAGAAATTGATTGGGACAGCTTCTTCCTGAATAAACTTGAGAGTGAAAAAGATTTCGAGGTTCGGTAGCAATATTTTTCCAAACAGCAACGAAGGTTTTGTCTGCAGCGGTCATCGAAATTTATAGGAAAGACGACTTTTTTTATTAGAATTTGGTTTGACTTTAGACACTAGGTCTTAAGAAATCGACGATGGAGCGAGCTCACCCAGAAGATGTCTGTTATGGCACACACTGACGTAGCACAGCAAGCTGTTTGGCGCTGGACTTCGGTGAGAGGGTGGTTGCGAGCCAGGCGGCCCCTTGAGGATCCTTCAACGGCTTTGTTGGGATCGTTCAGCCGGACTTATTAACATTAACCCTGTGTTGCCGTTGCCCGGGTGGATCACTAGGAGGTAGACCCTATCCCATGCTACTAAATAAAATAGAGAGTGGCGTCGATTCTCGTGACATAATCTTAATTCTTATTCTTAGCTAGCGCTGTCTCTTTCTTACTTTCACGTTTGACACAAGAACAGGATAGCAAGTAAACACACGACTTTGACATTTCTTATTCTTTTTTTTTTTTTTTTTTTTTTTAATATATATAGGCGAGCATTTGTCCGCCATCTCACCTGGTGGAAAGTGACGATGCGGACTATGTTGAAACATACTCACCTATGTAGTGCCTATTCACTCTCGCCTTGAAAAGGCCCAGGTTATATTGTTCCGGAAACAGATCCGCCGGCAGGGAGTTCCACTCCTTATCCGTTCGCATTAAGAATGTGGAAGCGAACCGCTTCGTGCGAATTTGTGGTATATCCACGACATAAGGGTGGAACCCCTGTCCACGCCTCGTGCTCCGGAGATGGAAAGGGGAGGGGGGTATAAGGTCATGAAGTGCTAACGCGCACTCCCCGAAATGTATCCTGTAAAATACCGACATGCACGCCACTCTGCGACGGTGCTCAAGGTTCTGTAGTTTTGCCTCAACTAGTGCTGAGTCTCCAATGAGCTTCTTAGCGCGTTTCTCGATTGAGTCTAAGGCAGCCAGCTGGTATTTAGCTGAACCGTCCCAAAGGTGGCAGCAGTACTCCATACACGATCGGACTTGAGCTGTGTACAACTGCAATAGCTGTCCCGGTGTGAAGTATCGCCTCACCTTCGAGAGGATACCAAGTTTTTTGGCAGCTGTTGTGGCCAGAGACTCAATGTAACGTCCAAAGTTTAAGTCGGACGTAAGGCTCATACCAAGAAGCTCAAGATGGTCAGAAATCGGTACGGATACATCCCGGAAAGTTGGAGCCAGGTTAAAAGGACTCCGTTTTGTCGAGAATAGACACGCCTGGGTTTTGGATGCGTTGAACTTGACGAGATTGGCATCGCCCCACTCGGATATCACCCTTAGCGATGAGTTCAGACGATCCACCATGGACTCCCGACAAGACTGGATTGTTTCACTGTTGGCCCTTGCACTGGACAGATATCTGTCAACAACCGTGCTGTCATCAGCGTACCCAAAGGTATCGGGTGTAAACATGTCGTTGATATGCAGCAGGAATAAGGTTGCAGACAGGACAGAACCCTGAGGAACTCCGGCATCAATATTCGCGAGAATCGACGCCAGTATATATCTAATTACTTTTAGGCATTAAAAATAAGACCTTTGTCATATACAGTATACTTTTGCTCTCCCATGAAGACCATTATTATCACTACATAGTATAAAACAAAGTCGCTTTCTCTGTCCCTATATCCCTATGTATGCATAAATCTTTAAAACTACGCAACGGATTTTGATGCGGTTTATTTTAATGGATAGGGTGATTCAAGAGGAAGGTTTATATGTATAATACATGCATTATATAGTAGAGAAACACTGATAATATCCGTGCAAAGCCAGGGCGGGTCGCTAGTTTTAGAATAAAACAAAAAATAATATGTTTAGTTTTTTTTTTAAATGGCTGAATCATCCCCTTTACGGATTTTCGCTGAAAAAATGTAACACTAATGTTTTACCGTGTATTTATAATGAACAGAACCCTAAACTTCAATTCAACCTGCTCATTTTAGGATCCTCTGTTTTTTCAATTCGACGAGAGGCGACGCCCTTCTAACGACACCGGCTTTCAGAAGACGTTGTTTCAGCTTCCGCAAGGTTAGTCGCCTGTTGCTGATTTTAAATGGATTTATTTATTTATTTTTATTTTTACATACAATGAAACAAAAACAGCATTACATTTTAACCACAATTTATAAATGTAACTAAAAACAAGCGTTAACAAAATTTGCATGTGGTAGATAGTAACAACCCTAATAGACAATCAAGCCTGTGGCAGGGTTAATTACGCTAATTAGAAAGAACATTTGAGAGTAGCCGGCTTATTAGTTATATATATACCTAGTAAAAATATATAAATATTATTTAAATCAATAGAAAAATAAATAAATATTAATATTCATAGATAAATTACACATATTTTTATAATTATTAAATATACTTAAAAAAGTTTCTCGTTGAGTTTACTATACATGGTATTGAAACCTTATAATTGATATTTAGGAGATACTGTTTAACTTTTTTGCTTAAAATAGACAGATATTTATGTTTTTGAAATGTTACTGCTGTTGCATTTATTATATCTATGATTTCTCTTAATTCGTCATTCAGAAATGAAGCATAAATTTCTGGTGCTAAGATAAGAAAGTGTTTTTTTGCTTCTGTACTAGCACTTACGATTGATCTATATTTTCTATTACTAATAGTTCTAAGATTAGGTCTAGCGGCATGGTGTAGAAAATCATCAAGATGATTGGCAAAGAACATGATAGTTTGCCAAACAAACAGGTGACGGGGCGTCATTACTCCGGCTAGCTCATATAAGTCATGGGTAGGAAAAAGTCTAGGTTTTCTATTAATAATTTTAAGAACATATTTCTGAGCGCGTTCAAGTTTAAGCATAAGAGTTTGGCTACAACCCCCCCCATGAAGTGATTCCATAAGACAGAATGGACTGAGTAATGGCATAGTAAACTGACAGAAGTGTCTGGGGATCTAAAATGTTTCGCAAGTCCAGATAAATAAATGCTGTCTGTTTGACCCTTGCAGAAATTTGCTCTATATGCAGATCCCATCTCAGATGCTGATCAATCTCAATGCCTAGATATTTAACAGAAGGTACTCTGCATATAGAGCTACAACCACATTGGCGGATTGGTGTAAGGCCCGTATTTATAAAGCGATCTCAAGATTGAGAGCAGTATTAAGTATGGATTTGACAGGAAAATTACATTTCTGATACGAACTCAAACTTCAAAGTCTCGAGATCTGATTTTAAATACGGGCCTAAGAGTGATCTACGTATTTAAAAGTAGGTCAGTTAATTTGGTGTCGTTGGTTCTTTACATTTTATTTTACTTCTTTTATCCTAGTCTTTAGGATTTCTAATGCTAATTGACTGCATGGTCTAGCGGTCTGAGCCATGGGCTCTTGAGCCGGAGGTCCTGGGTTCGAATACAGGCGGGGGACAATAACTTTGTGTTGTTGTTGCTAGTTTGCATGTAAATTGCACGTTAAGCCGTCGGTCCCGGTCGCTGTCTTTGATAGTGGTCGTTACACAAAACCATGTCAGAGACCTGATAGTTGTGCTACTAGGCGGTTTAAAAAACTCTGACACCAGGGTTCATCGGGTCCATTGACTTGATACCCACTCGACAGAAGAAGAATGTAAATTGGCATGTAAATAGTCAGTCCAGCGCCTGATTTCTCTCTGGTCGTGTCAGTCAATCTGCCCCATCAAAATAGGAGATTGAAGGAATAGAGAATGCACCTGTGTGTAGCGAAAAGACTTGGGCACTAAAAACTAGTCCTGCGCAGTTGGTAGATCTCTTGGAAATAGGCCGCCATCAATGAAAATCGGTGGGAGGACTGCTATTATTATTAGTGCTAACAGTCACCGTGGTCTCTCGATAGGTAGATTGTGAGATTAATTTTCATGTCTTTACGAAATTCGCAGGTTTAAGTCTTGACTGTGCCAAATTTACAATTTCTTAGGCCCGCATTTATAATCAGCATTTGAGTGTGACAGCGAGTTTAGGTTCGTATCAGTACAAAATGGCCTGTCAAATCGATTCTTAATATCGCTCTCAATCTTGAGATCGCTTTATAAATTTAGCCTTAATTTTCATGTCTATGAAATAAATAGCACTATCCGTGTTATTCAATTTTGTTGTATTTTATGTGGTATAACTAGAAATTTTAGAGTGATCAGTTACCGCACATTCCTAATACCTAAGTAAAGACCCTCTATGCTTAGGGATACTTCAATCTCTGCTCAAATCTTTCCGATCAGATTTAGAGATTGGAAGAGAGAGAGTGCATCAGTGTATTGCGCACTAAAATCCACAGCTTCATCTAAATGTGATTAGCAGCTCTCATTGAAAATCGATCTCTTAATTACTCTAGCTGTCTAGACCGATTGCAACGAAAAAGGGTTTCCATTTTGAATTTGTTTGACTTTTAATTGTTTCATAGGTACCCTAGCTTTCCATCCAGAGAGGTTTTATGTAGGTGCGTATGGTTATATTATAAATTATGAGTATGCAACTGTTTTCTATGGCATTATTTTAAGAAATTAGTTGAATAGTACTGATCCCAATATCTTCCTTTTTTATCTGCCATATAAAAGATCTTGCAGGCAAGATACTCGTAAATTAAAGTCAAATTCTCAAAGGAACTATTTTAAACTGCTTTCAAGATCCCGATTCAACCAGAAATAACCGGTTTACAATACCGGTTTAAGCTAGTGTGTATCAGGATATAAGCTCTGTATCCATCGGGTGTTGGGATAAAAGCATTTCTGTGTCTACAGTCGTCGAGATGGGAAGAAAAATATACCCCAAGGGTAAAACACACAATATATGTACACACACGAACACACACACACAGAAAGATCGCTTAAAATGTATTCATTGAGAATTGTCGATTTGACTCATTATGGAAATAATTTTGAAAATAATTTTATGAGATGGAGACAAAAAAAAACAAACAAGTATAGATATTCAGACTCAAATCTTATCTTCCATGCTGGACTGGGAGCGAGAAAAAAACATAGAATGTGCCAGCTGCATGTCCTCCCGGGCATGCTGTAAAAACCAGCTAAGGGATCCGAGGGCTTCAAATTATTGTAATTTAGGCGATGGGCTGACAACCTGTCCCTATAGCAATATACCTACAAATCTATCGTAAAATAACCATCAAAACTTTGTCAGACGTGGCAAAACGACCATTGTTTCGGTCTTTTACGCTCTGCCTACCCCATTAGGGATAAAGGCGTGATTAGAGGCATTAAAACACGACTGTGGTTTCATATCAATATAACGATTATAACATCATCGATCTGTTTATCAATCTTCTTCTTAGCGAGTGGATTCTCGAGTCGAATGACCCGATGAACCTTGGTGGCAGAGTTTTAAAACCGCCTAGTAGCACAGCTAGTTGGCCTCTGACATGTTTATAGTAACGACCACTATCAAAGACACCGACCGGGACCGACGGCTCAACGTGCCCTCCGAAGCACGGAATATATTTTCTTTTCGGACAATCAGGTGATTTAGCCTGCAATGTCCTAACTAACCTAATTTCTCTGCCTACTCCGTAAGGGATTCAGGCGTGATTTTTAATGTATGTTCACCTGCTTTAATTTGAACACCCTTGATATCATTTTTTATTCGTGACGTAGTTAACCTGTTGTTGTTTACGCGCCTGCCCGCCCGGCGCCCGGCGCCCGAGCAATGCGAACAATACAATGTACCTGGGTTCCTTTGTGCGATGATGTTTTAAGGAAATTTCATTTTATTTATGTGTTTCAATGTTTAAACTAATGTATAAGTACTAAACTAGAATTGCTTAAGTTTGTTAATATAAGTTAATTTATTTACTGTACCTATAGAAGCGGAATGTTGTGTCGTTAACAAACCCTATCTGGTTTAACGACACCGATTGTCATATGTATATATATATTTTTGCAACTAAATAAATAAATAAAAAAATAAAAAAACCAAACTAGAAACAAACCTCACAAAGTGATAAATTGACAAATTTCAACTTTTGGCTGTTCCTTTTTATCTATCTATCTAATATGCTCCAATTTTTTTGGTTGATAAATGAGTCGGTATACAGGGTGTAAGGGATGGTATCCCGATAACTGAAAGGGGTTGCTCAAAAAATCATCAGTAAAAACAAGTTATTTAAAAAGTTCAAAAAACATAACATAACATAACATAAAAATACTTTATTGCACGTAAGAATACAAATCATACAACACAACAGATAACAACAAAAAACAAGTACAACATAGGCGGCCTTATTGCTAAGGTAGCAATTTCTTCCAAACCTAACTGCGTAGAAGATAAAGTGAGCTATAAAACTTTACTTATATAAACTTTCTTGTTGGCCTGGGAGCGAGAGAAAAACATAGAATGTGCCAGCTGCATTTCATCCCGGGCATGCTGTAAAAACCAGCTAAGGGATCCGAGGGTGTCAGTATATTGCAATTTAGGCCATGGGCTGACAACCTGTCACTACAGCAATATACCTACAAATCTATCTTAAATAGCCCTCAAAGATTTGTCAGACGTGGCGGAACGACCTTTGCTGAGGTAGTTTAGGCCCTGTCTACCCCATTAGGGACAAAGGCGTGATTATATGTATGTATAACACTTTAAATCCTTAGGTATAGTGTTGTTATAAAACACTTGTACTTGTTTCAAACGACTTAGGCTTTAGGTATAGATTTCAAACAACTGTTCAAAACGAAAAATGATGTGAAAAAACTCGAATTCATTTCAAATACCTATTAATTGATACACCACTCGACAAAGTTCGCCGACTTTAATTTTTTGCCATTTTCTCAAAATTGCTTCTGATTTAACTTGGTTAAAACGAATCGATTGACGCAAGAATCATTAAAATTGGCACACGCGTTTCTTCTCTAGAGTGCCACAGAGGATCAAACATACATACATATATATAGGCTGATAAATAGATTATCTTCCTTTGCGTTGCGCAGTCGGGTAATAAGTTTGGCTTTCTGATAAGATTTGTTTGAAATTCTATTAACTTTGTATGTTTTCTTTTTAATTTATCCTTCTAGTTTCTCTTCGTCAAAGATGTCGAATTTCGTTGGTTAAATAACCTTTCAGTGCTTGTGACACCTTTCTTTACAACCTGTGCCTATAAAGCGTTGTACCATAATGTTCCCTATGTATAGATATCTATCTTCTTCTTCTTCTTCTGTCGAGTGGGTATCCACCCTGATGAACCCTGGTGTCAGAGTTTTTAAACCGCCTAGTAGCACAACTATCAGGCCTCTGACATGGTTTGAGTAACGACCACTATCAAAGACAGCGACCGGGACCGACGGCTTAACGTGCCCTCCGAAGCAAGATTTTTTTTTCTTTTTCGGACAATCAGGTGATTCAGCCTGCAATGTCCTAACCAAACTGGGGAAAAATTCACAAAGTGATAAATTCTCAAATATCAAATTTGTGTTTTTCCCCCTGGGAATCGAACCCAGGACCTCCGGATCGGGAGTCCATGGCACTAGCCACTAGACCACGGAGGCAGTTTATAGATATCTATTATTGTCAGTAGCAAAACACACTCAAATATTTCCACGAAAAATCGATTGATACAAAAGTTTTAACGTAAAATTCTTTTCCCCATCGCTCAGCGAGTCTGTTTTTCTTCGGGATATCACGGCGTTAAAGTTGTTTATCTGGCTCAAATTACTTTGACACAGGAACGCTTTTAGCACCGAAACATTATTGAGAACTCTTCATAATACCTAATAGCTGGATTTTTCTCTGAAACTGGTTTTGAATATTTGTGTTGAAAACTTATAGACATAATAGATAGTCACGCCTGTAAGCTTAAAAGAGTCATTTACTTACAAAATACGATTGTACATCCTGACAAATTGATAATAGCATTTCGGAAATGACTGCATTTCATATTGTTCATTCGTATTTTTCTATAGGTTGCTTTGCAATAAACTAAAACTCTCGAATCTATTAAGGTGTATCCTCCCGGCAGATGGGCAGGTCGATTTCAAGACATGCAACCATCGCCCATACTGCCTTATATATCGTTCTAATCAGCACGCGCTACGACGTGACGGTTACGTCCGTAGCCGCGTCAAAAATGTGAGAAGTCGCATAAAAAAGCTATATCTTCCTAGCCTTATCCCGTATCTCACGGGGTCGGCTACCTAATCTAGGGGATTGAACGAGGGTACTGGTTTTTACACAGAGCGACTGCCATCTGACCTCCGCAACCCAGAAGGGCAACCAGACCCAATCCTAGATTAGGTCAGAGTTTTCAAGCCGCCAATGCTTAGCACTGGCCTCTGAAATGGCTTAACGACTAATATCTACGGTATTAAACGATATTAACCGGGACCAACGGCTTAACGTGCCTTCCGAAGCACGGAAAAAGCGCCGAATAAACGTACATATGAAATTCGAAAACCGAAAAACACATTGGTACGTGGTGGGATTCGAACCACGACCTCCCGCTCAGGAGGCAGCGGCCCTATCCACTACACCATCGGGCTATATTGCGATTATATATAATCATAATACAAATAATTTCCAGAAGGAACAGTGAAAGCGCTGCAAACAGCTTAGAAGGAATATCTATACATACATACATATAATCATGCCTTTATCCCTAATGGGGTAGGCAGAGCTTATACGACTTAAACAAAGGTCATTTCGCCACGTGTGACAAAGTTTTGAGGGTTATTTAGGATAGATTAGTAGGTATATTCCTGTAGTGACAGGTTAGTCAGCCCATCGCCTAAATTGCAATATACTGAAACCCTCCGATACCTTAGCTGGTTTTTACAGCATGCCCGAGAGGAAATGCAGCTAGCACATTCTATGTTTTTCTGTCGCTCCCAGTCCAGCTTGGAGGAATATCTATACTGATAGAAAACTAGTTAGGTTAGGTTAGTTAAAGTAAAAAAAAAAACATTTTTAGGTCTAAGTATACAATACTATAACAAAATACCTGACCATATATTAAATTTGTCAGAAAATCAATTTAAAGATACTATTAAAAACACATTATGTCGGAAAGCCTATTATAAGTTAGATGACTATACTAATAATGACAAAGATGTATGGAGCTCTGATATTTCAGTGAAGCCTAAGAAATTGGCACATATTGCGGTCACAAACCCTATTTTGAACAAAAAGAAGGACAAAAGTAAGAATAAGATAAAACACTTCTTCTTCATTGTGATATAGTTTTATTTTATTTTGTGACATAGATATAATTTAATTTTCTTTATAATAGACTCGCTTGTGACTTTCTAAAAGTGTTCTTAGGAATTTATTTGGAAATAAATGATTTGACTTTGACACAGTTTTACTTTCAGTTTTTTTAGCATACTTATTTATGAACAAGAACATTTTTAAATGTTGCAATTGCAGGCCATGAACTATGTCTTAGATTTATATTTTTTTGGAATTTCTAATGATTCAATTCAGGGAAACACACACACACACACATAATCACGCCTTTATCCCTAATGGGGTAAACAAAGGCCGTTCCGCCACGTCTGACAAAGTCTTGAGGGCCATTCAAGAAAGATTAGTACGTATATTGCTGTAGTGACAGTTTGTCAGCCCATCGCCTAAATTACAATATACTGAAACCCTCAGATCCCTTAGCTGGTTTTTACAGCATGCTCGGGAGGAAATGCAGCTGGCATATTCTATGTTTTTCTCTTAGTCCAGCATGGAAGATAAATAAGCTAAGGGAAATAAGCTCTTAATAATAACCATTTGCCAGAAAAAATCGTACACCCTCAAATCTATTCACCAACGTTTAAAATGTGCCTGGGAAGAGAATGAGCTAAGTAAAATTCTATGTTTTATCCAGTTTTATAATTGCCTATAATGCTTATCCAGAATGGAAGTACTTAATAAGAAGAAAAAAAAATGTCTATATACATACATACATATATACATACATATAATCACGCCTTTATCCCTAATGGGGTAGGCAGAGCGTAAACGACCTAAACAAAGGTCGTTTCGCCACGTCTGACAAAGTTTTAAGGGTTTTTAAGATAGATTTATTCGTATATTGCTGTAGTGATAGGTTGTCAGCCCATCGCCTAAATTACAATATACTAAAACCCTCAGATCCCGTAGCTGGATTTTACAGCATGCTCGGGAGGAAATGCAGCTGGCACATTCTATGTTTTTCTCTCACTCCCAGGCCAGCATGGAAGAAAAAACAAATGGCTACCTACACAATTTCTTCGAAAGTAAATTATCTACTTCCATGCTGGAATCGTTACTACTATTCTGGACTGGGAGTAGAAGAAAAACAAAAAACGTATCAGCTGAATCTCCTGATACGTTTGCTGCTGCTCTAAGCTGACGTATCAGCTAAGCTGATCCCGTAGCTGGTTTTTACAGCATGCCCGGGAGCATGCTGTAAAAACCAGCTAAGGGATTCAAGAGTTTCAGTGTATTGCAATTAAGCCGATGATAGGCTTAGAACTCATCACTATAGTAATATACATAATTATCTGTAATAACGGAACGACCTTTGTTTAGGTCGATTACGCTCTGCCTACGCCATTAGGGATTATATGTATGTATGTAATAAATATAAGTTCTGCGAGTTTCACTGTTTGTTCATTACAATTAGATTATTATTTTGAACGGAGGATCATACCTCAATATTTCGACGGAGTTTTATGCGTCGTGGTCACGAGACTAAAGTCTAATTGTACTCGTAAAGTGATAGAAAGTCTTAATTTTCTAAAATCTAATGTTTAAGAAGCCGAATGAAACTAAAGTCTGAAAAAAAGGTGATCTATTTCGTTCTCCTACATACATACATACATATAATCACGCCTTTATCCCTTATGGGGTAAGCAGAGCGTAAACGACCTAAACAAAGGTCGTTCTGCCACGTCTGACAAAGTTTTGAGGGTTATTCAAGATGGATTTGTATTTTGTACGTATATTGCTGTAGTGACAGGTTGTCAGCCCATCGCCTAAATTGCAATATACTGAAAGCCTCAGATCCCTTAGCTGGTTTTTACAGCATACCCGGGAGGAAATGCAGCTGGCACATTCTATGTTTTTCTCTCGCTCCCAGTCCAGCATGGAAGAAATTTCGTTCTCCTCACATTTTTTATAATCCTACTGCAATAGGAACGATAAGACAAGAAATTGTATTTTTACTTAATAAATTATGTATTCTTGCAAAATTTTGTTACGTACATAACAGTAAGAAGTAGGACAATAACATTTTTGAGCACACCAGGAATCTAATAATAAAAATTCACCCTTCAATACACATCCAATAAATATGAAACATATTTGTTCTTTGTCCTACATACATACATACAATCACGCTTTTATCCCTAATGGGGTAGGCAGAGCGTAAACGACCTATACAAAGGTCGTTTCGCCACGTCTGACAAGGTTTTGAGGGTTATTTATGATAGATTTGTAGTCATATTGCCATAGTGACAGGTTGTCAGCCTATCGCCTAAATTGCAATATGCTAAAACCCTCTGATCCCTCAGCTGGTTTTTACAGCATGCCCGGGAGGAAATGCAGCTGGCACATTCTATGTTTTTCCATCGCTCCCAGGCCAGCATGGAAGTATTCTTTGTCCTGTTTTGCAAATATAAGCTCCAAATTGGTTTTCATTGTAACACTACCTTAACAGCCGCGTTTTGTTCAATATGTATGTGACAATTTGCCTTATGACTATGTAGGTTTCCAAAAATTATCGATTTAACCAAAGGAATCCCGTTTTTTTTTGAGTTATTAAATGACAAAAATACGTTTGAGTTTGACATACTTCAATGATAGCGTAGTCAATTGATTTTCAGAGAAAACCTGGTATTTTCAAAAGGGCACAGGCACTTTACCAATAGGATCTGGTATTCTGATTTCCCTATAACAGTAATAGCCTATAGTATTTCCAACTCAATTTTAGAATCAAGGTAAACAGTCTTTTAATCGAAGATTTTGTTTCTAAAATAAGTTTTAGCTATTCTTCTTCTTTCGAGTGGGTATCGAGTCTATCGACCCAAAGAACCCTGGTGTCAGAGTTTTTAAACCACCTAGTAGCACAACTATCAGGCCTATGGCATGGTTTGAGTAACGACCACTATCAAAGACAGCGACCGGGACCGACGGCTCAACGTGCCCTCCGAAGCACGAAATCTTTTTTTCTATTCGGACAATCAGGTGATTCAGCCTGCAAAGTCCCAACCAAACTGGGCAAAAATTCACAAAGTGATAAATTCTAAAATATCAACTTTGTGTTTCCCCCCTGGAAATCGAACCCATGACCTCCGGATCGGGAGTCCATGGCACTAGCCACAAGACCACGGAGGCAGTTCGGGACTCCATGGCACTAGTTAGTTATAGCTATAAGATATGACAACATAATGAAATAGCAGTTTTAGTAATTAACTATTTTGCCAACATGATTATATAATTTTGCCAACATGATTATATAATTTTGCCAACATGATTATATAATTTTTGAATAAAATGACATGAAACTTTGTTCACCTTTACTATAACAGTTTTCGTTTCTAACAGTTAGAAATACTAATAGGTTACCAAGTTTCCCGACAACCTACTCCTAAGTACACCTACGCTTGTAGAAGCCGAACAAAAATATTACCGAGCGAAAACGAATAAGATTGTTATGTAGGTAGACTTCTAAGAATAAAAATAACTTTCTCTTTTCTGAGAATAGAGGTTGTAAAAGACTAAAGGTTTTCATCTTGGAACTCGGCACCCATAGCAACAATAAAACTTTTTGCTGTTTTTTTTCAGAAAACTCTATAGCTTGTAAAGATAATATATCATTACAAAGTATAAAACAAAGTCGCTTTCTCTGTCCCTATATCCCTATGTATGCTTAGATCTTTAAAACTACGCAACAGATTTTGAAGCGGTTTCTTTTATTGGATAGAGTGATTCAAGAGGAAGGTTTAATAATACATAATACATTCATAATATTGTAGAAAAACACTGATAATTTCCGTGCGAATCTGGGGCGGGTCGCTAGTATATATATAAATGTACATACATACATACATATAATCACGCCTTTATCCCTAATAGGGTAGGCAGAGCGCAAAGGACCCAAACAAAGGTCGTCCCGCCACGTCTGACAAAGTTTTGAGGGTTATTTAAGATAGAATTCTAGGTATATTGCTGTAGTGACAGGTTGTCAGCCCATCGCCTACATTACAATATACAAATACAACAATACAATACAAATTTATTTATTTTCTCCCACAAGCTACATTATATCAATAGTGTACAAATTTAAATATAAATAGAGAAAGCTGAAGCAGGAGACTGGTGTCCAAGCTAGGTAAAAACCTGTGTTATGGATCGCCAGGCTTCCACCCCACCGGTAATAGATTTAGTACATGTACTTACATAAGTATTTAAATATTATAGCTTGAAAATAACATTTAATTATAATGAAAAAGAGTGAGTGTGTGTGTGTATGTGTTTGTGTGTGTGTGTGTATGTGTGTGTGTGTGTATGTAGGTAACCGCACTTTAAGGTTATGTAAGTATGGTAAACAGACTTTCAGTTTCCTCGTATGATAACGTTAGGAGCCATGTAGATATAGTTTTTTTACAGGACAACTTATTTAGTGAGTGGATATTTAGAATTTTATTTACTTTGTTGTAGAGGAAACCTCCAAGGAATATGAAAGATTTGTCTGTAAAATTGGTTTTGGTTTCAACTGCACATATCCTATCATTTCGTCTTCGGTTTTGCATCTCTGCAGGGTTGTAAGCTAACAAAGAATGTTTCCGACAGATGGCATTCAGTACATAGAGTTGCCGAACAGTGTGAACTTGATGTTTTTCATATAGATTTTTTGTCGGAAAAAGAAAAGGAAGGCCCAGTGAGGTTTTCAGTACTGCACGTTGAGCTCTTTCAATCTTTAACATAGCCATTTTAGAAGTTCCTCCCCATACAGAAATGCAATATGATAAAATTGACTGACCGAGTGCCATGTAAACCATTTTAATTGTTTCCATGTCAGCCGTGTCTCGCAATTGCTTAAAAACATACATCAACTTACGAACTCTGTTTGAAAGTATGTCAATATGATTTTCAAAATTAAGGTTGCTATCTATTTCAATCCCAAGGTACCTTATTGACGTAACGCTTTGTAGTATGGGACAGTTGCAGTTGACATTATTTGCAATAAGACATGTATGAGCAACTATGGGAACAGTATCATTTGGAGAGCTGCCTATCTTTGTAAATAACATGTACTTCGTTTTGTTCGCATTTAGAGTTAAGATGTTATGACGCAACCAAGATGTGATGACATTAAATCCATTCTGTGCATGTTGTAGAACTTGTTCCCAATTTTCGGCACTAAAAGTAAGTACAGTGTCATCCGCGAAGGTAGTAATTCGGCCATTAGTTAGTTGAAGTTTGCATAGCTCATTGATATAAATGAGAAAAAGTGTTGGGCCAAGTACACTACCCTGCGGTACACCATACGTAACCGGTAGATCATCACTAACAAAGTTACCCAGCTTTACACATTGATATCTGTCAGTAAGATAATTACGAAAAAGTTCGAGCTGGACACCTCTGACACCAACCATCTCCAGTTTACGTACGAGCATGGGAATAGAGACCGTGTCGAAAGCCTTGGCCAAATCAAGGAAAATTGCCAAGCATTTTTTGTTGCCATCCATCTCTTTGCAAATATGATCAGTTAGATCATGAACAGCATCCCGAGTAGATATTTTTGCTCGAAAACCGAATTGAGACTGTGATAAAATTGAGTTCTTCTCCAGGAAATTCATCAGTCTGCTGTTCATGATTTTTTCTAAGATTTTGGATAGTGGAGAAAGAATTGATATTGGCCTATAGTTGTCGACACGGTCTCTAATCCCATTTTTGAAGATCGGTATTATCACAGATTTTTTAAATGCGGCCGGGAAAATACCAGTAGTGATGGCCAAATTACAAATGTGGGTTATGGGAGCCGCTAAGAGGTCTTTATTTGATCTTAGGACCTTTGCACTAATTTGATCATAACCTACAGCATCGCTTTTTAAAGACGAAATAAGTCTTTTGACTTCGGCAATGTCAGTAGGCATAAATATTAGCGACTTCGGGTTTCGCCACCAATCATAATTGGAAAAAACTTGGTTGTTACCTGCAGACAACAGAATATCCTCTGCTAAGCTCTTGCCCACACTAGCAAAAAACTCATTAACATGGTTCGCCGCATCCTTCGGGTTCAATTTGATAGATTTAAGTTCAATTGCAGTTGTTTTATTTTTGGTTCTATTAGCAATATTATTAATAGTTTGCCAGAGGCGCTTTGGGTCATTTCGAGATTGGTTCAATTCAAATTTATCGTACTCTTTTTTTAAATTCCTTAGTATTCTGTTGCAGAAATTTCGATAGCGTGAGTAAGTTATTTTTAGAATTTCATTTTCCGGATTATTTTTCAACTTTTTATGGAGTCTATCTCTATTGCGTATGCACTTCAAGAGACCCGGTGTTATCCAAGGTTTTATGATACGTTTGCGTTTAGATAGTGTTATAGTAGTTGTATTATCCTTGATCGCTTGGTACACATTAGAAATAAGGTAATCAGTAGCAAAATTTACATCAGTCGAAAGAAGTAGTGGGTTAAAATTAGTATTGCTTAGACTAAAACCCAGTTTTGTATAATCAACGCGTGTGGTTGTAGTCATCAAAAAGTTATTAGTAGGTTTTAGTTTAAGAAATGAGAGCACACATACGTGATCCGTTAAAGGAGATTCAGTTACGAAAGTGTAGGCTTGTACCTTAGTTTTAAGGAATACGTGATCAAGACAATTATGTATCCTTGTGGGAAAGGTGTGTCCAGGAAGAAGGCCATGAAGTGCCAGAGTATCAAGATATTCCCTTGAGGTATCATCCAAGCCTTCGTCAATTATATTTATATTAAAATCTCCTGTCAATATTATAGTTTTAAATGATGAGTACTTTGTTAGTAATTTATTAAGGAATGACACGAAAAATAAGATATTTTTATAATGGGGAGAACGGTACACTGCAATGACAATAATTTCCCTATTTATTTGAGCAACAAGGCAGTTCGCTTCATGAAATTCTGGCTCGTCAATTATTACAGATAAGTTATCCTTCATGTAGACGACTACTCCTTCATTTTGTGTGAGATTGCTGTTTGTGGCAAACGTGTTATAACCAACTAATGACGGTAAAAAGGGATTTCTCGGAAGCCAGCATTCTGTCAAGACAATAATGTCCCAATCTATTTTTGAGCTAACCATGAGCGCCTCTAAACCAGGCATATTCCTACCTATACTACAAATATTCTGATTTAAAACTTTCAAGTATGATCCTGGATAGTAGATTAGTGTTATGCAATCTCTGATATTGCATTTAGCACATTCGGATACTGCAAAGGAATCAATATTTTTATTAGTTTCTAGTATATTATCGAATTTTAGGTTTTAAGTTTAATTCGGTACCAAAAACAGTTGTATTACCTAAAATAAATACAATTGTACGCAAGCTAATTAAATAGTTTTTCCCATAATTGAATGAGTGGTTTGGAATTTTGAGTTTTTTTGCGGTGTGATTGCAGTGATGCATTATGTTAATGTATAGTAAGTCGTATGGAGTGTGTTTTGTATATTTGTAAAGTGTTTGTGTAGTGTTACAATATGAGAGTATGTTTGCAAAAATGCTTTTATAGAAATTACATGCAAAAATCAACAACAATGAAGAGCGAAAGTAATACACAAACAAGAGGGAAAAGAACAATGATCGTTGTAGTTCTAATAGAACTAGTCATGATGGAAGTTTCGCCAGGTCATTTTGGTCATTTATTTGTATGGCGTTAGAGAGTTCATTTATCTTCACATATATTTTACCAAACGATGTCCAGGTGGAAAGTATATACTGAAACCCTCCGATCCCTTAGCTGGATTTTACAGCGTGCCCGGGAGGAAATGCAGCTATCACATTCTACGTTTTTCTCTCGCTCCCAGACCAGCATGGAAGTAAATATAAATGTGGTGTTATTTTATAGTTACAATTAGTCGAACCTAAACAACACAGTCTTTCACTAAGTCATCGAAGAAGGATGTAGCTGGTATCTTAGCACAGGTTTTACACTTATTAAGATACTAGCCGATCAATATATTCTACCGACAAACAATTAATTAAGACATACTTAGCGAAGTAAGAAACACTGTATTTTTGTGAAATACTTCCATGCTGGTCTGGGAGCGAAAGAAAAACATAGAATGTGCCAGCTGTATTTCCTCCCGGGCATGCTGTAAGATCCAGCTAAGGGATCCGAGGGTTACAGTGTATTGTAATTTAGGCGATGGGCTGACAACCTGTCACTAAAGCAATACATATTACAATCTAAAATTGCCCTCAATTTTTGTCAGACGTGGCGAAAGCGCCTTTTACGAGTCGTTACACGCTCTGCCTACCCCGTAAGGGATAAAGGCGTGATTTTATGTATGTATGTATAAAATAAAATTTCTTATCTTGTATACATGCATAGCCATGGGCTCCGGATCCTTCCCTGGGAGGGAATACAATTTTGACGTTTGTCAATTTATCACTCTGTAAGATTTTAGTTTGGTTAGGACATTGCAGGCTGAATCACCTGATTGTACGAAAAGAGAGATTATTCTGTGCTTAAGAGGGCACGTTAGGCCGTCGGTCTCGATCGCTGTTATTAATAGTCGTCATTTCTCAAACCTAGTCAGAGAACTATAAGCTATTTAAAAACTCAGACCCCAGGATTTATTGGGTTGATTGACTAGAAACCGACTCGAAAAGAAGAAGAAGTATTCGAGAAGCAGGTTATATACCCGGTGTAAGGGACAACGTCCCGCAAACTAATAGGAGTTGCTCAGCCAACGAAACTGAACAACATTCACCAGGAAATTCTTTTAGGAGATGAAAAAATAATTTGAACTTCCCATACAAAATGACTACCTCAATCAATCAATTTGTATCGAAATCCTTAATTTTGCTTTACTTCCTGAAAAAAATCCTGCTTATTATTGTTCAGTTCCGTTGACTGAGCAACCCCTATCAGTTTACGGGACAATGTCCCTTACATCCTGTAGAATAGTTTTTACACACTCACACACACATACACAACAATCACGCACACGTATGTACGTAATCACTCTTGGTTGCTTTTAGGTTAATATCCTGAGTTAAAACTGGGAACTTGCGAAACGATAACGTAATGTTTTCCCTCAGGAAACAACACACATTAGGGGAGTGGAAGTAGGTGTTAATATGCATCATAAGAATTTACAGGTGCGTACTGGCTTTATGAGATGCGTAGAGTGAATTTTAAAAGTGAGAGGAGAAAACACAAATCAAATAAATATACTTTATAATCTGACCGCCAAAACTGTTCAGCAGGGAAAATGATACACACTGACTTCCATTTGTCTTCACGTGTTGCATACTTCACTATGATTAATGCCTGTCATTTTACGTTGTGAAGTGTGCAACGTAAGAGATAATGTGTAGACAAAACCAAGTCCACAGTGCGCGATATTAGGAATAAGCGATAGTTAGTGTGTCCTAAAAGACTTCGTGAATTAGTTGTTAATTTTTTTGTTGTCCTTTGGAGAAATTGCTGGCGTTTGCGAATATGAGGACCAAAAAGAGTGAATGTAGGTATTGTTTATTTTTTTAAATAATGATTTTTTTCCAAGCAAATGGGAGAAAATAATATTATTTTCCTTTATACATTTTTGTATCTCTTCCATGAGGTAAACTGGCACGGGCTGGAGCCGAGTGTGTAGGCTGGTTATTATTTTTATGATTAGTTCATACATCAGTTCATCTTAGAATCAAAAAAGTTATGTCAAATGTCTACTACATTGACTACGCGTGTACGGGATAAACTATTTAGCTTTGAAAGGAATATAACTAGACCATAAAGTGGTTTTGTGAAACCTTATTTTTGTTACATCACAAAGAAACAGTTAAGTGTTTTTACAAGTAAATGGCACTATTTATTATTCTGTACCAGCAGGTAGCTACACGTGTATTTAAAGTTATAGATTTAATGTGATATATATTTTTCATGTTTGGTTTTGACAATATATTTGTTCTTTGATACGATTCTATGTACCCACACTACACGATTCTGCAGTCGTATTTTTGAACCACGTTAAGTTCAATGCGCATACGAAATACCAACTTTCGTATGCGTTTTATATACAATTTACCATGCAAATGTCAGCTTTTCGTACGCGAAATCGATTCGATTGATTCAAAATACGGCTCCTGCTCATTTTGAGATGGCTTGATGGTAATAAGTCGTAATAAACACTTTTATACATACATACATAAATCACGCCTTTATCCCTTACGGGGTAGGCAGAGCGTTTAACGCCTCGTAAAAGACGCTTTCGCCACGTCTGACAAAAATTGAGGGCAATTTTAGATTGTAATATGTATTGCTTAGTGTATTGCTACAGTTTGTCAGCCCATCGCCTAAATTACAATACACTGTAACCCTCGAGTCCCTTTTGCTGACTTCAACAGCATGCCCGGGAGGAAGGGCAGCTGGAAAATTCTACGTTTTCCTATTGACTGGGAGAGCCCAGTCCAGCATGAAAGTAAGTAGTAGTAAGTTTGTTTAATCAAATTAGTAATGATTACTTATATTTTTTCCAGGAGGTGCCACTGAAAGGTAGCACTATAAGTGTACATAAAATCACGCCTTTATCCATTACGGGGTAGGCAGAGCGTAAAACTCCTCGTAAAAGGCGGCTTTTGCCACATCTAACAGAAATTGAGGGCAATTTTAGATTGTAATTATGTGTTTAAATTACAATACATGAGGAGGAAGGGCAGCTGGAACATTCTAAGTTTTTCTAAGTCTAAGTCCAGTATCAAATATACCTGTTTTTTTTAATAGATGCCTTACCTCCAAGAACTCTGCAGGTGAGGAGCACATCATCTCCTTCTTCATGAGGCCCCAGGGTTGTGGTGTTGATGACGCGGCCCCACCGGTCCACCACTACTGGTTTTTCGGGTGGCACTGAAACAATTAAAATAGGAACATGAGTTTTTAAAAGAACAATACATAAATCTAGTTATATGCTGGTAATAAGATAAAGACAATTACTTATTCTATGTATTCAATCTCCTAATCTGATTGCCTGCCAAGAGAACTACCAATTTATTACTAAAGGTTAGACCGCACTAGGACGTAGCTGTAGCGGAGAGGCGCGGTGTGGCACGGCGCGGCACTGCATCGGCGCGCATGTCACTGTGCAAATAAATCTGTCAAAATCTATGAACTGACAAAATCTATGCGCCGCGCCACTCCGCTGCAGCTGCAGTGCCGCTTCAGTGCTGCACATCTCATACATTTTCATACAAAGAATCATTAGATTAGATTCATTTATTTCACATTATCAATTTCACTATTACATTGCAATAATAATAAAACTGTCAGAGAATAATATGATCGTCAAAAAAAATCATATGACACAATAAAATAAACCAAAAATGTCAAAACAAAAATTATAATCATACAAATGGACTCTAACAGATGTCTGAATAATTTAAAATAAGTCAATTTGTAAAATCAAATTTAAACTTATTTTTATCACGATGTCAAAACTAAAATATAAATATAAATCAGTATATTATGTGAATATGTCAGATCAGTAAAAATAAAATAAATAAATGAAAATGTCAATTTATAATAAAATACTATCCTGGGTGGCGTTGGTCGCCCAATGACGCGCCGCCGTGCCGCGCCGCTGAAGCTGCGTCCTAGTCCGATCTGACCTTTATAGTGATCGTTACATACGAGTCAACGAAACGGAACAACTTTCACTAGGATTTCGTTGACTGAGCAAGCCCTATCAGATTGCGGGACGCTGTCCCTTCCAGTGGACTGTATGTTCCGAAAAAAATACCTTCAAATTCTTAACTCTAGGTGTTGCTAAAAGCGCAATAAAACCGGCTGCTGCACTTGCCCATTTGACCTCGTATATGATAAATACTAGTGATAACCAACTAATTTCTAAATAGTTAACAGTACCAGTTGGTTTCTAAAAAAAACACTGGTTGTTTACGTTTTAACACTAATTAGTTATTATTCAGTCTCCCACGCTGGCCTGGGAGCGAGAGAAAAACATAAAATGTGCCAGCTGAATTTCCTCTAAGGTATGCTGTAAAAACCAACTAAGAGATCTGAGGGTTTCAGTATATTGTCATTTAGGCGATGGGCTGATATACCTACAAATATATCTTTAAAAAAACCCTCAAAATGTTATCAGACGTGGCGGAACGACTTTTGTTAAGGTCGTTTACGGTCTTCCTACCCCTTTAGGGATAAAGGCGTGTTTATATGTGTGTATGTATAACACATTAAACTGATACAACAATCTCCTAAATTGTAATCAACGTGAATGATATACGAGATGACAAACTTCCATAATAACATTACGCCAATCTGCCAACTTTAGTAATCAAATATACACCTCTAAAACTAAGGATTCTCTCCGATTAAATTGGAGCAACTACCTTCGCAAATGCCTCCACTGATATTAAGGTGATTCCTTCCGGCAAATTTTTAATAGTTCTTTTTAAGAGCTGATTTTTCGTAAACGGATCATTTGAACAATAAAATATAAATTTAAGAATTAGTTCATGGCCTGCAATTGCAACATTTATAAATATTCTAGTTCATAAATGAGTATGCTAAAAAAAGCTGGAAGTAAAGCTGTTTTTATCAGTAATGATATTCCTTCTAAACTGAAAGCAGCGCTTTCACGGTTCCTTCGGGAAATTATCCGTAATATGATTATCTAAAATCGCAACATAGCCTTTTTTAATCCGACTCATTGTTTTTATGTAATTAGCATTTTTACGCGTATTTCGCACATTTTTGAAGTAGCAGGCGCTGATTTGAGCGATATTCTAAGACATTACGGGCAATGGTTGCATATCTTAAAATCGACTTGTTTATTTACCGGCACGATACGCCTTAAATCTAATTCATGCCACTAAAGTACTACGCAGTTTCAGAGCTCCCAAACGTTAGGACTATTAATAAAGGCAATACAACACAGGTGATTGGTAACAGCAATGTTCGATAAGCATTGAACCTTCCTTTTCCAACCCTCGTTACAAGCAGCAGAAATGTCAAGTAGTCCTTATTCCGACGTCAAAGAGCAGAGAATCATTCACCCCGAATGCAAAACTGTTTCCGCCACAGCGGGCTATTCCGGCCCGTTCCGTTTAAAGCATCAAAGCCCAATTGCGTTTTACATTCGACACGGCTCGTCCAATCTAACTTTACCCTTCGCAGACGGACGGTTGACTCCGCCGAACAAAAATAGCTAATCCGAGGCAAAGAACAAGCGAATGCTAATAGTTCTCAGACAAATTTTAAACGCGAAAGTTTCGGCGTTTGACACAAAAGTTTAAAACAAATTTTGAACTGTTATTACTTATTATAATCAGGAGATGCGCCAAGTGCTGGAAGAATCGAAATTCGATGAGCTTTCAACTCACGCTTTAATAGAAAGACAACAAAGTGGTAATCAGATCTTGCGCTTTGCCGGAGATGGGGATCTTTGATGGCCACTCAAAGTGATTTAAGTTTAAAACTCGATTGTGTTAGGATGATCGCTGGAGATAACGAGGGTAGCACGTTCAGAGGCACCTGGGTAAGTAAATGAAATACCAACAGGCTTGTTCAACCAGAAGTGAAATCGAGAGAAACTATTGGGGTCCTTTAACACTAAACTATAAACAAATGTTAAACACAATGAAAACTGATCGCCTTACTTGTTTGTATTGAAAGGAGGGTTAGGCCTCGACGTTTCGATCCTATACTATATTTCTTTTTAGATATAAGCTGTACCCGTGTGCTATTGTTTTTTATATTTGCGTCCTCTGTATGATCTTGTGTGCAATAAATTGTTAAATAAATAAGTAATAAATAAATACAAGGATCTTCATCAGGAGAAAAGAAAGTCACACTCCACCACCCGCCAAGTGCAACCTTCTTCTCTCCTGATGAAGATCCTCGTATAGGATCGAAACGTCGAGGGCTAACCCACCTTTCAATACTAACAAGTAAGCCGATCACTTTTCATTATCGGGGTCCTATTAATTATCGCACATAAACCGTGCAACAGCCAGGTGTGTTGCGATGCTAAGATCCAAGACCACGGATAGGGTTTTTCAAGTAATTCCCACAGATGTGAAAATTGACTACTATTAGTGACAATGACCGGGACTGGTGGCTTAACAACGTGCCCTTCGATTCTCGAAATCAGGCTATTCAGGCTGCATAGTCCTAACAAAACTGGAGAAAATCTTAAGAAACGGTAAATTGACAAACATCATTTCTGTGTATTAGGAGAACCTACGTCCGCCGTATCAAGAGCCCAAGGCTCAGACCACTAAACCACGGAGGTAGTTAACTAGACGTAAAATTGAGTGATGCTATCAGGGTTCATTTACTACTGGACGTGAGAAGAGAGGAATTTCAAAATGGATATTGAAAACCGGACGGGTTGATGTTACTAGATAAAATTGTAAGCATTCCACTTTAATATTTTGTATACAAACATTTTGAATAATTTTAGGATGGTGACGTGAATCACGAAGTGGTTTCAAAATAGAATTTAAGCTGGATTGAAATTTTGATCAATGCATTGCAAACCTTTCCATGGAAAATTCAATAAACCCGCTAACTTGATTAGCCAATTTGTTTTGCAGTAAATTAGTTGCTTTCACATTAGTAAAAAAAAAAGTACTTCCATGCTGGCCTGGGAGCGAGAGAAAAACTTAGAATGTGCCAGCTGCATTTCCTCCCGGGCATGCTGTATAAACCAGCTAAGGGAATCGAGGGTTTCATTTTATTGCAATTTAGGCGATGGGCTGACAACCTGTCACTATAGCTATATACCTACAAATCTATTTTAAATAACCCTCAAAACTTTGTCACACGTGGCGGAACGACCTTTGTTTAGGTCGTTTACGCTCTGCCTACCCCATTAGGGATGAAGGCGTGATTATATTATATGTATGTATGTAAAAAAAAAAAGAGAAGAGAGGGGCATACAACATTTCCCTATAGCACATTTTCTTTTCGATACATATAAACACGCCTTTATCCCTAATAGGATAGGCAGAGTATAAACGTCCTAAACGAAGGTCGTTCCGCCACGTCTTAGAAAGTTTTGAGGGTTATTTAAGATAGATTTGGACACATATTCATGTCCTGACAGGTTGTCAGCCCAACGCCTTAATTACAATATACTGAAACCCTTGGATCCCTTAGCTGGTTTTAACAGCGTGATTGGGAGGAAATGCAGCTGGCATATTCTATGTTTTTCTCTCACTCCCAGTCCAAAATGGAAGAACTATTTCTGATATAAACCTCAATATTCGTCAGTCGTGGCAAAACGCATTTTTACTGTGTTAGAAATGTGATGTCACACGTGTCGAGTGCCCGCCATTTTCCAAATTCTTCATTTGCTTGTTGTTTACGGAAAACGGAAATATGGGACACAGAAAGAGACAGCCAATTAATGAGCCTGGTCGAAACGTTATTATTCCGAGCCTACTGGGAATTTCGACTGTCCATTATCGACAACTTGATGTACTATTTTCAAAGAAATATTATGAACAATTTTATAGGATGAAAAAATATATACTTCGTTTCTGGCCTGAGAGCGAGAGAAAAACATAGATTGTGCCAGCTGCATTTCCTCCCGGGCATGCTGTAAGAACCAGCTAAGGGATCTGAGGGTTTCAGTATATTGTAATCTAGGCGATGGGCTGACAACCTGTCACTACAGCAGTATACTTACAAATTTATCTTATATAGCCCTCAGAACTTTGGCAGACGTGGCGGAACGACCTTTGTTTGGGTCGTTTGGGATAAAGGCGCGATTATATTTATGTATGTATTAGAAGAACGCATCTTATTAGTAGGTTAGGATAGAAATGTGTGAATTCGTAATTTAAAATTTCATCTTCTTAAATTTAAGTGTTGGGCATTTGTCGATGGAATAATCGCCAGTTTTTTCTGTCTTCTGCTAACAATTTCATTTCCTGATACGACTTGAACGAATTTTAACTTATGTGTATCAAATTCCTTTTATCTTATAATTATGTAATATTGATTTTGACGATCATATTATTCTCTTACATTTTTTTTTAATAATTCAATGTAATTATGATATTAATAATGTGAAATAAATTATTTAAAATTAGTCACTTTCTCTTACTACCATTGGGTTGGCTGGAAGAGATCTTTTCATAGAGATAAGTTCGCCTTGTAAACTTTATTTGTAAATTACATTACTTTTGTGTTTATGCAATACAGTATATATATAAATAAATCTTAATCTATAATTTAATTAATTATCTGAGGATTTCAGTATTCTGCTATTTGGTCCCCAATCACAATCAATCGACAATTAAAATCGTATCTATAATGTTTGTAAACATTATATATTAATGGAAGAAGAAAACGTACTGCGCCGACCCCAAGTAAATGGGATAAGGGCAAGCGAATGATAATGGGGTAGGCAGAGCAGCGTAAATGACCTAAACAAGAGATTTGAGGGTTATTAAAGATAGATTTGTAGGTGTATATTGCTGTTGTGACAGCCCATCGCCTAAATTACAATATACTGTATAGTTTTATATCATGCCCGGGAGGAAATGCAGCTGGCACATTCTATGTTTTTCTCTGGCTTCCAGGCCAGCATGGAATCAATTTAATAATGGACTATAAAATTGCTTACCTATCGATACGACAACGTGTATTGTAAAAGGTTGTTCATAACATTATTCCTAGACAAAGTCTTCAATATAAGATTTACCATAAATCAGGTTTACAAAGTAAAGAAGCCTCCAGCTTTGCCTACAAAGCAACGCATGAGTGATCATGGGGGAGTAATATTAGTTTTCCGCTCATACACCAAGCTATTTCCTTGGAGATTGAGGAAGGAAGCGTTTCGGTATACCTATGATAATAATAATGGTTATTACGTTTATACCTATTAAGCCTTTATACTATATACGGTTAAACGTAACTTACATAGATATAATCACGACTTTATCAACACCACAAGCTTGGATAGGTATTATAATAAATTGTGTAATTTCTTCCATGCTGGACTGGGAGCGAGAGAAAAACATAGAATGTGCCAGCTGCATTTCCTCCCGGGCATGCTGTAAAAACCAGCTAAGGGATCTGAGGGTTTCAGTATATTGCAATTTAGGCGATAGGCTGACAACCCGTCACTACAGCAATATACTTACAAATCTATCTTAAATAACCCTCAAAACTTTGTCAGACGTGGCGAAACGACCTCTCTTTAGGTCGTTTACGCTCTGCCTACCCCGTTAGGGATAAAGGCGTGATTATATGTATGTATGTATGTGTAATGAAGACGTTATAAGTTGATGGTAACAATTTTATATTCGACATCATTAGATCAGCTTATTTGTATCAAAATATTTGATTGTCACCGGATTGACATAATTATACAAACTTTTATCTCAATCGGACACCGGGAAGTGGGTCAAATTAAGCGAGCATGATTTGTGGACACATAAACACCGGGACAGGTGCAACTAAACAAAAGCTTTTAAAAAAACAGGACTAAATCTAATCCTATAACATAATAATACTTAGTTTTGTTGACCTTTAGTCACCTTCAAAAGTGCGAGGAATGAAGCCATTAGCATTTCCATGGCATTTCTGTCTTAATGTCACGTTTGTTAGATACTTGTAATTATTCTTTTGGATTATTGGAAACAATAAAAAAGCTAGAAACTAGCTAAAAGAAAACGGAACCAAAATTGACTTAAATAAACAAGGAGAAAAGAAGTAATATCAAATATTCTTGGATCTTACATGCCTCTATCCAGAAGTTAACCTAGATAGCTTCTAGATAAACTTATAAATAAGTCACTATTTTGGTGAACTTCTGGATAAAAACACGTAAGATCTGAGAATATTTGATGTCACTTACTTCCTTTCTGCTTTTTTATAAAGTCGATTGGTTTGGTTACATTTTTTATTATTAGGATTGAATCATTAAACATTATTTGGATTCTTCTTCTTAACCAGTGGGTTTTCGAGTCGAACAACCAACTGATGAAACCTGGTGTCAGAGTTTTGAAACCGCCTAGTAGCACAGCTATTAGGTCTCTGACATGGTTTGACATGGATTATTTGGATTTAAAGGCTGCATCTTATTATTTTAGACATAAAAGATTTCAGAAACACAACATATTGAAAATTTTAGTCTCTTTCTACCCTCTTAAAAATATGTGTAGTTATGTAAATAATTGATTATGTTAAACGTGATTTCGCATCGATATCTTCAAGATTCAAGAAGCACCTCTTATCGGCAAAGACGTGTCGTTAAGCAATCCTCAGACTAAACTAATAACGTTAGCTATTAATTAACATTAATGAATATGGAACGTCTCAAAAGAGACGTGGCAAGGTTGGCAGCATTGATTGAACACACCAATTACAGGCAGCGATCGATCACCGCGCCAGAAATAATCAGTGGTGCCAACATTTCGGCCATTTCGTAGGTGACATTTTTCCTCTTGCTCATAGGGGCATGCATTAAATTCGGATAGAATGATTCGATTTTATTAATTTGGAAATGTTTTTATCTCTCACTAAGCAGTTCCTGTCATATCGCACAAAAAGATCTAAGAGTACATATTCTCAGAAAGATTTTTTTACTATACAGTGACATATTCCATGTTGGCCTGATAGCGAAAGAAAATCATATATTGTGCCAGCTGCATTTCTTCCCGAGCATGCTGTAAAAATCAGCTAAGGAATCGGAGGGTTTAAGTATAAATTGTAATTTAGGCGATGGGCTGACAACCTATCACTACAGCAAATCCTCAAAAAATCGGTACCAATGTAGAGCAGATGAACATGAAATTGACAGGCACTTGTTTAATAATGGTAAGATACGATACTGGAGGAAGAAATAAAAACCTCTCTTATATTCTAAGAGTAATCTTATTCTCTCAAAGGCGAATTACTAAAACCATTAACGCTAGACAATTGCGTCGTTGCCCAAACACTAATGGATATTTAGTGCACATAATGTTACATTGTTGAGTAAATTGAGACCCGTACACAGCTTTATTGCTGTACAAATCGAACAACAATAAATTCACACACGAACGAATTTACAACACAATCAGCTTACATGCTATAAAGAGGCTCTCGAGTTCTTGAGAGCAATAAACCCCAGACTCGAAGCACTAAGTCTACCCCATAACTTAGACGGTTCCTTAAGCACAGGTACAAGTACGAGCTTGTAACAGGTCCCGTATATCTGTCCGACCGACAATACCGCACCACTAACGTAAATTCAGAAACGGCTCCAAACCAAACAATTAAGGGAGGTGGATCTGCTTTATGAATACGTATGAGCCGCCGAACCATCAATATTTAGCCGGAGAAGAGAATTTGATAATTTCGCGCCCTAAAGACTCAAAAGCCTCGATTCTGACAAAAGCTTAATTTTCGCAGACATTTTCTTAATTTTTAAATATGGAAATGATAAGCAATAAACACTTAACTATGACATTCCTAAACTGACGTAAGATTGCTTATCTCATGTGAAATTAAAAATCACTTCTACGCCTTTAATAAAATCATCCTTACGTCAGTTTAGCAATAGCAAAGCCATGAGTTTATTTCTATCTCTGTAATATAATAATAATACATAATTTATTTCAGATTATTACAATTCATACAGTCAATCATACCTTAATACAACGACAAATATGTCAAAGTTAAGAAAGTGACAGCAGCGCTATTTTGAATTCAGAAATGCGTCGGTCAGAATCGACAGCAATCTCAAGACAATAAAATTATTTTTTATTAATTTCAAATTTTTACTATAAGAGTCACAGACCTATTTTAAGAATAAGATTAGAAACGCGTTTGCGAGAATTCAGGCCAATATAAATATAACGGAGATAATAAAGTTAGAGAGTTTGTTGATGAATTTTATAGGTTAAGTCATGATTAAGACTGTTGAACTTTGTAAATTTTAAATTCAAAATTTATGACGAGTTTGTTTCGAAATTTGACGTCGAAGTCAAAAATGTAGTCACTTTGATCTCATTTCGTTTATTAATTATACTGAAGATGCTTCAATGCTTTCTTTCACTGATTCTGAGTTTGAATGCGAAGGTAAACGGAATATTTTAATAAAACATTTTCTGATATCTTTTCCTCTGTGAAATATTTTTTGTAGGTAATTGGCTGAACACATAACAAAAACATAACATTTAATAAGGATATTTTTTAGCATTTAGATATTTTTTAGCATTCATGTATTGTTTCCTTTTTCAATAATAAGTCCGTTGACCTCAATAAAATATCACTACATAGTATAAAACAAAGTCGCTTTCTCTGTCCCTATATCCCTATGTATGCATAAATCTTTAAAACTACGCAACGGATTTTGATGCGGTTTCTTTTAATAGATAGAGTGATTCAAGAGGAAGGTTTATATGAATAATACCTGCATAATATAGTGAAGAAACTCTGATAATTTCCGTGCGAAGCCGGGGCGGGTCGCTAGTGTGTGATAAAAGGTAAATAATGCACTTAGGCTCGTATTTGTAAAGCTATCTCAAGATTGAAAGCAATATTAAGTATGGATTTGACAAGCCATTTTGTACTGAAATAACATTTCTGATACGACTCAAACTAGCTGTCACTCTCAAGTGCGGATTATAAATACGAGCCATTACCAATAATTTTCAAGTGCGACTGAGATAACACTCTACAAAGCCCAATTTAATCGATGTGTAATATGTATGGCCCTATTTAAGTACTGTGCCACGTAAATGCCATGCTGGCTTGGGAGCGAGAGAAAAAGATAGAATGTGCCAGCTGCATTTCCTCCCGGGCATGCTGTAAAAACCAACAAAGGGATCCGAGGATTGTTAGATACTAAAAGTGAAACGTTATGATATTAAGTTGAATTTATTGTGGAAAGATTAACTGCTTAACTCGTGCTATTGCAAAATAGTTCGACATATGGCGCTGTAGGTTTACTTAAAACGTTTGAATGGAACCGAGGAGTTTCGCCGGAACGATTGATGCGCGATGGCCCAGCGGTTGGGCAGCGGCACTGTAAGCCGAAGGTCGTGGGTTACAATCCGTCCGGCGCAAATATTTGGTTTGTATATTTACATGTTTTAAAAAGCATTCAGACGTTTAAGTGTAAAAAAATAAAATATCAGAAAAAAACGCTTGTGCGAAATCTTAATTACTTATTTTATTGAAGCTTATAATTTTTATTTGAACTATCATCACCCACAAACATAAAAATATACACTATTTTAGGAAAAAGTATGAGTTCTTAAAACATTTCAATTCCACATTTGGGTTCGAGTATCAAACTCTAGCACAAATGAAGTACCTATACCAGTTACCTAATGCCATACGATAAATAAATACATACATACATACATAAATCACGCCTTTATCCCGGGGTAGGCAGAGCGTTTAAAGCCTCGTAAAAAGCGCTTTCGCCACGTCTGACAAAAATTGAGGGCAATTTTAGATTGTAATATGTATTGCTATAGTGACAGGTTGTCAGCCCATCGCCTAAATTACAATACACTGTAACCCTCGAGTCCCTTTTGCCGACTTCAACAGCATACCCGGGAGGAAGGGCAGCTGGAACATTCTATGTTTTTCTATCTCTCCCAGTCCAGCATGGAAGTAAATAAATAATGACACAAAATTATCGTACACGTTTAATTTTTTAAATACTTAGAATTCCTTTCATGTTGTATTGGTAGTGATAATAAACATCTTTTCTTCGCATAAACGCCACTGGAAGAATAATGATTCTGTGCTTTGGAGAGCACGTTAGGCTCTGGTCGCTATCCTTGATAGTGGTCTTTACACAAAGCATGTCAGAGGCCTGCTAGCTGCGCTATTAGTCGGTTTAAAAACTATGATACCAGAGTTCATCGGGTCGGTCAACTCGATACTCACACGACAGAAGAAGAAGAGCGCCTCATGGTGTAACGCACGTATACAATGCAACGAAGTAGCGCCACTTAAAACTACTGTCACAGATTATAATATACAGTTAGATACCGCTACTGCACTTACCTACAACAGTGATGTTATATCTAAAGCTCGTAGTCTGGGTATTCCTAACGTCCACCCGACATCTAGACGCCCTCATCACGTCTCTTGACGTCACGCACTTCTAGCGCAACAAGAGGTAGCACCACTCGGAACTATTATTATGATAAACAGCATCTAATAGTAAAGGACAGTTTCACTTACCTACAACAGTGAGGTTATATCTAAAGCTCGTCGTTTGGGTGTTCCTAAAGTCCACCCGACATCTATAAACGCCTTCGTCACGTCTCTTGACGTCACGCACTACAAGCGCCACGAGAGCTAGCTTGAAACTACTACTTTGATAAGCATTATTATAAAAATATAAGATAGTTTCACTTACCTACAACAGTGAGGTTATATCTAAAGCTCGTCGTTTGGTTGTTCCTAAAGTCCACCCGACATCTATAGATGCATTCGTCACATCTCTTGACGTCACGCACTACAAGCGCAACAAGAGGTAGCGCCACTTGAAACTACTACTTTTGTATGCATTATTATAAAAATATAAGACAGATTCACTTACCTACAACAGTGAGGTTATATCTAAAGCTCGTCGTCTGGGTGTTCCTAAAGTCCACCCGACATCTATAGACGCCTTCGTCACGTCTCTTGACGTCACGCACTACTAGCGCCGCGGGCACTGGCGCCACTTATAACTACTACTTTATTTATTATCTATCTATTATCTATCTATCTATCTATCTATCTATCTACTTTGATAAGCATTATTATAAAAATATAAGATAGTTTCACTTACCTACAACAGTGAGGTTATATCTAAAGCTCGTCGTTTGGGCGTTCCTAAAGTCCACCCGACATCTATAGACGCCTTCGTCACGTCTCTTGACGTCACGCACTACTAGCGCCGCGGGCACTGGCGCCACTTATAACTACTACTTTGATAAGCATTATTATAAAAATATAAGATACTTTCACTTACCTACAACAGTGAGGTTATATCTAAAGCTCGTCGTTTGGGTGTTCCTAAAGTCCACCCGACATCTATAGACGCCTTCGTCACGTCTTTTGACGTCACGCACTACTAGCGCCGCGGGCGGTGGCACCACCTGAAAGTGTGCGCGTGGACCGAACACTTCTGGCGCCGACCAATGGCGGGCCTCGGATAGGTGCTTGCCGCGGACGTCGAAGCTGGAACAAAAAAATATATTATTTATATTTTTTAATTTATAATTTGACCTGCCATGTATACTGCATCAGCTGATTGTTTGAGAATTCAGGCCCGTATTAAAAATCAGCGCTTGAGACTGACAGCGAGTTTGAGTTCGTAACAGAAATGTAATTTCAGTACTAAACGGTCTGTCAAATCCATACTTATAACAAAATAATAAGACCTTTATTTAAGACCAGGAGTGTCCATAGTAAGGTAAGTAACAATTTTCTAAATTTAAAATCTAAACTTAATATTGCTCTAAATCTTGAGATCATTTCATACACTAATAAGAGCCTTGTGATCCATAGGATGTATTTTTTTTATAATTTCGGCCTATGTTCCTTGGGAAAACTTATACAATATAATAAACAGATTCACATCATTCAAGAAGCACACACCTATACCTTATTTTGATACATGCTGACCTGGGAGCGAAAGAAAAACATAGAATATGCCCTCTGCATTACCTCCCGGGCATGCTGTAAAAACCAGCTAAGGGATCCAAAGGTTTCAGTATATTATAATTTAGGCAGTGGATCAAATCTATCTTAAATAACCCTCAAAAGTATCAGTAGTCAGACCTTTGTTTAGGTCGTTTACGCTCTGCCTACCCCATTAGGAATAAAGGCGTGTTTGTATTTTGTTACACATTGTACACAGCACCAACTTTATACCTACGTCATTTCACTAGTCACAATTGACTGGCCTACAATCAACATGGAGTTTTCTGCCGTCCTTCATTCGTGACAGTCGAGCGATAGCGTGTGAAATATCGCCGAGGAATCGACGTCTGAACTTCGGATGGGGGTTCGTTGAACAATGTGTTTTTCTCTGTTCTGCGTCAAGTCTATAAATACAGACGTTTTCTTTCTAGGCATACACATCTTAACATCGTTTAAGAAAGAATTTAAAGATTAGTATTTTTATTCGACTATCTTTTTCGCGCGTATCTTGTATGTACGTATATATGTAAGTAGTATTTTTTCTTTATTACCTAGTATGTCCGAAACGGCTCAATGGAATTCGACAATCAGGGTATCGTTCGATTAGTCTCAATTACTCTAAGTTTTCTTATATAGGTGTAATTTTGCAGAATTCAAAATGGCGGATTTTAGACGCTAAATTAATCGACTTAACGTATCAAATTAAAGGTAATGAAATTACAAAAACATATATGATATATAATGTTAACGATCAACTTTAGAACAATAAACGCATTAAATAAAACATGTTTTTATAGGTACTACAGTCGGGTTGTTTGAATATTTTTTTTTAAATAATTGTTAACTACTTTCTTTTTGGACTGGGAAATCAGAATGTACCAGCTGCAATGTTTCTCAGGCCTACTGAAAAGATAGAAGAGAAACTTGAGCTTTCCTGTGTATTATTTTAAACACTATTACCCTGCAGCAAACTCATGATAATTCCTAAAATATTCTACAAAAAATTTCAAAAGTCAGAAATCTAATATTATTTGTTTTCATAATCCGTTTGCAACTCATAAAGTATCTTCGAAGCAACATTTCAATTCAAACGAAACCTATTTCCTCCACAAAAAAACCTCCATTTTCCGTGCACACAGAAAATGGCTCCGCAAAAGTCCGAGATAGGTGTTCGTTTAAACCGAAAAAAATTGGAGTACACCTCGCCACAAATACAGACGCTTTCATACCATTCAACCATAAGCCTAGGAATTTAAATAAAATCCCGCAATATACGATAGTTCCTACTCCCTCGTCCCGTTGGAAACTTTTGAAAAGGCTCCAGCAGTTGCGGAGAATTCTATATGCAGGGTTGGACAGAAAGGATGGACGTCATAGAAATTCTATTTTATGCAGTTCCTTTAGAATGCTGTCATACATTTGAACTGATGTTCGCTCGAAGATATGCAGTGGGAGTTTTTAATATAATGCAGTAGTTTGTGGTATTTATTCGTTGGAAACTGTCTATCTTTATTATTTAATGTTGAATCGATTTCTTGATCAATCTCTTATCAATTTTTGCAACAAAGCAAATGTATATTTGCCTAAGTTAAATGTATTATTAGCTAGTTTGGTAAATACTTTCTAGAAAGTCTGTTATACCTACAAATCTATCTAAAACAACCCTCAAAACTGTGTCAAACGTGGCGGAATGACCTTTGTTTAGGTCGTTTACGCTCTACCTACCCCATTAGGGATAAAGGCGTGACCATATATATGTATGTAAGTATGTAAAGTTTGTTTTCAAAACAAATGAAGTAGCTGACTTGCGTTTGTAAAATTTTACTTTCAGACAAAAAAATGCGCTAAGTCAGAAGACAATTGCTTGCCGAGTCTAGCCACTAGACAGACTAATCACTGGCCTAGCATTTTTTGGTTCTAGTTTGTTGTCTAGGCCAAAGTTGACCTAACTAGACAAAGGCAATGCTGCACTGCGCAGAGAGCTTACCGAAAAACCTCAACCACTAGAATTCCCACCCACCGACACTAAGTTTGCTGCCTTTTTCAAAATTTGCTTACTTTCAATCAAGTACAATCATAATTAGTTAAAATAAACTCTTCAAGTGATAAATTTGTAATATTGGGCTCGATCATCTATCTGTCACTTTCAAAATAATAAATAGAAAAAGGACGGGTGATTTATACTTTATGGTTTTACACTTTATCCGCTAGATTTTGCACGTTTCCCTAGTATTTTTGTCAATTTTATGGAAATATTATATGGAAAATTACATATGACACATAAAATTACAGACTATAAATCAAAAACCGGAGAGGATAGATCTCCTGAACTTTTGCAATGTTTTTATCCTAAAAGTGACAAATACTCGTAGATTTAAACTTTAGTTTTAGCCGTCAAATCTAGAATCTTCGTACCTCTATCATAAAAATCAAACCCTCCACCTACGGGTCGAGAGCCCAGGGCTCAGACCACTTAGACAAATGCTTTCAGCCGTTTTACATTAAGCCGTTGCGTTGGTCCCGTTCGCTGCATTTGATAGTAGTCGTTAGTCATTACACAGACCATGTCAGAGGCCTAATTAGCTGTGCTACTGTAGTATTTCCAACTCGGCTTTAGAAAAAAGGCAAACAAAGTTTCATGTCTTTTAAAATAAGTTTTAGCTATAAGATATAACAACAAATTATCACTTCAGTAGGTCTGCTATAAGAAATTTCTTTTTAGAAATAAGCAGTGCCTGTTGTGTCTTTGTTTTTTATGTCCTGTGTTTATGATGTTTTTTTGTGTACAATAAATTGTTAAATAAATAAATAAACATAATGAAATAGTAGTTTAAGTAACTTAACTAATATGCCAACACGTATCATTTATTAGCGGTTTTAAACCGCTAAGGGAACCGAGGGTGTCAGTATATTGTAATTTAGGCGATGCGCTGACAATCTGTCACTATAGCAGTATACAAATCTATTTTAAATAACCCTCAAAACTTTATCAGACGTGGCGGAACGACCTTTATTTAGGTCGTGTACGCTCACCACCCTATTAGGGATAAAAGCGTGATTACATGTATGTATGTACTAATTTGCCATCACGTATAATTTATTTTTGATACCTTTATTCTAAAACCATATTGCAAATACTATAGGTACTACATACATACATATAATCACGCCTTTATCCCTAATGGGGTAGGAAGAGCGTAAACGACCCAAACAAAGGTCGTTCCGCCACGTCTGACAAAGTTTTGAGGGTTATTTAAGATAGATTTGTAAGTATATTGGTACCACATACTTCTTATCGTGTGTGTGTTTTCAAGTCGACGTACATTTTCTTTTTTTGTTATGGTATGTCGTATTGGAAATTAAATAAAGGTTTTATCTATCTATCTACGTACAAACACAGGCACAATTCTTAGTATTTTTTGTGCAATATTTCATGTAGCAGCCCTACACACTTGGTAAATTCGATATCCCAGCCTGCGGGAGATAGTCTGCGACTGACAAATATTTTCAGATTGAACCGGTTACTCCGCTTTCTGGTTTACAAGAGTATTTGACCCATCCGACAGATATCTCTATTAACGAGACAACTATATTGAAGTCGTTCAATTGAAAGGTGATTGAGATTGATACGTTTTCAAGTTTGTCGGATTTCGGAGTGTAGGTTTTACGTTTTTTTTTTACTTTTCAATTTAAGGTGTAGTATGACTTCCAGGTTGTTATGAGATTACAGTTTTCAGTTAAAATAATATAATACAATACAATATTCTTTATTGCACAAAGAAACACATACAACAGAAATAAAAAGGAACAAACGTGACAGTACAATATAGGCGGCCTTATTGCTAAAGCAGCAATTTCTACCAGGCAACCTTTGGGTATAGAAATTGTACAAGCAGAAATATAATAATACTAGTAATACATTTCTTCCATGCTGGACTGGGAGAGATAGAAAAACATAGAATGTTCCAGCTGCCCTTCCTCCCGGGCGTGCTGTTGAAATCAACAAAAGGGACTCGAGGGTTACAGTGTATTCTAATTTAGGCGATGGGCTGACAACCTGTCACTAAAACAATACATATTACAATCTAAAATTGCCCTCAATTTTTGTCAGACGTGGCGAAAGCGCCTTTTACGAGGTGTTAAACGCTCTGCCTACCCCGTAAGGGATAAAGGCGTGATTTATGTATGTATGTATGTAATACATAAACTATAATCTGCAGATTTAAATTAATATGGGTGTTCAGTGAACAAGTTCATCAGTCTCTTAGTCTGGTATCCTATGTTCCATAGGAAAAATACGTTAGTTCCGTAATAACTAACTTGAATTATTTAAATTTCTCCCTATTGTAAAGAAAATACCTAAATAATCATCAAAATTCTTATGAAAAGATTTGTACATAATAAAGAGTACCGACGTCAATTTTCTTTGAATCCCAGTACGTTCTATTGCGCACCGCAAACAGGTTAAGCATTGCCTGACATACATACATACATACATACATATAATCACGCCTATATCCCTAATGGGGTAGGCAGAGCGCAAACGACCTAAACAAAGGTAGTTCCGCCACGTCCGACAAAGTTTTGAGGGTTATTTAAGATAGATTTGTAAGTATATTGCTGTAGTGACAGGTTGTCAGCCCATCGCCTAAATTACAATATACTGAAATCCTCAGATCCCTTAGCTGGTTTTTACAGCATGCTCGGGAGGAAATGCAGCTGGTACATTCTATGTTTTTCTCTCACTCCCAGTCCAGCATGGAAGATCATGATCATCATCAGATGCCTGACAGTGACGACAAATCTCAATGTGACTACAAACGCTGCAGGCAGTAGCCACTCAACCTTGTACACATCGCTGAATACATCTGGTACTCCATTTTGAATGGAAATATCCTACATAACTACAGTATACATACATACATACATAAATCACGCCTTTATCCCTTACGGGGTAGGCGGAGCGTTTAACGCCTCCTAAAAGGCGCTTTCGCCTCGTCTGACAAAAATTGAGGGCAGTTTTAGATTGTAATATGTATTGCTATAGTGACAGGTTGTCAGCCCATCGCCTAAATTACAATACACTGTAACCCTCGAGTCCCTTTTGCTGACTTCAACAGCATGCCCGGGAGGAAGGGCAGCTGGAACATTCTATATTTTTCTATCTCTCCCAGTCCAGCATGGAAGGATGAAGGAATTAATGTTCGTGTTCTCCTTAAATAAATTAGGCTCCTATTTATAAATCGATTTGACAGGTCCTTTTATCTTGAAATTACATTTCTGATACGGACTCAAACTAGCTGTCAGTTTCAAGTGCTGTTTATGATTATGGTTACATTAAAATTGGGGATTTTTTTATTTATCGTTAGTTATACTAGTTATTCCAGGTTAATTGTCGTATCCTAAATATTCCAATTAAATATCATTTATCATTTAATATTACAATTGAAATGTCAATCTAAAATATTTCACAAAATCTTGGAAAAAGTAACTTTTATAAATAAAGTCGGACCAAATGCTTGTATACTGAATTATGAGAATTTATGTAATTCCAACCTTAAAATCATATAGCAACGAAGTCCGTAGGCAGTATTTCTACTAAACCTTTTACGCATTGCGAGTTACATCCATATTCTAGTAGGTTTTGGTCTAGACCTATGTTCTCATTTATATTCTTATTACTCTCTATTATCTCATTTATATTATTTTATATTCGTATGAGATAGTGGAGTATTTTCCTTTTGGGGTCAACTCAGTTACTGTTATGAGTGCTGTAATATCTATCATAATATATCTTTTATAATGTTATTTTTAGGGACCTTGAAATGAGGTTAATATACCGAAAACTGATATGTGTTGTTTAGTCAACATAACTGAACAAAAACGAAAACTGAATGAAAACATTCATCAAATAATCACCTCGATCAGACAATTTGCATGGAAATGCCAATTTATTGTTTCATTAAAAAAAAAAAAACCTGGTCGGAATTGTTCAGTTTTGTTGACTATGAAACGTTTCAGTTTTCGGAAAGTTGTACCTTACACGCAGTATAATAATTTGGAAACTACCTTCAACTACTATACAGTTTTTCGACATATGTACTGGTCTTTGCTAGCATAGAAAGTATCGTGAATACTGGGTATCAGCATTTGAGTAAATCTAGTCTTCCATCGCAAAAGACTAAAAAAAAACTTACTTTTCGATTAATTCTTTCAACCTTATTTCGTAATAATTATGGAAAATATTTTTATACAATCTGTACTTGTTTTAAATTTCTCGCTTACAAAAGAAGTTCTTTTACCGGTAATTTCGGAATCCGTTTTTTTATTCAATGTTTCCGTCGGAGAATTTAATTTTGTTATAAGGTATTAGGAATTTAATAAAAAATTAGATGGGAGGAGATTATGAAATACTTTGTCAGATTCCTGTATTTGTGAAGAAGAGCTGATTGCTCGTTTACCTGAAATTTATTAGAATTTTCCTGAAAGGGAATTGTTACAATTTTTTTCTATTTCATAAATTTCAGAGGAAATGTTTAAAATAAATCTCAGTAGAGTTGTTTGTCCTAGATTCATGTACCCAACGATGACAACTAATCATAGTGAGTAGGTACTGTAACCATAAACATTACAATCTTAATAGTGAAGTACTCGATACTCAAGTTAGAAAGTTACCTGCAGTGCTCACTATGAAACCTAAGTGCAGCAACACACAGGCGTCACTTACTGCGCGGAAGGTTCTGATCAACACGCTGTCAATGCTTTTTGCATTGCCTACAACACATGCGTCACCTTACGCGCGTAGCAATGAACTCTACTTCGGCACATCCATTGCCAGCGTGTTGAACGTAACCTTGCGCGTAGTAAGTGACGCCTGTGTGTTGCTGCACTAAGAAGGATTTTATTATGAATATTCCAGTTATTTCGCTGTATCAAACGCATTTAAAACCGAAACATGAGTGCGAACACTTTGTTTGACGAAACAAAGAGCCTATTAGCATCAATTACTGTCTAACGCAAAACAGTCCACTTCGAACTCAAGTCCCTCCATTTGACAACCAGTAAACTGCCAACTCAACCGAACAGCAAAACAAATGGCTGGTTGCTTTGCCAACATTACACTAAACATACGTTATATTAAGTGGCACGACGGAACAACATTAATCAAAGAACCCGCACGCGTACCCATGCCTTATGGACTGCGCTTATGGGGAGACAATCCAAACGCCAAAAAAAACAAAAAAGAATCAAGTGCATTATCATAAAAGATATAACGAAAGGGACTTATGTGAAAAGCTTTTTAAAAGGGCCCAAAAACCGGTTAAAAAGATGTAGGCTTTGTTTTTATGTAGATGCTGTTTCAGATGATATTGTTTTGGTAAAATTATGGGTGCGCCATATTTTTCATGAAAATTTTATGAGGGATTTTTAACGCGCTGACATTTTATGTGAGAATCTTTACTGTGAACAACATATTCATATTCATGTGAACAAATGTTGATGGCATTTGAATAGCACTGAAATGTTGAATTTATCATATTAGGTCGTGCTAAATAAACTCACGTTATACGAGGCATATGTGATAAGATAATGTTTAATAAGCAGTATGTATACCAAAAGATAAGCAATAGATCATTTACGCACAAAAAGTTTATTTTTTTATTTTTATGATCTTAAATTTATAATCTATTCTCCTATGATACATTCTTTCTTTCTACAATGCTGACCTGGGAGCGAGTGAAAAACATAGAATGTGCCTGCTTCATTACCTCTCGGGCATGCTGTAAAATCAGCTAAGGGATTCAAGGGTTAGGCGTTGTGCTGACCACATATCACTATGGCAATATACTTACAAATCAATCTTAAATAACACTCAAAACTTTATCAGACGTAGCGGAACGACCTTTGTTTAGGTCGTTTACGCTCTGCCTACCCCATTAGGGATGAAGGCGTGATTATATGTATCTATGCATACAAAATTCGAAAGGATGTGCAATTTTGATACCTACCGAAGAGGAGGCGACGGGATGGGATAAGTTAGTCTTCTTTTTCTTCCGTCGAGTGGGTATCGAGTCTGTCGACTCGATGAACCCTGGTGTCAGAGTTCTTAAACCGCCTAGTAGCACAACTATCAGGCCTCTGACATGGTTTGAGTAACGACCACTATTAAAGACAGCGACCGGGACCGACGGCTTAACGTACCCTCCGAAGCACGAAATCTTTTTCTTTTTCGGACAATCAGGTGATTCAGCCTGCAATGTCCTAACCAAACTGGGGAAAAATTCACAAAGTGATAAATTCTCAAATATCAACTTTGTGTTTCCCCCCTGGGAATCGAACCCAGGACCTCCGGATCAGGAGTCCATGGCACTAGCTACTAGACCACGGAGGCAGTTGATAAGTTAGTGACGTGACGGGATGTATGCGACGCACGGTTTTAGTTTCCTGATAGATGCGTGTGTCACTTTGCACTATCACTACTGTAAGTTAAAGGTTTGGAGAGATCTGTTTTACTAAATCTAAATCACGCCTTTATCCCTTATATGGTAGGCAGAGCGTAAACGACCTAAACAAAGGTCGTTCCGCCTCGTCTGATAAACTTTTAATGGTTATTTAAAGTAGATTTGTTGGTATATTGCTGAAGTGACAGCTTATCAGTCCATCAGCCAAATTGCAATATACTTCTGCAACCATCGGATCCCTTAGGTGGTTTTTACAGCATGCCAGGAAGGAAATGCAGCTGGCATATTCTATGTTTTTCTCTCGCTCCCAGGCGAGCATGGAAAAATCCCCGGCCAGCATTGAAGATTACCCTTCCGTAATTGACACCTGATTTTTAGCAATGAGTATAGTATTTAACATTATTTAATCTAGCTTCCATGCTGGCCTGGGAGTGAGAGAAAAACATAGAATGTGCCAGTTGCATTTCCTCCCGAGCATGCTGTAAAAACCAGCTACGGGATCTGAGGGTTTTAGTATATTGTAATTTAGGCGATGGGCTGACAACCTATCACTACAGCAATTTACGTATAAATCTATCTTAAAAATCCCTTAAAACTTTGTCAGACGTGGCGAAACGACCTTTGTTTAGGTCGTTTACGCTCTGCCTACCCCATTAGGGATAAAGGCGTGATTATATGTATGTATGTATGTTTAATCTAGAATTGACCAAAACTGAGTTAATGATAAAGCACGTTCACAAAACCACGTAGAATAGTCCAATAATTCCCAAACTTAGTAATGGACTAAATAAAATGATTTGTTAAATATATTTCCTGGTCTTGATTGTGTGTGTTGTTGGTAAAAAAAATAGAAGGTATGAAATGTGCGAATTTATTTGAAAGAAAAACATGACGTAATAAATAATGTCGAAAAATCTGCCTTTTATAAAAATTGCCTACGAAGCAACAAAAATACTCACAGATAAAACGCGGGCGTGTCCCCAAATTCTTCTTAAGGTGCGACCTTCATAATGAAAAATACCTTCACACCGCTCGTCACTCACGCCAGGCGTCATATTTTTTACAGCATCTGTGTTGTTTTACCCCCCTCGAGGGTTCTTCTCATCCCGTATTCTGAGCAAACGCGCTATAGTAGGCGTCAGGAGCAACCCGCATGGTCCTTTGTCAATTTGCCACATTCGGCCCTTTCGCCTCTCAACTCTAACCCAACGTATTCGTGAAATAAATAAATAAGTTGGTTCCTTACATCTTGAACTGTTTGAGAGGCGCCCCTTGACCCGGCCAAATTGGTCGATGTAGGTTGAACGGTCATGTTGAAGTTGTAGTTTCTTGCATTGTAGATATTGATGTTTGACAAAAATAAAACTTGACAAATGCTATGTAGCGTGTGAGAACTAATTTTGTTTTTGACGAGGAAGATATAGAACAAAACAAGAATACTGTAAGTAAATGTTTGTGAATAATTTTGAGTGAAGCTATGTCACCGTGAAATCAGCAACCCATACATCATTACGTTCGCTTGATTTTTCTTTGGATTCACATCTAGAGTTTTTAAGGCTCATATTTATGAACCGATATCAAAATTGAGAGCAATATTAAATAAGGATTCAACAGGCCGTTCTGGATTGAATTGATATTTCTGATTTAAACTCAAACCCGCTGCCAATCTCAAGGGCTGATTATAAATACGAGCCTGTTTTATTTGAAAGTAAAAATTGTAATTTAAGTATTTTTTTCATTTTACAAATAACTTGATTTTCGTTAAAATACTATTTTTATTTTTATTACATACATACACATATAATCATGCCTTTATCCCTAATGGGGTAGGTAGAGCGTAACGACTCAAATAAATGTCCTTCCGCCACGTCTGACAAAGTGTTGAGGGTTATTTAAGACAGATTAGTAGGTTTATTGCTGTAGTGACAGGTTGTCAGCTTATCGTCTAAATTGCAATATACTGAAACCCTCGGATCCCTTAGTTGGTTTTTACAGCATGCCCGGGAGGAAATGCTGGCACATTCTATGTTTTTCTCTTGCTCCCAGTCCAGCAAGGAAGAAATTATTATATTTTGATTATGTGCCATTATACTAAAGTAGTTTTTCTGTTTGCTACAATTTCAAACATCAAGCTTAAACGCTAGTCAAAGACGACCTCACTTCCATCTCCAAATATCTCACTACTACTATAGACAATAATTAATGCGAATACCTCTTGGTACACACAGCTTTGAAGTGTTCATTACCGGAATCCTCTTATGAGAAGTCCGTGAGAGCATTTGATTCGAAGCGCTCCCTCAAAGCTGCCATTTTGCCCATATCAACTTCAGTGCTGACAATTTCAATAGACAAGCACTCAGTACAAAGCAATTCGCTAAATCGTCCACAAATAAACATTTCAATGGAACGTTTGTATCACGAACTTGGCAAGTTGTTTTGCAAAGTTCACACAAACTATTTGATGTTATCACGCTTCAAAGAGGGGGGTTGACAGCCGGCGGTAAAAAGGCGACAACGCGTGAAGAAAACTTGTGTTTTCTTTTTTTTCCCGACGTCACGGTAGAGTTTTTCCGTGTTAGGAAAGATGTTGTCGCTAAGTTCTGCTGTTGCGTTGGGGGTAACTTTTTAAAATCTTGTTGTTGATATAAGGCGTAGGCTTAGCGGGAAGTTTGAATGTAACTTTTAGAATCTTTTTGTTGTTTTATTTATCATTTTTGTTTAGTGAAGTGTTTGTTTACTATAAACCGTGTTTTTTTTTCGAAGTGACATAGTTATTTCGGTCGTGGACAAGTTTATGAAGACTGTAAAACAAAATGTGTATATTATTTATTATCCCCTGACTGCCTCTGTGGTCTAGCAGTCAGAGCCATGAGCTTACGATCCGGAGGCCCTGGGTCCGATTTCCAGTGGGGGGAACACAAAGTTTATACATACATACACATAATCACGCCTTCGCCACGCTTAATGGGGTGAGCAGAGCGTAAACGACCTGAACGAAGGTGGTTCAGCCACGTCTGACAAAGTTTTGAGGGTTATTTATTTAAGATAGATTTGTAAGACAAAGTCGATATTTGTTAATATATAATCTGTGAGGTTTTTTTTAGGACATTACAGGCTGAATCATCTGATTCTTCGAAAAGAAGAAGGATTCCGTGCTGCGAAGGGCACGTTAAGCCGTCGGTCCCGGTAGCTGTCTTTTATTGTGGTCGTTACTCAAACCACGTGAGACCTAATAGCTGAGCTAATAGGCGGTTTGGGAACTCTGACACCAGGGTTCATCGGGTCGTTCGATTCGATAATGTACTCGCTAAGAAGAATATTAGCTTCCATGCTGGATTGGGAGCGACAGAATAACGTAGAACGTGCCAGCTGTGTCTCCTCCCGGGCATGCTGTAAAAACCAGCTAAGGGATTCGAGGGTATATTGTAATTTAGGCGATGGGCTGACAACCTGTCAGCAATATCCAGTTCTATCTTAAACAATCCTCAAAACTTGTCAGACGTGGTGGAACGACCTTTGTTTGGATTGTTTACGCTCTGCCTACCCCATTAGGGATACGGGCGTGATAGTATGTATGTAAGAAGAATATTATCCTCCGGGTTATTTGATCGACCATTGCACAGTAACATAGTTTTTGTATCGGCTACTATCACAAACAGCATTGGCTATTTAATCTGCTTCTTCTGTCTTCTTCTGTCGTGTGGGTATCGAGTCAATGGACCCGATGAACTCTGCTGTCAGAGATTTTAAAACGCCTAATATAGCACAGCTAATAGGCCTCTGACATGGTTTGTGTAACGACCAGTATCAAAGACAGCGTCCGGGATCGATGGCTTAATGTGCCCTCCAAAGCATGAACATTTTTTTCTTTCAGACAATCAGGTGATTCGGCCTGCATTGTCCTAATCAAACTGGAGAAAATCTCACAAAGTGATAAATTGACAAATATTAACTTTGTGATACCCCTGGGAATCGAACCCAGAACCTCCGGATCGTGAGCCCATGGGTCTGATCGCTAGACCACGGAGGCAGTTATTTAATCATTATCTACGAAGCGCTGCTCAGTTTTTTTTGTTTTCCATATGAAAGTTTCAAAATAAACAACTCAAGATAAGAAGGTAAGTATGTCATATTGTATGCTGAATCAGACTCTAAATCAAGTGTGGTAAGCGCTTATGAATCAATTTACCATAATAGCTGTTTCATACTCAAATTTTGCAAGTCTTACCCCAAAACCACAGATTAAGAGTAGGTTAGACACTGCAAGCTATCAGTTCAAAAGTACCTGTATAGTATTTGAAATGTAAAAGCTATATACGCAATTAGCCACTCATGGCGTTCATTGTGCTAACGACTATAACAAAACTTCTATTTATTTTCTTTCAAAACACCTAATTAGGCCTCTGTTATGGTTTATAAGTATAACAACTAGATAACCTACTTTCGAATACAGGGATCAGATTCTCCGAAAGATAAAATTAAATTAGTAGTGCCGGTCTTGTCTTTTTATTTTATGTCCTGTATTTTATAATATTTTTGTGTAGGTACAATAAATTGTTAAATAAATAAGGATTTATCTATCTTCACACATGATCGTGTGATACAGACGCAGCACGCGATAAAGTGTTTTTCTTCTTCTTCATAGTGAGTGTGTTATCGAGTCGAACAACGAACCGTCAAAGTTTTGATATCGCCTATATACAATACAATACAATACAAAATTCTTTATTGCACAAAGAAACACATACAACAGAAATAAAAAGGAACAAACGTGACAGTACAATATAGGCGGCCTTATTGCTAAAGCAGCAATTTCTACCAGAAAATTATAATTATAATTTATATTTTCATTTATATAAGCACAGCTATTACGTCTATGACATGGATATGACCACGAACACATTGTTAAATGGATATTATTGGATTAGTGTAGGACCATTAGATGCTTATTGGACTCAAACACACGAACACCTCCGAATCGTGAGTCCAATGCTCATACTACTAGACTGCCTCCGTGGTCTAGTGGCTAGTGCCATGGGCTCCCGATCCGGAGGTCCTGGGTTCGATTCCCAGGGGGTAAAACACAAAGTTGAAATTTGAGGATTTATCACTTTGTGAATATTTCCCCAGTTTGGGTAGGACATTGCAGGCTGAATCACCTGATTGTCCGAAAAGAAAAAGATTTCGTGCTTCGGAGGGCACGTTAAGCCGTCGGTCCCGGTCGTCGAGTCTTTGATAGTGGTCGTTACACAAAACCATGTCAGAGGCCTGATAGTTGTGCTACTAGGCGGTTTAAAAACTCTGACACCAGGGTTAATCGGGTCCATAGACTCGATACCCACTCGACAGAAGAAGAAGACTACTAGACTACAGATGCAGACAATACAATGAACATGCGGTATCTAGCCAACTCTAAATCTAAGCCGGAACCCTTCAGCAATTTTCTACTCCCTCAACTGTGTTTACAGAACAAATTGAATAACATCAATCATGGCTATATTTTGCGTACGAAATCCCACTTTCTGTCATGCCACGAGCACATACGTCACGAAGTGTTCTGGCTTCATAACAATGGGGTTTATTCGTGGAAACTCGACTTGTTACGTTGTTGGTAAGAACCTACCTGCAAGAGTGTAGGTACTTTATCATTAATACTATGAGTCTGTAAGGTTCTGACATTATAAATTAAATTATATAAATTAAATCAAATTAACTATCTTGTATTTTAAAATGACATGACATGACTAATTCTAAAACAAATTTTGTAATTACGTTATAAGTATTATGCATTATGTGTCGTGTAAAATTATTATTTTATAAAGTATTGGATTGAATTCAGATTTAATTTGAACGGGATTAAAATAGATTGATTGTAAAATGGCAAGTTTTTGATAATGATTTAAACTATGGCAATACTTCCTGCCCTTCAAGGTTGCAATTAAAATGAAGCTTAGATATGGCTACCTATTGCGCGTTTTTCGACTAGACGGCAATGCGACGGCAACGGCGCCTGCACAGCACCGTCGACGGTACCGTGGAATAGATAATTTATGAAAATCGATGAAATTATATTGTACGTTTTGCCGGCACGACAACAGCACGGCATTGATTCCCACCGGTACCGTCGCCGGCTTGCCAAACTGCATGTGTTTTGTATACGAGTTTTGTATACGTATACGAAGCATGCGCGTGTGCTCAAATCGGAACTAGGTGGACGTTGCCGTGTCGTTGCCGTACCGTCTTGTGAAAAAATAGAGCCACGGCATCGTGACGGTACCGTTGCCATGCCATCTAGTGGAAAAACGCTATGGCTGCGTAAGATTTTTGAAAAAGTGACAAGGCTAGGTATTATTCATTCTCTTTATATTTTACTAGCGACCCGCCCCGGCTTCGCACGGAAATCATCAGTATTTCTCTACTATATTATGCATTTATTATACAAATAAACCTTTCTCTTGAATCACTCTATCCATTAAAAGAAACCGCATCAAAATCCGTTGCGTAGTTTTAAAGATCTAAGCATACATAGGGATATAGGGACAGAGAAAGCGACTTTGTTTTATACTATGTAGTGGTTTTACGCAGGCACGTAATAACTATTCAGTGGCTACAACACACACTTGAACCAAGCAACGAAGCGTATCCTGAATCAGCAAGTCTCATTTGCTGAGTTACGACGGGGAGCATCAATGGGAAGGTCATTCATGGATTCACGCTCACCCCATGACATCTATCTTATTAGCGCCTAGTACTTTCCTTAATCTTCTTCTTAGCGAGTGGATACTCGAGTCGAAACGACCCCATGAACCCTGGTGTCAGAGTTTTCAAAACGCCCTAGTAGCACAGTTATAAGGCCTCTGACATAGTTTGAGTAACGACCACTATCAAAGACACCGACCGGCACCGGCGTTTTAACGTACCCTCCGTAGCACGGAACCCTTTTTTTTTTGGTAAATCAGGTGATTCAGCCTTCAATGTCCTAACCAATCTGGGGAAAACCTCACAAAGTGATAAATTTACAAATATCAACTTTGTGTTCCCCCCCAGGGAATCGAACCCAGGACCTCTGGATCGATAAGTTCATGGCTCTGACCACTAGACCACGGTGGCAGTTAAGAACGTAATGAAACAGAAGGCTTCGTTATAGACTCTCTGTCTATTGAGTATTACATACATACATTAAATCACGCCTTTATCCCTAATGGGGTAGGCAGATGAAAATGACCTAAACAAAGGTCATTACGAACCGTCTGACAATTTTTAAGGGTTATTACGAATTATTATGATGTATAATGCTTAAGTGAGAGGTTGTCAGCCCATAGTCTAAAATTGCTATACACTATTACTCTTGAATCCCTTAGCTGGATTTTATAGCATGCCCGGGAGAACATACAGGTGGCTCATTCTCTGTTTTTCTATCTCTCTCAGTCCAGCATGGTAGTTAAGATATAGAGTATTGATTTTCGTCAAACGGCCCGATAAAGGCCACTGTCATAGTTTGTATACCGACTACTATCAAAGCAAACCACCGGGACCAACGGTTCTATCAACAATGTTGGCGATTGAGTCGTCAGTGAAAATCAAAATTCCTCGATTTTGAAATTTTAAGAAATATTCCACAAAATAACAAAATAGAGTAATAGTTCTCCCACCTAATGAGCCGAATGGTGTATTGGATAGGGCCGCTGCCTCCTGAGCGGAAGGTCGTGGTTTGAATCCCACCACGTACCAATGTGTTAATCGGTTGTTGAATTTTATATTTGATTTAATGGTTTGGTCTCCCTTCTGGGTTGCGGAGATCAGATGGCAGTCACTCTGTGTAAACTCTCGTTCGCGGCCAATCTTTCAGAAATCCGCCAACAGCGCGTGACTAGTTTTTAATGCCCAAGTGTTTTCGCTGCACACAGGGGCACTCTCTATTCCTTCAATCTCTTATCCTGATGGGACAGATTGTCTGACACGACCAGAGATAAATCAGGCGCAGGACTGACTCTATACATACCCATCCAACAGCATGGATCATCTTACTTTTCGGACAATCAAGTGTTCAGCCTTCAATGTCCTAACCAAACTAGAAACAACAACACAAAGTCATTGCCCCAGCCGAAAATCGAACCCGGGACCTCCGGGTCGCCCATGGCTCAGACCGCTAGACCACGGTGGCACTTACACGAAGACAAAATAGAGTACCAACCCAACCAACATATAGACGGAACCGCAACAGGCGTCAAACAAGGAAGCAATATTCATATTTCTAGGCCAAGCAACCGCAAGGACACACAAGGGAAACCGTGGGACGACAGTCATGTTTAAATTTGCAATTCAACTAGAGTACCTTGCCATAACTACGACTGTGACGTTCCCCCTTCGCATTTCATAAACAAATATGAAAATGAAGAGCAACAACGTGTGGAAGAAGTGAGAGAAATGGGGATGTGCGTGTTGGGACCAAACCTTCTATGGTTCTCTACAGTGTAAAAATTCTTTTTTAAAATTTAACATAGGCAAACCATCTGTCTGCCATCTCACCTTCTTCTTCTGTCGAGTGGGTATCGAGTCTATCGACCCGGTGAACCCTGGTGTCAGAGTTTTTAAACCGCCTAGTAGCACAACTATTAGGCCTCTGACATGGTGTAAGTAACGACCACTATCAAAGACAGCGACCGGGACCGACAGCTTAACGTGCCCTTCGAAGTACCAAATCTTTTCCTTTTCGGACAATCAGGTGATTCAGCCTGCAATGTCCTAAACAACCTGGGGAAAAATTCACTAAATTATTAAATATCAACTTTGTGTTCCCCCCTGGGAATCGAACCCAGGACCTCCGGATCGGGAGTCCATGGCACTAGCCACTAGACCACGGAGGGAGCCTGAGTATCTCACCTGATGAATAGTGATGATGCAGACAATGATGGACCATGTTTGCCTAGATAATGCCTATTCACACTTGCCTTAAAAAGGCTCAGGTTCTAACATTTTTATTCTCAGGTTTAACTTTTCTGACGTACATACATACATATAATCACGCCTTTATCCCTTATGGGGTAGGCAGAGCGTAGGATGTTTTTCTCTCACTCCCAGTTCAGCATGGAAGTATACAGTACTTTTTAGTATATAGTACTTTTCTGACGTACGTAACGTAAATAGATGATAAAGCCAAAATTAAAAGTATAAGTATATAATATTGAACTTGAAAAGTACTTCACTTCTACTTAATAAAAAAAAATCTGTACACGACGCATATGCCATGTAGTTAATAACATATAACAATAGATGTCGCTGTATAAATAGTCCTAAATTATTAGACAGCAGTGGTGTGATTTCATCGGATAAGGTTATAAGGTATAAATTAATTCGATATTGTTAACTCTCAACTCTCAAAGAACTCTCAAAGGACTCTCAAGTATCTAGGAAGAAAAGTGTAATAATAGTATAACTAAGTGCAAAAGTGTTTCATTTATAGTAGTGCCTAGTAACCAGTGGTAGGTACGAAGTGCTGTGCTGCGCTCAGGATCAGGGCCTTGGTTTTATTCAACTTCTACTATCTATTTCTTGTCTAAAACATGTATGAGTACGATTTCAGAGACATTAGAAATACATAACTACGAGATAAAAGTTATACCTTTTACTGCGTAACCCTAAAAACCTCTTGGTTTGAATAATGAAATTGACGGTAAGATGAAAGATCGAATATTTCAAGAAACTAGATAGAACTGTCTTCATACTTTCTTGTGAAGTTGGTACACCTGTATGTCTGATTCTGCATAATTCAGAAAACTCTTCAGAATTTTTCAAACTCGACGCGAATTTTGCGATAGGTACGTGGCTTCAATAAAATATTTCAGGGTGCTTTATCTTTTATCGATTGTATGGTCGAGTTTATATAGTTTATAACTTTAGCACCTGGATTCATCAGAAGCCCTAGTATCAGAGTTTATAATAGTACACTGATGTTCTTATAGTATTTTCTCAGTTATAGAATTAAGGTTAACAAAGTTTCATGACTTCTTATCAAAGATCTTGTTTCTAAAATAAGTTTTACCCAATAGATATGACAACATAATTTTCTTCTTCTATCGAGTTGAGGGCAAGTCAAAAACCAACTCAAATTTCTCTAGACCAGTAGTCGGCAACTCTCACCGCATCTTCTGTGGCTTGCATCAATTGCTCTCTTGTGCAGGTGGTAGGGCACATAGACATTAGGTGGGCTATGGTTTGTGGGTCAACTCCGCATTTGCACCAAAGGTCAGGGTCACGAGTGAATCCCCACCTGAAGCGATTATCTTTGCTCGGGCCGACTTGAATTTGGAGCCTATTTAAAGACTTCCAAGTCGGCCTCGCCATATTATGTCCAGGCAGGAGATTTTCCGACAGCGGCACAAAAGGGGAAGGCAGATTAGCTTTATCCTTCCATAATCGGCATATAGCTTGTTGCGGGGCCTCTTCAGGAATTGGACTGACACACTTCATAAAGCTTTTGCGGCTTTTGAGGCCCAGGGCTGTAATTTTTGCATCGGATGAAGTTGGTCCGTTTCCAGTTTTGCCCTTGCAATATAATGAAATAGTAGTTTTAGTAATTTAACAAATTTTTCAACACGTGTCTTTTACTATTGAATTTTATTTTATTTAAAAACATATAAACACATACGCACACACACACACACACACACACATGAAAAAAATCACGATCAGTGGATGCTGTTAAATTTAAATTAAATAACTGTATCTTGCATCACATAGTTGGTAAAATATATTTTATGTACCGGCCGCTTCTATGAATCCACCAGGTTCGGAGTGCGGAGAGTCTGGTGATCTGTAATACAGGTCTCCTAGTACGGACACCAGTCTCTGACATAGATAGATTCAAAATTATACTTATGTCAATTTCACCTAGTTTTAAGTTTTACTTCTATGTAAAGAAAAATAGAAACTTTTTGTATTTTGTATTTGTATTTTATATATGTTTTTAAATAAAATTATATGAAACTTAGTTTAACTTTATTCTTAAACTGATTTGGAAATAGATGAAACATAACACATTTCTATACAGCGATTGAACACAGTAAACTTTTTATATTTGGAATCTGGTGGGTAGTTAGACAAGTATTGCTAGATATTATCATCAGCGATTGTGATACATATGTCATATTCCTACGACATTTCCAACAAAGAAGATTCTATTCCACATATAAATGACAATAAAATTTCTTCCATGCTGGACTAGGAGCGAAAGAAAAACAAAAAATACGCCAACAGAATTTTCTCTGGGTCATGCAAATAAGGGATACAAAGGTTTATGTATATTGCAATTTAGGTGATGGACGGACAATCTGTCACTACTGTAATATAAACTTTGTTTAGTCTGTTACGCTCTGCCTACCCCATTAGGGATAAAGGCCTACAAAATACATTATATATTTCAATCAATTTTGCACAATATCGTTTATCCATTTACCACCCTTTATAACTTCACTTCGAAGCTCACTCCAGTTTATTCCCTGGTGAATCTCCCACCTCTCACGTACTCAAAATTTGATGTTTCCGAATTATTAATTTGACAGGAATGATGGATGATTATTACTCGGCAAGTGGAAAAGCTTTTGTTTCGATAATCTGAGCACATTTTCATCTGAGGATAATTTTGTACAGGCAGATTATTGTGGAATACCACACTTTGGGAAAATTTCGGGGCCTGCGCTTATTTGTGGAGGAATTTTCATTGTAGGTATATCACATACGTGATTGATATGAATCGTATTTCGGAAATTATGGACGAGAGGTAGGATAGTTTTGTTTATTAGCATGGCCTTGTGCATTGCTACAAAACCTACAAAAACAATATTCAGTCATCATCAATGGGATATTTCAGGCCCCATTCTGAAACATGCATATTTAAGTAATTTGTTTTCAAGTAAAAGACTGATACTTTTTACATTTAACAGAATAAATGGACCGTTGAATAAAACTGGCTACTTGCATAGACTTTCTACGCTAAAACTTATCAATAAATCATTTGATCTTGACTTCAAATCAGTCAGTATCTTACAACAAAATTACTTTATTACCACGTAGTCTTAATTAAACAAGAAATATATTCATCCACTAACATTTCAATATTAACAACATTTCACATTAACTGACGTATAAACTAATGAAATGTCTATCCTAAATATTAACGTTATAGCAGTGACGCTAAAACCTGCATTTGACATCGCTTATGTCACGTTAATCTGCAAAATTTACAAATGCATTCCTCACACAGTAGTGCTGATGATGTTGTAATTAACATATTTATTTTGGTTATATAAATTTTTACAATCTTTATAAAATAATTAATTCCATGCTGACCTGGGAGTAAGAGAAAAACATAAAATGCGCCAGCTACATTTCCTCCCGGGCACGCTGTAAAAGCCAGCTAAGGGATCCGAGGGTTTCAGTATATTGTAATGTAGGCGATGGGCTGACAACCTGTCACAATATACCTACAAATCAATCTTAAATAACCCTCAAAACTTTGTCAGGCGTGGCGGAACGACCTTTATTTAAGTCGTTTGAGCTTTGCGTACCCCATTAGGGATAAAGGCGTGATTATATATATGTATGTTTATGAAATAAAGATAGCAACGCAACAGCTGATTATTACCCTGTGAAAGTGACGATAGACACCTAAAATATGACGACAAAATACGTCACTTTAACAGGATTTAAATCATCTGTTGTATTGCTGTCTCTATTTTATTCAAATGTTAGAAAGTCACTAAACCAAATTAAAATAAGTTAAGTTTCGTCTGCGACAGAATCGGTACCAGTGTTGTGATGTGCTGTTTCACGGTGCTGATGCAGTTATAGTTGCTTGAAGTTTAGTGATGTGTTTTTTCCATTCACTTCACTACATAGTATAAAACAAAGTCGCTTTCTCTGTCCCTATATCCCTATGTATGCATAAATCTTTAAAACTACTTAACGGATTTTGATGCGGTTTCTTTTAATGGATAGAATGATTCAAGAGGAAGGTTTTTATGTATAATACATGCATAATATAGTAGACAGGTAGTGAAGGGCTGACAACCTGTCACTTTGGCAATATTGCTACAATTCTATCTTAAATAACCCTAAAAAGTTTGTCATACGTGGCGGAATGACCCTTGTTTAGGTTGCTTACGCTCTGCCTACCTATTATATATATAATCACGCCTTTATCCCTAATGGAGCATACAGAGCGTAAACGAGCTAAACAAAGATCTCACTGCCACGTTTGACAAAGTTCAGAACTTTGTCAAACGTGGCAGATTTGTAGATATATTGCTGTAGTGACAGGTTGTCAGCCCATCGCCTAAGTTACAATATACTGAAACCCACGTATCCCTCAGCTGATTTTTACAGCATGCCCGGAAGGAAATGCATCTGGCACATTCCATGTTTTTCTTTCGCTTTAATTACCAAATTACCAAATTGGCGCCTACATTACCGAATATTTATCTACCAACGATGCTGGCAATTTATACCTATGTATAGGCATACACGGTTCATTGATTAATGTGTACTTTACAGCCAATTAAAGGGGAAAGAGATGAGTTTGTTGTAATGGATAGTGCCGCTGCCTCCTGAGCGTGAGATCGTGGTTCGAATCACACCACGTACCATTTAGTTTTTCGGTTTTCTTATTTCATATGTGCGTTTATAGGGTGCTTTGGATGGCAGGGTAAGCCGTTGGTCCAGGTAGATATCGTTTAATACCGTAGATATTAGTCGTTAGTCCATGTCAGAGGCCAGTGCTAAGCATTTTCGGCTTGAAAACTCTGACCTAGGATTGAATCCGGTTTAATTTCTGGGTTGCGTAGGTCAGATGAGTCGCTCTATGTAAAAACCAGTACCCTCGTTCAATCCCCTACATTAGGTAGCCGACCCCTTGAGATACGAGATAAAGCTGGGGAGATGATGATTGACAGGCGCAATGAAAATGAAAGATGGTACGAGTATATTTGTTTGGTATCAATTTCATTTGGTATCAATTTCATTTGAGTGATGTCTGCCTTAGTTTATATATAAAATATTAATTGGATAAGTCAAAGGAATGAATGGCGTCACACATTGATATTTTAATGAGGTTGCTATAATATTTGTTATGTAGGATAGAACACTCGCTGGGTCAGTTGGTTCGGCATCGGTATGGTATTCCAAAGGACGTGGGTTGAATTACACTACCTAAGTAAAACCTTTTTATTTCCATGGCTGAATTGAAATTTCTGAACCTTCTAAATGAATGAATCTATGATGAATGGCGTATTACATTTAGTCAATACGAAACATATTTTACGTTTAAAGTATATAGTAAATAGCAAGCATTTACCCGTGAAACCGCTCAGCTAAAGTGAGACGTAAACAAATCGCGAGGCATCCATCGACGCGTAACTTCAGACACGACGAAATGTTTAATTCAGAACGCGCAGTCAATATCGTTACTGCGATCGTGCCGAGCAAGTAAAGAGCCACTTCCTGGTACTTTCTGGTGCCCTGGTACTTGAAATGCAATGCTTTATACTTTGTGACTGAAAGTTTTCCTCATGCTGGACTGATAGCGATAAGCTGTTTCTTTTCCCTTTTTTATACTAGTCTCAGCCGAAATAGCAATACATGGTTCTCGCTTTGATTCCAAATTTACTCGACCATAATAATATATTGCAATTTTTGTCGACCTCGGAGTAATGTACTATTACGAGATACCGGTATCTACCTATAAACAACAAGACTAAAACTTTGTCTTCAAATAGAATATCTGTACCCGTATATGATGGCGATTAACACATGAAATGTCAACCTGAATGAAACTCGCTTCTATAGAACTCAATGTTTCACTTCGACGAACTTAAAGAGTTTGTTAAGCTGCTTTCAGAGTTCCACAGAACTCACAGAACTTAGAGGTAACGTTTCTACAGTTCAATTCAATTCTTTAAACACTAAAGGCGATTTCATTGGCGCTTGCAGTTGAAGGGAATTTTATAAAGATGGAGAGTGCAAACCTGTGTTGGTGTTACTTTGTATTATGTAGCTTGTTGGGTTTCATTGTTGTTTTTTCTTACATTTTTTTTTTATATATTTTTATTTTCGTCCATAAAAAGTGACTGCATTTAAATAGATGTCGTCTAATTTAATTTGAAATTGATCCTAGGGTTTCAGTATATTGCAATTTAGATGATGGCCTGTCAACCTGTCACTATAGCAATATACGTACAAAACTATCTTAAATAACCCTCAAAACTTTGTCAGACGTAGTGGAACGGTCTTTGTTTAGGTCTTTTACGCTCTGCCTGGCCCATTAATAATAAAGGCGTCATTATAATATGTATTTATGTGTATGTTGTTTCTCCCATAATTTATACGCCCAAAACTTTGTTCAGATTTCAACAAATTCTTTGGATAATTTTGCTTCAAGAAGTTTGAAAATAACGATCTTATTATAATTATTTATTAATTATGTATTATGGGTTTTAGTTCTTAAATAAAATAAATAATTAAGTAGTATTAACACGATGCCAAAAGTAATAACGTCCAATTTTCATCAGAGACTCATCCCATTTTGCCTTCCCATTTACAAATGAATGTCAATAGCTTTACAGTGAAAGACAAAAAATAAGCTGTATTTTCCCGCATACCTCCATGTTCGACAGACGGATCAAATCCGAGAGAGTCCACAGACAGTCGTTGTCAACAGAACGGCACAAAGGCATCAAAAATTGTCCATCCCTTTGATAGCCTGAAGTGCCATGCTGTACACGTATTTCGTACCGTATTGAGACCACGCTGACCGAATATATCACTTACATACATAAAGTCACACCTTGAGCCCAATGGTAAAGTGGAAAGATCCACTGCTTAGGAGGTCGTGGTTCGAATCCCACCACGTAGCAATGTATTTTTCGGTTTCCGAATTCATATGTACGTTTATTCGGCGCTTTTTCCGTGCTTCGAAAGCTTTGTATAGTATGTTGTAGGAAGGCATGTTAAGCTGTTGATCCCGGTTAATATCGTTTAATACCATATATATTAGTCTTTAAACCATGTCAGAGGCCAGTGCTTAGCATTGGCGGCTTGAAAACTGAAACATTATCTAGGATTAGGTCTGGTTTGCCTTCTGGGTTGCGGAGGTCAGATGGAAGTCGCTCTGTGTAAAAACCAGTACCCTCGTCCAGTCACCTAGATTAGCAAGCCGACCCCGTGAGATACGGGATAAGGTTATGTTAACAATGACATAAAATCACGACTTTATCTCTAATAGCTTAGGCAAAGCGTAAAGCACCTAGTAAAATGTTTTCGCTGCGACTAACAAATTATTACGGGGAATTTAAAATGAACTGCTATCAATGTCTAAATCAGGTACCAAAACACTGTAAGGGCATTATACATACATATAATCACGCCTTTATCCATAATGGTGTCGGCAGAGCGCAAAAAACCCAAAAAAAGGTCGCTCCGCCACGTCTGACAAGTTTTAGAGGGTTAAGATAGAACTGTATATTGCTGTAGTGACAGGTTGTCAGCTCATCGCCTAAATTACAATATACCCTCGAATCCCTTAGCTGGTTTTTACAGCATGCCCGGGAGGAGATGCAGCTGGCACATTCTACGTTATTCTATCGCTCCCAGTCCAGCATGGAAGCTATTATTTCATTTTATTTAGAGCATAGGCAATATTAACCTTTTTGTCAGTTTTCTTAGGTTTAATGGGTGATGGCTACAAACCCTCGCTGGGTGAAAATTCACTGAGCCTTAATTTTTTTTCATCGCTTAAGCACTAATTTTTGGAACTACCGGTATTTTTGTATTTTTGTTGTTGCTTTCATAATGAACCTTTTTCAAAATGTATCTTTTGTCTGTTTGTGTGTGACGTAGTTGTGAAAACAAACGCATTATCTGCCTACTTACTTACACGTGTTTTGTACCGTATCCAGACAAAGCTAGCCGAGAATAGCCTTTTAGTAAATTAAAGTAATTGTAATTGTTTGACCTTTGAAGTTATCCGCTAGAATGCTCAGTTTAAACAACAAATACATACATAAAATCACGCCTTTATCCCTTACGGGGTAGGCAGAGCGTAAATACACCAACAACAAATAAGTGAGCACAAATAAATGTAAGGTCTGAAATTCGATTGCTTTTATTCTTGAGTACGTATTTTTCTTCCATGCTGGGCAGGGAGCGAGAGAAAAACATAGAATGTGCCAGCTGCATTTCCTCCCGGGCATGCTGTAAAATTCAGCTAAGGGACCTAAGGGTTTCAGTATATTGTAATTTAGGCGACTGGCTGACAACCTGTCACTACAGCAATATACCTACAATTCATACATACATATAATCACGCCTTTATCCCTAATGGGGTAGGCAGAGCGTAAACGACCTAAACAGAGGTCGTTCCGCCACGTCTTTCATAAAGGCGTGATTATATGTATGTATGTACGTATTATGATTGAATGGCACAAATCCATCAAAAATTATCTCTCTCTTTGAATGCTTGTATTGCCGTATTTGTACTTACAAGTGTTTCATACCGTTTTGAGACTACGCTAACCGAGATTATAGGTACTTAGATCAAATATAGTTGTAGATAATCAATCGCCACCGCTTAAAAAATGGCACCAAAAAAATAAGGCATCCTGCTATTTGACAAATCGAAGTTTATTTTATAAGGTGTAAGGTCCATATTAAAGCTTTAAGTAAACTATTTTACGACCTTCTTGCACATAGTTGACGTGGTGCCATGGTTTGAGTTTGATTCTGTATAAGACCGTGGATCTATAACTATATTTGATGTAAAGGTACGTCAGAACGTTCGTACGTCTTCCATTCTGGACTGGGAGCGAGAGAAAAAGATAGAATGTGCCCGCTGCATTTCCTCCCGGGCACGCTGTAAAAACCAGCTAAGGTATCCGAGGGTTTCTGTACATTGCAATTTAGGCGACAGGCTGATAACCTGTCACTACAGAAAAATACCTACAAATCTATCTTAAAAAACCCTCAAAACTTTGTCAGACGTGGCGGAACGACCTTTGTTTAGGTCGTTTACGCTCTGCCTACCCCATTAGGGATAAAAGCGTGATTATATGTATGTATGTATTGTTTGGCTTTTGAAGTCATCCGCTTGAACGCTCAGTTTGAACAACAAATAAGTGAGGTTAAATGTTAAGAAAAGAAAGTCGATTGCCTTTATAGTCGAGTAGGTACTTTGATATAAATTGCTGTCTGAAGCGATCTTGCAATCTAAAGAATAATGTCTACTATCGACACAACTTTAAGTTATTGACAAACGCTTTGTTATAATTCTAATGAGACAATTTATTTGAATTGAGAAATACCATTTGAATGTTACTAGTGTTAAGATCTTATTGATATGAGTTCAGTTAAGTTGAGTCGTAAATAAGGCCCGTATTTATAATCGACACTTGAAATATACAGCTAGTTTGATTTCGTATCAGAAATGTCATTTCAGTACAATATGGCCTATCAAACCCATACTTGATATCGCTCTCAATCCTGAGATCGCTTTACAAATACGAGCCTAAAACAAGCCCTTCTTGTAAGTAATTTTGTGTCAGAAAGGCAAGTAGGGTAGTTATATTTTCTTATTTCGTTTTTCTGTCTGTTAGAAAAATCTTCTTCTTGTTCTTCTGTCGATGGGTATCGATTCTATTGACCCGATGAACCCTGGTGTCAGACCCTGTTTTTAAACCGCCTAGTAGCACCGCTATCAGGCCTCTGACATGGTTTGAGTAACGACCACTATGAAAAACAACGACCGGGACCGATGGCTTAACGTGCCCTCCTAAGCACGAAATCTTTTTCTTTTCGGACAATCAGGTGATTCAGCCTGCAATGTCCTAACCAAACTGGGGAAAAAATCACAAAGTGATAAATTCTCAAATATCAACTTTCGGAATCGAACCCAGGACCTCTGCATCGGGAGTCCATGGCACTAGCCACTAGACCAAGAAGCAGTTACAGAACAATAGAAACATTAAACAGTTGGTTCCTTTTACGTTTTAAGGAGTAAAGGTTCAATAATTAGCTACTTAATAATTATCACATTGATTAAATCTCTGTCAATAAATTATAATTTTGATCAGGCCAATAATTATAAACAGCACCTGAGACTGGCAGCTAGTTTGAGTTCCTATCAGAAACTACATTTCAGTACAAAGTAGGTTGTCAAATTCGTACTAAATATTGGTCTCAATCATAAGATTGATTTATAAATACGAGCCTTGAATGCTTTTTCTTGACTCGAGAATCCACTCGCTTTAAGAAGAAGATTATGATATATTTTTATTTTATTTTGTGACATAAATATAATTTTCTTTGTAATAGACTCGCATGTGACTTTCTAAAAGTGTTCTTAGGAATCTATTCGGAAATAAATGATTTTACTTTGACTTTGACTTTCATAAATTAAAACTGCACTGTCAAGTAACTCATTACTTGACAAAATACCTTTCATTTTCTTGGTCATTTTAAAAAAGCATTAAATCACCAAGTTTGTTAAAACTATATACAATGTAAAATATCCAATAGCATCATTATACCTAGTAGAAGTATACTCTTCCATGCTCGACCGGGAGTGCGAGAAAAACATAGAAGGTGCCAGCTGCATTTCCTCCCGGGCATGCTGTTAAAGACAACTACGGGATCCGAGGGTTTCAGTATATTGCAATGTAGGCGATGGGCTGACAACCTTTCACTACAACAATAAACTTACAAAATTATCCTAATTAACTCCAAAACTTGGTCAGACATAGCCAACGACCTTTATTTAGGTCGTTTACGCTCTGCGAACCCCATTGGAGATAAAGGCGTGAATATAATTATGTATGTATACAATACAATACAATACAAGATTCTTTATTGCACAAAGAAACACAAATACATACAGCAGAAAAGTAAGGAACAAAACAGTACAATATAGGCGGCCTTATTGCTAAAGCAGCAATTTCTACCAGGCAACCTTTGGGTAGTAGGATACTACATAGCAGATAGCGGGATAGTGCATACTAAGTTAATCTTAATGCTTAAACAATATAAATACTACTAAATAAATACATAAATAAAATAAACTAATATATATATTTATAATAAACTAATACATATTATGCTAATGGGAGATAGGATAAATAACTAATTATTATTCTCTAAGAAGAACTTGTTGTATCATATACCTAGTAGAAAAAAATACATAAAATCAACGTAAAACGCCTCCTAAAAGGCGCTTTCGCCACGACTGACATAAATTGAGGGCAATTTTAGATTGTAATGTGTATTGCTGTACTGACAGGTTGTCAGCCCATCGCCTAAATTACAATACACTGTAACCCTCGAATCCCTTTTGCTGACTTCTACAGCATGCCCGGGAGGAAGGGCAACTGGAACATTCTATGTTTTTCTTTCTCTCCCAGTCCAGTATGGAAGAATTAATAGTGCATTGGATTGAGTGTGGTACAGTTCATTGGGATGCATTCTCACCTGCTCAAACGAATACCTCGTGCCCATCAGAGGCGATGCAATTTGATTCGTTTCTACATATATCTAGTAAGAGTATCAAGCAGTGGTGTAGATTCAGCTTTTATGCCCGAAATTATTGACAGTACTTGAGATTGACAGCTAGTTTGTTTTAGTATCAGAAATGTCATTTCAGTACAATGTGGACTGTCAAATCCATACTTAATATTGCTCTTAATCTTGAGATTGATTTATAAATACGAGCCTAATTCAAAATACTTTATTGCTTTTAAGAAACATAAGCATTAGTAAGCAACATAACAAAATAAAAAAAGAATACGACATAGGCGGCCTTATTGCTAAAGTATTAATTTCTAATGTGTAATTTTGTCCAACACAGACACAGAAACAAGGATTCTCTTATCTTAAACTTATTTTACAGATATTTGGATAGAGTTTAGTACTATAGATTTGCAAACAATAATATTTTTTTTTTTTTTTTTTTAATATATATAGGCGAGCATTTGTCCGCCATCTCATCTTGTCTGAGTAAAGTTATATCATGTCTCCGTATCTTGAAAATACAAGAAATTGTACCAAAAAGAACACCAGTTATGGTCACTAAACGATCCGCATCAAAAATAAAACGCAATTTCAAAACTAATAGAGCTACACTACCAATTCTATGCTATAAGCTTTGCGGCCATATTTTCTTATTTGTCAAACCCGGCCACAGATTAAGAGGAGGATAGATACCGCAACCCGGCAGTACAAGCTTGTTTATGTGCGCGATGTTAATATTTCACAGACGCACACTTAGCAGTGGTACTAATTGCTCTAAATATGGTGTGATGATGCGTGTTAAAATAAGTACGCAGCTTATGGAGTCAGTACTATTAAAATTTAATTTTGATGTGCGATATCCTTTTAAGTTATATTTGAATTAGAGGTTGACTCTATAATAATGAAGTCTACACAATCAACAATGGAGTAAGCTCGATTAAATGAAGTCTGTTATCTTCTTCTTCTTTCTTTAACTTTGAAGAGAGGCAGTTAAAAAAAGTTCAGTTACAATAAAATATACATAATAAACATTCGGTATCTAGCATAATATAAAGAGAGCCCGATGGTGTAGTGGATACGGCCACTGCCTCCTGAGCGGGAGGTCATGGTTCGAATCCCACTACGTACCAATGTGCTTTTCGGTTTTCGAATTTCGTATGTATGTTTATTCAGCCCTTTTTCTGTGCTTGGATTAAACGATATTAACCAACCATTTAACGTGGCTTGTTAAATGGTTGGTTAATATCGTTTAATACCGTAGTTATTAGTCGTTAAGCCATGCCAGAGGCCAGTGCTAAGCATTGGAGCGCAGGTCAGATAGCAGTCGCTTAGTTTAAAAACCAGTACCCTCGTTCAATCACCTAGATTAGGTAGCCAACCCTGTGAGATACGCGATAAGGCGAAGATGACGATCTAGTTTAATATAAATCTGTGGTCAAACCGTACATGCGCTACCAATTTAATCTACAGTCCACGTCGAGGCACGTTCAACGTTTATTTTCATTCAAAAACATAGTGGAAATGAAAAAGAATATACACAAAACTCCAGTTATTGAAGTCCTAATATCCTGCCCGGATGAAAGTTTTCGAACGCAGTTCCAGGTTATGAGTCTACCTTTTGGAAAGTTTTGAACTTGTGTCGCGGGTTCTCTATTTAAATGTTTGAAATGTTGGAGACTCTCTACTTTTGTGTCATTAAGGTTAGTGGCAAAAGTTTGATGATTTAAGTGAAAATAATCATGCCTTACTGAAGTGAATGAGAATAATAGGAAATCCCTTAAGAACGTCCTCATATACAAAATATTAACCATACACGATAAACAACTATTAGTTATTTTTTTTTAATGAAAAGTCCGATTTCTACTCTACATCATTTACCATCATTTTCTTCCATGCTGGCCTGGGAGAGATTCTTCCATGCTGGCCTGGGAGAGAGAGAAAAACATAGAATGTGCCAGCTGCATTTCCTCCTGGGCATGCTGTAAAAACCAGCTAAGGGATCCGAGGGTTTTAGTATATTGTAATTTAGGCGATGGGCTGACAACCTGTCACTAAGTAATATACCTTCAAATCTACCTCAAATAACCCTCAAAGCTTTGTCAGACGTGGCGAAACGACCTTTGTTTAGGTCGTTTACGCTCTGCCTACCCCATTACGGATAAAGGCGTGACTATATGTATGTATGTATCATTTACCAGATAGAAAAAGCAGATGTCAACATCCAACATTTGAATTTCGTTGGTTTTTTCTGTAATCTTTTGGTCAGTCTTTTTAAATTATTCAAAGAATATGTACAATTCTCATGAGTATTTCATTCGAATAATAGGCTGAAACTTTATCCTTATTTTAAGAATTACCTAGGTCGAAAGTTGACATCGCCCCTCTGCTTTTGCATTATTACATTTAAACCTATTTTTAATGCACAAAGGTTCTAGGACATTATATACCTTTTAAGGCTTCTCAGTTATACCCTGAGAACGTAGAAGTTCTAAGCGGTCTCCCAGTTTGAAACTTCCTGGCAGTTGACAGAAGCTCAGACGACTGGGTTGATAAACTTGCAGTAATATTTGCCGAAAGATATCTTTATTATAATGATCTATGTCGCAGGATTATGTTGAAATTAAATTAAATATTATGCGCAGCGGTGATTGCTTACCATCATGTGACCTGTGTTTCTCGTCTGCATTGTCCATTTTAATAAATAAAATACACCAGGTCCAGCCAGCTCACATTTTTACTCTCGTGGAACACAACAAAACGTCCCACGTGGGAAACTATCATAGTAAGCTCACTTTTTATTCGCTGGGGTATCTCAAAAACATACAACTTTCTCTCTAACCTAGTTACAGGTGCTAGAAACTGATGTGAATAGCATAACAGCGATAGTTCGAATAGCCCGTAGTATAGCTACATTTTATTTATTGTTGTCTGCTGATAAAACTTCCATGCTTCCATGCTGGACTGGGAGTGAAAGAAAAACATAGAATGTGCCAGCTGCATTTCCTCCCGGGCATGTTGCTAAAGTCAGCTCAGGGATCCAGTGTTTTCAGTATATTGCAATTTAGGCGATGGGCTGAAAACCTGTCACTACAGCAACATACCTAAAAATCTATCTTAAATACCCTCAAAACGTTGTCAGACGTGGCGGAACGACCTTTGTTTAGTTCGTTTACGCTCTGCCTACCCCATTTAGGATAAATGCGTGATTATATGTATGTGATACAACTAAACAATTTAAAAGTATTTAAATCTCATACAAAATGACTTGATCGGCGGCTACGTGTTAGCTTCTAAGCTCATCCCTTGACTACATAAAAAAAATCGTGGAAGTACTTATTTCCTCCTATAAAAAAAGAGAAAAAACAGCACTTTACACGTGACATTCCTTTAACGGCTACACTTGAAATGAGTTAATTAGGGTTTTAATATGCACTCCAAAAAAGTCAAAATTTGGCATAGTTTGCAGCATTTCGTGGTGAACGTGACTTGGTGACTTCTTTTAATTAATTAGGGCTTTAATGTTCACTCTAAAAAAGTCAAAATTTGGCATAGTTTGCAGCATTTCGTGGTGAACGTGACTTGGTGACTTCTTTTAATTAATTAGGGTTTTAATGTTCACTCTAAAAAAGTCAAAAGTTGGCATAGTTTGCACCACTTTTCTTTACCCTCAAATGACTATCTGATTTCCCTAAAATTCATTAAAAAATCACGTGTCTACCCAAATGGTAGCTTAACAAACTCACTCCCCAACACCCAAAATGTAAATCAACCCGACCCATTACGAACTAAAACAAAACCTTCTAATAGCTACAATAATCAATTAATTGTCGTAAATCTACGCGGGCGAGGCGATTAAGTTCAACCGTTCTCAATTGCAAGCGTGACTTGGGCGCGTTTGTCACGGCCTCCCAATGCCACAACGGGGCTGGGTATTTTAGTAACAGTAAGTGAACTAACAATTAACTTTAGGCTAAAGAAGACATACATACATACATATGATCACGCTTTTAAGCTCAACGACCTAAACAAAGGCCACTCCTCCAGTTCTGACAAGTATTGAGGGCCATTTAAGATTTGTAGGTATATTGCTCTAAAGAAGACACAACAAAAAAATGCATTTAGGCTAAAATCCTAATTAAATTGTGGATACCCGATGCCACGATGACAAAGGAATTTAAGGATATTGGTAAGAGAAGGTTTAATAAAGTTTACTGGTCTGGCAGTTAGGTTAGGTTAGGTTAGTTTTGGACCGTTCTCAATTGCAAGCGTGACTTGAGCGTGTTTGTCACGGCTACCCAATGCCACAACGAGGCTGGGTAGTTTATTAACAGTAGGTAAAGTGGCTTATTATACGTTTAAAATTATATACTAAATGCATATCATACACAGTTTCTTCCGCACTGGAATGGAAGCGAGAGAAAAATCACAGAATGTATCAGGTGCATTTGCCCCCGGGCATGCTGTAAAAACCAGCTAAGGGATCCGAGGGTTTCAGTATATTGCAATTTAAGAGATGGGCTGACCACCTGTCACTACAGCAATATACCTACAAATCTATCTTAAATAACCCTCAAAACTTTGTCAGACGTGGTAGAACGACATTTGTTTTGGACGTTTACGCTCAGCCCACCCTTTTAGGGATAAAGGTGTGATTATGTGAATGTATTAAATACATGGCTCGAAAAAAAACAACGGTTTCAGAATAACGTCAGCTGCCCGATGTTACAACGGTATTTCTGAGTATTTTAGTAGCAGAGGGCGAAGTAAACGCTATTTGTCTGGTAGTTAAGTTTATCACGCGTACCTTATTCCACTATGGGGCTTGGTATTTTAGTAACCGTAAGTGAAGATACAATTAACTTCAGGCTAAGCAAGACATAGCAAAATAATTGCCTGTAGGCTAAAATCATGGCTACCCGATGCCACAATGACAACGCAGTTAATGAATATGCGTAATAGTAGGTTTAATTTTCCATGCTGGACTGGGAGCGAGAGAGAAACATAGTATGTGCCATTTGCATTTCCTCTCAGACATGCTTTAAATACCAGTTCATGGATCCGAGGGTCTCAGTATTAGGCCATGGACGGACATCCTGTCACTACAGCAATATATATACAAATCTATCGTAAATAACCCTCAAAACGTGGCGGAACGACCATTTTTTAAGTCGTTTACGCTATGCCTTATGCGTGTATTTGGTAAACCAATTTAAAACTTTTTAGCAAAATTATCATGAAAATACTCCTGTTGAAACTAAAGCGAAAAAAAACTGCAGATCTAACCAGAGTTCTGAGAAAAAACTTTTTTAATGATTATGTTTTAAAAACTTTATTTTATTAGCTACCGTACAGGTATAAAAATAATCAGCCCTGTTTTACCACTGCGGACTTGTTACGTCATTGGCACGTGACGTCATCATTAACGCAGTTGATAATATCGCAGTCATAGAATGATGTGATGATAGTAAATAATGATAGCCATCTTGATTAAGTTGCTCACCTGTTGACAAGTGAATATTAGTTAGGTAGGATAGAGACAAAGGGAAGGATATCACCTATCTCATCTAACATTTTTTTTTTGTTTATTTTTTAATCACAGTGGTAAGTACCAGTAAATTATTGTACGATATAACAAAGTGATACAGGAAAACAATCTAATGATTTTGTCAATATTATTTATTCTTTTAAAAAGGATACACGATTTACAAAAAAAAATGGATCAAAGGCAAACCCATTTCTAATAATAAAAAAAACATCGCACGTTTATTGTACTAAAACCGAACTGTCATATTATTATGAACGTGATCGGAAAATACAATAAAAGCGACATGATGTTAATCTATCAGATGACAAATCTATCTATCTCCCTAGTCTTATCCCGTATCTCACGGGTTCGGCTATCTAATCTACGGGATTGAACGAGAGTACTGGCTCATCAGATGACAAATAAAACTTAATTAAATCTTTCTAGTCCCCTACCAGAAATAAACTACAGTACGAAGAAAAGTCTTTTCAGCTTATTACGGTTATTTTACGCTCTTCTTCTTAGCCTTCTTCTACCGTTTTCTTGGTGTAGGCCTCCTTTCTGTTATGCCAGTGTCTTCTTTCCTGAGCCCCCTGTATCCACATCGATCCGGCTTCTCTCTTGATGTCGTCACTCCATCGCATTTGCGGTCTTCCTACCGGGCGTGTCTCTCCCCATGGTCTCAACTCAACAACTGTCTTACACCAGGAGTCATGTTTACGGGCGAGGTGGCCTGCCCATTTTACTCTCAGTATAAAATATTACAAATAATAATTGAATACTCATTATAACTAAATATGTTTTTTTTGCTGTATTAAACAATAAAGAATAGTTACCATACTAAAGTAACCATAAAAGCCGCCATTAAAATATTTCACTGGACACAGGAAATTGCCGAAGTAATAATACATTACTTTGTTTCGTATCACGATCGTGCGGTAATAAATAATTACTGTGACCAAGGTAATCCTTTGTTAGGCCACGTTGGGCCTAAGCCTTAATCATTCACGTGATCAAGGTACTGCCTTATAATAGAAAAAACCTAAACCTGTTAGAATTTCGTACTTATTTAGGTACCATATATACATACATATAATCACGCCTTTATCCCTAATAGAGTAGGCAAAGCGTAAGCGACATAAACAAAGGTCGTTTCGCCACGCCTGACAAAGTTTTGAGGGTTATTTAAGATAGATTTGTAGGTATATTTAATTGTGTAACAGTTTATTGTACACAGAAACATACACAGAGCAATAACATAGGAATTAAGAAACAACAGGTACTGCTTATTTTTAAAAAGAATGTTTTACAGCAGACATAAGAAGTGAGATTGCATAAATTTAAAAGTGAGATTGTATATTGCTGTAGTGACAGGTTGTCAGCCCATCGCCTAAATTGCAATATACAGAAACCCTCGGATCCCTTTGTTGGTTTTTACGGCATGCCCGGGGGGAAATGCAGCTGGCACATTCTATGTTTTTCTCTCGCTCCCAAGCCAGCATGGCATTTACGTACCACAGAACTTTAATAGGGCCATAAATATTACACATAAATGGCCCGTAATTATAATCCACACTTGAGAGTGACAGCTAGTTTGAGTTCGTATCAGAAATGTAATTTCAGTACAAAATGGCTTGTCAAATCCATACTTAATATTGCTTTCAACCTTGAGATAGCTTTACAAATACGAGCCTAAGTGCATTATTTACCTTTTATCACACACTAGCGACCCGCACCGGCTTCGCACGGAAATCATCAGTGTTTCTCTACTATATAATGCATGTTTTATACAAGTAAACCTTCCTCTTGAATTATTCTATCCGTTAAAAGAAACCGAATCAAAATCCGTTGCGTAATTTCAAAGATCTAAGCATTCAAAGGGATATACGGAGAAGGTGACTTTGTTTTATACAATGAAGTGATTTACATATACGGCGGGCCTAGAAATCTTTGTATATTCTGTGTTTTATTTTTCGGCACGGGAGCATTGTCAAAACCTTTTGCATTAATAAACAAATACAAAAATAACCATGCTTTCTTCAGTCTCAGTCAAATCATTTATTTTTAAATAGATTCTTAAGAACACTTTAAGAAAGTCACAAGCGAGTCTATTACAAAGACAATTATATCACATCATAAAATAAAATTAAAATAAATCACAAGGAAGCATTAGAAACTCGTACTTTGGACCGCTCCATTCAAATTGTCTTACTCTTACTTTTGGTAGTGTAAGCTCTCCAAACACGCAATGTCGGGGAATTTGAGAAAGATGCAAATGAATGGGTTATAAACATTGAAAGTGCCCCTAACTAACGCTTGAGCAACTTAATTTGTGACTGGAATTTTGGGCCAGCAAAGACTGCTGGACTGGGACAGACTGAAAAACATAGAATGTTTCAGCTGCCCTACCTCCCGGACAAACTGTAGAATTTCAAGGTATTACAGTGCTTATTATTTTGACGGTAGGCTGACAACCTGTCTCTCATACATATTTCAATAAAAAATTGCATACAATATTATGTCAGTCGTTTTTTATAAGGAATAAAAGCGACTCTTCTATGCTGGACTGGGAGAGATAGAAAAACATAGAATGTTCCAGCTGCCCTTTCGCCCGGGCATGCTGTAGAAGTCAGCAAAAGGGACTCGAGGGTTACAGTGTATTGTAATTTAGGCGATGGGCTGACAACCTGTCACTATAGAAATACACATTACAATCTAAAATTGCCCTCAATTTTTGTCAGACGTGGCGAAAGCGCCTTTTACGAGGAGTTTGACGCTCTGCCTACCCCGTAAGGGATAAAGGCGTGATTTTATGTATGTATGTATGTAATAAAAGCGTGATTTTATGAATATATGTATGTAAGATGGGGGAAGGTTAAATTAGTTGAACATCAGTCACCACTAAGTACGTACCACAAACCTACCCTAAGGTTTTATCACTACTGTGGTAATTGAATTTGCCTCCCTTACTTACCACTACAAGAAATACCGCACCCAGTGCACAAGATAGAATTTTTCCCCATCATTCGAGTGAACAATACAAACCCCTATCCTGCAATACGATTTCAGCTCCATCTACCCTCACACGTTTGACAAGAAATGGTTAAGGCGTTTGCACATTGTTTTTTCTTATATATTTACAAAAGAAAATCTGCTTACAGGTATTAAAAAAAATAAGTTGGTTATCTTTTGTCTTCGTTATATTTGTGATCTTTTTCTGTTCTTATTCCATACATACATATGATCACGCTTTTATCCCCAATGGGGTAGGCAGAGCGTAAACGGCCTAAACAAAGGACGTTCCACCACGTCTGACAAAGTTTTGTTATTTAAGATGGATTTGTACGGATATTGCTGTAGTAACAGGTTGTCAGCCCATCGCCTCAATTGCAATATACTGAAACCAACTGATGTTTTTATTCCAATAGTGTATATTAGTTTATTTTTAATTTGTTTATTTGTAATTCATGCTGCACTGGGAGCGAGAGAAAAACATAGAATGTGCCAGCTACATTTCCTCCCCGGTATGCTGTAAAAACCATCAAAGGGATCCGAGGGTTCCAGTATATTGTGATTCTGGCGATGGGCTGACAACCTGTCACTACAGCAATATACCTACAAATCTATCTTAAATAACTCTCAAAACTTTGTCAGACGTGGCGAAACGACCTTTGTTTAGGTATTTTAATCTCTGCCTACCCCATTAAGGATAAAGGCATAACTATATGTATGTATGCATGTAATTTATTTCTACTCATGGCTAGAGGAGACCAAAATTGTGGGCGACGGCTGAAATTGGCTCAGAAGGTATTGGAATGGAATGGACCCTAAGACACTATTAAGCGCTGGATTCCACACCTTAGGGCGCCTGTTGCCGCATAAGTGGGATTGTTTAACCGGACTGTTTCACAGTTGAATCTGTATTAATGCGTTTTCTAGCGTTATATACGCGGATATAGCGTTATATATCTTCCATGGTGCGTGCATGAAAAGATTGATGAATGTAGATGAAGCGAAAGAAGTTTGCAGGGATCGTAGCAAATGGAAGGATGTGATCTCTGCCTACCCCTTAGGGAAAGTGGCGTGACGTTATGTATGTATACATGTATATCTTCCATGCCGGCCTGGGAGTGATAGAAATATATAGAATGTGCCAGCTGCTTTTCCTCCCGGGCATGCTGTAAAAACAATCTAAGGGATCCGAGGGTTCCAGTATATTGTAGTTTAGGCGATGGACTGACAACCTGTCACTACAGCAATATACCTTCAAATCTAGCTTATATAATCCTCTAAACTGTCAGACGTGGCGGAGCGATCTTTGTTTGGGTCGTTTGCGCTCTGCCTACCCCATTAGGGATAAAGGCGTGAGTATGTGTATGTATATACTCGGAATGTACGAGGGTACAGTAATGAGTTAGATCTTTTAGGCTCCTATTCGTTAAGCGATTTCAAGATTGGGAGCAGTATTAAGTATGGATTTGGCAGTTCCTTTTGTACTGAAATGACATTTCTGATACGGACTCAAACTAGCTGTCAGTCTCGAGCACTGTTTATAATTACGGGTCTTACTATTGCAAAAGTATACAAAAAGACGTCATTAAAGTCGCAAATCAAGTGTTTTTTTGTAGGATGTGTGAAATATTTGGTCAACTGGAACATCAACTGAAACTCACCAAGCAAGCGGTCTTCATCAAGCGCAGTAAGTCCTAGGATTCATCCCTTCATCACATCCAATGATGCCCTTGAATGCTACGCGGACAGTTTACAGGGAAAAACTGCATACAGACATACATATAATCACGCCTTTATCCCTAAAGGGGTAGGCAGAGCTTAAACGACCTAAACACGGGGTCGTTCGGCCATTTCTGACAAAGTTTTGAGGGTTATTTTACGATAAATTTGTAGGTATATTGCTATAGTGACAGATTGTCAGTCAAATTACAAAATACTGAAACCCTCGGATCCCTTAGCTGGTTTTTACAGCATGCCCGGGAGGAAATGCAGATGGCACATTCTATGTTTTTCTTTAGCTCCCAGGCCAGCATGGAAGAATAACTGTATCTTAATATTATCATTCAATGTGTACAGACCTTAAGGCTTGACTCTCAATCACTCAGTCCCAATCACGGCGTCTAATTTACCCCATTAGGGTGCGACTAATACAAAGGATCCGTCGTTGTCATTTGTTAAATTATCGGGAGGGTCCTCCAGACCCTACTGTTAATGCCCAGTGTTGATTGAGCGGGTAGAAGTGTTCGAGTAATGTATTTTGCGATAGGAGATGGCTTGGCCTTTACGAAGTTGGTATTTATTTTCATAAGAAAGGTCAGGATAGAATAAAGGATGATTGTGAAGTGTATCATTTTATTTTATTTTTTTACATACAACATAATTATGACGAGTAGTTCTTAGAAAAATATGATGTCAAGAATTTATTTTAAATCAAGCTTCAAGTTGGTATTGTTATCGTACAAAAAAATGGCAGGCAAGAAAAAGGTATGAATATTTTTTTTATTTAACTTATTATGACTGATGTTCCTTTATAAAAAGATTTTTATCAAGGATGAAAAGCACCCTGAAATATCGCACAACAAAAAGTTACTATATTTAGTTTTATTTTATCCAACTGACGTCTAATAAAATTTTATTATAACATCGCAATACCGTGTAAAATAAAAAGTAGGCACCCATTTTATTTCACAGTGTTGTATAAAACTGTGTTCCATTTCATAAAACGTGTATTTTTGATCCAGTATCCGTGTTCCGTTCCAGAAAAAAAGTAAAACTCGCGCGCAAATTCCATCATATAACTCAGAATAACAATAGCTATACCAGCTCCTGTATTTTCCCAGGCCATTCATGTCACAGGTTAAAAATACTGGGAACGTGACGACAGAAAGGATTGTAGTAGCACAACGGGATGGTAGGAAAGTTTTGCAGCTGTGTAGCGCAACTTTATTTCAGGATCAAATTTGTCTTTCTGGGCACGTAGGGCTGTACAATAACTATGTAACTAGGAGCTGGGGTTGTCGCGTGAAGGTATTCTGTATGCGCGTGACAAGTTTGAGGTATTGATTGAGGAATTATTAGTCATATCTCAAACCTATCAATAGATACAATTTCTAGTTTGTTGCTTCTAGTTGTCTGCTTAGTTTCTAAATTTTGTATTTTAATTAATAGGTATTTTACAACCAGCTGTCGAATTTCAGGTCCAAATCTCATTAAGTAATCCAAAATCTTGGATTATATTAAGAAGCAGTACTTGAGATTAACAAAAAAAAACAGTTTGTATCAGAAATTAAATTTTAGTACAATGTTGCCTGACAAATCCATAGTAATTATTGCTCTCACTCCTTAAAATTGCTTTATAAATACGACCCTAATATTATTTTAATCAATTAACATCACTCTATTTTCTACTAAGGATATCACCACGGAGGCTAAGGATTATGAAAAATTGAGACACAATAACGAATACAGCACCCAATTAGTATCAACCGTTTTTCAAAGAAATTTACATAAAAATCCAAGAAAATATAAGTAACACAAATATGAAAGCGCGGAATATGTAAAAGATAGTTTCAGTCATACCCGTGAACAACTTTTTGAAGCAAGTCCTTTAAAGTAGGAACCGTTGTACAGCGGAATTTCGCAAAACACGGCATAGTTGGCTATGCACTTTGTATGAAACACAGACAGAGTAACGAAAGAGGACAGTGCTATTATCAAAATGTAATAACGTTATAAATAAATGTAATTAATTCCCAATATTATTGGATCTAACAAACAAAATTCTCTGAAGTTCATATATTATTTATATTTATTTATTTATTATATTTACTGTTTGTTGTACACAAATAACATGAGAAAAACAATACACAAGGAATAACGACACAACAGGTACAGGTTATTTCTACCAAGAAATTTCTTCCGGCTAATCTACGGACGTGAGACTTAAATTGAGAGGCAGATTAGGCGTGCACAAATAAATAATAAATCATTTTATTTCAGGCAATATTTACATTAGTAGATATTAAATAATATAAACAGAGGCCCATAGAATATATACCTAACAGACTAACATACATATTTATAAATACTTAAATACTACTTCGACGTATGGACGACGGCAGGAGGTCTGTAGCGTCGAAATACGACCCCAATCGGCCAGAATGCAGTGTTCAGGAGCATGCTCTCTTGGAACTTGGAGACGCGGATCACGAACGACCTGAACGTTGTCGGCCGCTTCGACTCCAGCTGTCACACAAGCACTCGGTCGATTGGCTCCTGGCTGTAGACTGGCCACGTTTTCCGCACGTACTCCTCGATGTCCTTCGACGTAGTACTAGCGTCTAGCCGGGACACGTAGAGCTGCGCGGATGGTAGCGCCGCCTTCAGCAATGTGGGGGCGACGGTGGCGGTGCCGCGGTGGTTGCGATTGCGACATTGATGGCTCTTCCGGTTTTGCACTAGAGTAAAACCGTCTTTGTCGACAACCGTTTTCAACGCAACAGGAACAGTAGCCGCTTGTGAGGCCTCGTTCTCCATGGTAGGGGCAGGCTTCGACTTCCGCCGTGGTCGGCGGCGAGGCTTCCGCGCAGCGACGTCCTCCTGTGTCAGGGGAGCAGCAGGGGGAGGGCGCGGCGCTGGGAGCTCGATGCGGGGATGTTTCGCTGGAGGAGATCTGATGACGCTCGCCCAGCTGGCAGCGGGGTCGTCGGCCCGCGGCCCGTCAGTGTCAGTTGCGTTCGGTGTAGCAGTGTCGTGTTGCACATCGCCGTCGCGTCGCATGCTCGCACACGCGGCCGGCGGAGACGCTGACGCGACGTTTTGCTCACGTAGTGAGGTCAACTCGCGTTGCAACTCGTCACTGCGACGTTCGGACGCTTCCAATTTAGAGTTTTTGCTCTTTATTTCAGCCTTCAGCAGCACGATACCCTTGAGAAGCGTGGTGACATCGACGTGCTCAAACGTCACCGGTGGCAGCTTATTCAGGTCACGTGCTACGTACGTCGGGACATCGTCAGGATCCTCGCATTTAAAGACCCGGAAGATGTCTGACAGGCTCTTCCTGGCTCCTCCCTCGCGGCGCGTCATCAGTTTGACATGTCGAGGGTTGGCAGTGTCGTGAAGATACTGCTTGGCCTTGTTGATGTCGGTCTCCGTGTAGCTGGTCGCGCAGATCTGCCCCAGGCTCTCCTCGTCCATCACGTCCAGCTTGTTCTGCACGAAGGCCAACAGATCGTTGACCAGGATCGTGTCACAGCGCTTAGGTTGCGCCATGATTGCAGAAGTGCACTACTAGTATTAGGTGACACCGCAGACGTCACGTTTTTGCTGCGTCCGATCGCATCGGCAGTTCGATTGCAACTTTAACATAAAGCATTATATTAAAATAATACCAGCATATAACGTGTTCTTTAATACTAGACTATTAATAATCAAATGAAATCAAATAGCCTCTATTTCACTAAACAACACAATAATTTTAGTTACATGTAAATTTGGTGAAAATTTTATTTGAATATAGTTCGAATTCCAATAATAATAAACATCAATTAAAATAACAGTAATCTCACATTTCATTTCACATTCAAATGAATAGGTAGTAATGTATTTAGGTTGTTTTATTTATAAGTTAATAAACATTTTAGACCTTTTAATTTATATATCGAAAATATAATAATCAGAGAAGTTAACAGCTAATTGCGTCTGTGTGTCCGAATGGATGTAACCCCCCCCCCCCTCACTTGAAAGTTAACATGAACAGACATCTTCTAGGTGGGCTCGTACCATCATCGACTCCATCTCTGTCTAGTCTTGGTTTCATATTATTTTAACCTGAAGTAGCGGAGTCTTTGGATGTCCAGTCAATGGCGTAAAACAACTCCAGGCGTGTTTCACTAAAATTTTGCTTGATATAAGTGAGATTTATTTTTATGTATTTTTGTGGTGTGCTCTGTTCATAAAGTTGAAGGTAGTTTTGTTTAATTTAGAACAATATTATGTTTCAGATGGTATTATAGAAGTGCTTCTATTTTCGCCTGACAGAATGGTAAGGTAAAGGTAATTTGCACATAAATAGGTACATTTATGTGCAAATTTAGTAATATTGTATGATTATTATTTTTTTGGTTATATTATTTACTTCTTCGCCACAACCCTGGTGTGCACAGCACAGCTATTACACCTTTGACATTGTTTTGAGTAACGACCACTATCGAAGACAGCGAGTGGGACTGACGGCTTAACGTGCCTTTCAAAGCGCGGATTTTATTTTTCTTCCAGACAATCAGGTGATTTAGCCTGCAATGTCCTATCGAAACTGGGAAAACCCTCTCAAAGTGATAAATTGACTAATATCAACAGTTGTATTATCTACTGTAACGACTATAGCTTATAGTAGGTATGTGTATTTCTTTGGCACTGACTCTAACTTAAACAACAAGATTTATTATACATAATTTTAAAAGGTAAGGTGACCCTGGTTTATTGTAATTGTAACCCTCTAATTTAAATTTTCATAAAACTACAGTAGTATAAAAACAAAACAACATCGTTCTTTTAAGATTATTCAGACTTGATTGCTTCACATACACATACATATAATCACTACTTTATCCCTAATGGGGTGGGCAGAGCGTCAATAACCTAAATGATGGTCGGTTCGCCACGTCTGACCAAGTTTTGTTTGAAGATATATTGCTGTAGCGACAGGTTGTCAGCCTATCGCCTAAATTGCAATATACTGAAACTCTCGGATCACTTAGCTGATTTTTACAGCATGCTTGAACAGAAATGCAGCTGGTAAATTCTATGCTTTTTTCTTGCTCCGAGTCCAGCATGGAATGAATGAAGAATCTTAACTTAGCTTAAACCATGTTTTTCAAAGGTAAGGTGATCCTGGTTTATTGTAACCCACCAGAGGTTAGTTTTAATTTTCAAAAATCTACAATAGTATAAAAACAAAACAACATCGACTCTTTAAGGTAATTCAGACTTTATTGCTTCACATTTCTCTGAAATGAGTTTTTCACAATTTGTCATAGTATTAAATGTACTTTATTAACACACGCGAATACTCATATCATAACTTGATGAGGGTTTAATTATGACAGTCGCAATGATAATACAATTAGCAGGGTTGATACGAAATGACCGACATTTTCGAAAACCTGAAATTCTACTTATTACTAAATTCCAAAATTTAACTTAAGTGTATTTACTTCTTTTATTTGCAAGGAGTTTGTTTTTGAATCTAGTTGATTATGTAATAGGTTTGTCATATGCCCTGTAGGTACAAAAATATTGGAATAGATCCAGCACCAGTCTGGCTTATATTATTTAACGTCAAATATATGTTAATATTATTTCTAGTGGAATTGTTTTCTTTTTACATACATACATACATAAATCACGCCTTTATCCCTTACGGGGTAGGCAGAGCGTTTAACGCTTCGTAAAAGGCGCTTTCGCCCCGTCTGACAAAAATTGAGGGCAATTTTAGATTGTAAAATGTATTGCTATAGTGACAGGTTGTCAGCCCATCGCCTAAATTACAATACACTGTAACCCTCGAGTCCCTTTTGCTGACTTCAACAGCATGCCCGGGAGGAAGGGCAGCTGGAACATTCTATGTTTTTCTATCTCTCCCAGTCCAGCATGGAAGATTATCTAATTATAAAATGTTGTTATAATAGTTTTGATATGGTAACATGAGCAAACCATGGAATAAAAAGATGGATTTACATGGATGTGCTTTCTTCCATGCTGGACTGGGAGAGATAGAAAAACATAGAATGTTCCAGCTGCCCTTCCTCCCGGGCATGCTGTTGAAGTCAGCAAAAGGGACTCGAGGGTTACAGTGTATTGTAATTTAGGCGATGGGCTGACAACCTGTCACTATAGCAATACATATTACAATCTAAAATTGCCCTCAATTTTTGTCAGACGTGGCGAAAGCGCCTTTTACGAGGCGTTAAACGCTCTGCCTACCCCGTAAGGGATAGAGGCGTGATTTATGTATGTATGTATGTATGTTATAATTAGATATTCATTTCCACGTACCCCATAGCCATCTTTTATTACTTTCTTTGTTTTCTTTTTAATCCTGTATGGACTGATTCTATCCAGATTGCTGGAGATAATAGACTGCATCTAGTGTCAATGATTTTGGCCCTGACTTAAGTTATATATCGTACATACACTGGAAGATATCTCTTACAGGGATAAGCTCGCCTATAGTTTTAATTTTAAGTTAAACTGTATTTTCAATTCTTAAAACAATAAAGAATATAATACATAATATAATCACGCCTTTATCCCTAATGGAGTAGGCAGAGCATAATTGACCAAAATCAAGGTTGTTTCGCAACGACCGACAAAGTTTTGAGGATTATTTAGGATAAATTTGTAGGTATATTGCTGTACTGAGAGGTTGTCAGCCCATCGCCTACATTGCGATATACAGAAACCCTCGGATCCCTTCGCTGATTTTTACAGCATTTCCTGGAGGAAATGCAGCTTGCACAATCTATGTTTTTCTGGCCAGCATGGAAGTACAACAAAAACATTAAATTTCCTGGCGCTTCCTCTTAATGAAATCAGACAATCACAGCAACAGAATTTAAAACAAATAAATGTATCTGATTTCACCCAACATAAGGTTGTTACAAGTGGCCAGTACGATTCGGAACATTCTGGAACATAGCCAGTTTTGCTGAGAGTTGTGACTGCTGCTTGTCTTGAAATACTGCGGCTAAAATCTGTACTTAAACTGTTCGTATGAATTGTGATCACTGTTTTAGAGACGTTAAATTGTAGTGAATAGAACATACAAACATAACAAAATTATAACTTTATCTCTTATGTGTTTAAAAATCATGGAAAAAATCAGCACGTCCAAAAAGTTATGTTACCCTTTTCAGAATGAAATGTTTTTTGGGTAGGGATCGGTTATCAGTCAGCCATTTCTATTACCTATACTTATACACCAAAACCAATAAATAGTTTAAAGAAAGGTAAGAACAAACTTATCTCTAGCTAATCCACTGGCAGTTGAGAGAATGAGAATTATTTTAAGGGCAAAACAAATACTATACAACGTAAACTAAAAGAAAACAGGTATACGTTAAATTATATGAAGTAGATTTGATAAACGTAAAAATAATAAAAAAATAAGATTAAAACAAATAATTCAACAATATTTTTATCTTGCCTAAGCCGGAATTGCCACATTGACAACCTGTAACTTCAGCTAGAGATCAAAGACAAAATATCAAAATCCCCAATACATTTGAAGAATAGTAAAATAGTTTCTCACATTCGTGACTGAACCTCATATCAATAAGGTAAAGGATCATAAAAACGGGTGCACGTATGAACAATAGGCGAAACGGTGTTCGTTTGTATCGCGATTTGTATCAGTACGGCAAGGCTTTAAATGAACGCAAGCGGGGGCGCTTTTTTAAATCGTATTCATGGCTTTACTTGCTGTGAGGCCCAGAGGACAGGTGCAGCGGCCATTTTGTTACACTCTTGACACCACCAAGGGTAATATATAGGGTTTTAGGGTAGTTCATGCACCTGTAATGACCACTATGTGAAACAGTGACAGGCGGTTTAACGTGCCCTCCGAAGCAGGAGATCCCTTTTCTTCCAGACAATCAGGTGGATTCAGCCCCCCTGGGAATAGAATCCAGAACCTCCGGATAACGTATGCCTTGGACCACAAGGTTACGTACGCAGTGGGCGATTTAATTGTATGAAGAACTATTAATAATGGCAGTAGTTCCTTATTTTGACACATTCATTTAAATCCTTGTCGGGTTGTATCAATGTTAGCAATATAGAGCATGATGGAGAAGTTTCAAATTGGCCACTTGTTTGCTATCTGGCTGTAATTTTGTTGTTCTGGTGTCGTTTGATTCGACCTTGGATTATTTGTTGTTTGTTTTCTATATTGACTTTTTTTGTTTCAGTAGTATCATATTTCTACACACGAAATGTAGGTAGTCTAATGTTGATTCAATTTTGTAGCTATTTTGCTACGATAGTCGTAGCGAAGCTCTACGAGGTAGCTACGCAGTTACACTAGTCTCCGTTTGACTAAGTTTGCTACAAAGTAAAAAATTACTGTTTCTACACACAAATATAACTTTATTATACGTTACTTAAAGGAAGATATACCATATTATGCTAATTTATTTTTTTGGGCTCGATTTTAGATTATCTAAACCTAATATTAAAATCTATTTGTCACTTTCAGACTAAAATCATTGGAAAATGACAGATCTATTCTCGACAGAGGAGATCTATTGTCTCAGGTTATGAATTTATAGTCGGTGGTTTTATGCGTTATATGTCATTTTTATCCGCCGTCATATGATATGTCATAAATACTGAGGGAACGTGACGAGACAAAGTGTAAAACCATAGAGTGAAAATCGCCTGCCCTTTCTCAATTGTATTATTTGAAGGTAACAGATAGATTTTAATTTTAGTTTTAACCGGTGGTATCTATAATCGAAATTATTTTCGTAAATATGTAGATTTTTAGTTTTTTTTCTTCTTATTCTTTAGGTAAAATTCATTACGAATTCGAAGAACTCTATTACAAACTGAGACTTATTTTTACGTTGGCCTAAGTTTTTAAGAGCCTACAATTTACAAAAATGCTGTACATAATAGCGGGTGTTAGAAGACAATGCAGGGTCATAACTCGAACCCGCTCTGGCCTCATATTACAAGCGGCGATGAAGCGAGCCCTTCGTGACTGAGGGTAATTCTGGCAAAGATACGAAACGTGATACTTGAGCTGTCAAGTATAGAGATTTGTATAACAACCAAATACTAGTAATTTACTCGTGAGAGCCCGATGGTGTTGTGGATAGGGCCGCTGCCTTCTGAGCGGGAGGTCGTGTTTCGAATCCCACCACGTACCAATGTGTTTTTCGGTTTTCGAATTTCATATGTACGTTTATTCGGCGCTTTTTCCGTGCTTCGGAAGGCACGTTAAGCCGTTGGTCCCGGTTAATATCGTTTAATACCGTAGATATTAGTCGTTAAGCCATATCAGAGGCCAGTGCTAAGCATTGGCGGCTTGAAAACTCTGACCTAATCTAGGATTGGGTCTGGTTTCCCTTCTTGGTTGCGGAGGTCAGATGACAGTCGCTCTGTGTAAAAACCAGTACCCCCGTTCAATCCTCTAGATTAGTTAGCCGACCCCGTGAGATACGGGATAAGGCTAGGAAGAAGAGAAGACTAGTAATTTACTCGATAAATCTATCTGTCACTTTCGAAATAATACAATTGAAAAAGGACAGGCGATTTGTACTGTAAGGTTTTATACTTTGTCCGCTAGATTTTGACGCGAATTTGCACGTTTCCCCAGTATTTCTGTCAATTTTATTCCCCATATCATATGACGGCGGATATAAATGAGAGATAACGCATACAACCACCGACTATAAATCAAAACCGGAGAGAATAGATCTCCTGTCCTTTTCTAATGTCTTTAGTCTGAAAATTAAAAATAGATTTTAGTTTTAGCCGACAAATGTACACCGTGTAACAGAAAGGGTATACGCACCGGAAAGTATATGAACCAGCACATTACACTGAACAACTTTCCCAAAGAAAGTAGGTCGAAATAAGGTACCATACAAAATGCATCAGCTGATAGCATGTGTAGTATGGGGAGTCAAACTTAACTTTCGTTTTTCGACCTATGTTTCTTTGGGAAAGTTGTTAAGTTTCATGGGCTGGTTCATATCTTTTCGGGTGCATATATCCTTTCTGTTACACATTGTATAATCGAACCCATGATTAAATTATTATTATTTTTTATCCGTTTATTGTACACATTAACATACACAGAACAATTACATAAGGAATTAAGACACAACAGGCACTGCTTATTTCTATAAACAAATTTCGTTCAGCAGACCTATTAAAAGTTTACGGATTACGATTAAAAAACGGATACGGTATTTACAATAATTTATTTTAAAAAACTAAAGGGACCGGTCACTTTGATACTGTAATTTTAGTTTTAGCCGGAAAATCTAGAATCGAGCCCAGTAGGTAACTAAGCAATCAACATTTGACATGTAGCGCACATAGATGACGCCACATCAAGATACAACAGTCCTGAAACGCGGTATCGAAGTTTGCTCGGCGATCTGCATATTTACAACTTCCGAACTAATCCAGTCGGACTCTGGTCTCCTGGTCATAAAACCCGACCAGGTGGGTAATTACCCCTTTTCCCATCCGTCATCACTCGGCCAACTGGCCTCTCAAGGAAATGCTCCTGAAGACGAATGTTGTGTAAGATCTTTTTACTTTGTACAAGCGTTCTTCGTACAGGATAATTATGGTAGCTTTCTTTTATTTGCCTTTCGGTTCGCCTTACTGTCTGACTTTATTGCCACTTGGAAGGAAGCACGTGAATATTATGAGTCTTTACTTGAAAACATAAGTGTAGTGTATGAGAATTTTTCGCTGAGTTTTCAAAGAATTTTTCGGGAATATTCCGTGCGTATTCAAATGTTACGTGAGGCATTTTGTTTATTTCCGTAATTTGAGGATTTTATTGTAGCTGTATTTTTGTATTATGGCAACTTTATATGATTTTGAAATTGCGATTTTTACAATTTTGCTTCTTATTCATCCAAAACTCATTAATTATGCGCACGGCAAAAGGGTGGAACTCACTACCGTCTGTGTTTCCGAATGCATTTAACCCCCAACACTTCAAAATTAAAGCGACAGGCATCTTCTAGGTGAGTTCGCTCCATCGTCAACTCTGTCTCAGTCGCTCCCGAACTAGACTGAAGTCAAGAGCAAACCCATTTAAAAAAAAAAAGCAGAAAACTTATAAAAATCACAATTTGACTTAACTAATGCAACTCTCCTTCTTGATTACATCATTTAATCCCTTTTTGATTTGTAATTATAAAGATTTTAATTCCGTCTAACATTTTTGTATATTATTTAAAACCCCAGTAAATTCAAAGTAATGAAAAAGTCGTGAAACTCACGGTGACTGTGTTATTATTTTACTTCTTTTTATTACTAATGATATGGCAAACCATATGTCTGCCATCTCACCTGATGGAAAGTGATAATGCAGACGATGATGGAGCATGTTTGCCTAGATAATTATTATTCACTCTTTCCTTGAAAAGGACCAGGCTCTAACGTTCCGGGAACTAATTCGCAGGCAGGGAGATGTACTCCTCAGTCGTTCGCATTAAAAAAGTTAAAAACGAAACTCTTTGTGCGAATATTTGGTATATCCACAATATGTTTGTCATAAAAATAACCTGGTTACTCGAGTGGTAGTTAATAGGTAATTAGGTAACAGGTGATTAGTTCTGTCAAAACCTGTGGTTCGACTTAAAAATATTTTCGTAATTATACTTAATTACTTATAACAATCTACTTATTGAACTCCAATATAAAATATCCTAAAATCTGTAAGAAACGACAATTGTTAAGTACAAAACGATTTTATTATAATTCCGAAGTATTTTTTGTGAAGATTCTATGGTATTAGCTATACTTAAGGCAACTGTATGATTTTAAAATGGATATTTTTGTAATTTTACTGCTTAGTGCAGCAACACACTGGCGTCACTTACTGCGCGCAAGATTGCACTTAACACGCACACCTACTGGCATAGGAATACGACGACGTAAAGTTCATCGCTACGCTCGCGTAGTTCGTTCGTGACGCATGTGTATTGTAGGCATGAAGAAAGCATTGCGAGCGTGTTGAGCACAACCTTGCGCGCAGTAAGTGACGCCGGTGTGTTGCTACTCTTACTGTGTATAATATAAAGTTTCTTAAATCTGTTTTCTGAAATAAATTGGACAAAAATGTTACTTAGTCGTACAAAACGAGAGTCCGATGGTGTAGTGGATAGGGCCACTGCCTCCTGAGCGGGAGGTCGTGGTTCGAATCCCACCACGTACCTATGTGTATTTCGGTTTTCGAATTTCATATGTACGTTTATTCGGCGCTTTTTCCGTGCTTCGGAAGGCACGTTAAGCCGTTGGTCCCGGTTAATATCGTTGATATTAGTCGTTAAGCTATGTCAGAGGCCGGTGCTAAGCATTGGCAGTTTGAAAACTCTGACCTAATCTAGGATTGGGTCTGGTTTCCCTTCTGGGTCGCGGAGGTCAGATCTGTGTAAAAACCATTACCCTCGGTCAATTACATTGATTAGGTAGCGACCCCGAGAGATACGGGATAAGGCTAGGGAGATGACGAGTCGTACAAAACGATTTTTTTATTGTTTAGTTACCCATTACTATTCGAAGTCCTAAGTTTGAAATTGATCAATAAAATAAGGGTAATGTGCATACAAATACGCGCTCAACCCAAGCTCTAAAATGAAAATATAAAAGTTATAGTTACAGCAACTCTCAAACTGTCGAACGCAAATAGTTTCAGAGTAAAACATGTTGTAACAACTTGTAGTATATGTAGTACTATTATATATTCTGTATAGCAAAAGTTATATAGTGGGCTCGGTTCTAGATACCACCGGATAAAACTAAAATAAAATCTATTTTTGTGAAAAGGACGGGAGATCTATTCTCTCCGGTTTTTAATTTATAGTCGGTGGATTTATGCGTTATCTGTCATTTTTATCCGCCGTCATATGATATGGCGGATAAAGTGGACAGAAATACTGGTGAGACGTGCGTCAAAATCTAGCGAAAAATGTGTGATGGACTCACACATTTTTCGCTAGATTTCGGAGTATAAATCGTCTTTTTTCAATTTTATTATATTGAAAGTGACAGAAAGACATTAATTTTATTTTTAGTTGGTGGAATCTAGAATCGAGCACAGTAGGTTGTTAGATGGTACTTATATGCATTTTCATACGTAAATAGAATAATAATACTAATAGTGCGATTCAGCTTACTATTAAGATTTATTTCTTCCATGCTGGACTGGGAGAGATGGAAAAACATAGAATGTTCCAGCTGCCCTTCCTCCCGGGCATGCTGTAGAAGTCAGCAAAAGGGATTCGAGGGTTACAGTGTATTTTAATTTAGGCGATGGGCTGACAACCTGTCACTACAGCAATACAAATCATTACAATCTAAAATTTGCCCTCAATTTTTGTCAGACGTGGCGAAAGCGCCTGTCACGAGGCGTTTTACGCTCTGCCTACCCCGTAAGGGATAAAGGCGTGATTTTATGTATGTATGTATTAAGATTTATTATTTTGATTTATTTATTTTTCTTAAATAACTTTGATAGGACCTCAGGATAAAACAAGCATACACTTGCTTGTCAGTAAAGAATTATTTCGTCCCGGTCATTAGTGTTAGGCAGAGTTATACAGGCCGTTTAAAGCAAGAGGCCTATTAGTTATTACATACAAACATTTAATCACGCCTTAATCTCTAATGGGGTAGGCAAAGCGTAAACGATCTAAACAAATCGGACAGGGCAGACATTTGAATGATGAGTTTAAATGTCTGTTCCTGGGTCTGGGTATTATTTGTGGTTGTTTCTGTGTATGTCCATGGCACCCCGATACAGGGAATCCTAGTGGGGGCTATGAGTGTGATCGTGTTATTTAACATGTTATAAATGTCGTTCCGCCACATCTGACAAGGATTTGAGGTTTATTTAAGATATATTTGTAGGTATATCGCTGTAGTGACAGATTGTCAGCCCATCGCCTAAATTGCAATATACTTAAACCCTCGGATCCCTTAGCTGGTTTTTACAGAATACCCGGTAGAAATGCAACCGGCACATGTTTTTCTCTCACTCTCAGTCCAGGAAGTTATACTGTGACCTGAAGTTTGCTGTTCATTGATTCGTTCCAACCAATAACTTAAACTTACACAAAGAATATTTAGTGACGTTCAAAGCTTAATGCTCGTACTAAAGGCATGGCAATTACCTGAAACAAGATAAAACACAATTAGATAAAAGTTATATTTTATTCTTCATTGTGTACAAAAAGTTAACTGTTAAAAAAATTGTTCACAAAGGTGAGCTTATCTCTATAAAGAGATTTTTTCCAGCCAACCTTTAAAACTAAATATTAGATAACAATATATACGGGGACAAAACTGTACACGCAATAGACCTCTACATATACATATAACCTACATGAACATTTATTACATATACGAGTATTACTTAAAAAAACTATTTATAGTTGAGGGAATTTTACTACCTAATTAATTACTACAGGTTAAAGTAATTTTTAATAAAGGAACTAATATTTAAACACCTACTAGTTAACTTTCTAGTACGCTAACTGTCTACGTGGTATAGTGGTCAGAGCCATGGGCTTACGATCTGGAGGTCAAGGGTTCGATTTCCAGGGGGGAAACACAAAGTTGATATTTGTCAATTTATCACTTTGTGAGGTTTTCCTTAGTTTGGTTAGGACATTGCCAGCTGAATCACCTGATTGACCGAAAAGAAAAAGGATTCCGTGCTTCGAATGGCACGCTAAGCAGTCGGTCCTGATTGCTGTTTTTGATAGTGGGCATTACTGAAAATAGAGGAATAATAGCTCTGCTACTAGACGGTTTAAAATCTCGGACACCAGGGTTCATCGGATCGTTCGACTCGAGAATCCACTCGCTAAGAAGCATGCATCCGTAACAAAAAGCCGCCATATTTGCAAATCCACATTAGTATTCTCACGACCGCGTCCAGAATTTGTTGACTTCAAGCAACTGGTAAGTAGACTTCTTTATTAGTTTCTATAATGGATTTCCGTCAAGTATTATCTCTTCTGATAGACGAAGAGATTAGTTTTACTGATAACATCGGACTTTGGGCGGTGATTGATTTTTGTTTGTTTTTTTATGAGATGGTTTGTATTATTCAAACTACCTATTAGAGTTTTGTGGGCATGCATGTGTAATAAGTTTGTAGTAGTAGATGAGAGCATTGCCACTGGTTTGCACATAAAGTCATCATCTCCCTAGCTTTACCCCGTATCTTACGGGGTCGGCTACCTAATCGAGAGTACTAGTTTTTATACAGAGCGACTGCCATCTGACGTCCGCAACCCAGAAGAGAAACCAGACCCAATCCTAGATTAGGTCAGAGTTTTCAAGCCTCCAATGCTTAAGCACTGGCCTCTGATATGGCTTAACGACTAATATCTACGGTATAAAGCGATATTAACCGGGACCAACGGCTTAACGTGCCTTCCGAAGCACAGAAAAAGCGCCGAATAAACGTACATATGAAATTCGAAAACCGAAAAACACATTGGTACGTGGAGGGATTCGAAACACGACCTCCCGCTCAGGAGGCAGCGGCCCTATCCACTACACCATCGGGCTCTGCACATAAAGTATAGTAATAAAATCATCCACTCATAAATTTTAACAAAGTATTAACTGGACCACTGAAATACGTTTGATTCTGGCTATAAATATTATCCCTAATTTTTTCTTAGGACTAATCATGAAGCTGAAGTATCACGTTAGTTTAAAAATACACTTATTTTTAAAATATTAGTGTCAAGGTGCAATATGTGTGTATATATTCCATGCTGGCTTGGCTTCTAAGCCGAATTTCCTCCCAGACATGCAGTAAAAACCAGGGATCAAAGGGTTTCTGTACATTGCAATTTAGGCGATACGCTGATAACCTGTCACTACAGCAAAAAACCTACAAACATATCTTAAATAACCCTCAAAACTATGTCAGACGTGGCGGAACGACCTTTGTTTAAGTTGTTTACGCTCTGGATAATGGCGTGATTATATGTGCTACATATGATACACCCATATGTTTGTTTAAAAAAAAAAAAAAAATATGTTTGTGTAAATATGATAACTAGGTCGGCTGTAAATTAGTTAAACCTTAAATCTAATTTTAAATACTGTCGTTCGTACTTGATTTTTAACCTATTTTGAAAAGTGCTACAAAATTTCTTCCATGCTGGACTGGGAGAGATAGGAAAACATAGACTGTTCCAGCTGCCCTTCCTCCCGGGCATGCTGTAGAAGACAGCAAAAGGGACTCGAGGGTGACAGTGTATTGTAATTTAGGCGATGGGCTGACAACCTGTCACTACACATTAGCAATACACATTACAATCTAAAATTGCTCTCAATTTTTGTCAGACGCGGCGAAAGCGCCTTTTACGAGGCGTTTAACGCTCTGCCTACCCCGTAAGGGATAATAAAGGCGTCATTTTATGTATGTATGCTACAAAATGAAAAAACAGAATTTGAAGACTAGGCTGCATGAGCTCAAGCTCTTCGCCTTCCCTTTTAATATAGGAGAACATACATACATGCACATAGTCACGCCTCTATCCCTAATTGGGTAGGCAGACCGTACATGACATAAACAAAGGTCGTTCCGCCACGTCTGACAAAGTTTTGAAGGTTATTTATGACAGATTTGTAGGTATATTGCTGTAGTGACAGATTGTCAGCCCATCGCTTAAATTGCTAAAAACTGAAACCCTCAAATCCCTTAGCTGTTTTTACAGCATGCCCGGGAGGAAATGCAGCTGGCACATTCTTTGTTTTTCCCTCGCTCCCAGTCTAGCATGGAAGAACATTATGGTAGAAACCGAAAAAAAACCCAACTCCACTCCATTATAACACGAAAACACACTGCAAGACCAAATACAGCATAAAAGTGTCGCAGGCACTTTGCAGCGTTACTCTTGTAATAAATCAGAAAGTTTTCGCCATCGGCAATAAAGTGAGTTTACGAGGGCCTCTAATAGACTCGCTCTCCTCATAATGACCACTCGAGTTTATTAGTTTAGTTTTTAGTGACAGCTTTGGAGGTGTTAACTTTTATGATCAGTTTTGGACATCATCATCAGCCTATGTCTTCAAGAACGATAAAGATACATACGAGTAGATCGACAAACTAAAGTTTTACATACATACATACATATAATCGCGCCTTTATCCCTAATGGGGTAGGCAGAGCGTTAACGACCTAAGCATAGGTCGTTCCGCCACGTCTGACAAGTTTTGAGGATTATTACAAATGATCATGACGTATATTACTACGAATGTTTTACTACTAAAGTGTGTTGTGTACTAAAGTTTTAGTAATACAACAATGTTGGTATCGGCTGCTACTTGCATACCTGGTGTTAGGGACGGCATCCCGCAAACTGATAGGGGTAGCTCAGTCATCGAAACTGAACCACGACCACAAGGTATTTTTTTTTTCAGGAATTGAAAATAATTATTTGATTTCCCATATAAATTGTCTGATTAATTTTATATGAGAGGGTCATTTGCTTTCTTTCAGCACCTGAAACAATTTCCTGGTATACGTTTTTCTGTTTCATTAATTGAACAACCCCTACCAGTTTGCGGGACGCTGTCCCCGGTATAAGCCCTCTTATGCAATCACACATATTGTACTTTTTTTTATAAACTTATGAAAACCAATACTACCACACCTAGACTTTTTTCTCCGTTAACCTTATGCCTCGATTTAAATACCCTACATCAACTTTTAAAAACACGCAGACACAAAACTAACTTTTTCTACAGACACATGAATAAGAATTGAATCCACAATTTTCAATAGAAGTGCCAAAGCGTCTCAGGACTAGACTGTCTCAAGAAAGTGTTAGTTTTACTACCGTTTTGAGGTGCTCGTCAAAAGCCTATGATGATGACCAGTCCAAGGCTTCTTTAAATGTCAGAGCCATAAAAAGTTCTCTCCTCACTTTGTAGGTAATAAAGTTGAAAGTGTTTTGAGTGACTGCTTGAGAAAATTTGTGTGGTGCTAATACAAAATAGCAAGAACACCTCAAATAAATATTTTCGTATGGTCTTATTATCGTAAAAGTTGTCTAAAGTATGAATCTAATAAGCAGCAGGGCTTCCTTTGAATGTAAAAAGTCTAACTGCACTATTTAACTACATAGTATACGTCATGCATACATATATACCATCACACCTGTAATCCTAATGGGGTAGGCAGAGCGCCAACGACCCAAACAGAGGTCGTTTAGCCACGTGCGACAAGCTTTAAAGGTTGTTGGACCTGTGTGAAGGGTTGTTAGTCCATCGCCTAAATTACAATTTACTAAAAACTTCGAATCCCTTAGCAGGTTTTTACAGTATGCCCGCAGATGCAGCTGGCATATAATAATATGTTTTTCTATCGCACCCAGTCACGAAGTTACTATTTAACTACCAGCCAAAAAGTATACAAATACATTAAATCACGCCTCGCGTTATATACCAAGGTCCAAGACTTATACTATAATATAATATAATTTACTGTTGCACATTTATGTTTCATATCGATTGCGAGGTTTTTGCCATGCTTGGCAAGCGAATTGGCCAGTTCAATTTGAAGTTTTTTTTTTTAAGAGACGCTTAGTTTTGTTTGATGAAAGGAAGAAAATGTGAAGTACGTATAATAATAAACAAGCAGAGTAAATCTAACAAACGAGAGATAAATCTAAAACAATTATGGCCGTAATTGTACACAATTTTGTTTAACAGCAACAGGAATAACTCAAAACTTCTCTGAATTGTTGTTATTTTGTCAGTTGCCAAATTCTAACTCGCGTACCGGAAACTCATTTTTCAAAAATCCGCCATTCAATTAAGCTACGCCTGTCAAAACTGTTGAGCTCCATAATTAACTCAGAACTTCGAACTTCCGAAAAACATATTAAAAACGGAATTTATTCGGAAAGTAAATGTGTCATTCGTTCACGTTTCGGCGAACTGAAATTACAGCTATAAATCAAGGATCGGGGACTATATGCACGATATTGCTAAACTTTGGCCAGTGTGCCCTCAGCCTTAGTAATTAGAAGGTCTATTGTCTAAGTTATAAGTACTATAAGAGCTTTCGGGGTATCTGAGTTACTTATTTCTGACTGTGCTCAAGATAATTATTATCTTCTGAAGAAGAATTATTATGTTCGTTAGACAGCAGATTTGTACAAAGTAGTTCTGAGAATATAGATACGTAAATAATGTACCTATGTTAATGTACCTTTGAAAGGTCTTCAATTTTACTGAAAATTAAACCGTTATACAGGGTGTAACAGAAAGGGTATATGCACCCGAAAGTCTGTGAATGTGCCCATAAAACTGAACAATTTCCTTCAACAAACATAGGTCGAAATACGAAAAGAAATTGATCTCCCACATAAAATGCATCAGCTGCAGCACATTTGTAAAGGAAAGTTGTTCAGTTTTATGGGCAGATTCACATCCTTTTGAATGCATATGCCTTTTCTGTTACACCCGTTATAATCAAAGCGTGATCTAAATACATAGCTATCAATCACCAACTGGTAACACCTTCAAATGCAGAGCATGCGGGAAATTTTGCCGCTCCTGTATCGGCTTACATAGCCACGAAAAATCTTGTCTCAGATACTCATTTACGTCTATCTGTCAAAGACATATGAGGCCAACAATGACGATGAAAAGCGTGATGATATTATGTATGTATGTTATTTGTAAAAGTTTATACATTTATACAGATTTTTAGTTTGCTATATCTTACATAATTTTTACTGTGAACTGTTCTTATTAAGTTTGCATTAAGTTTAATCTGTACACCTACTTGCCCTCATATTGAATTTGTATAATGTTAATATAATGGAGGTCTGTAATCGGCTGATATTTTGAAAATTTTCTAGTTTTTATGTATTATAGCTGTAGACTTCAGTTTTATAAAATAAAATAAAAAATAATACATACATACATACATAAAATCACGCCTTTATCCCTTACAGGGTAGGCAGAGCATAAATAGCCTCGTGAAAGGCGCTTTCGCCACGTCTGACAAAAACTGAGGAAAATTTTAGATTGTAATGTGTATTGTTATAGTGACAGGTTGTCAGCCCATCGCATAAATTACAATATACTGTAACCCTCGAATCCCTTGTACTGACTTCTACAGCATGCCCGGGAGGAATGGCAGCTGGAACATTCTATGTTTTCCTGTCTCTCCCAGTCCAGCATGGAAGAATAAAAAATAATATTACCGTAAGTAAGTAACAAGGTAGACAGCGATTATGTAAAACTTACAAACGACGAAATTACAACTGCAACAAATTGCCTGAGCCACCCCACTTCAGGAGGTAATTGTAAAATAAGTTTGAATAGTAAAAAACTAATAAAACATTTGTAATTTTTACGTTCTTGAAGAAAACGTTGTAGACTTTATGGGCGATCTGTTCCAAACAGTTTTAAAATAAGTAGTTACTAATTATACTCGTCAAATAGTTCATTACCAAAAAACAGTGGCCTTTTAATTAACAGCTCAGCAGTTGACTACAAGTAAATTGTCTCCAATATTAGTTAATTAGTTGCTTGCCAGAGATACTTCTTCTTATTTTTTGTGTAATTGTAATACCTACTTTTACTACGAGTACATTACTCCGAGGCCGAAAAAAAGCAATTTAAGGTCGAGTAAATTTGGAAGGCCGATACGCAAAAGATAACTTAAATTGCTATTTTTGCTGAGAGAAGTAAAATAATTATATGGATAAATCTTAAATGTCATAATATTATGAAGGCGCCATCGCCTTTGACAGGCGCACATTCCATTCATTAATTTATTCCAATATAAATTTATAAAGTTGTATGCGCATTAAGCCTTAAAACAATCAAGAATGTGACCTAAAAAACACCTAAACTATACCAGTTTGTCCTTAAAGACTTCGTGAAGCGCTTGTTAATTTTATTATTGTACTTTGGAGCAATTGCTGGCGACTGCGAATATAAGGACCGAAAAGAGTGAATGTAGTTTTTTTTTACATATTGAACCTTTTTCCGAGCAAATGGAGTAAACAATATTTTATATTTGCAATAAGTTTTCTTTTAACTCTATAGAACTGAGTATTGTTCGTCCTCACACCATTTGCTTGTATTGAAATGACAGGTTGTCAGCCCATCGTCTAAATTGCAATGTACAGAAACCCTCAGATCCCTTAGCTGGTTTTTACAGCATGCCCGGGAGGAAATGCATGGTACATTATATGTTTTTCTCTTTCTCCCAGTCCAGCAAGGAAGATTTTTAAAAATAACATAATATAAAGACCTCTCTAGTTACTAGCGATTCTCTTAAAAGATCTGTCATAAAAGAAAAATCCGCTATATAAAGTTGGACGTCCACTCGACGTTTCACCCAGCCGTAAAGATAATGCTAATTTAGGCACACGTTAAAACTCTTTTATTGGTAGTAACCCTCAGTTACCGTAGTTCCGTCTTGTTACTACTTTGTATCTTTAATCTTTAAGCTGTGGACCAGGGTGAGGGTATGTTGGCTAAACAAGAGAGAGCGGTTGGAATTTTATGATTCTAATTAGGAGAAACCAAAGTCGTTATATTGTTTGCCTAATTTAACATTGGCTTTAACATAAATAAACAACAACAACAGGCAAGAATGTTCTGTGTACAATAGACTATTAAATAAATAAATAAAATAACTATCTTTATCAAATTCAATTCAATCAATATGTGTTGACTCATTACTTATGTGTTAAGAGGCCTCACCTCACAAGGACTTTTTAGAAGTAAAGAATTGAGTAGCAAATAGTACCCTGGAGTTTCTATCGAAATTTCCGCCAAAAGTGGCCGTTTCTAGCAATAATTTCAATTGTAACTGCCTGGTACTATTTGTTCCTCAATTCATAACTTCCAAAAAATCGTTTATTATCTAATTTAGTGACAGATATTAAATTTGAAAACGTCTATATTTTGCAAGTTATGATTTTTTAACGAGTGAGGGCGTCACCGCTCGGTAAGGCCTCTTGAGAATTCAATAAGTCAACGCAGAAAGTTATTTAGTAAACAAATAAATCTTAATAGCTGTTGATCGGAAAAGTTAAGTATTTATTTACATTACGAGTATTCGTTGACGAACCGCATTTGAATCTTTTTTGTGGTCAAATTTGCACAGTGCAAAAAAATAACAGTTTAATACTCTAAACTATTACGGTTTCTATTTGCTTGCTTTGCTCTACAGGAGCCCTTGAGCTCCTGAACTCTTGTCTAAGAAAGCGGTGATCTACAGGAAACAAGATACATTTATTTTCCAAAGTTTCTCTAGGACCAGCCCAACTTCCCGCCTCGGCGATCCTAAGCACTACTTTACTTTATTATCCGCCATCTTCTGCATATAAATCAACTTTGCAACAGTCTGGACCTCTGCCACAGTAAAATTAGGGTTACAGTAAGACGTCAGTAATAGCGGTTTGCTTGTTATTACAACTAGTAACTTATTACCAATTTACGTCCGCTCTGTCTACCAAATCACGTTACTAGGTCGCAATAGCAACTCAGTCAGAGATAAAAAGATACTTCGAATTTTAGAAGTAAGGTCGTTTGTATCGACGTGATTTAATTTGCATTTGGTGCATGACCTTGGCGCAAGTAAAAAAGAGTTGAAAAAAACGTTATGTTGCGATAGCTTCAAATAATTTGAGGAAAGACTGAAAGGCACGTTTCGAACTATCAAAAAAAAAACAATTGCCCTACAAGACAAAAGTTTGCCGGCTGTGTCTTTTTTATTTGTTTGTGTTTTTTCATGTCTTTTATTGTACACAATAAATTGTTAAATAAATAAATAACTTTATTGAATGAACAACTTCTATGGGTATGAGACTATCTTCTTATGGGTATACTGCGCCTTACTTTTACTGTGTCTGTACTTTGTAAGTCCGGCTACAAGTTTTTTCATACAAGTTTTCTATAATATCCGTTTTAAAAATACTCCAGGCGTTGAAATTGAATGCTGGATAGGAAATTAGTTTGGTTAGACGTCACCTTGCAGCAGCTGTGAACTTAAAACGAATTACGAGCACTTTTCTACGGAGTTTGTTAAGCAGTAAATGCATTTTAATGTTGTTGTGTTATTGTTTGTATAGTTAACTTTTATCGTTAAGTCAGACTGCTGAACTAAAACGTTGATTATTCTATCGACCAAAAAGACGTTTGGATTTGGAGCATTATAATTAACTGCCTCCGTGGTATTATGGTCAGAGGCATGGGCTTACGATCCGGAGGTCATGGGTTCGATTCCCAGGGGGGAAACACAAAGTTGATAGTTGTCAATTTATCCCTTTGTGAAGTTTTCCCTAGTTCGGTTAGGACATTGCAGGCTTATCACCTGATTGTCGAAAAAAATAGGATTCCGTGCTTCGGAGGGCACGTTAAGCCGGTCCCGGTCACTGTCTTTGATAGTAGTCGTTACTCAAAATCACGACAGAGGCCAATACAGCCAATAGGCTGTGCTACTAGGCGGTTTAACACTCTGACACCAGGGTTTATCGGGTCCTTCGACTCGAGAATCCATTCGGTAAGAAGAAGATAATCAATGCAAAATGATCACATCAAATCAAAACTAAATATGACAAATTCACACTAAACCATCTAGTAGGTAGGTATAATAAAGTAAGTTTTTTTTTTGCATTAAGTAAATTAAATAGTATACGAGAAGTAAAATATGACAACAATAAATAAAACTGATGTAATTTATTTTGTCTAAATCAATCCATACATCCGCATATTAAACGACATGATAATATTACTTTAATCATATATATAATTACGAACTCCATAAAAAAATACTTATAACTTACTATTATAGTACAAGAGTAGTACATACATACAATCACGCCTTTATCCCTAATAGGGTAGGCAGAGCGTAAACGACCAAAACAAAGGTCGTTCCGCCACGTCTGACAAAGTTTTGAGGGTTATTTAAGATATATTTTCGTAGGTATATTGCTGTAGTGACAGATTGTCAGCCCATCGCCTAAATTGCAATACACTGAATCCCTCGGATCCCTTAGCTGGTTTTTACAGCATACCCGGGAGGAAATGCAGCTGGCACATTCTATGTTTTTCTCTCGCTCCCAGGCCAGCATGGAAGTAATATGATAATATAACTTTAATCATATCTATCATTACGAACTCCATAAAAAATTACTTATAACTTACTATTATAGTACAAGAGTAGTAAAACTTAATAATCTGCTAAGTCGTAAATCGGAAGATTCCGATAACCATAAAGTTGGTTTACGATCTTCTACATGTACTCCCGGCTTGGGCATATGGAACTGTCATAGATATCATTATGGTTATATCTCTAGTGGATTTTGCCAAGATTTGTGGAATGAGAAAATTGGGAAAGGAATGTTACGTAAATTATTTCTATTTCTTCCATGCTGGCATGGGAGCGAATGAAAAACATAGAATGTGCCAGCTGCATCTCCTCCCGGGCATGCTGTAAAAACCAGCTAAGGGATCCGAGGGTTTCATTATATTGTAATTTAGGCGATGGGATGACAACCTGTCACTACAGAATTATTCCTACAACTCTATTTTAAATAACCCTCAATACTTTGTGACCCTTTTTTTACATCGTTTACGCTCTGCCTACCCCATTAGGGATAAAGGCGTGATTATATGTATGTATGTAAATTATATTCAGCACTTTTATTCTGCATCTAGCTGGGGGCCACATTACTTCATTTTGACATCGCAACCCAGAAATTTGATTCGTTGTCATCCTACTATGAATTTTTCTTTTGGTTAAATATTTATGAATTATGAAATATGTCGCATTTCAACGCAGTGCAACTTAGGGATCGATTGGGTATAATATACTGCTACATCAGTTTGAGAGCCCGATGGTGTAGTGGATAGGGCCGCTGCCTCCTGAGCGGGAGGTCGTGGTTCGAATCCCACCACGTACCAATGTGTTTTTCGATTTACGAATTTCATATGTACGTTTATTCGGCGCTTTTTCCGTGCTTCACGTTAAGCCATTGGTCCCGGTTAATATCGTTTAATACCGTAGATATTAGTCGTTAAACCATATCGGAGGCCAGTGCTAAGCATTGGCGGCTTGAAAACTCTGACCTAATCTAGGATTGGGTCTGGTTTCCCTTCTTGGTTGCGGAGGTCAGATGGCAGTCGCTCTGTGTAAAAACCAGTACTCTCGTTTAATCCCCTAGATTAGGTAGCCGACCCCGTGAGATACGGGATAAGGCTAGGGAGATGATGATGGTTAAATAATTATGAATTATGAAATATGTCGCATTTCAACGCAGTGCAACTTAGGGATCGATTGGGTATAATATACTGCTACATCAGTTTGTAGAGGGCACGATATAACTAAATCTTCTCAAAAATCATTGCCATCCCTTTTGTAGTCTGTCATCATAACACAATAGAAAACTACAGGTATAGCCTTACATAAGTTATACCTGTCATATTAGTTATACCGGTGTTCTTTGCAGCTTCGTATTTCTAAAAATACTTAAGTTTTTTTTGTTTGAAAGCGACTATTCTTATAAAACAGTTCTCTGAATTTACCGCAAAGATCAGTGTCGTCATTGACTTTAAATATAGAAGCGACACAACCCACGGCTAAGCTTAACGTAATACAAATTTGTTGCGCTTTGAGATACCGAGGCCTTCCTTACAATAATAGTCGACAATTTTAGATCTTTAAATACCATTTAAGTCAGTCAAGCAATGTTGTTGACGTCTGCTTTCAAGTGAGCCATCAGTTTTCAACTCGCGATAGTTTTCCGGTCGGCTGGTTGGAAGGGGTTTTACCCCCCTTTTCCACCCAAGGGGGGTAAAGGTAGGACGATAAATAGTTTGCTGACAGTAGAAGAGAAATATTGTAAATGTAGCGACGCCTCCTTTGTCATCTGGAAATGTTAGGTTTTCATGTAGGGAAGTGTTGCGAACCAAATGTATAAGTGCTTATTTCAATCGGATCTAGTTTTTCATTTGAAATTATGAGTTTCTACGTCCGTCCAATTTAAATTAAAAAAAACGTAAGACTTCTGACTGAAGAAAGTGCTTTTAAATTGTACTGTAATTTCCAAGACACGATACTTTTTTGTTCCATATTTAGTTTGTAATATTCCACCATCGCTTTAAAATTGACTAACGTTTAATTAATTGTTAGATAAGTCATTATTTATAGGAAACCAGCTTTCCACCCCGCGGTATAACTCGCGGCTTAGTGAGATTTCCCGTGGGAAATGAAATATTTTTCTGCGGTAAAAAGTAGCCTATGTCCTTGTCTAGGTTACCATCTATCATTCTGCCAATTTTAATTAAAATCGGTTTAGCCGTTTAGGCGTAAAAGAGAAACAAACAAACAAACAGACAGACAGACAGACTTTCACATTTATAATATTAGTATGGATGACAACGACTGCCGCGAGTAACAGTTTCTGTATTGTAATAAATTTATCCTAACGCCTCTAGTTAGTAACATGAACAATTTAAACTGCCAAACTGCCTATGAAAAGTTTATAATTCTATTTAAAACTGCTAAGTATGACCAACCAGTGTATATTCCGGTTCTGAGCTTAACAAAATGGCCCAGCTAATTAAGATGGCGTGTGGCAGTACAATTTTAAACTTTACTAGCGAATTGTGGTAAGGAAATATTAACCTAGTTCGCGTGTTTCGGATTTGATTCTTTCATACATACTCGAATTCACGCCTATAGTCGTAAAGGGGGTGGTAGAGCAATTTTCTGCGCAATTAAATTATTATTTTGATTGGGGTTATTGCCGCAATAATAATATATATTTTGATTAACTCGATATTTTGAAAGTTCGTGAAGAAACGTTCCATGGTCACGAGTAGACTTCCGTGCGAGTAGTTTTCTGCTCGGCAGACAAATATTGACGGTAGTTATAGAAAGAAAATAGGCTCGATTCTAGATTTGTCGGCTAAAATTTAAATATATTAGTCACTTTCAGATTAAAAACATTGGATAAGGACAGGAGATCTATTCTCTCTGGTTTTTGATTTATAATCGGTGGCTTTATGCGTTATGTCATTTTATCTGCCGTCATATGATATGGCGGATAAAATTGACAGAAATACTGGGAAAACGTGCAAAAGCGCGTCAAAATTAAGCCGACAAAGTGTAAAATCAAAATGTATAAATTTCTTGCCGTATTTCAATTTAAATATTTTAAAAGTCACAGATAGATTTTGATTTTAGTTTTAGCCGGTGGAATCTAGAATCGAACTCTGTATTATTTAATTGTTATAGTGTCAGCCTGGCAACTCTTTGAATTAATAAAAACACTAAAACATGTCATTAAATTTCACACACCCTCTGCTCTCGATTCCACAGAATGGTCGAGACTGCACTGATTTTGATTTTCCAAATTCGGAAATAGAAATAATTTGTTTCTGCTCATAATTCACAATGTGAGACTCAAAAATAGGCCCGTATTAATAAACAACACTTGAGACTGTTTTATAAGAAGTCTCATCTTCGTACAATGTGACCCGTCAAATCCGAAATATATATTGCTTTTAATCTTGAAATCGTTTTTTAAATACGAGCCTTACTAACCAAGAAAAAAAAGCAATTTGTCATACCAAAGTTGCTGAAAATCGAAACTGATCCCAAAGTTTAAAATTTTCATCTCCAAAAACTTTTCTTCCAATTAAAAAGAAACCACAGACCCTAAAATTACCGGTAACTTTGAACGTAAACAACATAAATTGCGATTAGGGAATTAAAAGATAAGAACTTCAGCGGTGAAACAAAATAATTAAGTTCTTTGTTATTTTTGCCGAAGGGACTGTTATCGAGTTAAAGTACAAGTAGAGCTGGGAGTAACATGTTAAAGTACCCAGTATTTTCTCTAGGGTGCATATTTTGACCTATTATGGAAATTTTCTGGCAATTTTCAAGGCCCCAGGCCGACTGTAACCCGTTTTCGAGACGCCAAAATTGTTGTCTGAATAGTAAATTTAAACTTTTAAATAAATTAACTTTGGCACTAAGTTTTATTTTTATCATATAAATTTTAGGCATATTTTTTTGAAAATATAAAACATGCGCTTATATTCTCTTGTTACAAAAATGTTGAAAAGTTTCTATTGAGTCATATTGAAAAACAAATATCTGTTAGGTTTAGTTTTGGGCTAAATGACGCTCTTTAATTTGATTTGTTTTTTTTTGTTATTTATTTCGTTTATGGTTGAAGCTGTTACTATTACTGCCAGTTCTATCTTTGATATTGAATTAAAAGGTTCAACTTTTAATGCAATATTCTTTACTGAAATCGTGAGCTGAAATATTAATTCGGGAAATGTAAACGACAGCAAGTCTTACCTGTATTTAATTTCAGTTCATAATTACATAAGACAGGAAATTGTTTCAAAATTCTTCTTTGTAGTTGACTTACTTCCTGCCTGACTGTTGAGACAAAAAAAAATAGAGATGATGTTTTGAGTTTCTTTTTGCTTTCGAATATTGATAGTAGATCGTCTTTTAATGAAACATGCTACACACATGAAATAAATATTTAAGATAAATTTCGTAAATCTTCCATGCTAGCCTTGGAGCGAAATATAAACATAGAATGTGCCAGTTGCATTTCCTCCCGGGCATGCTGTAAAAAACAGCTCAGGGATTCGATTTCAGTATATTGTAATTTAGGCGTTGGGCTGTCAACCTGTCACTTCAGCAATATACCTACAAATCTATCTTAAAAAACTCTTAAAACTTTGTCAGTCGTGGCGGAACGTCCTTTGTTTAGGTCGTTTACGCTCTGCCTACCCCATTAGGGATCAAGGCGTGATCATATGTATGAATATGTTTATAAAAAAAACACGCAGTATCTAAATTTTCTGCACACAATCACAAAAAGTTAACCTAAAAAGAGTCTCGCAGTAGGTAAGTCGCATCATTTTTGTGTCCCATATTCCCAAAAGAAAACACACGCAATTGAAAATAGGAGCCAATCTAGGCAAAGAGGCCTCAGAGGAGAGACAAAGGCACATAAAGCACCACGTTATACATTTTCCCGCGTATTTTGCGAATTCCCTCGCATTTTGAGAATAGTTCAGGGCTGTGTTGCCAGCTATGTCATAATCGAGACAATCATACAGAAATTGAAACCTAAGAAATTGCCTTAGCAAATATTGAAAGAAAAGTATACATAATAAAGTTTATTATACAAAGACGAAAGAAAAACATAGTTTGTATCCAAAGAAAATGAGATCAAGACATCAATCAAGTATTTTTAGTTTAGTTTAACGTAGAGCTATTGAAATACTACCTAGGATTATTTACCTTGTTTAGGAATCAGCTCTCCACAAAAAACATATCATATGAAAATTGTAGCATATTACTGTGTTTGAACAAATTTTTGTGGTGTGGAAATATTTTTTTTTAATTTATTTGTACTAAAGTTGTTCAAGAATCTTTCGAAATAAAATTAAAATAAAAAAAATCTCCCCTATTTTCTATAATAGTGATGATGTGTCTAAATATTCTTTACCTAAGTATTTATTTTGTAGATTGTCGAGTCGACGCATGACCTGTAAATCTTAGAGACTTAGTTTTGTAACTGTCAAGTTTCTGAAATTCAAAATCTCAATGAAGAACATAACAAGTTAGAGCTGGCAATACCAGGTCAGAGTTAATGTCAGCTCGTCCCACGGTGCGGATGATGGATCACGTTGTTTGTTGGAAAACGGTGACGACTTACCGTGTTTTTTTTATCCTTTTTTATCCAGCACTGCCTGTTTCGACTATTACATTCAACTCAGATGTCTGAGCCGGGGAGTTTTTTTTTTAAGATCGGACAGCTGAGTATTGATTCAGTATTTTGAAATCATTTAGGCAATAATAAATTCTTCCATGATCGCCTGGGAGAGAAAAACATGAAATGTGCCAGCATGCTGTAAAACCAGCTATAGGGTCCGTGGGTTTTAGTATATTGTGATTTAGGCGATGGGCTGACAACCTGTCACTACCGCTATATACTTACAAACCTATCTTAAAACTAACCTAATCAAAACTTTGTCCGACATTTGCTTAGGTCGTATACGTTCTACTTACCCCATTAGGGATAGGGGCGTGATTAAATGTTTGTATGTATGTAATTTAAAAAAACTATTAAAATATTATTTATCTGGTGTTAAATGGTAAAATCTACTTTTCAAAATACTCATCAGATATCTAAAATATTAAAACAGTCAGATGTGGTAAAAATAAATTTATTACACTGTTTAGAGTTTACCTTCCCAGTTAGGTATAAATGCGTGATTCTATGTATCCTTGCGAAACCATGATAAAATAAAAGAAGCCATGAATTTAATCATTATACAATTAGCTATAATGATCATACTACCGTTTCGTATACCAGAGATTCCTTTAACTTCGTATTACGTGACGAAACATATTACGGCGGCATTAAAAGCAAACTTTGGCATAAGTATCAATAATCTTCCTTCAAATTTATTAGCAAGCAACAAGCAACACACTTAGTACTGTAAACAATGTTCATTCCTTGATCTTTGCCGCCTTAAAACTTGTGTTGCCAACCATACTACGAAGATTTTAAAATTATGATTTTCAGAGCTGAGCATCAATAAAAGTATTGCTTCGTAAAAGTAGTTCACTAAAAATTTACATAAAAAAGGGATATCAACTGTGCAACATTAGATAAGTACTATATAAATACATACATACATATAATCCTTGATCCCTAATGTCGTAAGGGGTAGGCAGAGCGTAAAAAACCTAAACAAAGGTGGTTCCGCCACGTCTGTCAATGTTTTGCGGGTTATTTAAGATAGATTTACTGATGGGTATATTGCTGTAGCGACAGGTTGTCAGCCCATCGCCTAAATTGCAATATAATGAAACCCTCGAATTCCTTAGCTGGTTTTTACAGCCTGGCCGGGAGGAAATGCAGCTGGCACATTCTATGTTTTTCTCTCGCTCCCAGGCGAGCGTGGAAGAACTATATTATAAATAGAAGTGCATAATTTGACTAGGTATAACCAAAATACCCAACGTGACGTCATCATGCTATTAAACTTTATCATTTGCACATGTAACAAATAACTGTTCTTGTGCTGATTGGACTAGTATGTTCGTATGACCATTAATTTTTGATCGGTTATTTTTACTCAGAAAATGTAACCAAACAAAATTATATTATCAAAAATGTGTGGTCATATTTGGACTCATATGCCATAATAGTTAAGGCGCGTATTTGTAAAGTATTCAAGATTGAGAACAATATTAAGTATCGATTTGACAAGCCATTTTGTACTGAAATGACATGTCTAATACGAACTCAAAATGGCTGTCAATTTCAAGTACGGATTGTAAATACGGGCCTAATTATACTTACCTACCATTTAAAATATCTACAACCATTATGATCGTCATAAATCTTTGATAGTATCTCTGCTTACTTTCCAATAATTTTAAATTCAGAAAATACTAACGTCTGTGTGTATAAACAGCTCAAATTTTACCCATTCAAATTACAATTCCAAAATAACCAGCGGAGCCGGTTACACAACACAACTGGTTTAATCCAAAATTAATAGCCACAAACAGATTTGTGCCAAAACTAACATCATTAACCAAATCCCCGATGATACTAAATACGCTCCGTATAATCTTATCCGCGATGTGGGATTAGGGGGGGATTCTCATGCGAGCAATTGGACCAAAGTTTTTGAGGGGGCCTTTTGCTACCTAACCTAACCTAACAAAGGTTTTAACCGGGCTATAGAGATAGTAATACATACATACATACATAAAATCACGCCTTTATCCCTTACGGGGTAGGCAGAGCGTTAAACGACTCGTAAAAGGCGCTTTCGCCACGTCTGACAAAAATTGAGGCCAATTTTAGATTGAAAAGTGTATTGCTATAGTGACAGGTTGTCAGCCCATCGCCTAAATTACAATACACTGTAACCCTCGAGTCCCTTTTGCTGACTTGTACAGCATGCCCGGGAGGAAGGGCAGCTGGAACATTCTATGTTTTTCTATCTCTCCCAGTCCAGCATGGAAGGTAAAGAGATAGTAATAGTGTTGCTTTAACAGTAAGAATGGTATTCAAAATATAATATAATTCTTTTGGATATGAAATATGCTCCGTATAATCTTTCTTTTCCGCGACGTGTGATTAGGGGCCAAGAGATCGAGCAGTTCGTTTAAAGTTTTTGAGGGGGGGGGGATGTTTTTTGCTACCCTTAAAGGGGATATACGAGTAGTGTCAATGTATCCTTATGGCTAGCAGATGAGTACGTTTGTAGAAATCTTCTAGTTTAAAATCGTTACTAAATAACTACGCTCCGTATAATCTTATCCGCAACATGGGATAAGGGGGTTTGCATGCATATTATTGGACTAAAGGTTTTGAATGTGGGGATGCCTTTTGCTATCCTTAATATACGAGTAGTTTCGATGTAGCCATAAAATGTGAGAAGGAGATGAGTAAGTAAGTATGTAAATTATTTCTAGGTTAAAATATAAATTAAATACACTCCGTATAATCTTATCCGAGACGTGGGATAAGGGGGCTCGAGTGTGAGCAATTGCACCAAAGTTTTTGTGGGGGGGGGATGTGTTTTGCTACCCTTAAAGGGGATATACTAGTAGTGTCAATGTATCCTTATGGTTAGGAGATGAGTATGTAGAAATCTTCTAGTTTTAAATCCATACTAAATGACTCCGCTCCGTATAATCTGATATTTGGGAAAAGGGGGTTCGCATTCGAGCAATTGGACTAAAGTTTTTATATGAGGGATGCCTTTTGCTACCCTTAATATACGAGTAGTTTACATGTAGCCTTAAGATGTAAGAAGGAGATGAGTAGGTAAGATTGTAGACTTTTTTCTAGTTTAAAATAGAAATTAAATACATTCAGAATTATAAATAAAAAGTGCCTTAAGTATGTAGAACAATATAGGAATGACTTTTGCTATCGTTTATAGAGGTTAGAGATTGTGGTCTATTATCAAATCCTGCTAAAATGAATTTCGCAAAATGTCAGCAAAATTAAAAAACTACTACTTTTAGTGGGTTTTGCAAACGTCACGACATTTTCATGACATTTTAATCAGGGTTTTTTGGATTAATTTTTATCTTAATTCTGTATTTGTCAATCGAACAGCCTGCCTCTTGTTATTCTGAATGCAATAGTGCCCAAAGCGTTCCAGCATTGAACTTGTGACAGGCAACCTTTAGTTCCATATTTCGGTTCTTTTATCTCGCTACTGCAGTTAAGCCAAACTTATTTTTGAAGAGTTTAAGCACTCACAATGCTATTTTTATTTAATATAATATGAATGAAAGAAAATAATAAAATCTTCTGGCAGGACTCGAACCTGAGTCTCTGGAATGCTGGTCCATTACTCTACCCATTGAGCTACATAAACGGTAGCGGGAGTGACAAGTTTATCATAGTCTTTCTTATGTATACATCATAGCGACGTTAGCGACATCTAGCCACGAAGTTTGAGAACTACGTAGTCATACGCCATACTTGTGGTTGTGCGCACAGATACACGCACTTGTTTGCGTAACTATAGATTATGGCGAACCCACACAGACTAAGGCGAAGCCATGTAGTTACATTTACAAACACAAATGTGACTAACCTGCTGTTGTGAGATGGAACATACATACTTCACGCCTTTATCCCTAATGGGGTAGGCAGAGCGCAAATGACCCAAACAAAAGTCGTTCCGTCTGACATAGTTTTGAGGGATATTTAAGATAAATTTGTAAGTATATTGCTGTACTGACAGGTTTTCAACCCATCGCCTAAATTACAATATACTGAAACCCTCTGATCCCTTAGCTGTTTTTTTACAGCATGTCCGGGAGGAAATGCAGCTGGCACCTTCTATGTTTTCATCTCGCTCCCAGGCCAGCATGGAAGTAAAGTAAAGTGAGATGAAACATCTGTAGCTATTACAAATGTTCTAACAAGGGTCTCATTATTACCCGCCTTTTGAGATATTTCACAACAATTCAAGCAGAATTTCTATAGCCACAAACAAAAGTTACACAGTTGAAACTCCCGCTTCTAATATAATATTAGGAAACGCAAGACAATGAAGAAAGTAGTTTTGTCCGTAACAAAGGCTGGCTATGAGTGTTACGCCTAACTTTGTGCCACAGACTGAGAAACAGGAGTAGACTCTGTTCAGCTTTCCATGTAAAAACTATTTATGTTAAGATATGGGTCATGGGATGGGTATATATAAGGGTCAGTGCATACCGGGAAACGACGAGACTCGACGCTACGTAGCGCACAGCTGCTTGAAGATAAATCTAAGTTTATCACGAAGTGATAGGCTAAGCCGTGCGGCGCAGCGAAATTTATCGAGTTTTACGGTTTTTTTTGTTGCTCAATTGCATTAACTGACTAATTCTATCAGTTTGTGGGATGATGTCAGCAAAAGACAGCTTCCAGCAATCAGAGCATTTAAATTTTATACAAAACTAGCGACCTGCCCCATCTTCGCACGGAAATCATCAGTGTTTCTCTACTATATTATGCATGTCTTATACATATAAACCTTCGTCTTGAATCACTCTATCTATTAAAAGAAACCGCATCAATATGCGTTGCGTAGTTTTAAAGATCTAAGCATACAAAGGGATATAGGGACAGAGAAAGCGACTTTGTTTTACACAATGTAATGATGATGCAATTTATCTAGTATTGTCCTGTTCAAGAGTCTGTGGCTCCGTCTAACTTTGCGCCAAGGAAGTAATATCGGTGAACAAGCGAGAAAGCACACATATATTAAATTTTATATCTTCCTATCTTATTCTCTGCGAATTTCAGTTCCACTTCACTCAATATTAGTTTTGATATGAGTTCTATTTTACTGCGACAGGATAAGGTTTGCAGGGCTTTGCCTATTAAAAAATATCTTTATTCAAAACTGAGATGTAAATAGGGGTAGGTACCTAAATGAGGTTTCCCATGATATAAAACAAACTTGTATATAAACAAGCAAGGGCTTAGGCGTGGGTTAAGACATAGGTATATTATATACATTCCTATGGTAAAAAGTAAATCTAATAATAATGATTAATATGATAATTATGACACAATTGTTATACATACCACAATTTAGCTGGAAAAACTAAAGAATTAAAATCTGTTAAGTAATTTAAGCCGTTCCGCCACGTCTAACACAGTTTTGAGGGTAATTTAAGATAGGTTTGTGGGTATATTACTGTAGTGATCGGTTGTCGGCCCATTGCCTAAATTACAATATACTAAAACCCTTGGATCCTTTAGCTGGTTTTAACAGCATGCCTGGGAGGAAATGCAGCTGGAACATTATATGTTTTTCTCTCGCTCCCAGTGAAGTATAGTGTTTAAATTCGCGAAACAAAAATGTACATAAACATAACTTGGTATCAACGAAATCTGGAATAAACATTTCCACATTTACCAGAGTTGGAGCTTAATACTAATCCTTAACTAGAAATAAATTGAATTATTAATTTTAATTTCCCGGTAACTGCGGATATTACGTATTTCACAAGTTTCCGGAAATAATTTAAATAATCCTTTCGCTTTTAGCCAATATCAACAACAGATGTAGGAAGCAGTAGGAAGTACTGTTATATAACCGGTGTAAGGGACAGCCTACAAATGGATAGGGTTGCTCAGTTAATCACACTGAACAACTTCCACCAGGAACTTTTTTCAGTAAGTGAAAAACAAAAATGGCTTTACCATACAAATTGTCCGATCGAGATAAACATTTTGTATGGAAAAATCAATTATTTTTTTTTCACTTCCTGAAAAAAGTTCCTGGTGAAAGTAGACTGAGCCTCCACTATCACTTACACCTAGTATTCTATAGTAGAAGAGACCGACATGAATATGAATAATAATATATATTTTTTAAAAGGGACCCTCCCTTTTAAAGATGTTGAGATTTTATAAAACAAGCTATGTGTGAGGTATTAACACATTTTTATTTTTATTCATAAGGTCCAATCATGCCAATTTATTGCGTAAATGACAATGTTTCAAAATTTTCCGTGGCATCAGGGCATGAATTTTAGGGTCCCTATTTCAATCACTGGAAAATTGTTAAAAATATTTTTGTATTTTACTCCGCTACACTTTATCTGGACCATATTCCTAAAGCTCTAAGTCTACAGGTCAGTCCAATATCAACCAAAGCCTTTTCAAAGTCCACAAAGCTCAGAACTTTGTTGGAACGATCAAATTTTTCCGAAACCGTTAAAAAAATGGATTTTTGGGCCTCTTGTATCCATACCACTGTGACAAACCCTTGCATATTGCTAAACCGTGTTATATGCCAAACATAATTAAAGAATTTTGTTAATAAATCATACACAGCTTGCTTTTTTCCATTTCAAGATTAACCCATCCTTACTGAAAAACCCTATATTATTGAACACAAGCATGAAAAAGAAATCAATAAATATAACAAAGCACCTGAAGAAAAAAAGCAGTTTCAGAATTTAATTTGCACGTTGTTTAAATGACTAAATGTAATAAATACCTAATTATCATGCTAAATGAGATGGATAGACAAAATGATTCGAATGGGTTCAAATTCCAAACATGATAAAAAACTATAATTTTCATAAAACACACACGTTCATGACAAAAATAAAATCGCTTTTTGCACCGTCAAAGCTACTCTGCTTTCAGTTTTTGTCACTATCAATATTACAAGATTCCAGTTCAAAGTTGTTAAGCTAATAAAACTGAACACACTTTGACTTCGAATCTCCACTTCATTATTCACTCCGGCAAACACATTTAGAATTGCAATGGAAATACATATTTCTGAATGTTTTCTCAAGAAGATTATGTTACTTCATACTAACATAGAATGTATCAGCTGCATCTCCTCCCGGGCATGGTGTAAAAATCAGCTAAGGGATTCGAGGGTTTCAGTATTGTAATTTAGGCGACGGGCTGACAATCTGTCACTATAGCAATATACAGATCTAGAAGAACCCTCAAAACTTGTCAGACGTGGCGGAATAACCATTGATTAGGTCGTTAACGCTCTGTCTACCCCATTATTAAAAGAGGATAAAGGCGAATATAAAAAAAAATGCCTCTTTATCCTCTTTGGAGTTACGCAGTTCTTAGGATACAGCAACCCAAATTTTTTTTTGACAGAAAATTATTTATTCGAAATGTATCGTAAACATTCTTTCGTGAGAGCCCGATGGCGTAGGGCCACTGCCTCCTGAGCGGGAGGTCGTGGCCCTACGCCATCACGTACCAATGTGTTTATCGGTTTTCGAATTTCATATGTACGTTTATTCGGCGCTTTTTCCGTGCTTCGGAAAGCACATTAAGCCGTTGGTCCCGGTTAATATCGTTTAATACCGTAGATATTAGTCGTAAAGCCATGTCAGAGGCCAGTGTTGACGGCTATCAGCATTGACGGCTTGAAAACTCTGACCTTATCTAGGATTGAGTCTGGTTTCCCCTTCTGGTTGCGGAGTTGAGAGGGCAGTCGCTCTGTCTAAAAATCAGTACCCTCGTTCAAATATTAGGTAGCCGACCCCGAGAGATAAGGCTAGGTAGATTATGATGTATCGTAAACATTGATGGATGTGGAAGAAGAGTCGCAAATCAGACAAAAAGCCGACCATTGTGTTAGGTGACTGCTCAGCTGTAGACTTAATACTCAAGCAATTATTTGATGCATTTAGGAATCCTAGAAATTTTAGTATTTCAGCGATTTTTAGCTTTATGTACCTTCATAGTTCTTTCAGAGATTTTCCTGGTACTTTTTCGAAAATGATAAGATGTCCTTAAGATGTAGTTGACGGCCTACCTATCCCATAAGAGATATAGTATTAACTAAAAAATAATCATATTAATGTATACCGAACCCAACATACCCTTCTCGAACTCTTTCCCACGTTTTTTTCTGAAAGGTCACGAATTTGGGACACATTTGCATTATAAAAATGACTTGCACGTTCACGTAAGAATGGTAAAAAAGCCCAATCGTGGCTTTGCTTTATTGTGGCTGTTTTGGCTGGAATTAATTCAACTTATTTTGTACATTTTTACCACCCTTTCATGGCAAGGGACCTAAGAGTTTACTAGTTGGACTATGATCCACCCTCCCAGGATTTAGCGCTAAGCAGCTTGCTGTGTCAATTTAGTGTTTTGGAGTGAACGCTTCTAGGAAAAATAGCTCCTTCATAGGCTCTGACTCAATTACTTCTGCCCAAAATATGACTGAAATCAAACCCATGGAAATCTTATCATAAGTTTCCTTATGTATTTTTATAAATAAGAAATGACTTACACCCGATACCTTTGGGTACGCTGATGACAGCACGGTTGTTGACAGATATCTGTCCAGTGCAAGGGCCAACAGTGAAACAATCCAGTCTTGTCGGGAGTCCATAGTGGATCGTCTGAACTCATCGCTAAGGGTGATATCCGAGTGGGGCGATGCCAATCTCGTCAAGTTCAACGCATCCAAAACCCAGGCGTGTCTATTCTCGACAAAACGGAGTCCTTTTAACCTGGCTCCAACTTTCCGGGATGTATCCGTACCGATTTCTGACCATCTTGAGCTTCTTGGTATGAGCCTGACGTCCGACTTGAACTTTGGACGTTACATTGAGTCTCTGGCCACAACAGCTGCCAAAAAACTTGGTATCCTCTCGAAGGTGAGGCGATACTTCACACCGGGACAGCTATTGCAGTTATACACAGCTCAAGTCCGATCGTGTATGGAGTACTGCTGCCACCTTTGGGACGGTTCAGCTAAATACCAGCTGGCTGCCTTAGACTCAATCGAGAAACGTGCTAAGAAGCTCATTGGAGACTCAGCACTGGTTGAGGCAAAACTACAGAACCTTGAGCACCGTCGCAGAGTGGCGTGCATGTCGGTATTTTACAGGATACATTTCGGGGAGTGCGCGTTAGCACTTCATGACCTTATACCCCCCTCCCCTTTCCATCTCCGGAGCACGAGGCGTGGACAGGGGTTCCACCCTTATGTCGTGGATATACCACAAATTCGCACGAAGCGGTTCGCTTCCACATTCTTAATGCGAACGGCTAAGGAGTGGAACTCCCTGCCGGCGGATCTGTTTCCGGAACAATATAACCTGGGCCTTTTCAAGGCGAGAGTGAATAGGCACTACATAGGTGAGTATGCTCCAACATAGTCCGCATCGTCACTTTCCACCAGGTGAGATAGCGGACAAATGCTCGCCTATACATATTTAAAAAAAAAAAAGACTTTGCTCTTGACTCTAGGGGCCAGACTCCGGTGAGCGGGTGGTCGCAAGCCAGATGTCCCCTTGCGGGGCCTACCACCGCTTAAAAAGTTTAAATATTCTCTTTTAAAAAAATAGAAAGTCACTCCCAACTAAAATAAACCATAAGCACCTTAAAACAGTTAAACAAGTCATGCATCACAAACACAATACTTCACAAATAAATGTCACAGCAGGCGTTGATAAATCCGTCATATTATCACGCATTTATCCCTAATGGGGTAGGCAGAGCGTAAACGACCTAAACAAAGGTCGTTCTGCCACGTCTGACAAATTTTTGACGGTTATTTAAGATAGTTGTGTAGGTATAATGCTGTAGTGATAGGTTGTCAGCCCATCGACTAAATTACAATATACTGAAACCCTCGGATCCATGTTTTTCTCTTACTCCCAGACCAGCATGGAAGAATCGCAATAGCTGTTCATAATCCGTCAACAGAAACAGCTCTGCGTGTCAAACAAAGCATTAAATAACACGTGTAATGAGTTGGCAATCCTATTAGCTGTTGACAGTAATAAGTACTTTTGTAAGTGCGGTTGTTGGTCTAAATAATCCTGCTGTGGGAGTGTTGAAGCCTGTTGAAGCTTTTGACTCGGCTTAGCGAGGACTAGATGATAGCAAATGAAACTAGAACCCGCCTAATTAGATTAAAATATTTCTTAATATGTATATAAAAATATCCGTTTCATGGTTATTTGAATAGAACTAGGAGCTATAAAATAGAATATATAATATAATAGAATTAATTTTATTTGGAAAAATAGTTTTAAGAAATACAATTATACTCAACTTAAAGTTAATAGTATATTTTATGCCGAGTGCATAAAGCAAGTCATTATTATCCGAGATCGTTATATGCCCGAGCCCGCAGGGCGAGGGCAGATGAAGAAATCGAGGATAAAAATGATTTGTGCACGAGTTATAAAGTCTGCTTTTCACTTCGATTGCGAGAAAATAAAACAGTAACATAACATACTAACATTTATTTAATTAAAATTCAAAATAAAATTAGTATAATTTTGAATGCTGAATGATATGGTTTTTCCCAGCATATTAACGGCTTCTTTCCCGCTACTTTACTTTTTTTAATTTTTGTGCATGATTTTCGGGCAAAGAATAAAATATATACAGCCTTCTCTTAAATTATTTTGGAATATTGTTTTTTTTTGTGATGAATATGTCTTGATATTTAGTTACTTATAGTTACTATTATAAACCAAAAATGCAAATAGGGAAGGATATATTATAAATTAGCAAGTTTTGTCCGTGCACAATTTATTATGTTTGGCTGCATGGTCTAAATGGTCACTGCCTTAGTATAGATACATTTAAAAAGCTACTTTTTTGCCCTTGTGCATAAAGTTTAACTTTATGTCGCCTAGATTCTGCATAAAGTAGTACTTTTTCGAGCATGAGAAGTGAAAACAAAATTTATACCAAAATGGCTACCACTCAGCATATTGTATTGTCTTTTATCGTGTGGGTATTATGTCGATCGACCTGATGGACCCTGGTGTCAGAGTTTTTAAACCGCCTACTAGCACAGCCAATAGCCCTCTGACATAATTTTGTGTAACGACCACTATCAAAGTCAGCGGACGGGACCAACGGCTTATCGAGCCCTCCGAAGCTCGGAATCTTTTTCTTCCAAACAATCAGGTGGATTCTGCCTGCAACTTCCTTACCAAACTGGGGAAAATCTGACAAAGTGATAAATTGACGAATATCAACTTTGTGTTCCCCCCTGGGAATCAAACCCAGGACTTCCGGATTGTGAGCCCACGGCTGTGATCACTAGACCATAAATGCTGTGGAACATAAATGCTTCTTGTAAAAGTACTGAAGGTATAGTATTTCCAATTCGGTTGCAGAATAAAGGTAAACAAAGTTTCATGTCGTTTTACATATTTAAAAAATAAATAATACGAGTTGGCAAATTTATTAAGTTACTAAGACCCGTAATTATAAACAGCACTTGAGACTGACAACTAGTTTGATTTCGTATCAGACATGTAATTTCAGTATAAAAGGACCTGTCAAATCCGCACTTAATATTACTCTCAATATTATCTCAATAATATACCTAATAGCTTAACTTATTAAAAAAAAAAACAAGATCTTCGATTAAAAGACATGAAACCGTGTTAACCTTTTTTCTAAAACCGCGTTGGAAATACTATAAGCTAACTAACGATAGCGTGTCAAACCTAAATTACACGTGTAATGATGACAAGGTAAATCTGTTAGCTGCTAGGCTAAGTGACAATGTGATGTGTTGACTGACAGGTGTAATAGCCATGGACAAACATACCTATAAGGGGTGTAAGGGACATACCCGCGAACTGATAGAGGTTGCTCAGTCAACGAAACTGTACAACTATCACCAGGATTTTTTTTCAGGAAGTGAAATACAAATTGTTTGATCAAAGTGGTAATTTTGTATGGGAAAGTCGTTTTATTTTCATCTCCTGAAAGTTCCCGGTGAAAGTTGTTCAATTTCGTTGACAGAGCAACCCCCAATCAGTTTGCGGTACGCTGTCCCTAACACCCGGTATAAAGTTGAATCACTACATAATATAAAACAAAGTCGCTTTCTCTGTCCCTATGTATGCATAGATTTTTAAAACTACACAACGGATTTTGATGCGGTTTCTTTTAATATATAGAGTGATTCAAGAGAAAGGTTTATGTGTATAAAACATGCAGAATATAGTAGAGAAACACTAATAATTTCCCTGCGAAGCCGGGGCGGGTCGCTAGTATTTAATAAAACACGCCTTTATTTAAAGTTGATCCTTGGGATAGACACATTAGAGGCTGACATGTCTCTTAAATAGACTAACGTACATGTCATTTAAGAGCGCAAAATGTATAAGGTATCAACGAAATAGATTACGAATGCATATCACTACATAGTATAAAACAAAGTCGCTTTCTCTGTCCGTATATCCCTATGTAAGCTTAGATCTTTAACGTAACGGATTTTAATGCGGTTTCTTTTAATGGATAAAGTGATTCAAGAGGAAGGTTTATTTGTATAAAATATGCATAATATAGTAGAGAAACACTGACGATTTCCGTGCGAAGCCGGGGCGGGTCGCTAGTTATAGTATAAATTTAGATATTCTCAATTAGAAGCAGCTACGGCTCGATTGTAGATACCACCGGCTAAAACTAAAATTATAATGTATCAGTAACTTTCAAAATACTGCCTCCGTGGTCTAGTGGCTAGTGCCATGGACTTCCGATCCGGAGGTCCTCCCCATTGCAAGCTGAATCACCTGATTGTCCAAAAAGAAATAGATTTCGTGCTTCGGAGGGCACGTTAACCCTGCCTTAGGCCTGATAGTTGTGCTACTAGGCTGTTTAAAAACTCTGACACCAGGGTTCATTGGGTCGATAGACTCGATACCCACTCGACAGAAGAACAATACATTCAAAATAATAAAACTCAAAAAGGATAGGTGGTTTATAATCTATGGTTTTACAATTTATCCGCTAGATATTGACGCGCATTTGTACGTTTGCCCTGTATTTCTGTCAATTTTATCGGATATAAAAATGACGTATAACGCATAAAACCACCGATTTTAAATGAAAAACCGGTGAGAATAGATATCCTATCCTATTCCAATGTTTTAAGTGTGAAAGTCACAGACAGATTTTAATTTTAGGTTCAGCCGGTTAAATCTAGAATTAAGCCCATTATAAAACTAAGTATAACAGGCAGCAGATTAGTCTGTCATAATTTATATCTTAGTACGTATCGTTAGTACAGGACTCTTGCGAAGATATTACTACATACATTTAATCACGCGTAAACGACCTAAACAAAGGTCGTTCCGCCACATCTGACAAAGTTTGGAGGGTTATTTAGGATAGATTTGCACGTACAAATACATTGCTGTAGTGACAGGTTGGCAGCCAATCGCTTAAAGTCCAGCATGGAAGAAGATATTAATAAGTCTGTAAATAAGTCGAAGAATCGCTGAAAATGCAAACAAGACTTTTAACGTTTCCCATTTCTAACAAAAACCCGAACCTAGACAAAATAGCACAAAAGAGGACAGCGACATATTATTACGCTGTATTTTTCCGTGTTGCGCTTTGTACAGTGGCAAGGGTGGCTTTGTGTGGACCCGACGGATCGTTAATCATACTGACGCAGCAGTGGACAGCGATAAGCGACAACAAAGTGATGGCCACGTTAACACCGAGATAGCGTGGTGAGGGGGGAGGGTTTATTTGGGGCCGGTTGCGCAAAAAATGGTTTATTTCGAACAGAAAGGACCAATGAACTGAAAAGGCACAGACATGGGCAAAAAGGGTTAACTATGCTATTGGTTCCGCTACTTTTGATAACGTTATAGGTAATACATTTTTATACTGTACCTTTCTGTTGCAATTTTGATTTATGTACTGTCATTTTTAACGTGGGTAGTAGAAAGGCAAACCGTCTACCTTGTTCCTTTGGAAATAAATGTCTTCAGTTTTATTTTGTCATAAAAAGAAATAGAATAAGGTTCTTCCATACTGAACTGGAAGCGAGAGAAAAACATAGAATGTGGCAGCTAAATTTCCTCCCGGGCATGCTGTAAAAACTAGCTAAGGGATCCGAGGGTTTCTGTGTATTGCACATTATACGATGGGCTGACAATCTGTCACTACAGCAATATACCTACAAATCTATCTCAAATAAACCTTCAAACTTTGTCAGACGTGGCGAAACGACCTATGTTTAGTAGTAGTTTACGCTCTGCCTACCCCATTAGGGAGATAGGCGTGACTATATGAATGAATGTATGTATTTTAAAAGTGGTAACTAAAAAGACAGACCGTTCACCTTGTTGCTTTGAAAATAAATGTCTTCAGTTTTATTTTGTCACAAAAAATAAAAGGATTACAATGCTAAATCTATCTCTGCTGATCCTGTGACGTCATCTCATTTCGACGCCAGCGCCTCCAGCGGGGAAACGTAATAACACTCCAGTTTGTAATGAAATAATAATCGAGTCGCAGCTGCGATGCGACATCCTAGTTTATTTATCAAAAGATAATATTAGGACATTGAGGGCCCGCCTCGAGAATTACGTCTCGCGTATTTCTGTATTGCTGTATTTCTGTAATTTTGTGATTCTGTCGTAATCTCGCGAAGTCTGATGGTTATTTTCATAGCTCGAGAAGGCTGTGCGCGTATTTTTGTTTAGTTGGTTTTTACATGCTGGCCTGGGAGCGAGAGAGAGAAAAAAACGATATTTTTAATAAAGGTACAGTACAGACGTTAACTGTAAGTACATTATCTTAGGCTCGTATTTATGAAGCGATCTCAAACTTGAGAGCAATATAAAGTATGGATTTGACAGGTCAGTTTGTACTCAAAAGACATTTCTGATACGAACTCAAACTCGCTGTCACTCATGAGAGCTGATTTTAAATACGGCCCTTAGTCCGCGTGAGTTCGGCATAGTATTTTTTTTAATGGACCTTTTTGCAAAATTCTAGTGTACGTAATACTTAACCGGACTAAAGGCGGGAGTTGCTACACGCAATTTACACCCTTACATGCAATTCACAACTGCCTAAAGGCGCCAACTTAGGCTCGATCCTCAGGTTGTGCTCGTTGCCTTGGGAATTCCTTATCGGAGAGAATCTACTCGGTACGTGCCAGTATCGCCCAAAGTGGGGAGCAAAGGCGGGACCTCCGCGACCCCGCCGGTGGGGTGCGTGGTTGCTGGAAGAGGTTGTGTTGAGTGTGGCTCGACTTGCGTTGGCAGCATTCCTTGCACAGATTGGTTTTTCACCATCGGTAAGGACATGCCTTGGTCTTTGTTTGGAACGAGTCGTAGGAAGGAGAGTTCGGCATAGTATATCTGTAGTTACGCAAACAATGGTGGCGCCACAAGGTATGCCTAGAGGCATTAGTAAGATCAAACAACTATCAGTATCATCATATCCCTAGCCTTATCCCGTATCTTACAGGGTCAGCTTCCTAATCTATGTGATTGATCGAGGGTACTGGTTTTTAGACAAAGCGACAGACACCTGACCTCCGCAACTCAGAAGGGAAACCAGACCCTATCCTAGGTTAGGTCAGAGTTTTTCAAGCCGCCAATGCTTAGCACTAGCATTTGATATAGTCTAACGACTAATATCTACAGCATTAAACGATATTAACCAGGACCAACGGCTTAACGTGCCTTTCGAAGCACGGAAAAAGCGCCTAATAAACAAATATAATGAAATTCAAAAACCGAAAAATACATTGGTACGTGGTGGAATTCGAACCACGACGTCCTGCACAGGAGGCAGCGGCCCTGTCCACTACACCATCGGGCTCCTATCCACTACTACCATTACTTAAACAACTATCAGTATAACGTGGTATACGGGGTGTAAGGGACAGCGTCCCGCAAACTGATAGGGGTTGCTCAGTCAACGAAACTGAACAACTACCAGCAGGTGTTTCTTCAGAAAGTGAAAAAAAAATTGCTTGTCTGATTGAGGAGGACATTAATGGGAAGGTCAATTTTCGTATCATCTCTTTAAAGAATTTCCTGGTGACCGTTGTTAAGTTTCGTTGATTGAAAGCAACACCAATCAGTTTGCGGGACGCTGTCCCTTACACCCGGTAATAACCTTCGTGTGATCAAATCAAATCACTGGATCAACCTGCAACGCGTCAACACCACTCCATCGATCGTAAGATCCACTTACACATCGACAAACAAATGGACGACTAATTGATTTGTGCTCTCAACGCAAACAGACTTGAGACAAAGATTATAGGATTTCGAAACAAAGATCTTGAGACTAGTTGCTTCTCTACCAGAAATACAATAGTGACAGGTTGTCAGCCCATATCCTAAATTACAATATACTGAAACCCTAGGATCCCTTAGGTTGTTTTACAGCATGCCGGGGAGGAAAAGCAGCAGGCACATTTTATCTTTTTCTCTCGGTCCCAGTTTAACATGGAAGAAGGTTTCACTTTTACTTAGTTTAGAAACCCGCTTTCTATGTATTGTGACAGCCCGCCACTACAGCTCTCTATACTTAAGCTCAAAATAAGAAGCAACAATCAAAAATTATAATAATATGTGGTATACAGTGGTTTGAGCTTTGTCTCCTGATTCAGGAGTTTATTCCCACCGGGAAACATAAAGTAAAAATTAACGATTTATCATTTTATGGGATTAAGGAAAACAATTTAGCCTAAATCACCTCCTAACTGCCTCCGTGGTGTAATGAATAGAGTCATGGGCTCACGATCCGGTGGCTCTTGGTTCGATTCCCGTAACACAAATTTGATATTTTTAATTTATCACTTTGTGAGGATTTCCTCAGTTTGATTAGGAAAATGCACTGGACCTCGTAGCATATAAATGCCATACGATGAACAAATAAACCTGATTGTCCGTCATATAAAAGACACCACGTTCTCTATGAAAGAAAAATACATTGATATTTCCAAATAACTGTGCGTGTTTTGGCGTGCATATTTTATGTAAATATGGTGTTTAGACAAGCGATGAACACCTAATTACTAAGCAGAGCTTTTCCATAATACGAGCATAATTAATACAATCTATTGTTTGCTCTGACAGGCGCTATGTCGAGCCAATATCATGTATGGCGGCCATCTTGATTATTTATCCTTCATTAGTGGAAATAATGCTGTCGATTTTGCTTTACACATACATTTCTAAATTAGTTTACGTTTTGTTACGTTACATTTCTTGTTTCATTAGCATTGTTTTATAGAAAATCAGGCACAGGATCGACTATTAACATGACCATCCGACGGCATGGATCATCTCACTACTTACTTTCCGGACAATCAGGTGATCACCCGCAATGTCCTAACAAAACTAGAAACAACAACACAAAGTCATTGACTCCCGCCGAGAATCGAACCCGGGACCTTGGGGTCGAGAGCCCATGGCTCAGACCGCTAGACCACGCAGGCACTAAATGCAAAGTACCATAATAACAACATCAAAGAAACGAAAATCGTTTTACCGCCTTTCCAGAAGCCTTTAAAGTGTGTAATAGCTTACGCTGATTGTCCTGGATACGTCAATCAAAAACAATCCCTTTTTACTTAAGCTTGTAGCCTTTCTTACCGTTACTGGGAATTTCTTAACAATAGGACACTTTCTAAAATGATTTTCAATAATGTTTTTAAAATAATGTCAACATTTTATAACGAATATTTTTTGCTATAATTTTTGAATAATTATCTTTTTACTGTATTCTAAAACAAATCCATAAGTCAAACTTATGTGACGTCACATTACTGATCATCAAATATCTATTATAAAATGCAGATTCTAATTCAAACCTTTTGGCCGAAAACTTCAGTTAATTTAATCCTAAAAATCATCTTTGCTACAAGATATCAACAAATTCACCTGAACCTTGTCGAAGAGGAAGACCACTAAGGATTGTATTTATAAACTAATCTCAAGATTGAGAGCAATATTAAGTATGGATTTGACAGACTGTTTTGTACAGAAATGACATTTTTGATACAAACATAAGCTAGCTGTCAATCTCAAGTGCTATTTATCAATACGGGGCTAAAATACCCTTAGAAGTGCCGAAACTCTACCGCAAGTGACAGACATTGACACAAGAAACATTGAAGTGAATGAATACACCAATTGTATTTCGCTTCAAAGCCTAACCGATATCCGACACCTGTCTGTTAAGACAATTGAAACCTGCATTCTGGTCTTCTATGGAAATAGGTTTCGATTCGGTTTAAGACTCAATATTTTTTAGGTTAGCAATGGGCCTGATTCTAGATTCCACCAGCTAAAAGTAAAATTAAAATCTAGCTGTCACTTTCAAAATAATACAATTTAAAAAGGACAGGCGATTTAAACTCTATGGTTTTACACTTTGTCCGCTAGATTTTGACGAGCTTTTGCATGTTTCCCCAGAATTTCTGTCAATTGTATCCGCCATATCTTATGACGGCGGATAAAAATTACAGATACCGCATTCTTCTTCTGTCGAGTGGGTATCGAGTCTATGGACCCGATGAACCCTGGTGTCAGAGTTTTTAAACCGCCTAGTAGCACAACTATCAGGCCTCTGACATGGTTTTGTGTAACGACCACTATCAAAGACAGCGACCGGGACCGACGGCTTAACGTGCCCTCCGAAGCACCGCATAAAACCACCAACTATAAATCAAAAACCAGAGAGAATAGATTTCCTGGCCTTCTGCAATGTTTTAGTCTGAAAGTGACATATAGATTTTAATTTTAGCCGGAAAATCTAGAATCAAGCTAAATATCGTTTTAAAAATATAGTGTAATATAAGACATAGAAAGGCTACTATTTACTGTACATCTCTGGTCTTTCCCTGTGATTTATTCACGCTCATTTCCATTGGGTTAGCTGGAAGAGATTTCTAAAGAGATTTGCTCACAGTTGTGTGTTAATTTTCAGTTTATTACTGTTTACGAAATGTTTTTTATTACTCTGTATCCCGATCTCGTATGGGAGTCAGATTCAATTTTTCAACCTCGTTAAACTCTACCTACGTAAAAATACAATACTCCTCAGTATATTACATAATATAATCGATACAAAGGAACATCATAGGAAGTTAATATTACTGGCAACAATATTATTACAATATGTTAAGGGCCCTCGAACCTTATACCAATATCTATATTGAAGTATGTTTTCCATGTTTTATTACTATTATCTGTGGAAATATTGATAGATCTGTTCGTGTTCCTGTTGCTTAATTGGATTAAAATGTTATATAGCGACTTGTAGCATTATAAGAGCTTCAATAGTCTTTGTAAGGCTTATAAGAGCTTAGAAATTGAGTATGTTGATTGAGTTGATTGATAGAATAGAATAGAAATAAATTTATTTCGTTCCATAACACAAATATCACATATTACTTAGTCTAAAATTATACATACTCGTATACTAAGTTGTGTAATGGGAACAAAAAAGGTCTCCACTCAGCATGTGTGTAAGTAGGAAGGCTTCCTACAGCGCTGGTATTCTGTGAAGCCAAAATTAAAAGTAGAATGTGGAAAGCTAACTTGTTTTCATTATTCGATAATTAAAAAGAAAAAAAATCTAACTAAATTAAAATACAAAACAAGAATGTAGGTTGATTATTTAACTGTAGATTAACAATTTTTACAGTAAATACTATATAACTAAAATTATAAAAAAGTATAAAAATAAATTATAAATTTAAAAATTACTTTGGGCACATATATTCAATATATAATTAAAGTACACCGATATTTATTATGGTAGTAGTTTGGCCCCGTGCCAAGGCTTGAAGAAAAATGCTTTGTGCACGGAGTAAAAATATCTTAAAGTTATGTTTAAATTTAGCAATGGATTTGGAATTTCTGATTGGGGGCGGTAGATTATTCCAGCATTTGGTAGCAGCATAACGAAAGCTGCCACGAAATGCAGCAGAACTGTGCCTGGGACAAACTAAATGTATTGCGGACCTGACTGGACAATTGATCGTAGTAGATCGAAGAAGAAGAAGAAGTGGTGGCAGTGATAGTTGGCTTACAATTTTTTTTTTTTTTCGTGCACGTATTATTCTTAGCGTTTTTGTTTTGCTATATCAGTAAGGGCAACTTTTTGATGAATAATATTTTGCCAAGTGATTTTTTTATATTTTGTATATAATCTAATGGCAGCAACACACAGGCATCACTTACTGCGCGCAAGGCTGCGCTCAACACGCTGTCAATATTTTTTGCATTGCCTACAGCACACATGCGTAACCATAAGCGTAGAGTTCATCGCTGTGCTATAGGCGGTTTAAAAAAATCTGGCATCAGAGTTCTTCGGATCGTTTGACTCGAGAATCCACTCGCCAAGAAGAAGAGGTGCCGCCTGTGTGTTGCTGCCCTTAGTTACACCTTCTGAACACGAATATATTGAGCTCGGCACTCCTAAGTTTCGCCCATTTGAGCAGCTTTTGTCCAGCCGCCATCTTGGATTGGCCATTTTAAATCAAAAGTTGTAACAACCACCTCTTAATGGACTTTCTTGTCTTTCAGCGCAGTATTACGGCCTCATACAGCTCGTACGAGGAGCACTCAGCTGATTAATTAGTGTAATTTGATGAATAGCTTGCCTTATGTAGTAATGTATACTTCCATGCTGGACTGGGAGCGAGAGAAAAACATAGAATGTGCCAGCTGCATTTCCTCCTGGGCATGCTGTAAAACCAACTAAGGGATCCGAGGGTTTCGGTATATTGCAATTTAGGTGATAGGGTGACAACCTGTCACTACAGCAACATACCTCAGATCTATGTTAAATAATTCTCAAAACTTTGACAGACGTGGCGGAATGACCTTTGTTTAGGTCGTTTACGCTCTGCCTACCCCATTAGAAATAAAGGCGTGATTATATGTATGTATACTACAAGTAGTTCATAATAGTACCCTTCACATAATGCGGTGCGGCCTCCTTGCGGAGATTGAAGTATTTAGGTCATTGATAGTTGGATACCCCATCATGTTGTGAAGTTTCGTTCCTATGAGGATTGTGGTTTGTGCATTCTACATAATATAATATCCATACCAGGTGTAAGGGACAGCATCCCGCAAACTGATAGGGATTGCTCAGTCAACGACACTGAACAATTGTCAGCAGTTATTTTTTTCAGAAAGTGAGTTTTCCATACAGTCAGTTCGAGGTGAACATTTTGATCAGAAAAGCCATTTTTTTCTCTTCATGAATTAATTTTCTGATAGAAGTTGTTCAGTGTCGTAGACTAAGCAACCCCTATCAGTTTGCGGGACGATGTCCCTTACACTTGGTATACCTTACACATTCACTTCAATGGCAAGATAATTTTAAAATGAATGACTGTTTTTATCTATTTTAGTATAGCATGGAACTATGGATGGGATCTACCTCCTAGTGGTTTACCCTGGGCAATGGCAACACAGCCTTGCCTTTGAATAAGCCCGGATGACGATCCCTACAAAGCGGTGGTAGGCTCCGTAAGAAGGCGCCTGGCTCGCGACTCACTGGAAACCGGCACCAAACAGCTTGCTTTGTTCCGTCGGTGCGTGAGAATTCCAGTGCTATAAAAGACATCTTCTGGGTGAGTTCACTCTATTGTCGACTCTGTCACGGTCATTCCTGACCTTTGTGTCTAGAGTCAAGAGCAACCCGAATAAGTAAAAATAAAACGAATGTTTTTCTTTTTCAATATAAATACCCATTGTTCTATTAAGAAAACAGGACGAGGCTAGTGATTCTTGCTTGTAAATAAAAATAATACAGCATACTTAAAAAAAAATCAAAGAACTCAACAACACTTTCTTAAATCATACACGTTCTTAAACCTTTCCCACGCCCCTAAATCAACTTCATCACGCATGCACACCATCCCACAAGGTTCAGCTAGCCGTCCTTCATATTTCATATTTCAGCCGACGGACCTTTTGTCCGGACTGTACTTTTAGCGAAGGGTTCTTTAATTCGTGTGAATTGTACTTCGGTATTCGGAGTTTTATTCTGTTTCTTTTAGTAGGTCATCATCTCCCTAGCCTTATCCCGTATATTACGGGGTTGACTACCTAATCTAGGGGATTGAACGAGAGTACTGGTTTTTACACAGAGCGACTGCCATCTGACCTCCGCAACCAGACCCAATCCTAGATTAGGTCAGACTTTTCAAGCCGCCAATGGCCTCTGAAATGGCTTGACGACTAATATCTATGGTATTAAACGATATTAACCGGGACCAACGGCTTAACGTGCCTTCCGAAGCACGGAAAAAGCGCCGAATAAACGTACATATGAAATTCGAAAACCGAAAAACACATTGGTACGTGGTGGGATTCGAACTACAGCCAGGAGGCAGCGGCCCTATCCACTACACCATCGGGCTCTGTTTCTTTTAGTAGCTCATCTACGAATAAAAAAAAAGATGAGTCGGCAGCATTACCCCACAGCATAATTCTATATGACACAACGACCTGGAAATAACTGACTTAGCTCGTAATAAGGCTTAACTCTTTTCTAGATTTGATAATATGTATGTCTAGTATGAGAAGCATCAATTTCATGATCCTCGTGCCTTATGATTAAACGTGGTCAGAGTAGCGCACTCTATATAATATTTCTACGGTGGAATTATGAGCTTACTAAGAAATACCTATAACGCGTTCTTCAGGAAACACACTTGTCAATCCACCTGCTAAGTCTAGCGAGTATGAAAACCACCTTTGTAGGAAAGTCGCGGAATTTCTGTTACATGATAAAACTGGTAAATCTAGTCTAATATAAAAAATAACCCTAATCTCCCCGAGTTGGCAACCTAGGCCTATCATCATCACGCATGCACACCCCTCCGCAAAGTCCAGCCACACGTCCTTCATATTTCATGTTTCCAGACGGGAGAACCTTTTGTCCTCGCTGTTTTTTCGTACGGCCACAGCAATTGTTTAAAATCACGGAGCGTGTTTCTCGTGATAAGATTGATATGGGGACTAAACAATAAGCTAGCTGTTTTGAGTGACCCGTCTGTTACTCTTTGTCAAAGAAGTAAGTTTTAGTATTGCTATTTCCAAACTAGCTATTGGTAATAGTGCAGTTGCTGCTCCCACTTGTGAGACATTTTTTGCTGAGAATGATAAACCTATCGTAATTTTTTGAATGGCATTATTTAGAGACATTGCCCTTTTACCTGTGTTGCTTGTGAGAAGGTAGAATAATTTAGTGTTCTTATTAAGTACGGTATAAAATCAGGCAATTTATGCATTGTAGGTACTCAAAACAGATTTTGATTAATTATTCAGAAAATATTTTCTAAATCTCTACTTAGAAAATATATTCTGAATATAATAATAATAAAGCTTAATTAATTGAATACATAATTAGATTTCATTATATGTTTAGCATGCATATCAATTTAAACAACAATTTTAAGAAACAGAAATATTGTTTCTAGAGCATAAATTTAATTCATTGAATGAATGAAATTTCTACCTGTACACAAATAAATGAAATTGTAAGAGCATAATTCTGAAGATTATCTCAAGTTATCCTCCAAGTTATAAAGGAATTTGCTCATTAGCCGCCATCTGAAACCCAAGGGAGTATCGGAGCCATAGAGCAGGAGAAGAAACAGTAATCAGTTAATCACATATTTTATAAGTGATTTCGTATCTCATTTGTTTTCCCGAGACCGTGGTTTGGTGTGGGGCGTGCAGCAGTGGTAATGATCAGTAACTCAATAAAATAATAAAATCGGGATTAGAAATCTAAAGTTTAAAATTGAGCTACAGTACCTACATAGTCTTTATGAAATAACCAAACCTCGCATGAACTAAAAAAAATAAACTTTCATGCTTAACTGGCAGTGGCAGCAATACAAGGTACTGAATCGGCAAGCTTACTTTCAATAAATTTATTATCGTATTTTTTTAATAATTGACTGAGTTATTCGTTTACCATAACTTTTTGTATAACTTGAAAAGAATCGCTCAGTAGGTAGTTTCTGAAAAAATAATTGGTGCTTCTGTCCCAGCTGGTCCAGATAACAAACTTATTAATATTGCCCTGTTACACTACTATGTTATTGACGCTCTGCTCACTCGTATGGATAGTGGTATAGATATGTCTGTTCACTCTCTTATACTGTGGTAGAGCCGTCTCTAATTGATACACACCTAATTAAGCTGACGGTTTCAAAGGCAGGTAGATGTTCTACATCTACAGACTGGATTCGTATGAATATCAAGATAATTAGTTTAGTTTACATACATACATATAATCACGCCTTTATCCCTAATGGGGTAAACAAAGGTCGTTTCGACACGTCAGACAAAGAAGGGTTATTTAAGATTGATTTGTAAGTATATTGCTGTAGTGACAGGTCAGCCCATCGCCTAAATTACAATATACTGAAACCGTCAGAGCTCTTAGCTGGTTTTTACAGCATGCCCGGGAGGAAATGCAGCTGGCACATCCTAAGTTTTAGGTTGAGTTAAACTAACTCAACAAAAACAAAAAAAAATATATAAATAAAATATTGTAATGAAAACACATTAAGTACATAATTTCCCAATTTGAGAATTATGTACTTTTAATTCATTCTGTATAGAACAGAATAGCACCTCCTACATTCATATCAATCCTATTTGATCGGATTCTACAGGATAATAGCAAGTAACGTTTCAGCGAACTACGTTAAATGTATGCTGACAAAGCGTAATTATTCGATCTCTACACTTGTAACTGTTCTAAACGTATTCAAGACGGTGATTTAAGGATACCCCCAAGAGAAAGTGGCATTTTAGATAGTTATATGCGTTATTTAATCAATATTTAGACCTATGCGTTACTTAGTGTAGCAACACACAGGCGTCACTTACTGCGCGCAAGGTTCTGCTCAACACGCTGTCAATCCTTTTTGCATTGCCTACAACACACATGCGTCACCTTACGCGCTAGGCGTACGCACTGGCAGAGGGATTCGCCGACGTAGAGTTCCTAAAAAACTCTGAAATAATCTAGGATGGGGTCTGGTATCCCTCTAGGTTTCGGAGGTCAGATGGCAGTCGATATGTGTAAAAACCAGTACCTTTGTTCAATCACCTTTCTTAGGTAACCAACTCCGTGAGATACGGGATACAGCTAGGGAGATGCTGAAGTGGATAAAATTAGACATAAATGCAGTGCTCATTAAATGAAGCACAAAAGAGCCATTTATGTGAATGGAAACAAATTAGTAAAGCGTTTTAAGTCTAGAAAGTGGTTGTTGCGTTTCGTTTCAAATGTGCTGCTAGTCTACTTAGTTTCTTATATTATGCTACTGTGTTGGTGAAAATATAATGAGTCGACTCAAAGCTTTAGCTGTGGCTTTGGTTCAGTGGTGCCCAAAGTTTAATGGAATACGACCCAACAAAAAAAATCACTCGAGACACAAACCTTATGGTCATGCCACATGTGAAGAACAAGATTGGCATCACAGGTTGCTTGATACATATAATCACGCCTTTATCCCTAATGGGGTAGGCAGAGCGTAAACGACCTTAAAATAAAAAGGACGTTCCACCACGTCTGACAAAGTTTTGAGGTTTATGTAAGATAGATTTGTAAGTATATTTTTGTAGTAACAAGTCGCCAGACTATCGCCTAAACTGCAATAAGGTAGCTTAATAAAATAAAATAATACGACGAATAATTATTTTATATTATTTGTTTACTGACACTTTATTAATATGTAAATGATTGACTATGTAAGCCTGAAATGCATATCCCAAGTGACAAAACTTGAAATGGGATTAAATAAAATTATTGTAAAGGATCCGAAAAGTCAAAGTTTATACAAAGTTTGTCATAAAATCGATTGTCAAAAAAAATGTAATAGTCTCAACACCTAATTGAAACCTGTCCTAGTCTCACAAATGCCCTCCTGTGGGTCTCATTGCAATCTATACTTTGAGAGAGACTGAGTTAGCAACTTGATATGTGTACTAAAGGGATTAGTATTTACATGTTTCAGTAGAATGCCAACATAATCGTCTTCTATTGTATTCACGAAATAATAGCTGTTTAAATGTAAAATATATTTTATGAAATAAACAACATTTTATTGTGTTCAATGCTGAATCAACTTTATCTCTTTATCTCCAATGACAATGGCATTAGTTTTGAAATGGATATTTTATATTATTTTACTTTTTTTAAACACAGTCGAACTTTTTTTTAAGTTTAGTCACTATTAATAATCTTTCTGTACCCCTAATAGGGTAAGCAGAGCGTTAACGACCCAAACTAAGGTCATTCCGCCACGTCTGACAAGTTTTGAGGGTTGTTTTAGATAAAACTGTAGATTGCTGTAATGGTACGTTGTTAGCTCATTGTCTTAATTAAAATAATATACTGTAAGCCTCGTATTCCTGCTGGTTATAACAGCATGCCCGGGAGGAGATGCAGCTGGTACATTTTATGTTTTTCTATCGCTTCCAGTCCAGCATGGAAGCTGACAACTGACATTTTGAATAAGGTTCTTTTACAATAAACTGTACCTATTTGAACTGGCTAGTTTTCCGCTCCTCGGTTTCACCCGCAGCTAAAAGAGGTTAGTATGACCACATCTAAACGGAATATTTTATTCTTGTGTGAGTGTGATATTTTTCCAAAGTAAAAAAGCCTATATGTTAGGCACGCACAGTGAGCGTGGCTTTCTAATAGTAAAAGATTTTTTCCCCTTTAGGGATAGAAAATCACGACAATTGTGAAACACGTGTTCATTATTATTTTATCATTAGACTAAAAACTAAATTTAAAGATACTACCTTCAAAATATATATTAGAATAATGTCTTTAATAGTTTAAATTTAATTAGCTTTAAGTACAAAATTTTACTTAATCTAATCTATGACACCAAACTAAGTGAAAGGTACCCTTTAAAAATTAAAATCATAATCAATCTTTCATAATAATTTATAATGATGCTCTAGAAATATTATCTTCAAATCTCACAAATCTCTTTTTACATTCATAAAGGCATTCAGTGAATATTAAAATATTATCTTGTAGATTCGCAAGCCTCCTCGTGAGCACTAATTAATTCCATACTGGATTACGTCCATTGGGGACTAAGGGTTAATTCACATCGGGAAGAGACGCGACGCGGCGTGCACTTTTTTAAGAGCGGAATAGTATGCTATCGATTCGGAGGCGTCTGGACCTATGGTCAGTGTTTATGACGTTGCGTTATTGATACCCACGTGTTTTTCGGCCCATAAACTGCTTTTTCTTTGCAAAATAGCTGAGGTTCAAATTCGGAACCACAGAGGATAACCTTGTCACAAACATTAATGTTTTGGGGTTGAGCTTAGAGTTGTAAAGCAAAAACAGGTTATAGGCTGCTAAACAAGTTGGTATCATTACCGCAACGCTAAATCTCATACAAGCGTAGCTTTTTTCTCGTTTTTAAAAGTCATTAGATCCAATTTGTCTATGTTTATAATTAGGTTTCGTTGGAAAATGTCGACCACGACCAAAATATTGACGAAAACATGATTCTCTCATTTCGTATTTGATTAATATTTAAATACTAGAACCAGTTATAAACTTAGATTTATTATATACTAGCATTTTGCCCCGTGGTTTCACCCGCAGCTTAATAATTCTCCCGTTGGAATAAGGCTTTCTTCCGCGGTAAAAAGTAATCTCTTTCCGATTCCGGGTTACCGTCTATCACCGTGTCAAATTTCATCAAAATCCGTTCAGCCGTTTAGGCGTGAAAGAGTAACAAACAAACACACAGACAGAGTTACTTTCACATTTATAATAAATAGTATATAAAGATTGGTGAATTTCGGTCTAACAATTTAAAAGTTAAAACGTAACTACCGCGTGCATGGGATTCGATTTCCGTGGTAGCCTTATCTAAAATCTTGACTAAAATTATCTCTTTCTGGTCTCTCATGACAGAAGTGACAAATATAGAATTTAGTATATGACTTAAGTCAAGTTTTTTATGAATTGTTTTGTTTACTTTATTTATTTTAATTTACCATAGAAAAACAGACATTTCATTGCATTTTTTATTGACAAAACTCGAAAATTCCGGCACAGTGAAGCCGCTTCAGGCCACCTCGCGTCGCAATGCTTCCCGGTGTGAACTGTCTCTAGCTAAGACTTTGATATGCTAATTATTAACTTAGTTAGGATTTCTTTCAGAGATATGATCGTTTGCTTTCATATTCTTATATAATGAGTTCTGATTTTAAAATTAGATTATTTTCTTATTTTATTCAAATTTGTAATTTTGTAATGAATGGCAAAGAAGAATAGAATCATAATGACGATCATAGAGAATAGAAGAGGGAAGATGATAGGCCACGTGAAACGACACGACAAATTCTGGAGGAGAAAATAGAATGAAAAAGAGGAAGAGGAAGACCGAGACATAGTTACCTTGACCAAATCAAAAAGAAGGTGGATGTCAAGTTGTGTCAAGGAATGAATCGTTGGCAGAAGACAGAAAAAGTTGGCGATTACTCCACTGACAAGAGCCTTGCACTTAAATTTAAGAAGAAAAAGAGATTATGTCCAAGGCCCTAGATAACGCGGCAGATTAAAGAAGCGCTGGCTTGACGTCATAAAAGCGAATATAGAAGAGAACGATCTCACACCAGTGGATGCCGATGACCGGGCAAAGGGGAGTAGAAAAATCCGGAAAGCGGACCCCAGCATTAGGCCGGGAAAAATGCTAGGCAGAAGAGAGAGAGAGAGAGATTTTGACGGCAAAAGTGTGGAACTCACTACCTGCGTCTGTGTTTCCGAACGCCTTCAACCCCCAACATTTCAAAGTTAGAGTGAACAGGCATCTTCTGGGTGAGCTCGCACCATCGTCGACTCCGTCTCAGTCGTTTCCGACCTAGACTGGAGTCAAGAGCAAACCCATTTTTAATAAAAAAATAAATAAAAAAAAATGTTTTTCAAATAGTATCAGCCGTTACTGTTTAAATACAATACCTCGACGTTTTTAAAACTACTGCTGTAGATAAATGCTGATAGAAAGCAGTCACACACAAGTAGCCCATAAACGTCTGATATTTACCTTCACTTGTCTGTGCCTTCAGAAAACAATCGCTTTTAGGAAAATATTTATTGAAGTTAAAGGGATTTAGATTTTTTTATTACTCATTCATAGTTTAAAATTCAAAACTTTGTCAGACGTGGCGAAACGACCGTTCGTTTAAGTCGTTTGCGCTCCACCTACCCCATTAGAGATAAAGGCATGATTATATGTATGTATGTCATTCATTGTTTAGGAATACAACTTCTTTTTCGAATATTAAAAAGAGAATGTGCAAAAAGATTTATGAGTCAGTATCATTGAAACTAGAACGCCAATTACACTCAGTGTTATAAGTATAAGTTGTAACACGACAAGTTTTGAGTAAAGTCATAGTTTTAGTGTAATACATACATACATACATAAAATCACGCCATTATCCCTTACGGGGTAGGCAGAGCGTAAAACGCCTCCTAAAAGGCGCTTTCGCCACGTCTGACATAAATTGAGGGCAATTTTAGATTGTAATGTGTATTGCTGTAGTGACAGGTTGTCAGCCCATCGCCTAAATTACAATACACTGTAACCCTCGAATCCCTTTTGTTGACTTCTACAGCATGCCCGGGAGGAAGGGCAACTGGAACATTCTATGTTTTTCTTTCTCTCCCAGTCCAGTATGGAAGATAGAAGAAGTTTTAGTGTAATACCGAAACTTTTCGTTGACATTTTCTTTAAAACCTTTTATAAGATAAGATAAGATAAGAATATACTTTATTGCACAGAAAAGACACAAGAGAAAATAAAATTAAATGAAACAAACAGTAGTACAAATAGGCGGCCTTATTGCTATGCAGCAATTTCTTCCAGGCAACCTTAGGGTACAGGAAAATAAAAAGTTGAACTAGTGGGCTGGTATACATTTTAGGCAATATATTGTATAGGTAAGTAAATAAGCTACTTAGGTGTATTTATATAATTAATAACAATAAATAGTCATACATATAAATTACTTATACCTACATAGAAATACATAAATACTATAATACATATATAAATATATATAATACTAATGAAAGAAAATGTTACAACCAAATTATTCCGGGAAATACGCAAGTATACTATACTATATACTATTATTCTATTATACTGTTTGATAGTTTTAAATATGGATTTGACAGGTCGTTTTGTACTGAAATGACATTTCTGATCCGACTTAAACTAGCTGTCAATCTTGAGTGCTGTTTTACAATACGGGCCTAAGTATCACAGAAAAAGTTCTGTAGTAGATTATTTAATAGAAATTTTAAGTAAAGCTTTTGTTTTTTCACCATTTCAAAATGTTTTAGTTAAATAATGTGAATAACTGTCTAGATTAACAACACTGTATTAAAAAAAACATGTAATTTTCGTACGTTTTTGACGATAAATAGAACTTAGGACATTTTTCAATAAGACTGAAATTTACCATACCCTAATAAAATTTTGTAAAAGTTATGACCTATTTGCCATCTTACGCCGGTATTTTTTTAGCGAAATTGAAAACTTTTAGCCTGCATTCAAAGCTAAAGCTGTAATAACCAGATTAGCATCGGTCACACGACAGGCATTAGGCAAATTAATAGCTATAAGGCTGCAATATTATTTTCACCGAGTTCGGAAAAGGGAGGATAGTGGAACGATTCGTATAGTTCTATATGAGATCGATGCTCATCGGTTTATTATAACTATTAGCTTTGAATATCCCTAAAAAATACATAAATACATACATAAAATCACGTCTTATCCCTTACGGGGTAGGCAGAGTGATAAACGCCTCGTAAAAGGCGGTTTCGCCACGTCTGACAAAAATTGAGGGCAATTTTAGATTGAAAAGTGTATTGCTATAGTGACAGGTTGTCAGCCCATCGCCTAAATTACGATACACTGTAACCCTCGAGTCCCTAAAAAATACCAGCGTTTATTGCGCATAAATCGTACAGTTTAGAATACCTTTCAAATAACAGTGTGAGCAAAGGCAGTCTTGTCGCTTCAAGCAATCTCTTCCAGACAACCCTGCATTAAATAATGAAAACATATATTTAGCAAGTAGCTGCGTAAGAAGGCAAATAAGTCATAGCATAGCATGAATTTACAAGTTTTTATTAAAAAAATATTTGATGGTGGAGGTTTCCAAGGACTAGGACAGTAAAAGCAATGCTCGAGTGTTTGCTGTGCGCTACATACAACGTGTACTCTCTACATTACATTATAATACATACATATATGTATCCATATAACCCTCAAAACATTGTCAGATGTGGCGCAACGACCTTTGTTTAGGTCGTTTATGCTCTGCCTACCCCATTAGGGATACAGGCGTGATAGTATGTATGTATACATACATACAAACAAAGGTCATTCCGCCACGTCTGACAAGATTTGAGGGTTGTTTAAGATAGAACTGGATATTGCTGTAGTGACAGGTTGTCAGCCCATCGCCTAAATTACAATATACCCTCGAATCCCTTAGCTTGTTTTTACAGCATGCCCGGGAGGAGATGCAGCTGGCAAATTCTACGTTATTCTGTCGCTCCCAGTCCAGCATGGAAGTCATGTATGTATAATCACGCGTTTACCCCTAATGGGGTAGTCCAGCATGGAAGATTATATTAAATGACCAATAGAATTTTGACGGAAAAAAATGACACTACCAGAGTCAAATCAAGCGCAGTACCTCCCTTCCGACGGCACGGATTATCTTGCTTATCTGGAAACCATGTGTTCAACCTGCAATGTCCTCAGCTAATTTAGAGGAATGTGCAGTGCAAGACAAACCTTTTTAAGGTTTAATGGTTCTAAAAGCCCAGCAGTGGGACATATAACGGCTACATAAGATAAGAAGAAGAATGGTACTAAGAATGAGATGTGTGTAGAATCTATCATACGCGAAAAAAAATATAATTAAACAGTAAAGACGATTAATAAGACAGTTCCGAATTGAGAGCCTAGGGCCGTATTTATAAAGAAAAAGAAACACGATCACTCTCATAGCCCCCACTAGGATTTCCTGTATCGGGGTGCCATGGACATACACAGAGACAACCACAAAGAATACCCAGCCCCAGAAACAGACATTTAAACTCATCATTCAAATGTCTCCCGGCCGAGAATCGAACCCGGTACCCTCTTCGTAGCAGGCACTGTCAGTAGTACACTGCCAACTTGGCTGTGCGACGACCCGTAAAGTTATCTCAAATTGAAAGCAATATTTTGTATAGATTTGACAGGCTACATTGTACTGAAATAAAATTTCTGAAACGAGCTCAAACTCGCTGTCACTCTTGAGAGCTGATTATAAATAGGGGCCCTAGTTTCACACCACTAAGCCACAGGCCATACAGCCAAAAACAATAAAAAGTTCATAGATAGAACTTGTTATTTTAAAATATTTATTTTAAATTATTTGCCTTTCATGTTTTTTATGACATAAAATGATATACTATTACATAATAAATCTTATTAAAATATCTATTCATTAGTCATTTTATTTTAATTAACATCACGTGATTGCTATCTGAAAAGAATCTCATGAAGGATTCCTTTGAAAATAATTTTATTCCTCTAAGTATGTGCTTGGATTTAATTAACTTAGCAGATTCAGTGGATTAATTAGGATTTGAATAGAGCGTAGGTATCTTTCAAAGTATTTGAAGGGATAAGTATCCAGTTAATATTATTTTAGAGTTAGAGTGAACGTGTACTCATGTAGTCAGATTTTTAGAGATTTAGAGATTTTTGTGGCTAATGATCTCTGAATTTTCTTCCATGCTGGACTGGGAGAGATAGAAAAACATAGAATGTTCCAGCTGTCCTTCCTCCCGGGCATGCTGTAGAAGACAGCAAAAGGGACTCGAGGGTTACAGTGTATTGTAATTTAGGCGACGGGCTGACAACCTGTCAGTACACATTAGCAATACACATTACAATCTAAAATTGCCCTCAATTTTTGTCAGACGCGGCGAAAGCGTCTTTTACGAGGCGTTTAACGCTCTGCCTACCCCGTAAGGGATAAAGGCGTGATATAATGTATGTATGTATGATCTCTGAATTGAACAAAGGTTTCTGATTATGATAGTGTTGGATGGTATGTGTCATTAGATATTAAAACTTGAAATTATATAAAATACGCTCGATTCTAGATACTACCGGCTAAAACTAAAATTAAAACATATCTGTCACTTTCAAAATAATAAAAATTATAAAGAACAGGCGATCCATACTATGGTTTTACACTTTGTCCGCTAGATTTTGAGGGGGCAATGCACGTTTTTCCAGTATTTCTTTCAATTTTATACACCGTAATATATAACGGCGAATATAAATGACAGATATCGCATAAAACACCGAATATAAATCAAAAACCAGAGAGAATAGATCTCCTTACCTTTTTCAATGTTTTAGTATAAAACTGACAGATAGATTTTAATTTTATGTTGAGCCGGTTGAATCTCGAATTAAGCCCATTGTGTGACTTAAATAATTTCAATGATAATGTATCATCATACATACATACATACATATAATCACGCCTTTGTCCCTAATGGGGTAGGCAGAGCGTAAACAACCTAAACAAAGGTAGTTCGGCCACGTCTGACAAAGATTTGAGGGTTATTTAAGATAGATTTGTAGGTATATTGCTGTAGTGACAGGTTGTCAGCCCATCGCCTAAATAAAAATATACTGAAACCCTCGGGTCCCTTAGCTGGTTTGTACAGCATGCCCGGGAGGAAATGCAGCTGGCATATTCTATGTTTTTCTCTCGCTTTCAGGCCAGCATGGAAGTAATATATAATATATAAATTTTTATAATCATCATCATGTATAATATATCAATTTTTGGTATACATTTAATTTGTTATAACATTAATTTGAACGCCCGCGATTGACTAAGGGTACCTAAGCTTAAAACCAGCTGGGCTGTGCTTATGCCTATTTCATTTCTATAATTTATTGTGACTGTATGTAAAGAATGTATGCTTTATATTTTTATTTTTATCCATGTACCTATACTGAGAGTCCGATAGTGTAGTGGGTAGGGCCGCTGCCTTCTGAGCGCAAGGTCGTGGTTCGAATCCCACCACGTACTACTGTGTTTTTCGTTTTTTTAATTTTATATTAACGTTTATTCGGTGCTGTTTCGGTGTTTCGGAAGGCACTTGAGAGAAAAAAAAAGAATGTGCCAGCTGCATGTCTTCCTGGGCATGCTGTAAAAACCAGCTAAGGGATTCGGATCCCTTAGCTAGGGTTTCAGCATATCGCAGTTTAGGCGATGGGCTGACAACCTGTCCCTACAGAAATATGTCAACAATATATAGTATAATAACAATATTAGTGATAAGGCGTGATTATATGGATGTACTCGTATGTATTAATAATGGATGTTTATATCATCATATCTTTGGCCTTATCCCGTATCTCACGGGGTTGGCTACCTTACATAGGGGATTGAACGAGAATACTGGTTTTTACTCAGAGTGGCTGCCATCTGACCTCCGCAACCCAGAAGGGAAACCAGACCCAATCCTAGATTAGGTCAGAGTTTTCAAGCCGCCAATGCTTAGCACTGCCCTCTGTTATGGCTTAACGACTAATATCTACGGTATTTAACGATGTTAACCAGGACCATTGGCTTAACATGCCTTCCGAATGGATGTTTGTATGTATACCAATTTATTTTATTTTTATTTTATTTGATGTATGTAGAGAAGGAACGGAGAGAGGCCTTTTCTCAGCAGTGGGACACTTACGGTACACTTACTATATAAGATAAGATAATATTTGATGTATCTTAGTTATGCCATTGATTTTATTCTGCGATGTTACAATGTTTTTATGATTTAAATGATAAATAATACTCATCTCATTCCACTTTACAGTCGAACTAATTTCAAGAAGTTATTATATTCATACAGATCGCTGCAGCCCATTCCCTGTATAATCCGTCGGCATACATACATATATACATACATAAAATCACGCCTTTATCCCTTACTACTCTGCCTACCCCGGCAGAGCGTTAAACGACTCGTAAAAGGCGCTTTCGCCACGTCTGGCAAAAATTGAGGGCAATTTTAGATTGAAAAGTGTATTGCTATAGTGACAGGTTGTCAGCCCATCGCCTAAATTACAATACACTGTAACCCTCGAGTCCCTTTTGCTGACTTCTACAGCATGCCCGGGAGGAAGGGCAGCTGGAACATGCTATGTTTTTCTATCTCTCCCAGTCCAGCAATCCGTCGGCAACTTGGCAATATTACAGAAAAGCAGTGATACAATTTAAAAAAAAACTGCTGAATATTGTGACGTAGACTTCCTTGCTAGTTGCTACATACAAACAAGCTCCAATCACAATAACTGCGCCATCCGAAGACCATTATAAATTGGCAGAGGTAATTCTATTCTGCATACAGTGAAGGCATCCTGTCATCATTAGTGAGACGGAAGAATGACAGCCTCTAACAAGGGAGTCGTTACTTGTCGATAACATTTTATATTCGCAGATAAAGTCGCTTAAAGTTGCCTCTCAGAGTCGTTAGCGACTTTTAAGTTTGAATAGCAGTGGGATTGCAGTCTTGAGGAGTTTAAAGATCTTGTAGCGGGGATGTATTTTTAAAGGAGCTCGGAATATTTTGTTGCAAACCAGATTTTTTGGAATAAAACATGGTCTTGATCTCAATTTGATAAAACATGAAATATAAACTTTTGGTGACAAAAGGATAGATTGCTCATACTCTAAGGTCCGTATTTGTAAAGCGATCTCAAGACTGAGAGCAGTATTAAGTATGGATTTGACAGGTCATTATGTACTGACTGTAATGACATTTCTGATATAACTATGCCTGTTTGAGTAAAAAACTGTCAGTAATGCCTTTCAATTGTGTAGTTTATGTACCTACAGTTATAGCTGGTGGTTATATCCAAATTTCACCTTACCCAGCCAAAGCGTAGATAATGTTTCAAAAGACACTGTATTTTCAGATCGGTAAATTTGCGAAATTGTACCTAATAGTAGCCACTTGGAAACCATTTGGTACACGATTACACGACCATTTTAAACAGTTACTATAACTGCAAGCTATTGTAACTCTCACCAGACATGCAAACTTAGTCGGTTTACACTCAAAGCCGTTGGCTCAAATTGTAGCCCTTTCACAGTACATATTCATGAAATAATATTCCACTGTAAGTACATAGTATTAATGCTAATTTTTCCGCAATGTAATTTCTACGGTGAAAGGCATGTATTTTTTATTGGCAAAGTAAAACAGAGTGTATTAAGTAATGTTATTGTAGAAGAACGCGGCAAAATAATTTGATTTTTGCAAAAGAACATACCTGTTAGTGAAAGAATACACCTACGTCACTATACGCGGCGGCACCTTCAGTCGCGAAACTTTCCGTCGTGTCGTAAGCAACAGACCCATTCTGCCGACGGAACCTTCGACTTTACGCGGCGTTTTGATCCGCGGTAAATGACAGAAAACTATATGGCCCTTTCTGTCGATTAGGTCTAGTTCCTGTTACGTCTCGTGAGTCGGTTACGAATTACGACCATTTTCACGACCCTTAATTTTATTCCACCTACCTGGTCTTATCACTACATAGTATAAAACAAAGTCGCTTTCTCTGTCCCTATATCCATATGTATGCATACATCTTTAAAACTACGCATCGGATTTTGATGCGGTTTCTTTTAAAAGTTAGAGTGATTCAAGAGGAAGGATTATATGTATAATACATACATATAATCACGCCTTTATCCCTAATGGGGTGCATGCATAATATAGTAGTGAAACACTGATCATTTCCGTGCGAAGCCGGGGCGGGTCTCTAATACAACCTATAAAGCTTTCAATTATATTATCATTCAAAATGTGCGCAGCAAAAGCAAAATACCAAGTTCCACTAAAATTGCGCAAAATATAAAATCACTTTTGTCCTTTTTGCTGTCAGTTCAAAACGTGTTCCACTTAGCAAAATACTACTTTACCCTTTTCAAAGTTATTACTGTTACATTTTAATTTTTTAGAGTAACAGGGGCATTCGTTCCTAAACTTTTGTTTAATATTAAAAATACGCAGATAGAACAATGTTTTTTTAAATTACCTACTGCTTTTATTTACCTCCATGTTGAACTGGGAACAATTAAACAAAATGTTCATGTATTTCTTTTAGCGGGCACACAGTAAGCTAGGAAAGGAATCTGAGGGTATTGTTATGTTATTATACGTAAGGTATAGAATGAATGACTTATTTATTTAAATAAATTTTCTTTGAATAGCGTTTCTGAGGCTAAGGCTAAGTATCAGCCCTTCCTACGACGCTACGATGTAATTTCTCATGTTCCATCGACACGCTAAGAAGAAGCTCTTTCTTACCTTCAGTGACTTCAGTGCAAAGGCTGACCCACAAGTATAACTTACATTTATTTATATACAAAAAGGTTGTCCCACCATGTCTCACCAAGTTTTAAGGGTTTTTTAAGATAGATTTGTAGGTATATTGCTGTAGTGACAGGTTGTCAGCCCATCGCCTAAATTAAAATTTACTTAAACCCTCGGATCCCTTAACTGGTTTTTACAGCATGCCCGGGAGGAAATGCAGCTGGCACATTTTATGTTTTTCTATCGCTCCCAGTCTAGCATGGAAGAAATCGCTTCTCGGCCTTTTGGCTAACATCAAAGTGTTATTTATATATTTAACATTAATGAACATAAGTAATAGTTGTGGGTCAGCCACAACTTTTCATTGCTGACAACTTAAATAAGAAATTGTGCATTATTGCTGCCGCCAGAACTAATAAACAGCAAAGCTATGAATATTATATGAAAAAACAGTATAATAAAGTGTGTCGCTATATCCGTTATGTAGTCTGCTCCATGTCCATTAGATCTAATTGCTTTGTCCCGGAAAGCGGAACAAAAGCGGGACACGGGACTTTGAGACGGGACAGGACAATGGGACATACCTGGATGATTAATGAATTATGACGAATAGTGGTTCTATTTACTTACTATTGTATCACCTGTGTGGTTTCTTGGTAAATAATGAATGTGGGACATAATTGGTAAGACATAATAGGAAAGACCGAACATTGTTTGAACAGAAAGTTCCGTAGGCGCACGGCATACTGGAAGACATACATACATACATACATATAATCACGCCTTTGTCCCTAATGGGGTAGGCAGAGCATAAACGACCTAAATAAAGGTCGTTCCGCCACGTCTGACAAGGTTTGAGGGTTATTCAAGATGGATTTGTACGCATATTGCTGTAGTGACAGGTTGTCAGCCCATCGCCTACATTGCAATATACTGAAACCCTCGGATCCCTTAGCTGACTTTTACAACATGCCCGGGAGGAAATGCAGCTGGCACATTCTAAGTTTTTCTCTCGCTCCCAGGCCAGCATGGAAGTGGAAGAGTAGATGTGAAACTATTAAGAATTAAAACTGCGCTGAGCTGATGTAAACTTTGATAGAAAATCTGTTCGCCACCCCCAAACTTTTCCAGTCTGCCATGCGCCTTACAATTGAAGTTAACATGTACATACATACATACATATAATCACGCCTTTGGGGTAGGCAGAGCGTAAACGTCCTAAATAAAGGTCGTTACGCCACGACTTACAAAGTTTTGAGGGTTATTTAAGATAAATTTGTTGGTTTATTGCTGAAGTGACAGGTTGTCATAAATTACAACCATCGCCTAAATTACAATAAACTGAAACCTTCAGACCCCTTAGCTGGTTTTTACAGCAAGCCCGGATGGAAATGCAGCTGGCACATTCTATGTTTTCCTCTCGCTCCCAGTCCAGCATGAAAGAATGTCCTATTTTCATCCCTTTGATTTCCTAATATTAATCCTATCCAATATTCTATTGTGTAAATTTTCTTTGATGTAAATTGTACAATATTTTACCTTTGTTTGCTAAAATGTTCTCGAAATTTATTTTGACTAGCAAAGCAGGCTTCGATCTCAAGTACGCACAAACCGAAATTCGAATTAATTGAACCCGAAAGGTTCAATGGCGGAATAAATTGTGTGGCCCGAATATTGTCCTGTCCCGATATACAAGTAAAAACACGCTTTAAATGAACACGGCGAAAATGGGAACTAACGCCGCTTTCTTGGAGATTTGACAGTTCTCCTTATACTGCAGCGCCATTTCTCACGTTCATTGTGAACCGTGTCGTAATAAACAAGCAAACGTACCCCAACCCTTTTTGCTTCATTGCTTCATGTCGAAGGAATACAACACTAGTCAAGGTTTTTATACAACCGTTAACCTTAGTTCTTGCTGGACTGGGAGCGAGAGAAAACATAGAATGTGCCAGCTGTATTTCCTCCCGGGCATGCTGTAAATACCAACTAAGGGATCCGAGGTGTCTGTACATTGCAATTTAGACGATAGGCTGACAACCTTTTATTTATTTAACAGTTTATTGTACACAGAAACACACACAGCAATATAACAAATATATCTTAAATAACGCTCAAAGTATTGTCAGACGTGGCAGAACGACATTTCTTTAGGTCTTTCTCTGCCTATCCCATTAGGAATAAATGCGTGATCATTATGTATGTATGTTAACCTAGTTGCCATTCTAAAGCTAAGCGTTTCCAGGTATCATTAATAATGCGTACAGGAAAGGGAGTGGTACGTAATATCTGCGTGTGAATGAATACTACCTTAATAAGTACATGCCTATACCTATTCAAAGTGAAAGTGAACTTTTGGGAGATTCTATTTCTGTCATTTAACATAACATAACATAAAAATACTTTATTGCACGTAAGAATACAAATCATACAACACAACAGATAACAACAAACAACAAAGTGACTGTGGTGCGGTGCAAACAATGGCACATTTTTGTCCTGCCCCAAAAGTCCCAGCTCATGTACACTACAGGATCTGCAGGAAGCAAACGACAAAGCAATCGCCGTAGCAAAATACTGGGCCAAACTGTCTTCTTCTGTCGAGTGGGTATCGAGTCTATGGACCCGATGAACCCTGGTGTCAGAGTTTATAAACCGCCTAGTAGTACAACTATCAGGCTTCTGACATGGTTTGAGTAACGACCACTATGAAAGACAGCGACCGGGAACGACGGTTTAACGTGCCCTCCGAAGCACGAAATCTTTTTCTTTACGGAAAATCAGGTGATTCAGCCTGCAATGTCCTAACCAAACTGGGGAAAAAATCACAAAGTAATAAATTCTCAAATATCAACTTTGTGCTCCCCCCCGGGAATCCAACCCAGGACCTCCGGATCGGGAGTCCATGGCACTAGCCGCTAGACCACGGAGGCAGTTAAACTGTTATAACGTGTTTCCAATCGACTCGAAGAAGAAGAAGTAGAATCTACAATCGAGTCGAAATTAATATTTAAACTAGAGTCAACCATTTCAACCTTCTGGGGCGAAATGACCAAAGTGTTAAAATTACCAAAGTGTTTAAATGACCAAAGTGTTAAAATTACCAAAGTGTTAAAATTACCAAAGTGTTAAAATTACCAAAGTGTTAAAATGACCAAAGTGTTAAAATGTATGTGGACTGGTATGAGATCTACCTAGGTTGCTAGTAGCGATACACTCCTGGCAACCGGCTCGATAGACCACTAGATGCATTTGTACTACTTACTGTATTTGTTTACTTGATGGTTAGAACAAAAAACCTTCATAAACTTGAAAAATACATATTGAAATAAGGTATGCCAAGGCACGTTATAGTCATGATTGATTAAAAACTGGTACAGAAAATGTAAACGATCAGCTTTTTCATGCAATATGCTGAGAACAGCAAAAGTTCTTAGTTCTTATACATGTTTCATTCAATAACATTTTGTAAGAAAGCTAAACTCATCACATAAATATAAAACAAAGTCGCATTTTCTGTCCCTATATCCCTATGTATGCATAAATCTTTAAAACTACGCAACGGATTTTGATGCGGTGTCTTTTAATGGATAGAGTGATTCAAGAGGAAGGTTTACATGCATAATTTAACTGCCTTCGTAGTCTAGTGGCTAGTGCCATGGACTCCCGATCCGGAGGTCCTGGGTTCGATTCCCAGGGGGGAAAACACAAAGTTGATATTTGAGAATTTATCACTTTGTGAATTTTCCCCAGTTTGGGTAGGACATTGCAGGCTGAATCACCTGATTGTCCGAAAAGAAAAAGATTTCGTGCTTCGGAAGGCACGTTAAGCCATCGGTCCCGGTCGCTGTCTTTGATAGTGGTCGTTACACAAAACCATGTCAGAGGCCTGATAGTTGTTCTACTAGGCGGTTTAAAAACTCTGACACCAGGGTTCATCGGGTCCACAGACTCGATACCCACTCGACAGAAGAAGAAGATGCATAATATAAAAGAGAAACAATAATAATTGCCGTGCGAAGCCGGGGCGGGTCGCTAGTTGAATATAAAACCCTTCTCTGCTGACGTACTAAAAGCCCTGTCTCTTATACTGTACCTATTTCAGACCGTTTTTGTAGGAACAAAAATACATTATTGTATTTACTAGGATCATAAGGCTTGTAGCAACTGGTAATAAGTGTGTGATATGTTCTAGATCTAGACTAGACAAAAACAAAGATTGTTTCTACCCAATGATATAAGTAGCTTTAGTTTCTCAAATACCTGGTTTTATGTTCTCTATACCCACATATTAGAATAGAGGTCCATGCTGTCGGATGGGCATGTAAATAGTCGTTCCTATGCCTGATTTCTCTCTGTTCGTGTAAGACAATCTGTCCCATCAGAACAAGAGATTGAAGGAATAGAGAGTGCACCTGTGTGTAGCGCAAACACTTGGGCACTATAAACAAGTCCTGCGCAGTTGGCTTATCTCCGGGAGATTGGCCGCCATCACCGAAAATCGGTGGGAGGACTATTATTATTATAAGAATAGAAATGGCAACGGCAAATTTCTTAAGGTAAGCAGAACGTAACCAATCATCTAACGACATATTAAGTTTTAGTTTAAAATATGTAATACTGTAACGGCGATTACCGTGCTTAGCATTTTAAATTAATTTTAGTCAAAATAAATTCACACACATACACAATCACGCCTTTATCTCTAATGGGGTAGGCATAACGTCAACGACCCAAACAAAGGTCATTCCGCAACGTCTGACAAAGTTTTGAGGGTTATATAGATATATTTGTACGTATATTGCTGTAGTGACAGGTTGTCAGCCCATCGCCTAAATTGCAATACACTAAAACCCTCGAATCCCTTAGCTGGCTTTCACAGCATGCCTGAGAGGAAAACAGTTGGCACATTCTATGTTTTTCTATCGCTCCCAGTCCAGCATAGAAGTTCAAATCTAAATTCAGTCAAAGTATAAACTTTGTCTAAATTGTGTTTTCAAAGCTTGCTAGAATTGCAAAGACACCAGAACCTTATCCATTTCAAACCAGATAAACTGACGCTCATATTTACAAAGCGGTTTAAAGATTGAGAGCAATATTAAGTAAGGATTTGACAGGCCGTTGTATACCGAAATGACATATCTGATACGAACTCAAACTCGCTGTCTCACTTGGGACCTGATTATTAATACGGACCTAAATATTCTTTTGAATACGTCTTACTTGTCTAATCATGAAGTCATCATTTGTATTTATAGTGTATAGTTAGACTTTACACAGCGGTACTATTTGCTCATTTTGTCAATAATGACGCCATCAAACCCATAACCTTTGAACATTTATTCTGGTTCTATCAAAAGAAACGAACGGTTATTATTTGTTTGTGGTTGAAGGGTGAAGAGGAAGGGAGGAAGGTGTGATTAATGGTATTTGAGAACCAATAGTAGCGTCAAGGCCGTGGGTAGAAATTAACAGAGAAAATGGATACGTTACACCTATATTATTAGTAAGTACATACCTATCTTCCATGCTGGCCTGGGAGCGATGGAAATACATAGAATGTGCCAGCTGCTTTTCCTCCAGGGTATGCTGTAAATACCATCTAAGGGGTCCGAGGGTTCCAGTATATTGTAATTTAGGCGATGGGCTGACAACCTGTCACTACAGCAATATACCTAAAAAACTATCTTAAATAACCCTCAAAACTTTGTCAGACGTGGTGAAACGACCTTTGTTTATGTCGTTAACGCTCTGCCTACCCCATTAGGGATAAAGGCGTGATTATATGTATGTATGTATGTTTGTATGTACATACCTACCTTTTTCGTACAACATTTTTACCCACGGCATCATGAGTATTCCCGTATGGATCAGCTGTATTCTCGAGGTTGAAAATAGCCATTTCTGCCATATGAACTAAGAGTGAGAGAAAAACAAAAATGTTCCAGCTGCATTTCCTCCCAGGCATGCTGTAAAAAACAGCTAAGTGATTCGAGGGTTTCAGAATTGTAATTTAGGCGTTAGGCTGACCACCTGTCACTACAGAAACAAACCTACAATCTATACTAAATAACCCTCAAAACCTTATCAGACGTGGTGGAACACCATTTCTTTAGGTCGTTTACGCTGTGCCTGCCCCATTAAGGATAAGGGCGTGATTATTTGTATGTATTTGATTCTTTCTAATATGTCAACAAAATATATCAATCAGACACACACATCACGCAGAAGTCAGCCGACCTTCACGTCTATCATCTAAAACATATTTGGGGAATAGCGTCATTCTAGAATGATAACCTGATCCTTCCCTTCACCAGACCCTCAGTCTCGAAGCAGATTTATTATCCTTTGTTCCCAGTTGTTCCTTTGCTAGTACTAATAGGACTTTTGATTCACACTAGTTCCTTCAAAGGGACTAAAGGAACTGGGATGAAAAAATATGTTTTAGGTTTCTTTAAAGGAACTAGTGAAGGAACTACTGGGAGTTCCAAATTTGATGACGATTTAAGAGCGAGAAAACATTCTGCACCTCTGATAACCATACTAGTACGTTATGATGACATCATCATCATCATCTCCCTAGCCTTATCCCCTATCTCACGGGGTCGGCTTCCTAATCTAGGGGATTGACCGAGGGTACTGGTTTTTACACAGAGCGACTGCCATCTGACCTCCGCAACCCAGAAGGGAAACCAGACCCAACCCTAGATTAGATCAGAGTTTTCAAGCCGCCAATGCTTAGCACTGATGACATGACAGATTATAATTTACTGACAAACTTATCATCTTAAAATTATAAATTATGTCATTAAACTTTTTCTGCCATATTATAGAATTTGATCCAATAAATAAATATTATTTAAACTCTTACGCAAAAGTGTATCTATTGCAATATATCTTCATTTTGTGTACATCAGTGGTAAAATAAGAAATATAGAAACACTCTACCTATAATTTACATCGACACAAAGAAAACTCTTTGGTTCAAGGGTGCCTACTGCCAACCTAATATGATTAAATTACGAAACAATATAACGCGTTCTAGTAAAATAAATTATATTGATATTTGTCATTAATCTTACTGGAATTATTTTTGTACGGTTATCAATCACATACATACATACATACATATAATCACGCCTTTAACCCTAATGGGGTACACAGCGCGTAAACGACCTAAACGAAGGTCGTTGCGCCACGTCTGATAAAGTTTTGAGGGTTATTTTAGATAGATTTGTATATTGCTGTAGTGACAGGTAGTCAGCATATCGCCTAAATTACAATATACAGACACCCTCGGACCCCTTAGCTGGTTTTTACTGCATTCCCGGGAGGAAATGCAGCTGGCAAATTCTATGTTTTTCTCTCGCTCCCGGTCCAGCATGGAAGTACTCAATCATATTTTGTAGATAAAGGTATTACCTACTTATTATTGCTTTTGAATGTAATAAAATAAGTACCTAGGTGACACTTTCATCGCTTTACAATTTCTCATTTTACAATCTGTACAAAGTGAAAAGGTTTTAAGTAGTACAACATAACCCCTCCTTCACGTCTGTCAACGTGGGTAAACAAGTATTTGAAAAAGAATGCAAACAACCCGATTGGAGCCTACAAAATTTGTTTTAATGCATTCATTGTTTTCAAATGAAGTTTAGTGAATCATTCCTATTTCTGTAATCTCCTTTTAATTATCTCATTTCAATATCCCACACGATAGGTTCAGTAGTTTTTTTTGATACTTACAATTTAGCATTTCTTATATGCTGCCCTGGGAGCGAGAGAAAAACGTAGAATGTGCCAGCTGCATGCCCGGGAGGAACCCGGGCATGCTGTGAAAATCAGCTAAGGGATCCGAGAGTTTCAGTATATTGCAATTTAGGCGATGGGCAGACTACCTGTCACTACAGCAATATACCTACAAATCTATCTTAAATAACCCCCAAAACTTTGTCAGACGTGGTGGAACGACCTTTGTTTAGGTCGTTTACGCTCTGCCTACCCCATTAGGGACAAAGGCGTGACTATATGTATGTATGTACAATTTAGCACCTTGAATCAGTCACTTTGAGTTTTGAAAATAAAACACATATCTAAGAACACATGCTTGACACTAACCGAACAATACCCCAATTTTCAAATTTCATCTAGCTGTTTTGGAGATACAAGGTAATAAAGAAATATCAAAACATACAAACATACAAGATATGAAAAACATAACCTTTCCTTGACGGTCGGGTAAATAGACAAACAGTACCTACCCAAGTATATTATGTATTTTATACTTCGTAGACAATTTGACTAAATTATGTATTTTACTTCCATGCTGGCCTGGAAGTGAGAGGGTAACATAGAATGTACCAGCTGCTTTTCCTCCCGGGCATGCTGTAAAAACCAGCTAATGGGTCCGAGGGTTTAAGTATGCTGAAATTTAGGCGATGGGCTGAGATTCTGTCACTACAGCAATATACCTATATATCTATCTTAAATAACCCTCAAAATTTTGTGAGACGTGGCGGAACGACCTTTGGGTCGTTTACGCTCTGCCTACCCCATAAGGGGTAAAAGGCGTGATTGTGTGTATCAGTGGCGAGGGCTGCAATTTATCGAGGGTAAGTTAGAGCAAAAAAGAAACATTCAAGCACTTTATAGTTCTAACATAATCGAAAATAACACCGGATTTGGTGAAGGTCAAATCCTCGAAAGGGAAGCCGACAGGAATCGGCTTGTATGGACCCTTCGCCACTGGTATGTATGTATGTTTGTATTTGAGAAATTATTTCAAGATATTTTTAAGGCACGTTTAAATCTAGCAATTTTCGCTTTGCAAACAAATCGCGAGTCAGTTACACCGATTAGGATCTTGTGCGAAAAAGCGTGTTGTAGAAAGTTTTCGCGTATACCTGGACGTTGCCCTTTACTTGACTTGAATACCAATGACTTGCCAGCATAGATCTTATTGGAGGAGATAACCTAACTTCTTCAAAACTGTACGAGAGACGTTAGCATCCAGGCCTGATGCAACTAGGTTGTAACGTCGGTCACAGCCTTTTTTATACGTACATATATACATACATCATTCCTATATCCCTAATAGGGTAGACAGAGTTACACCACGTCCAATAAGTTTTGAGAGTACTGTGTACTGTGTAAGTAAGATAGATCTGTATATTGCTGTAGTGAAAGGTAGTTAGCCTATCGCCTAAATTATAATATACTTAAACCCAGGAATCTCTTAGCTGGTTTTTACAGCATGCCCGGGAGGAGATGCAGCTGGCACATTCTATATATTTCTCTCGTTCCAAGGCCAGCATGAAAGGTTTTATATATTCCAGTAAAAAAACTAACCAACAGTAAGGTGAAAGGAAATAGGTACATCCACATTGTCGCCTTGACTGTATTTCAAATAATTTTATAGTTGAAGAAATTTAAATTGAGATGATTTGACACAAAATAATGACATTCGGAACATATTAAATTTCTTTGACTATACGCAATTAACATTTTTTTCACTGACTGATTCGTATCACCGCAGCTACAAGCAAAAGTATGCCAAACAGATTTGCTATAGCTGGTCTCAACACCCAAGCAATAATTGAAATATACCGACACGCAAGGTGGGTTGGTCTGCGGTATCTCCTATCTCGATCTGTGCCTGCCAGTGTATTTTTTTTTTGTTTAGGAGATAAAAAAGTTTGCTTCGCGGAGGCATTTTGCAAGTTTTATAGGCCAGGAAGCCAAACTTCGACTTTGTGTTGGAGTTATTTTAAACTTTACAAGGACATTGAAATCTACTGGGCGTTGTAACAACCCCCCCCCCCCCTCCCTAACACAACCCTAATATAAAACTATAAGTGAAAGGAAGTGTGAGAGGAAGGTAGGAATGTGGACAGGAGAGGATGAGAGGAAGGGAAGAGGAATGGGAAGAGTGGCTCATAAATGTCTAATAATAAGGTTACAAATATGGCTCGTGATCGTGATCGTCTAGTATTATAGTTAGGACCGTATGTTGTGTAATAAAATTTATAAAAGTAACCCAAATCCTTTAAAGTGGTAGTGGGATGTCATAACTTAGCTCTCTTTAGGTTCTTGGGACAACACGGGGACAGTGCGCAGCGGGATAACGGAACCTCCGATTCCAGCTCCAACCATTCGCTGGTAGAGGATTTATGTGCTCGCCAACCATCAACGAATGAGATTTACTTCAATTACCAATTCCCAGACACTAATAAAGACAGTAAATAGCCTAGGAACTTGTCCTTGATGCAAAACCCATCATGCGAGCCCCAGAAAAGGAAAGAGGAGGCACTTCTGTGCCCTCCAATTGGTTTTTGTTTTGGCCAAGCCTCAGGCCAGAGATAAGTGACAGCGCACTTAGGAGTTTTGGAACGAGTCCAGATTGATGAACAGCATCATGTAAAATATAATTAATTTGAGCTGATTTATTGGTCAGCCAACCAAGACAGAGCAAGTCATGTCTGATGTAATTTGTAGTAAGTTGTGATGTCCAATTGAGAAACATTGCCTCAACAAAGGTTTTATAAATTGTTGTCCAGCTATGCTGGAAGCACCGACTATGAAACTGCACCAGTCATCGATCTCCACTTATGATATGCACATCCAGGAGTCAGTAGAATAGATAGGGATGCCGAAGCTAGTCCCAGATAATATAACAATCATTCACACCGCAAGCCATAGTTTCGTTGTAGATATAGGAGTGATAGGCAAGAGCAAGTAGTGACTGATTGTCAGACTTCTTTAGTGCAAAATAAGCTTCTGTGATCTAAACGCCGTTACAGACATATCGAATGCTAAGATGTAGTATGTGATGGAGGTTTGACCATGGCTGATACCATGTCGCTCAATTGACATCAAGTCATGTAGTAGTTCAGTAGTATAATGGCTTGTCAAAGCCAACCGACCATAAATCAGTCATATAAAATTCACATAAAGTGAATAAATATATAATTTTAATTCCAGACCCGTTCCAGGGCAATTTGAGGTTGTAGGTAGGATTCAGATAACATCATCCCACATTCCATGTTGTATTGGTTTGGTAAGTATAATGAATACTCCCATTAGGTAGTTGGACCACAGTCCCAATCAGTTGTAAGTATAAAACCCACACATCAGTAGGTATATTATCAAAGATAAACTTTGTCAGTCTGTAGAACAGGATCATCAATTGTATAAAACCTACATAGTAGGTATCAGAGGTGAACGTTCCCACCAAGTTTGTAGCTGGTGTTCTAGAGTCTAGAACATACATACATATAGGATCATGAATCCAATAAATGTTTCAAAACATTGTCCGTTGGACATATTTCACAATAAAGTGAATACAAAATCAATTCAGTATCCACTGCCAGGATAAGCATGTAGGTATGAATGACTCATACATAGGTATTAAATCCACAGTTAAGTGAATATTAATCAGTTCAGTAGTTTATTTGAGAAGAATAGGTAAGTATTTTGTCTCCTCCGCCAGGATAGGTAGGTATGAACAATTCATACATAGATATAGTTATAAAAACATAGAATGTATTAAAATAATGTATACATTTCACTGCTGGGCATTTCATAAAACATTAGGATGATGCTTCTCTGCTTAAAGGAAAGGTAAGGCAAGAATTTTGGTAAAGGGAAGGGAGAGAACTACCTACCTAAACACAAACTAGGATCCCAAATAGCTACCCCCACCTACTTTCCTAGATATTGTCCTAATTCCTATTACCTAGAATACCTATCCATCTAAACCTACCCCTACCTAACCTACTCCTACAATGTACCTAAACTACCTATTTACCTAGCCGCATAGCTGTGTATGAATTATGTAAATGCATGCTAAACCGACCTACAATCCTACATATATCTCATTAACCGTACCTATCATATAAGAAATATTGGAAATTATATATATAAAAATGAATAGAACGGCCTTTGGCAAGTATGAAATATCATAAAAACGCATTGTTAATTGAACAGGGAAAAAACCTTGTCAATAAACAAAGTCTGAAGTGGACAAGATAATTAAATATATGTAGAAATGGTAAAGTAAATAAAACACGATGTAAATTTATTCAAGAATAAGTAAATAAGTATCATAATTTGATACAGGAATACCTTGTGTGTGGGTTTACCCATCGTTTAGAATCCTTGTAGTTGGCATTCCACCAGCTCTGCAAGACTCCACTGTCAGCATCCTCCACTCCACCATGTAAAAGAACAGCTGATCGTCAGGTCACCGCCCTCCGTCCACAACAGGAACAACTGATGGCACCAACATCCCACCAAAGTAGGTCTCATGGTTGCCTCCCGGCTGCATACTCTCCTCTCCTCTCCTCTTTGGTGTGTACACTTTCACTGGTAAAAGTCAACTAAACTTCAAGTAAAACTAAATTTCCACTCAAACTAAAACTCCAGGTCGACTAAACTTCTCCCTGCTCGGTCCCAGACGCCCTTTTTCTTCCCCCGGTGTCCATCTCCATCTCCCGTCGCCCTCCTCCCTCTCAAGTTCCCACAGCATCCCCCCTCTCCGAGCCCCCGACTGTTTTATCTTCCCTCTTATAGACCATTTTCGAGTTTTCGAGAGCCTTCCTTCGTACTTCTCTTGATAGTTCTCCCATTCTCCTCCAGATGGCACCGCGTGTCCTTACTTCAAATTGAAGTAATTTCAGTTCGATCTGGCTACAATATTAGTTCTCTACTCCATCAACATTAGATTGGCATTAGTTTCTCGTTTATAGTGATTCTCCTACCAATCTGATAGACGGCGTTATTTGTATTTTAAAACAGTGATTTAGTCCCGAATAGCAGAAGCTAAGTCTATTACAATCGCCCCGATTTTTGTGAGAAAAATCGTGTTTTAGATCGAATGGAGTAAAATTTTACAGATATGTTTTAAATACTATAAGATTTCAAACAGATGTCGCCCCCAAAATTCTATGAAATTCGATCAAAACCGATTTTTCGAAGAAAAATCCACTAATGAAATAGAGAATCAGACGTTCCTATGATAATTAAATATGAAAGCTATTGCCCCGCCCCCATAGTAAGTGAATCTTATTACCTAAAAGAAAAGAAAACATAAAAAATGAAAAATATCCCCATAAATAACAAGGTGTATAAAAAAAACACAAATCCTGAAACTAAATCGCCCCCTTGATGAACGAATTGTATTATCTTAAGGATACTAAACACTTTTGATTCTAACCATATCTAAGTTGAAAATTAAGACCCGCCCCCAAAATCTATAAGTTTGTAAAACTTTAATTCAAGAATTGTTTAAAAATGTTTTCGTAAATGTCCGGATAAATATTCTTAAAATTTTAAAGTGAATTAAAACTAAAATTTATATTGGGCATTGTTGATAAACTGTTCATTTGAATACCTATCAACTCTAGGTAAACAAAAAATATGATAAGATTAATTTTAGATTAGAAATTACTTTGCTAATATCCCTCTCAGTGATCCGAAGTACCAGCCTGCTTTCATAAAACACCCAAATAGGTTAAACATATCTGGCTAAAGCTTAACAATGCAGATATTTAATTGAGAAAATTTAATCAAGCATTTAAGTCAAATTATCATCCCTACTTTACCTATTCCATCCATAGCAAGATACGAGTAGTAAAATTATAATATTACTAATTCTACCAGTTCGTATCAAATCCATGCCATTTGTTGTGTGTAAATAATTTGTAAAGTCTGTAAAGGTACTTTGTCAGAGTAGATGCTTGCAGAGATACCTCGAATAACGATTTTACAAAGATCCATAACTAACCATTGTGCTTAATTAGTCATCTGTCCGCAAAATCGCTACAGAAGTAAACTCAGAGTGTAATGAGGTGATTTGATCCCCAACTATGCCCAACACAATAGTTGAGTCTAAGCAAATAACAACCAAAAATTATAAGATTCCAAAATCTATTTACTACCCATCAAGTGTGGATGGAGTTAATACATATTTTTGTTTGTTTTAATATGTTGTGAAATAGATGAAAACAAGCCAGGCCCCCAAACCATCTTGAAGGCATTGTAGCAAGTTAATAGAGAATGTTCAAAACCTTCCAAAATTTTATATCCAGTTCTCCTCTTTACTTTAACTATTTATTTACGCCAATATGCTAAAACAGCTATTTCGCTAAACTTTACGCCAAAATGCCAAAAGAGCCTTTACGCCAAAATGCTTAGAGACATAACGCCAAAATTCCAAACACAACAAACTTAATGGATTTTATTTATTCTGATATTACGCCAAATGCATAAAAATAATTAAGTCTCTTTTGAATACGCTATCTGCTTGCCCTAAAAATAAAACTACGCCTAAGCAAAACTATCTAGAAATGCTATGCAAAATCTGCTAACCTAATAACTGTTACACACTAAACTTGAAATACGCCAATGCACGAAAATACCTACATCTTCATAAACAATCTATCAACCAACATGCCTCCATGAATATCTTTTCCAATACTATTATTTTTCATGAATATCTTTCCTATTACTATTAACATAATTTATTTATATCCAGACTTTTACAAAAATATATCTAATAAATATTAAATTATTACTTTAAATATTGAACATTAAAACAATCTAAAAAAAAACTGAAAGTTTTAATTGCCTTATATATTTATTTTTTATAATATTGGACAATAACCTGATAAAAAGCTTTGAATTTATTTATTTTATTAAAAGTGTTAATTTATTTAGTAAACTCAATTTCTATTAAGGTATCTCAATACTCAACCAAAAGGAAAAGACTAAATGAATTTAAATGAAAAAACTAAATGAAAATAAAACGAATATTCAAATTAAAACATAAGGTAAATAAGCTGTTTATACTATCCATAGCTGCCATTAAGTATACCATAACACCCCCATTAGAAATACCCCATAACTATATAAGTTAACCATCAAATAGAATGTTAAAAATTATTATGATAAAACTCATTCCGATGATTTAAAACTCTGATACCAATGAAATTTAAAAGGTAAATACTATAAGATTATTCCAACCCATACCAATGATACTTCCGCAAACAATCTAAGTAGTAGTAAATAAAATCAGTTTGAATTTAAGATGAAGCTTTCTTATTTGTTCCGGAATATGATATTACCCAAAGGCCGTTCCCAAATGAAACACAAAATCATATAAAGGCTGTTGAAATCAAAATAAAATATTGCCGCCATTTGCACAGAAATATTACCAAAGCCGTTCCATTATTCAAACAAATAAATTAAATTAATTAAACAACTATTCTGTTAGCCAAAGTGAAATATGCATTATCCAACAAATATAGGATGTAATTAAAAGAAATGTTCTATCTTTTTGTCCTAGAATGAAGATACTATGCTATTTAATAGAACTGCATACGCAGAATACCTACTCCTAGTTGTCTTTGAATAAAAACATAGTAGGAACTTGTTGGAAAATGACCTATCATAAAGTACCTGAAAATATCTCAAAACACAGGTAAAGTATTTAAAAACTTTCCTCCTAGCTATAGGCGACTTACGTGAAAGATTTCCTGCGGGGACTTGGCACTATCACTATTTAAACACCGCACATAAACACACAAACACACATGAATTTATCGCACATTATTTTTCACTTGTTGTCCCCGACAAACACTAGGAAACTTGGTGTTTAACTCGGAATGAACGCTCACCAACTCTAGCGTACAAAATGTACTACATATATTACGAAAACTAGCATAAACTATTGAAAACAACGAAATTAAACTAGCCGAGTAAAATTATTTTCAAAAGAACTGTCAAAACTTTCTCAGTTTACCTGAACCTCACGTAATTAATTATATGAAAGACAAGGATAAAGCAATCAAATCTACTAGGAACACAGTATTTCTATCTCTCTCTGACGTTTTTAGTGTTTGACGTTTCGGAAACGATCTGCCAATCGATTGAAGATCGATTGACGTCCAGCAAAGCTATGTTCAAAATTCAACATTTAATTCGCAAGATTTTCATGTTTATATTATATTTTACCCGTAAAATAGATTAGAAAATGAAACAAACTAAATGATTTATATCAAATATTTAAGTATTGTATAGAAAACAAATATACTAAGTCAAAACTATTAAAAATGTCAAAAATTTTACGTTAATGAAATAAATATCTGGTAGTAGAGCATAGGTTTTGAACGCACCCCAGGTGTCAACATTAGTGTTGCATAATAAGCGGATTTTCCCTAATTGTGTGGAATTCATGCTGGCCTGGGAACGAGAAAAACATAGAATGTGCCAGCCGCACCTCCCCCCGGGCACGCTGCAAAAACCAGCTAAGGGATCCGAGGGCCTCAGCACATTGCAACTCAGGCGATGGGCCGACAACCTGTCACTAAACCTTCAAATCTATCTCAAATAACCCTCAAAGCCCCATCAGAGGCGGCGAAACGACCCCCGCCCAGGCCGTCCACGCTCCGCCCACCCCACCAGGGAAATAGGCGCGACCATATGCATGCATGTATGTATGTGTGGAATTCATAAAGTGTAAGCTAAACAAAGATATCGAATTGCGATACTTTTTTTTTTTATATTAAAAAAAAACTTAATTAAGAAATTAATCATGCCATTACCAAGTTACTTGAAAAAATTGAGAAGTTGACTGATAGAATGTTAAACTATATGAAACTATTAAAATGGAAGCTATGTACTGATACTGATATGTATTTATGTGCAAAAATGATATGTTACTTGTTATTTGAGATGAATTACCGAATTATCAAAACATTGTTCTGAAAGGCTTTTGATTAAATAAGTGATAAAATAGATATTGTCTTTTCTCAAGGAATAATAAGTTATACTTCCCAATTCTATTTAAAACTAACATAAATAATACCTAGATATTAAGATAACTATTTCCTGACTTTGTTCTAAGTTGCCAATTTAAACTAACTTGTAACTTTTCAAAATAATTTATAAAGGTAATTCTACATTGAAAACTGGCAACACCGATTTTCTAATGTCATATCGTATGTTGAATGTTGATAACCCAATCTATTTTCTTTTCAGAGCAAATCCAACCCATTCTAATCCCCAAACCGAAGTCTTAGTGTCCCTATCCTACAGGTTCCTAGCCAGCAACTGGCTGACGCACACACCACCCGCCGTCACACGACCCAAGAAGTCCCAAGAAGAGAACATCAGAGAGACAACCCACTTTGCAAACCACTCTCCGTTTCAATGAGCAATGGACCAAATTATGATCCTGCGCTCACGGCAACAATTGTAACAACCCCCCCCCCCCCCTCCCTAACACAACCCTAATATAAAACTATAAGTGAAAGGAAGTGTGAGAGGAAGGTAGGAATGTGGACAGGAGAGGATGAGAGGAAGGGAAGAGGAATGGGAAGAGTGGCTCATAAATGTCTAATAATAAGGTTACAAATATGGCTCGTGATCGTGATCGTCTAGTATTATAGTTAGGACCGTATGTTGTGTAATAAAATTTATAAAAGTAACCCAAATCCTTTAAAGTGGTAGTGGGATGTCATAACTTAGCTCTCTTTAGGTTCTTGGGACAACACGGGGACAGTGCGCAGCGGGATAACGGAACCTCCGATTCCAGCTCCAACCATTCGCTGGTAGAGGATTTATGTGCTCGCCAACCATCAACGAATGAGATTTACTTCAATTACCAATTCCCAGACACTAATAAAGACAGTAAATAGCCTAGGAACTTGTCCTTGATGCAAAACCCATCATGCGAGCCCCAGAAAAGGAAAGAGGAGGCACTTCTGTGCCCTCCAATTGGTTTTTGTTTTGGCCAAGCCTCAGGCCAGAGATAAGTGACAGCGCACTTAGGAGTTTTGGAACGAGTCCAGATTGATGAACAGCATCATGTAAAATATAATTAATTTGAGCTGATTTATTGGTCAGCCAACCAAGACAGAGCAAGTCATGTCTGATGTAATTTGTAGTAAGTTGTGATGTCCAATTGAGAAACATTGCCTCAACAAAGGTTTTATAAATTGTTGTCCAGCTATGCTGGAAGCACCGACTATGAAACTGCACCAGTCATCGATCTCCACTTATGATATGCACATCCAGGAGTCAGTAGAATAGATAGGGATGCCGAAGCTAGTCCCAGATAATATAACAATCATTCACACCGCAAGCCATAGTTTCGTTGTAGATATAGGAGTGATAGGCAAGAGCAAGTAGTGACTGATTGTCAGACTTCTTTAGTGCAAAATAAGCTTCTGTGATCTAAACGCCGTTACAGACATATCGAATGCTAAGATGTAGTATGTGATGGAGGTTTGACCATGGCTGATACCATGTCGCTCAATTGACATCAAGTCATGTAGTAGTTCAGTAGTATAATGGCTTGTCAAAGCCAACCGACCATAAATCAGTCATATAAAATTCACATAAAGTGAATAAATATATAATTTTAATTCCAGACCCGTTCCAGGGCAATTTGAGGTTGTAGGTAGGATTCAGATAACATCATCCCACATTCCATGTTGTATTGGTTTGGTAAGTATAATGAATACTCCCATTAGGTAGTTGGACCACAGTCCCAATCAGTTGTAAGTATAAAACCCACACATCAGTAGGTATATTATCAAAGATAAACTTTGTCAGTCTGTAGAACAGGATCATCAATTGTATAAAACCTACATAGTAGGTATCAGAGGTGAACGTTCCCACCAAGTTTGTAGCTGGTGTTCTAGAGTCTAGAACATACATACATATAGGATCATGAATCCAATAAATGTTTCAAAACATTGTCCGTTGGACATATTTCACAATAAAGTGAATACAAAATCAATTCAGTATCCACTGCCAGGATAAGCATGTAGGTATGAATGACTCATACATAGGTATTAAATCCACAGTTAAGTGAATATTAATCAGTTCAGTAGTTTATTTGAGAAGAATAGGTAAGTATTTTGTCTCCTCCGCCAGGATAGGTAGGTATGAACAATTCATACATAGATATAGTTATAAAAACATAGAATGTATTAAAATAATGTATACATTTCACTGCTGGGCATTTCATAAAACATTAGGATGATGCTTCTCTGCTTAAAGGAAAGGTAAGGCAAGAATTTTGGTAAAGGGAAGGGAGAGAACTACCTACCTAAACACAAACTAGGATCCCAAATAGCTACCCCCACCTACTTTCCTAGATATTGTCCTAATTCCTATTACCTAGAATACCTATCCATCTAAACCTACCCCTACCTAACCTACTCCTACAATGTACCTAAACTACCTATTTACCTAGCCGCATAGCTGTGTATGAATTATGTAAATGCATGCTAAACCGACCTACAATCCTACATATATCTCATTAACCGTACCTATCATATAAGAAATATTGGAAATTATATATATAAAAATGAATAGAACGGCCTTTGGCAAGTATGAAATATCATAAAAACGCATTGTTAATTGAACAGGGAAAAAACCTTGTCAATAAACAAAGTCTGAAGTGGACAAGATAATTAAATATATGTAGAAATGGTAAAGTAAATAAAACACGATGTAAATTTATTCAAGAATAAGTAAATAAGTATCATAATTTGATACAGGAATACCTTGTGTGTGGGTTTACCCATCGTTTAGAATCCTTGTAGTTGGCATTCCACCAGCTCTGCAAGACTCCACTGTCAGCATCCTCCACTCCACCATGTAAAAGAACAGCTGATCGTCAGGTCACCGCCCTCCGTCCACAACAGGAACAACTGATGGCACCAACATCCCACCAAAGTAGGTCTCATGGTTGCCTCCCGGCTGCATACTCTCCTCTCCTCTCCTCTTTGGTGTGTACACTTTCACTGGTAAAAGTCAACTAAACTTCAAGTAAAACTAAATTTCCACTCAAACTAAAACTCCAGGTCGACTAAACTTCTCCCTGCTCGGTCCCAGACGCCCTTTTTCTTCCCCCGGTGTCCATCTCCATCTCCCGTCGCCCTCCTCCCTCTCAAGTTCCCACAGCATCCCCCCTCTCCGAGCCCCCGACTGTTTTATCTTCCCTCTTATAGACCATTTTCGAGTTTTCGAGAGCCTTCCTTCGTACTTCTCTTGATAGTTCTCCCATTCTCCTCCAGATGGCACCGCGTGTCCTTACTTCAAATTGAAGTAATTTCAGTTCGATCTGGCTACAATATTAGTTCTCTACTCCATCAACATTAGATTGGCATTAGTTTCTCGTTTATAGTGATTCTCCTACCAATCTGATAGACGGCGTTATTTGTATTTTAAAACAGTGATTTAGTCCCGAATAGCAGAAGCTAAGTCTATTACAGCGTTTGAAAATCACAGAATTTTGTGTTAACCTTGATTGCTTTACTTTATATTCTTTTGAGCAAAGAAATATTATAAAACATTACATTTCTTGTATTTAAAGACTTTTATTGCCTTTTCTTTGGTAAAAATGTTCCTAATCTTTCTACGACATCTTATACCTTAACATTTCTTCTATGTTAGTTTGATTTGAATGAATTTGACAGTCCCTGTGTTTTCGTGCTACTATTAAAATATCAAAGTAAATTACATTTTATTTTCAGAGAAAAAAAAATGTATTGTAAAATGCTTGTATTTTGTCCAAAACAGACTATTTGTACTTATAAATAACATACATACATATAATCACGCCTTTATCCTTAATGGGGTAGGCAGAGCGTAAGCGACCTAAACAAAAGTCGTTTCACCACGTCTGATAAAGCATTGAGGGTTATTTAAGATAGATTTGTAGGTATATTGCTGTAGTGACAGGTTGTCAGCCCATCGCTTAAATTGCAATATACCTAAACCTTCGCATCCCTTATCTGGTTTTTACAGCATGCCCGGAAGGAATTGCAGCTGGCACGTTCTAGTTTTTCTTTCGCTCAGTCCAGCATGGAAGAATTATAAATAACACCTTCAGTGAAACCTTCTGATATCGATTTTAGCTCCAACTTCTGCAATTACCTGAAAAAGAAAAAAGTGTGTGTTAGTGTGTTTTGAGCGGTCACAATAATTGTTTGTAAATCTATTATTAACCCATATGATGATTGAGCGCTACGCACGCAAAACCCCACGAAAGCGTAGAGTTTAATTTCAAAAAGACAGGTTCAGCTGATAACCGAATTCATATTCTACATATTTTTTAGAGTAGGATTATACTTATTATGAATGTTACTTTTTTACAATGTCTTTAAAGTTTGACAATGTTTGTGATTTATCAACACATAAGATAAGTACTTACGCTAAGAAGCCACTGTCGAAAATATTAATTTCAACGCAGAAATTTCCTACTCTGGAAAAAAATATGGTAATAAAAATATTTATTCCATGCTGGACTGGGAGCAAGAGAGAAACATTGAATCAGCCAGCTGCATTTCCAGCTAAGGGATCCGAGGGTTTTAGCATATGGCAATTAAGGCGATGGGCTGACAACAATTATATCTTAAATAACCCTCATAACTTTGTCAGACGTGGTGATACAACCTTTTTTTAAATCGTGTACACTTTGTCTACCACATTAGGGATAAAGGCGTGACTATATGTATATATGTATGTATTGTTTATATTTCTTTCAAACCGCAATACCTCCTTTAAAAGCACTACCTCTAGTACATTTTATGTTTTTATTGATCCCAGCCGAGCACAAATGTATACAGTCATCGAAACTGAGCAAGTTGCACAAATATATATTTTTTTGGAAATGATGTCCCCAAACAAAATGACCACTTGTAGCATTAAGTTCTTGACACTTTTATAAGATAAATAGAATTCATAAATAACTTTACTTAGACTAATAGTATCTAATCTACATTAGAAGTTAATTTGCTAAACTTCTAAATCCGTACCATAGCTTTTTCACTGAAGATTTATTTATCAAATCCAAGTTTCGATGTCGCAATTATGATGATTTATGATAACTTACTATTACGGAAAAGTTGTTTAGTTTTATAGCAACCCTTCAGTTAGCAGGAAACTGTTCCTAACGGACATAAGCAGGTATTACAAAGGTAATTAAAAACTAAACTCGCCATTTACAAGTGATGCCAACTGGACTGAAAACTCGCCAACAATCCCGGCGGAACATCTAAAAATTAGACGGGACGCACACGGAACACGTCGCACAGTTTGTCCTGAATTTGTCACGTACGACCGCCAGATATAAAAAAGGTTTACCACTCCCCGTACTGATTGCTTGCCATGTACTACATACCTAATGCGTGAGGAGGGCCCTAGAATGGCTCCGGCTGTAAGGAGTTTAATGGTGAATGTGTTATGCTTATGGTGTTCTGAAATTGAATTTTATTGTAATCATAATTTCAAGAATGGAAAGGGAGCCATATAAAATACCAAGTACTTCATAATCTGGGGGCCTCATAACCTGAAAAATCGTTTTTCACTTTTCGTGCTCGGAAAGTGCTATCTTGTGCAGGCTGTACGTTGCACAAAATTATTTTGTGCACAAGGACAAAAACGTATCTGCTCATAAATACATCTCTTCGAAGACAAAGAAAATTAAGACATAAAGCTAAACTTAAACTTGTTATTTTATAATATTTACATTACAGAAAACAAAAAGTTGAACTAGGGGGCTGGTATACATTCCAGGCAATACATAAAAGGTATGCGGGGCAGTAAGATTATAGCGAGGTGTTGGTGGAGTCCAAATTTAGTTTAAATTCTTAGCTTGAGGCACGGATTAGGTTCTTCTAATTATGAAAAAAACACAGTTTAGTACTAGAAATTTAACAGGATCATACATACATATAATCATGCCTTTATCCCTAGTAGGCAGAGCGTAAACGACCTAAACTAAAGTCATTCCGCTACGCCTGACAATGTTTTGAGGGTTATTTAAGATAGATTTGTAGGTATATTTCTGTAGTGACAGGTTGTTAGTCCATCGCTTAAATAGCAATATTCAGAAACCCTCGGATCTCTTAGCTGGTTTTTACAGCATGCGCTTGAGGAAATGTAGCTGGCACATTCTGTTTTTCCCTCGCTCCCAGTCCAGCATGGTGTCTAAATTTAGTCCAAATTCTTAGCTCCAGGCAAGGATTACTTCAAATTATGAAAAAACACACTTTAGTACGAGAAATTTAACAGGATTAAGCTACGAATAATCCGATTAAAATATAAGTAAACAGATTCCAGGTAAGCGGCTTTAGGATGAGACAAAAGGTAACTTAAAAACGATACGCTGAAGGTTTTAATTTAAGTGTTTTTAGAATGGTAACACGTAGAGTGGTCATAGTATATTGAGCAATTCATTTTGTCCATAAAATATTTATTTCGAAAAAATAAATATGTCGAGTTTTTTTCAGGGTTCAATTGTTATTTCGTAACCTATGTTTCATAGAAAATATCTACATTTTCATAGAGCTAACTACTTTCTGACTTGATCGTGGAATTTACAGCTAGCTATTTCTAAACCTGAGTTTGTCTGTTGCCTATTATTTAAAACATCCCTTTTAAAATAAAAATACCCTTTCATAGTAGCGGTATTGAATTATGACTAGGTTTTTGAGAGGTCACCGTTTTTTTTCTTCCATGCTGGCGTAGGAGCGAGAGAAAATCATAGAATGTGCCAGCTCCATTTTCTCCTGGTCATGCTGTAAAAACCAGTTAAGGGATCCGAGATTTTCAGTATATTTTAATTTATCACAACCTGCCTGTAACTACAAATCTATCTTAAATAGAAATAAATCTACCCTCAAAACTTAGTCTGACGTGGCGGAATAACCTTTGTTTAGGTCGTTTACGCTCTGCCTTTCTCATTATGGATAAAGGTATCGTGTATTTACTTTCCAAAGCCCGTTCTTCTACCTAAACTAAGAACCATTATTTTTATGCAAACTTTGTTATCGCTATTTCTATCACATTTCAAGTCATCCATTAGTTAAGTGTTAGTCTAGTGACTGGCACACGATGCTCGATTCTGTATGCCACTTGCGAAAGCTGTTTAAATCTACAAAAATCACTTTCCAATAACATAACTTACTTCCATGTTGGACTGCGATCGATTTAAGAACATGGAAAGCTTTCCAAATGCTACTTTTCCTAAACAGATTAAAGAAATCATTAGTTTCAATGTAAGTCCTGCAAGACGATAGGTGGAAAGCTTTCTCTTAAAAATGATATGGTGGAATTTGATCAGTTAAGAGGTCGTTGCTGCCTACACCGTAATTGATAAAGGCGTGATGCATGCATGTATAAACAGAAGAACAATCGACTTTGTTTATTTTATTTTATTTTAATTATTTAAATTTTAGCTTTAGGTAGTAAGCAGTCAGAATAGGAGCCACTGGTAAGCTACTTGCCTAATCGCCGCTTCTCGTGATTTCGTTCGTGTGTGTATATTTAGTAGCGTATTGGTGTAAATCTACGTTGGAATTATATTAAATAGCTTTAGCTACTAAGTTCGCTTCAGCAGTCATTATGTTGATTTATAGGTTATAGTCTTGTTCTTTTTCGTAATTAGTTTCTAGAAAGTAAGATTCAGTGTGATAAAGTTACATAAATAATCGTATATAATGAGTCTTTCAGGCACATATTGATAAACAAAACTTGAGACTATCAGCGAGTTCAAGTTCGTATCAGAAATGACATACCAAAACGAATGGCATATCAAATCTATACTTAAGATTGCTCTCAATTCTTTTATAAATACCAGCCTAAATACCCAAGGGTCTACATAATTAGTAATTCTATCACTACGTTGTAGCATTTCTATATCTCCAATTCTATATAAATGGTTTAAATAAATGGTTTTTATCACAGGTTTTAAACCAAAAATTATCTTTATAATAATCTTGTTAAATAGAACCTACTACGAGTATCTATCGACCCACTTGTCAAAATGTTTCGTTTCTTTAAAGATCTGCTTGTCTAAAACAATTAAATGTGGTAGGAAGTAGGTAGGAAATATAAATTAATTAAGTTATAATCATTCACTACAGCAAATTACCTACAAATCTATCTCAAATAACTTTTAAATACAGTGCAAAAACCCTCTATCAGACGTGGCAGAACGACCTTTGTTTAGATCGTTTACGCTCTTCCTACCCCTTTAGGGATAAAGGCGTGATTATTTGTATGTATGTAAGTTAAAATCAACATCCCCAGTAACTACATCAGACAGCTCTCCAATAAAAAAGGCAAACACACTTAAACAATCCGAGAAATTGTCCTCAAAAAGGAACAGAAAAATCTTCTAACTCGTTGCGACATAAAACTCATTATTAACACTCAGAACGAGGCATAGGACGCACAAATAAGTAGCTCATCTCTACAGACAATGTTTTCAACGAGCACAATATACATTGTCTGCTTATTTTGATGAGTACCCGCAGAGAAGCGCTCAAAGCGAGCAATGTAGTTTGTTTGGAACAATACCGTCGTTGGAAGTTGCTAGTCGTTTCGAGTGGGTAAAGGGTGGAGGAGATGTGGGGAATTAGTGAGGAGAAAATACAAAAATGTTTTAATAGAGACTGTTGCTTTTGTAAATGCTTCTTTGTTTACAGTTCAACTGTATTATAAAGTAAGATTCTTAATACTTATTTCTTCCATGCTGGCCTGGAAGCGAGAGAAAAACATAGAATGTGCCAGCTGCATTTCCTCCCGGGCATGCTGTAAAAACCAGCTAAGGGATCCGAGGGTTTTAGTATATTGTAATTTAGGCGATGGGCTGACAACCTGTCACTACAGCAATATACCTACAAGTCTATCTTAAATAACCCTCAAAACTTTGACAGACGTGGCGGAACGACCATATTTTGGGTCGTTTTCGCTCTGCCTACCCCATTAGGGATAAAGGCGTTATTATATGAATGTATGTTTGTATTATAAATGAAAATATAGGTGAGTAACGCGAACTTAGGTAAAACCAATATATGATTTTCTAAACTTCATTAGTGTATTTTGCGAATTAGCAGATTAAATAAACTTTCTGTGATCTAGTGGTGTGAGCCATGGGCTCCCGATCCGGAGGTCGTTGGTTCGATTTCCAAGGGGGAAATACAAAGGGAATATTTGTCAATTTATAGTTTGGTTAGAACAATGATTATCATATGAGAACAACATAAAGCTATCGGTTGCAGTTGATGTCTTTGATAATGGTTGGTACACAAATCATATCAGGGGCCCATTAGCTGTTAGTTATAATTAAAAACTCTGACACCAGCGTTCATAAGGTCGATTGTCGTATCAAGAAACCCAGTCGGTAAGGTACGATAAAGGAAGTATAAGGTATATTTGCAAATTTGCAGAATGACTTTTCTCGACCTTTTTGTCCTTATATATTATATTCGTCCATAGAACAGAATGTTAGAAATCACTACATAGTATAAAACAAAGTCGCTTTCTCGGTCCCTATATCCCTATGTATGCTTAGATCTTTAAAACTACGCAACGGATTTTGATGCGGTTTGTTTTAATGGATAGAGTAATTCAAGAGGAAGGTTAACATGTATAATACATGCATAATATAGTAGAGAAACACTGATGATTTCCGTGCGAAGCCTGGGCGGGTCGCTAGTTACATTTATAAATGATTCTGATTTTCTTGAAATAACAGAGCGATCGCATTCGTATCTCTAGCACAGTCTATAGACATTCCAATAATTATTATCTACTTGAACACAATAGCACAGCACTTTCCTCAATGAAAATACAAGATGAGCATTACTATAATGTACGCAGACGTTGAATCATCGTTGAATATACGGAATTGTGATGGAAGAAAGATCAGATAATGACATCATAATCCATATAGGGTGTTAGGGAAATAAGGAAAAAGATCTCGTGAGATTAGCCTATGTTACTTGATGACTTTTGTTTGGCGGGAAAATATCCGACGAATTTTGAAAAAAAAAAAAAAAAACTTCGTAGTTTTTTCCATGCTAGAGTTAGACAGGCAGCTCGATGGTGTAGTGGATAGGGCCGCTGCCTCCTGACCCGGGAGGTCGTGGTTCGAATCCCACCACATACCAATGTGTTTTTCGTACCAATACTAACAAACGTTGTACGTTTATTCGGCGCTTTTTCTGTGCTTCGGCACGTTAGACCGTTGGACCCGGTTAATATCGTTTAATATCGTAGATATTAGTCGTTAAGCCATGTCAGAGGCCATTGCTAAGCATTCGCAGCTTAAAACTCTGACTTAATCTAGGATTTGGTCCAGCTGCCCTTCCTTGCTCCCGGGCATGCTGTAGAAGTCAGCAAAAGGCAATTGAGGGTAACCATGTATTGTAATCTAGGCGATAGGCTGACTACCTGTCACTACAGCGAAACACATAACAATCTAAAATTGGCCACATGGCGAAGGAGCCTTTTACGCTATACCTTAAGGGATATAAGTCAAGACTTTATGTATTTACGTAGTATAATATATCTAGTTTCAGCTCGTTATGAAATATTTCATTAAAATAATTTAAACAATTTCGAAACTTTGCGGGCGATAGGTATATAATTTTATTTGCATTTCAAAACTATAATTACTTAGGCAGCGTCTAGACTGAAATTCTGATTGGAACTCAATACTGCAAACGTCTAATTTACATGTAGCACGACAAGGCTTATAACGAACGTGGCGAAAAGGGAATGTTATGTTTTTGTATGGGGAGCCTAGCTTAGTATGAATGGCCTCCTTTATTTTTTTAATATAGTCGTCGCGTTCAACCAAACTTAAGCTTTGGTCTCCACTAACTAAAGTCAAAATAACCCTTGTGATTTTTGGCTTAAGCGTCATTTAATTGAGATATTTTAAATCCAAGTTATCAGAATTTTGGAAAATATAATTTAAAATTAAACAAACTGACCGCCTTCCATTCCATGCCTTCATAGAACTGAAAAGACGCACTAAAATGTTACAAATAATTGTGTTAAACTACTCCACTTACTTTAAAATACTTGATTGTTAATTTTGGAGTCGAATAAACTGAATATTTTAAAAAAAGAACAGAAATATTAGTACCCCATTTTGGTAGTTCTATTTGTGTGCCAGTGCCTGTGCCACATTCATACATAGCCTTGTCGTAGTGTACCTGAATTTCAGTTGGTGGAAATAGGCTTTATTTGGTAAATTGACGTAAATTATTCACAAGACTAATCAATTCGCGGCATGAGATGGGTTTTATGTTTGAATTATCTAGTTGTGTGATTTGATTTAGATTCAGATTCTTTATTTGCAATAAACATGGTACATTTCCAGATCTTAGAAAATAAATTAAAATTCAAAATTCAATAAATGTTTTAAAATGTCCATAAAAGTGTTATAATACGAACAATACAAAACAAAAAAAAACAATACAATAATTATAATTTTAATTTTTTTTTATCACACTGGTTACCAGACATGTTTGGGTAGGTTACGTTCAACACATAACTTTTTTTTAATGGGTTTGCTCTTGCTTGCTAAACCTTAGTCAAAGTGCGGAGCGACTAAGACGGAGTCGGCGACGGAGCAAGCTTACCCAGAAGATACCTGTTTACTCTAACTTAGAAGTGCTGTAGGTTAAACGCCAAATCAAGTTAGATTTTTGAAGTTTGTGTACATTTTCGTATGTGGAAAGGAAACCCATGTTCTTATCCCCATGATTATAATGCGGCACTTAACAATGGCCGACAAGTTTCGCTTCACTGATGATTTGATTTGATTTGATTTGAAAATAATCCCATCAGATTGACAGAGGCTTTTTATTTGCAGACTTTCTGTGTAGTATGTAAAATTTATACAGCGTGTAACAGAAAGGGTAAACGCACCGAAAAGGCTATGAACCAGCCCATGAAACTGAAAAGCTTTTTTCAAAGGAACATAGGTTAAATTAAGAAATAAAAGTTTGACATTCTATACAAAATGCATCAGCTGATAGCGCGTGTAGTATGGGGAGTCAATTTTATTTTGTTTTTCTACCTATGTTCATTAGTTCTTCAATGATGGCCTGGAAACAAGAGAAAAACATAGAATGTGCCAGCTGCATTTCCTCCCCGGCATGCTGTAAAAACCAGTTAAGGAATTCGAGGGTTTCTGTATATTGCAATTAAGGCGATGGGCTGACAACCTGTCACTACAGCAAGCCCACAAATCTATCTTAAATAACCCTCAAAACTTTGTCAGACGTGGCGGAACGACCTTTGTTTAGGTCGTTTACGCTCTGCCTACCCCATTAGGCATAAAGGCGTAATTATATGTATGTATGTATGTACATTTGGGAAAGTTGTTCAGTTTCATAGGCTGGTTCATATCCTTTCGGGCGCATATACACGTTCTATAACCCACTCATTATTTATTTTACTTTAATAACCAAAATGTGAAAACCAGCTAGGGGATCCGAGCTCTGACCGAATTTCGGTGATGGCGGCCAATCTCATAGATATCAGCCAACTGCGCAGTACCATTTTTTGTGCCTAAGTGTTTCCGCAACACACAAGTGCACTCTCTCTTATTCTGATAGGACAGATTGACTGACACGACCAGAGAGAAATCAGGCTCAAGACCGAATATTTACATGCCCATCCGACTGCATGGATCATCTTACTTTTCTGTCAATCAGGTGATCAGCCTACAATGTCCTAACCAGACTAAACAACAACACATACTCATTGTTCCCCGCCTGTGATCAAACCCGGGTCGAGAGCCCATAGCTCAGACCGCTAGACCACGGAGGCAGATCTAGTAAGATACACAGTGGTTAAACGCCCTATCTGAAGTTCAGCTCCAATTTAGCTACCAATGACCTAGACCAAGCTCGGTTTAATTACATTTAGACTAGCCAGACCAGAGCAGCATAGCCGCAAGACGCACAAAGGAAAGTCGAAACCTACGCGCTACGTCAAACAGGACTATTTGCTAATGGGCCTAGGGCATCTGAAACTAGGCTAAACAGAGTGTTAATTTAGTTGCTTGCCTTAGCTCAGGGGGTTTTCGCGTCACGACATAAAAATATATTTAAAAACGACCTACTGAAATTAATGGGGAAATGAAGTCAAATAATCTTTATTTAAAATATTTTTTATGTTATCCCTTAATGTTAAAACACCCCCTGAGCTATACCGGGTGTAAGTGACATTGTCCCGCAAACTGAGAGGGTGCCCAGTCAACGAAACTGAACAATTATCACCAGGAAATTCTTTAAGGAGACGAAAAAAAAATTACCTTCCCATACAAATTGACCGCCAGACAATTTGTATGAAAAATCAAATATATTTTTTGCACTTCCTGAAAAAGAAACCTACTGATAGTTGTTCAGTTTCATTGACTGAGCAACCCCTATCAGTTTACGAGTCGCTGTCCCTTACTAATTAGGCAGTCACGCATTTCAAAGTAGGTATTGAAGAACGTTTGAAACACATAATATCTTATCCCTACACAATCTCAATGACACCCATTCAAACTCCACACAACTTCACACAACATTCTCGCAAAACAAAAATTTGACCCAGTTCTCTACCATTCACGACATGTATCTATCTCCGTAATATATTCACGGACCTACATCAGGACGTGTGCCCCAAAACGTCTCTCTCGGTTGTGCACATTGATGTTACACTTTCAATTTTCTTCATGACCCCAGCGCCCTAAGGGTCGCAGTGTACTCATTCGATTTGCTGTGTCTCGTGAAAATGTGGAAAAGTGTCGGAGGAAAAGTTGTGGGTGTATTTTTTGTTTTGTTTATAAGTTTTAGTGATCAGATCAGTTGCTTCTATTGCTGTAGTGAAAGCAATAAAACATAAAATTTACCAGTTGCTCCATAGGTCCCTTCCCTGGTGGACGGTAATAATAGTCCTCCCAACGATGTTCGGCCAACTGCGCAAGACTAGTTTTTAGTGCCCAAGTGTTTGCGCTACACACTCTCACAGGTGCACTCTCTATTCCTTCAATCTCTTATTCTAATGGGACAAATTGACTGACACGACCTGAGAGAAAGGACCAGGACCGACTATTTACATGCCCATCCGACAACATGGATCATTTTACTTTTCGAACAATCAGGTGATCAGCCTGCAATGTCCTAACCAAACTAGAAACAACAACACAAAGGCATCGTCTCTCGCCCATGGCTCAGGCCGCTTGACCACAGAGGCAGTTAGGCAGGTATACAGTACAGTGGCTGCATTAATGTGACCAGGACAAAAATACCGTTTAGAGGAAAATTATGTGTATTATAATTTAGAATAATACTTGTATTTTAATTTCCTTCCATGCTGGACTGGGAGAGATAGAAAAACATAGAATATTCCAGCTGCCCTTCCTCCCGGGCATGCTGTAGAAGTCAGCAAAAGGGACTCGAGGGTTACAGTGTATCGTAATTTAGGCGATGGGCTGACAACCTGTCACTATAGAAATACACTTTTCAAATACACTTTTCAATCAAAAATTGCCCTCAATTTTTGTCAGACGTGGCGAAACCGCCTTTTACGAGGCGTTTATCGCTCTGCCTACCCCGTAAGGGATAAAGGCGTGATTTTATGTATGTTATGTATGTATAATTTAGAAGATACGAAAGTCTCTTAACTTTTCGCTATAGCAATACAAAGTTCTCACTGAAATGATTCTACTATATTGAAATAGAACTCAAAAACTCTGTTGATCTAATGGAATTGAAATATGATTTCTATTTTTGGCTGGCCAGATCTGAATATGCAGGATTCAGTCACGTGTTTCACTTTTGTAGTAGTTTCACAGCGTAAACTGACAACTGACAGGAAATGTGAGCTAGATACCGCTTACAGTGCGACCACCATTACTGTTCTAGCGGCAATATAAGGAACAAAATTTTATCTAGGTTACACTGACAGTGATTGAAGCAATGACAGCTATAGTGGCGATTTGACAGATGAACAAAACTCGTGGTCGATCTGTAAATACATTTAGAATACAAACGTGATAGTTGACCGCTCTACATCTTAAAGTTTTTTTCTGTCAAAACAGCACGAAATAGAGAAAATCCAAGCTATCTTACAACAAATGTCTAGATACTTCTTTATTTGAGGGACTATGGTATCAGAATTATGAAATAAACAAATAGGGCTTCGACATAGTAGGAATACTGTGTACCTAAAGATGACCTACTTACCTACTATCCAACATAGCAGGGACCTCCAACCGTAGCAAATAAATTGCATAAAGCTAACCATTTTCCTTTAAAGTTTGATACGTAAGTAAATAATATTGTCAATTTCTAGACAAAAGCATTAAGAATTTTGAAAATATGCAACTCGTCGTTTATATGCCCCTTTTACAGCTTTTGGCCCACAATTTCGGGTCGGGTTTCCCTAGATGATTCCTAGCGAGTTTATTATTACTCCAACTATTTTTTACGACTTTCCTCACAATGTCACGAAACAAGAAAGTGACGGAGTTTCGGAATAAACTTTAGTGGTTGAGTTTTTCTTTGGGATCCGAGGTCATGGTGTTTATTGTTTTGCGAGGTCTTAGTTATGTGTTTTTTATTTGCAAAAGTAAGATTTTTTCTTTCATCGAAAAAAATACACAACTGATAGGTGTGTCCGATATAGGTCCTACTAAGCCGCAAATATATAGGCTCAATTTTAAGTGTTCACAATTTTGTGGATCTTTCTATATCGTTTTACTTAAATTTGTTGTTTAATTAGGTGAGGTACTTTGATATTTTTCAAGTAGGAAGCACTTCCTTTCCTTTATAATAACAACTTTGCACGAGTCATCATCATCATCTCCTTAGCCTTATCCCGTATCTCACGGGGTCGGCTTCCTAATCTAGGGGATTGAACGAGGGTACTGATTTTTACACAGAGCGACTGCCATCTGACCTCCGCAACCCAGAAGGGAAACCAGACCCAATCCTAGATTAGGTCAGAGTTTTCAAGCCGCCAATGCTTAGCACTGGCCTCTGATATGGCTTAACGACTAATATCTACGGTATTAAACGATATTAACCGGGACCAACGGCTTAACGTGCCTTCCGAAGCACGGAAAAAGCGCCGAATAAACGTACATATGAAATTCGAAAACCGAAAAACACATTGGTACGTGGAGGGATTCGAACAACTTTGCACGAGTAATACGAAAAAATACACATCATTTCCCTTATCTTTCATGTTTCCATCCATATCTATAACTTCGTATACCACACTTATTGATTCCCCCGCACGCGATAATAAAAAGGCGACTTCGGTAGGCGTTTCTAGAAGGAATAAATTCGCTCAGAAAAGCTTTCTTCACATGCAAATTATTATTATTGTGCCGGCTTCGTATTAGCAGGGTTTTATTCGACCCTTTTCGCGTTGGGGCCATTTCTGGCACCCTTTAGGGCCTTGCCTTTATTGCTTCGATGTGAAGTCAGTGGCGTTTTTACTGAGCCCTCTATTTCCGTAGCAAGTTGGGTGGTTGTTGTTTGCATGTCTTCACGCCGTTCCTTATTGGGTTGGATATAACTGGGATCGAAGAATATCTTGCTGGAATTCAAGTAAATAAGCTTACTTTCTAAGAAAATCACATTTAAACAAATTATATGTATGCCTAACTATTAATTAGGCAAATGGTTTATTACTAAATAGCTTTTAAAACAATTCATTACAAAATGTACCTATTTGAGCAAAACTTTTTCTTACATTAATTTAACTTCGGTTACCTCCAGACTGGGAATTACCGATTCTATGGCCATATTCTGCTAAAGTTAAACACGGTATCTACAAAATTTGACAGACAATAAAAATAATCATACAAGAAACATCATAATGTTTGCGTAAATCGTAATTACCTACTGATTATTTTCACAGTATAAAAATTTATCATCTCCTTAGTAATATTTTTTACTAACACAGTTAGGTGACATATATTCCTCCTTAGATAAGCATAAATCCAAACGAAATATCTCAAAGCTTGTTTGTTATTTAACGAATGTCGAAGTTTGCTTTACTCGTGAAAGAGAAAAATCAAAATCTCAAAAAGCCGAACCGCAATGCCGCGGTAAAAGGATTGTACAATGTCATTTGACAAACTTTGTTAAATTATGTCACAGCTTTAAATGAACGTGACGAAAAAACTGCAAACACCATTTCAACAGCTCTCTTTACTTGCCAGTGACCCCCACCCACGTTAATTTCATACATACATACAAATAATCACGCCTTTATCCCTAATAGAGTAGGCAAAGCGTAAACGACCTAAACAAGGGTTGTTCCGCCACGTCTGACAAAGTTTTGAAGGTTATTTTAAGATATTTTTGTAGGTATATTGCTGTAGTGACAGGTTGTCAGCCCATCACCTAAATTACAATATACTTCAATTTGATTTGAATACTGAAACCCTCGGATCCTTTAGCTGGTATTTACAGCATGACCGGGAAATGCAGCTGGCACATTCAATGATTTTCTGTCGCTCCTAGGTCAGCATGGAAGATGGACGTTCATTGTAAGTCTTGTTCTACACTGCACGGATGTTTGCGTATTCATGGCGATATGACGTTGTAAAAGCTACAAAAAAGGATACTTTTTTGTACACAGCGTTGGTGGTGTCAAATAAATTGTCATACAAATTCTATTTGTATTTTAAAGTAAATAATTTGATATAATTTAGTTAAGATTAGGGTAGTTTAAGTAGCTTGTAAATTGATTATAATGTAATGTGCCAATGTTTAAATATTAATAATAAATATATTATGTAAACATACATATGTACTAAACAATATATTGATACATACGTATACGAATAAACTACTTTTTAAGTAAATATTCCATACACGTTCTAACCAACATTCGTCCTAGGGTTTTCTTTAGTTTAATCGTGGGCTGAAATACTAGTTACTTCCAGGCTGGTCTGGGAGCGAGAGAAAAACATAGAATGTGCCAGCTGCATTTCCTCCCGGGCATGCTGTAAAATCCAGCTAAGGGATCCGAGGGTTTCAGTATATTGTAATTTAGGCGATGGGCTGACAACCTGTCACTACAGCAATATACCTAGAATTCTATCTTAAATTACCCTCAAAACTTTGTCAGACGTGGCGGGACACCTTTGTTTAGGTCGTTTACGCTCTGCCTACCCCATTAGGGATACAGGCGTGAATATATGTATGTATGTATGTGGGCTGAAATAAAATGTCAAGTGACTGCAGTACCAATTCGCATCTTTGTCTTTTTGTGCTTACCCTCCATCTTGATAGGCCTAACTTAGGGTAGGTTCAGACTCATGCATCTCGGTAGAACTTGTGTAAGCTGGTGATGATTTCTTTTTACATACAAACATATAATCACGCTTTTATTCTTAATAGGCTAGGCAGAGCGTAAACGACCTAAACAAAGGTCGTTCCGCCACGTGTGACAAACTTTCTTGAGGGTTATTTAAGATAGATTTGTAGGTATACTGCTGTAGTGACAGGTTGTCAGCCCATCGCCTAAATTACATTATCAAAACCCTTCGCTCCTTTAAATGAAATGAAATGCAGCTAGCACATTCTATGTCGCTCCCAGTCTAGCATGGCAGAATTAAATTTTCTTTTTTGTTTATAAATAAATGGTTAAGTAAATTTTGTGTGTGTCACTAAAACTTATTAATACATCATTTGTGCGCGTAATCTTCTTCTTAGCGAATGGATTCTCGAGTCGAACAACGACCCAATGAACCCTGGCGTCAGAGTTTACAAACCACCTAGTAGCACAGCTATTAGGCCTCTGATATGGTTTTTGAGTAACGACCACTATCAAAGACATCGATCGGGACTTCCGTTACACGTAATTCCATCCTCTCTTTTTCTACGTTAGTCTGCGAGTACATACTCTTTTTGTTGGTGGCTGGTAATTTTGTCGATTTTTTATAAATTTTGTTTGTGTACCACTTTGGCTAGTATGGTGGAACGAAAACTACCCAACTTGTTGGTAGTTGGTGAAATTTCTTACAGTTTCATTGCTGTTGCTCCAGTTGCAAGTGAAATATGTTTTACTTGCGACGGTACCTGAAATTATTTCAAAACTGCGTCCGAGAACAATATAGCCAACTTCTTGTGGTAGACACTTCTTTAGTTTGGTTTCTTACATTCGGACTGGGTGCCAGAAAAAAAAAATATGCTGCATTTCCTACCAGGCATGCTGTAAAAACCAGCTAAAGGATACATGGGTTTTAGTATATTGCAATTTAGGCTGACAACCTGTCACTACAGGAATATACCTATAAATCTATCTTAAATAACCCTGAAAACTATGTCAGCCGTGGCGGAACGACCTTTGTTTAGATCGTTTACGCTCTGCCTTTTAGGGATAAAGGCGTGATTACATGTGTGTATGTATATTTGGGTAACTTATTCTAATTTTGGCTTTTGTCTATTACATTGCTTGTATCGATTTTCAGGCTAGAAACATTTCAAAATCGATATCAAAATCTTAGAAAATATTAAATTTCGCCCACACCCCCGACACATCTTCGCTCTGATCCGCCCAAAACTGGTTTGGACAAGTCCGGTCCAGTTGAAAATAGTAATTTCTACTTTAAACCGGGTGCCGTGGACATTGGACATGATAAACGAGCGTGGCGTCTTCCGCAGAAAGGCATTGTCTTCCGAGTCCGACAGAAGCTTTGTCTCATACAAAAAGCAGGGATAAAGTAGTGAAAACTCTATTTAAATTGCGCTTGTTTATTCTATATTGACGATTTATTATTGCTGGAGAATGACGATGCTGTTTTTGATCGTTTTTGTTGAACAGGAAATGAATCAAAGAAATATGAGGAGAAAGATGAAAAGGTACATTCTGAGAAAAATATGAGGCAATAACGATTTTACGGAAGTGATTCAACGTTCATAGATTTTCCAGATTCCAATATTTTGTAGCAACCACCATAACATTACCGAAACTGTGGGAATGTTTGGCATTTGACACATAACGCAGCAATGAGAATGGTACCGCCACTATAGCGATCGCGCCATCTTTGGATTTGTTTGTTAGACATTTACCCATGGCATGGTATCAACAATTCAACACTCTAAAGAGGTCGATATCTACATATAAAAAACACGTTCACACTCATAGACCCACTAGGTTTCTCTGCATCGAGGTGCCATGGACATACATAGAAATAACCACAAAGAACACCCAGAAACAGACATTTAAATGCTTCATTCAAATGTCTGCCCGGCCGGGAATCGAACCCGGGACCTCCTGCGTAGCAGGCAGATGCGGGTCGTCACTATCATCATGCTGTCTTTAATTTTTGTAATGATTATAATGTTAGTATTGTACTTTAACCCATAGTAGATTATGATGCTGAATAATATATTTTGTTATCTGTAACACCAATATGTACTACTCTAGAACGAATAAAGAGATTTCATTTCATTTCACATCATACTACGTATATACAAACAACCACCAACATCATCACTTAACAAAACAAACAATAATCGAAAAACATTTCCACAAAATTGAATAACATGCATCGACTATCTCTCACACCGTCAACAATGACTGCCAATATTAATAATTGCATTAAATTGAACAAACACATAAAACAAACATTAAAAAGCGCATCATACATCGACCGCGGAACGTTAATTAGTATGGACGTCCGTTTAACTGAGATAGCCCTGAATGACGTATGAGCGAAATATGAAATGAACATCGTTGTCCTGGAACTGATAGAACAATGGATACGTTACTGCTTGACGTTGACCTTAATAGTACATTACTTTAGAAGTTGAAACAAAAAGCAATAAAATGGGCGAGTAAATTTGATGTAAACGAGACCATACGTTATATTGCGTTTTCGGCTGAGACTAGTATAGGTAGTACTTTTCTTTAATTTTGCGAGGAAACAAAAGCAATACACTTAAAAATAAACTTCAAACGATTCCACTGAGTAGGTAATCACTAGCGTTTTATGCGATTCCTCCATAATATTTTGACATTTTAAATATGCATGGCGCGTTTGCCTTTAAAAATAATATTGTGAACTTAAAAACATCTAATCCATACTATTGTACAGTTTTTTACAGATGGCATTGTAAGGTGGAATATGAGATAAGTAGGCAATTAAACAAGGTGAAAGTTAAAACTAAACTTAACACACAAACCTGTCCAAGTGAACAGGTGATTCAATTTCTATAGAGATTTCAACTTTTGTAAATATTTAGGAAAAGTGAGTTAGTTGTTCACGATCGGACAATTTGTATGGAAAAGCCATTTTCTTTTCACTTCCTGAAAAAAGCTGCTAATGGAAATTGTTGAGTGTCATTGACTGAGCAATCCCTATTAGTTTGTGGGACGCTGTCCCTTACACCTGGTACATAGGGACAACCCACACTTACAACGAGAATATTTAAAATTTTAACGTCGTATTGATCAAATAAAAAGTCAATTTTATTGGATCACATTTCCTTATATATATACTTTATTGCATAAACACAAAAGAAATGTAATTTACAAATATAGTGTGCAAGGGCGAACTTATCTCTATGAAGAGATCTCTTCCAGCCAACCCAATGGTAGTAAGGAAAAGTAAATAATTTTGAGGGGACAAGAAAATGCAACATTAACAGAGACTAGTAAAACAAAAAAATTAAAATACTTACATACCTATACATAGAATAAATACCTACCGTATATTACTATCTTAAATAAACATACATATATACTAAACAATATATTGATACATACATATACGAATAAACTACTACATAAATACATACATCAAAATTGTTCAGATAAGAAGTGCTCTTTTAATCTTTTCTTAAAGACATTCACTGAGGGACTGTCTTGAATTGTCTTAGGCAGTTTATTCCACAGTTGTGCAGCTTTTACAGAAAAAGAGTTGAAGAAGAACTTGGTATTCGCACTAGGCAACTCCAGCACCTTAGTGATGCAGGCGCGCCTAGGGCGGGGATCTGGAGGAAGGTGTTGGAAACGGGAGCGGAGATAGTCAGGAGTGGCAGGATTGTGAAGGATGTTGTAAAGAGTGGTCAGGATGTGCACATCACGCCGAAGTCGAATTGGAAGCCATTTAAGCTGAGCACGAAATTCAGAGACATGATCGTATTTACGAAGTCCGAAAATAAATCTAATTGCCAGGTTTTGTAGGCGCTCAAGCTTGTTAAGTAATTCTTCCGTCGCATCCAAATAACAAACATCAGCGTAGTCGAGAATAGGGAGAAGAAGAGCTTGTGCAAGCATGATTTTAGTTTTAAAAGGAAGAAAATTCTGGAGTCGCTTAAGAGAGTGGAAAGAATAGTGCATACGCCTGCTCACCCCATTAACGTGTGAGAACCAAGACAAGTGACAGTCAAAGATAACACCTAAATTTATTGCTTTTTCAGTGTAAGGAATGCATATGCCGTCATAACAAACCAGCGGAACATCAGCAAAGTCCAGTCTACACCTTATCTTGCTGCTGCCAATTATTAGTGCTTGGGACTTATCAGGGTTAACAAGAAGTCCAAAGGTTTTTGCCCAAGTTTGAACCGCCGCTAGATCCAAGTTAATAGCCACAATAGCCTCAGTCCCTCAGGACCTCAGATACTTCATTCGGGGAAAAGTGTCGATAGATTTGTAGGTCATCTGCATACAGGTGGTAGGGCGAAGAAATTACTCGAGAAATGTTGTTAATAAAAATAGAAAAAAGAAGAGGAGAAAGAACGCCACCTTGTGGTACACCAGCAGTTAAGCTAGACCAATCCGATGAAACATCGTTGGCTTTCACACACTGCTGACGACCGTGAAGATATGAAGAGAACCAGTCGACTACAGAAGGAGAGATGTTAATTGAGCGGAGGGAAGCAAGAAGGATATCAAAGTCCACAGAGTTAAAGGCACTGCTAAAGTCTAAGAGTGTAACAACAGTAAGCTTGGTGTTATCCATAGCAGACCGAATGTCCTCAGTGACATTCAGCAGAGCACTAACTGTACTGTGAGCCGGACGGAAGCCAGATTGAAAAGGACATAAAAGGTTATAGGAAGTGAGGAAAGAGTAAAGTTGCTTATGAACAATACTCTCAAGGACTTTGGAAAGGACAGGGAGGATGGAGATTGGACGGAATTGTAAGAAAGAAGTGGGATTCGAAGTTTTAGGTAGAGGAATAACATAAGCCTTTTTCCATGCTGTAGGAAAAACATTGACCATCAGAGAAAAGTTGATGATGTGTGTAATGATTGGTGCAATGCCATCCAACACTGGTATGAGCATATTCAGACTTATGTTATCATCACCCACAGCCTTCGTGGAAATGGATAGGATGCTCTTTTTAATATCCCCCTCAGAAACCGACTGGAAATTAAACGGAGAACAGTTGGGTTGGACAAGATGTGACAGATGCGAAAGAGAAATAGATTTGGTTGCATCATCTAGGATGACTGGTGGAGTCGAAAATGCTTATTTAGAGAATTGAGATCCACAGCACCTATGGAGGTGTCTGTGGTTTTGCCCACACCCAAAGACTTTAAAAATTTCCAGGTCTGAGCCTGAGAAAGTGAATCTAAAGAGGAATGTATATAGCGTCGCTTAGCATCCCTACACATCCTGTTGCAGATGTTACGGAGTTTTTTATATGCAGCAAAGTTCTCATCGGTTTTACTTTCCTGTACCTACTCTTAGCTCTGTCTCGTTTTGCCATGACTCTTCTGATAGTATCAGTTAGCCAAGGAGCTGGCGCATGCCTCACCCTAACAGGTCGAACAGGCGCATGAACATCAAACAGTTCAGTAATAATTTTGCAAAAAGCAGCTACCTTCGCATCAGCACTATCTGCGGAGAACACTGGCGACCAATCAATATTTTGAACATCCTCTCTTAAGCGATCCAGATTCATGTTGCGAAAACTACGCTGAAGAATCACTTTACTTTTGATTTTGGGAGGGCGCACTTTATAGGCAAGATAAAGAAGGTCATGATGTGAAAATGGAGCACACATTTGACCGTGAGAAAGAACTGAATTCGGTTTGGAAGTAATAATGACGTCAATAGTTGAGGGTCTACAATTTGGAAAATGGTGAGTGGAAGAAAATGGAAGCAGATGTAAGTTAAGAGAAGAAGTAAGAGAAATGAGATTGTTTGATCTGTAGTCATCCTTCGCCAGACATGTGTTTAAGTCGCCCATAATGATAACGTGTTCATACAATGTGGTATAGGTTTCAAGTGTAGATTCAAACGAGCTAAAGTAATTAACATTATCATCAGGGCTGTAAGCAACTCCTAAAAGAATCTTATTGTGTTGAAGGATGACCTCCAGCAAAAGGTATTCCAGGAAACCAGAGTACTGGGATGGTGAAGCACTAAGTACAGTAGCGGGGATGTCACCGCGGATATATATGCCAACTCCACCGCAACCCGCACCAACACGATCGTTGCGGAAGAGCTTGTAGCCTGGAAGAGAACAAGAAGTAGAAGGGAGAGATGGTTTTAGAAAAGTTTCTGACACAAGAATAGCGTCAACTACGCTGCTGTTAAAGGATGCGAGAAGATCTGAATGATGAGCCAAGAGGCCCTGAGCATTGATGTGCACCAGGGATAGGAAAGGTGAGCCACTAGGGAAGACAGACGAAAGTTTGTCTCCGAGCGGCTCAGAGTCAGAAAGAGAAGAGTTGTTAAGACTATGAGCACTTTCATACTCATCAGATGATGAGCAAGATAAATAATTATCATATATCATATAATAAATAAATACTTATAAAAATATATAAAATAACAAAAAAAAAACCCACAAATATATAAAACAATTCTCTTACACCGGCATGAGTTGACTGAAAGAAAATGAACACAAATTCACAACAAAAAAGAAAAGACACAATTAAACAAATAATACAAAACAATACTAAAAAAAAAAGAAACAACTAAACGCACATCATATAAACTATTTGTGTATCCGAGCGTGTAAAAAATTTTTGAACGAAAAAAGTTCATTTGACAATTTTGACATTGACAGTTGGAGAATTTTGACAAGCTAGCTAACATAACCAAAAGAAAACAAATTAAGAATTTTAATGCAAGGCAAACTAAAAACTGTATAAAAATAAAAAAGTCTAAAACATACATACTACCCGGTACTTTAACACAAACATAGTGCACAGTAAATGAATCTATCGGGATGAACATAAGATCCAAAATAGTTTAACGCGTCACTCGGTAACCACAAGGAAAAGATACTGATATGAGACCTTACGATCTGGTGTTGGACGTAGACTCCTTCGTCGGATACTTCACCATCAGCGGCTTGAGCTCAGACATGGACTGCACCTTCTTACGACTTTTATCTGGCAGCAAAATAACAATTGTACCATCAGACGACCAACATTGTTTCATGCCAAAGTACTTTCTAGCGGCGGCAAACACTTCTTGGCGCGGCTTTGTAAGAAACTCCGATACAGAGATTTTCGAGCCCTTCAGCATAGTCTTCGCCTTCCACACTGCAGATTTAAAAGACATGCTTGCAAATCGCACCAACACTGGCCTATCTCTGTCAGCCCTCACGCCCAAACGATGACAGGCTTCTATTGCTCTAGAATCCAATGTCAGCTTCATACGCTCCCGTGATACGCTGAGAACCTTCTGGAGCAGCTCTTCATCCTTGGCTTCTGGTACACCATGAAGTAACAGAACTTTCCTGCGAGAGTGTGTCTCAAGGCGATCCTGGTTGTCAACAATTAACTGCAGCTGTGCCTTTAACATGCCGAGGGTTTTCCACACCATTGTTTTGAAGGCCGTATAATCAGCAGACAAGGTCTTGACTGTAGGATTGCCAGAGGAGAGTGGTTGTTGCTGACTTTTCTCAAATTCATTGAGTCTGGTGTCAACAAAAGTGGCTAACTCCATCATACCCTTTATCAGCTCAGCTGTAGTGTTCTCCATTTTTTGTAATGTGTACTTTTGTTGTAAATAATATTTAATTCGAGAAATTGTTGTCAACTAATGCACTTGGTAAGTTTTTATCTCATTTATCTGTAAAAATTCTATTTTATTTATATTAAATATTGTAGAGCAAAAAATTCCTTTCTACTTAATACAATGGATATTTGCACAGATTAGTTATAAGCGCGGCGGGCGCCCAGCATTTAGCTTCTAGTATTGTCCATAATCTTTATTTACATCGTGGAAAGTTTCAACTTGCAACAGATTGTTGGATTGTTGCACAACTTTACTGTGTTTAGACAAATGATAGCATATCGCAGTGCACTAATGAAATTCGTCGGTGCGGTGCATGACGTATCATGGTACAGGGGAGAGACGGAAGCGGCAAAATAAATTCTGCTAATGTTTAATTTTTACATACATACATACATATAATCACGCCTTTATCCCTAATGGGGTAGGCAGAGCGTAAACGATCCAAACAAAGGTCGTTCCGCCACGTCTGACAAAGTTTTGAGGGTTATTTAAGATAGATTTGTAAGTATATTGCTGTAGTGACAGGTTGTCAGCCCATCGCCTAAATTACAATATACTGAATCCCTCGGATCCCTTAGCTGGTTTTTACAGCATGCCCGGGAGGAAATGCAGCTGGCACATTCTATGTTTTTCTCTCGCTCCCAGGCCAGCATGGAAGAACAAAAACATGTTTAATTTTTCATTCATATATATGGACGAAACAGTGGCCAACAAACGACAAACCTATGCGTTTCGTTTTCTCTCACAGTCATCACAAAGGCCAAAGTGCCTTTACACTAAACATTGCATTATCTCGACAGGGATACATGTGGGATCACGCTTAAGTTAGCTAGTTGGATTCCGTTCCGATCCAAACAAGCTAAGCTTACAAGAGCGAAGCACTTGCAAATATCATGCACGTGATCGATCATGGACGTGACGATATATTGACGTGTGACATACGTGTGCATGCATTACAATATATTATGCAGAAATTATCATTTTTAGCCGTGAGACTGCTGTCTCCCAAGGTTGCACAGAGCACGCTTTTGGGATGACTGAATCCACCTGCTGTCTGCAACATCCACAAGGTCATCAATCCACCTAGTTGGAAGCGTCACAAGCAGCGTCTTCCATCGTTTCCCCGGTCACCATTGCTACCGGCTATGTTCCTACGCAGAAATAATTTACACTTTACAGCTGGAAAACGTCTTATTCCCACAGTAAAAACTCAATCTTCTTCCATGCTGGCCTGGGACTAGGAGCAAAATATAGAATGTGCAATGTCTGTATTTCCTCCCAGGGCATGCTGTAAAAACCAGCTAAGGGATAGTGTAATTTAGGCGATGGGCCGACAACCTACATTACAAACGTTTATGCTCTTCCTAACCCATTAGGGATAAAGGCGTGATTATATATGTATCTAAAAACTCATTAAGTTGCCATTGAAAACCCGGTTTGGAAAAATAGTTACAGTAAGCTCGTAGTTAGCTCATAGCTTGCCTCACTCCGAAATGCACGCGGATCGCGCGCGGTGTGTTTCCATAAACAACATTATCTGCCGACGTGCGCTAATTATGTGTGCGCGCCCGATTCCGTGCGAATACCGGGCTAATGATACAATTCCACTATAGCGCCATCTCTACTGCTACTGACGTAACTACTCTACATACTTAAGCCATAAAGGAAGATACTAAATATTAGTCGGCTTGAAAACTTTTAAGGATACTTGATGAGCAACGTGCATTCTTGTCCCACTAGTGACAAGTGCAACGTGCTTTGCTGTCCCATTGGTGACAAGTGCGACGTAGTTTGCTGTTCTACTAGTGACAAGTGTGTTCTACTATATTAGTTAAAAGTGCGTACATCCTGAGACAAGTGCGTTTTAAGAGCGCGGTGTGTTTCCATAAACAACATTATCTGCCGACGTGCGCTAATTATGTGTGCGCGACTGATTCCGTGCGAATACCGGGCTAATGATACAATTCCACTATAGCGCCATCTCTACTGCTACTGATGTAGCTAATGTAACTCTTTATACTTATGTCCTAAAGGAAAATATATTGAAGCCAGCTTGAAAACTTTTAAGTACATACGATGAGCAACGCTTGCTGTCCTACTAAAGTTAAGTAAGTTTCAAGTGCAACATGCTTTGTTATCCCACTAGTGACAAGTGCAACGTACTTTTCTGCCCCATTGGTGACAAGCGCGACATGCTTCGCTGTATTACCAGTGACAAGTGTCACGTTCTCTGCTGTCAAATTTGTGACAAGTACGTCCATCTTGTGACAAGTGCGTTTCAAGTGCGCGGTGTGTTTCCATAAACAACATTATCTGCCGACGTGCGCTAATTATGTGTGCGCGACTGATTCCGTGCGAATACCGGGCTAATGATACAATTCCACTATAGCGCCATCTCTATTGCTACTGATGTAACTAATGTAACTCTTCATACTTATGTCATAAAGGAAAATAAATTGAAACCAGCTTGAAAACTTTTAAGGACATACGATGAGCAACGCTTGCTGTCCTACTAAAGTTAAGTAAGTTTCAAGTGCAACATGCTTTGTTATCCCACTAGTGACAAGTGCAACGTACTTTTCTGCCCCATTGGTGACAAGTGCGACATGCTTTGTTGTATTACCAGTGACAAGTGTCACGTTCTCTGCTGTCAAATTTGTGACAAGTACGTCCATCTTGTGACAAGTGCGTTTCAAGTGCGCGGTGTGTTCCCATAATAGATTTCTGAGAGATTCATAGAGTTCATTATGTTTACCTTGTTTTGTAACTGCCTCCGTGGTCTAGTGGCTAGTGCCATGGACCCGATCCGGAGGTCCTGGGTGTGATTCCCAGGGGGGAAACACAAACTTGATATTTGAGACTTTATCACTTTGTTAATTTTTCCCCAGTTTGGTTAGGACATTGTAGGCTGAATCACCTGATTGTCCGAAAAGAAAAAGATTTCGTGCTTCGGAGGGCACGTTAAGGCGTCGGTCCCGGTCGCTGTCTTTGATAGTGGTCGTTACTCAAACCATGTCAGAGGCCTGATAGTTGTGCTACAAGGCGGTTTAAAAACTCTGACACCAGGGTTCATGGGGTCCATAGACTCGATACCCACTTCACAGAAGAAGACCTTGTTTTGTGTCTTTCGAACAATGTTGCGTCGTCGTCACACTTTCCAGTCCCTACTACAACTACTACGTACGTGTATCAGCTAAATCACATTTTTCAGTCACTGCTACTAATACTTATTCATGTAATTATCAGCCTTTTTCAATCTACTGGGACATGCCTCTTGCCGGGCAGTCAACCTCAATTTCCACTTTCACAGGATATTATGTCTCTTCAGAGAAGGCAACATTGCCATATTCAAACGTCGGGTTTAATGCCATCTGCGGAAAAAAATCTATTGCGTTTTTTTACCAAAATATTTGCAGGTGCTAATAGCCCGATGGTGCAGTGGATATTGCCGCTGCCTCCTTAGCGTGGTCGTCGGTGGTGGTTCGAATCCCGCCACGTACCATTGTTTTTTGGTTTTCGAATTTCATATGTACATTCGGCACTTTTTCCGTTCTTCGGAAGGCACATTAAGCCGTTTGTCCCGGCATACCAAATTATAATGTGCGTATCGTTTAAGTTACTTAGTTTTTTTTAGAAAAACATAGATTGTGCCAGCTGCATTTCCTCCCGCGCATGCTGTAAAAGCCAGCTAAGGGATCCGAGGGTTTCAGTATATTGCATTTTAGGCGATGGGCTGACAACCTGTCACTACAGCAATATACCTACAAATTAACCCTCAAAACTCTGTCAGACGTGGCGGAGCGACCTTTGTTTGGGTCGTTTTTGCTCTGCCTACCCCATTAGGGATAAAGGCGTGATTATATGTATGTATGTATCGTTTAAGACCTTACAGATTTCTGTTGAACCGTATCGATGCTAAGCTAATATTATATCTGTCTCATATTTGCCGTCGCTGAATACACGTTGCATTGTTCTGGAGTGCTCCAAGAATCTGGAGCGCAAATAGTTATCGGAGACAAAGCCAAGTTTAGTAGTTAGCGAAGTCGGAGCCGGCGGTATAATGGAATTGTATCATTAGCCTGTTAGTGGAGAATATCGACGGTGATTATAAGTTGATATTTAATATACTAGGCTGGGAGCGATAGAAAAACATAGAATTTTCTAGAAGATTCACTTCCCGGACTTACTGTAGAAGTAAGTAGGTAGAAGGAGACAAGGGTTTCACTGTATAAACAAATTATCACAGATATTTAAGTAAAAGGTGTCGTAATTTACTGACAACCTATTATTTAGTTCCGTCTTGTGATGTCTCGTCGTCTAAACTTTAAAAATGAACTAAAAAAAGTCTACAAAATCAGTTACCTATATAGTATTTAATTGACCCTTAAAAGATTGTCTAAGAATATTAACTATTTCAGTAACTTTTCCTAAGTTTTCTACTAGATGTCAATTACTACACACTATAAAACAAAGTCGCTTTCTTTTTCCCTATATCTCTATGTATGCATAAATTTTAAAACTTCGCAACGGAATTTGATGCGGTTTCTTTTAATGGATAGAGTATTTCAAGAGAAAGGTTTATATATATTATACTTGCATAATATTGTGGAGAAACACTGATAATTTCCGTGCGAAGCCGGGCGGGTCGCTAGTATGGAATATAACAAAACTTGAATCAAATAACAAAGCTCTTCAAAATTTTATACTGTTAAACCCTTGCGTGATCTATTCGCCTGAGCCTTGGGATGCAGAAAAAGAGCCTCCCCGCGGCGCACCCTGGAAACAGCTAGTCACCATAACGGAGTGTCTAGGCTGGCGAATCTTTTTACCACGGCAAATGGGCGATCCATGCAAAATAAACAAGCCCTATCAAGGGCCCCCAAAACGGTCATATTCAGGACCAAACCAACGGATCTTTTCAGAGCCAGCCCTGACTGTCATCACGATTAATATCGAAGGCTTTTCAGATGACAAGTCTATCTTATTATCAAGACTTTGTCAGAGGCACTCATGCGACATTTTGTGTGTCCAAGAAACACACCGTGGTTCTGAACAGCAAAGACCACAAATAGCAGGTATGGTTCTCATGGCTGAAATTGAACACAAAAAGTATGGCAGCGCAGTCTTTGCAAAACCATCCATCACAGTTCTTTCAGCTGATTGCATCTCAATGGGATCGATTGAGTTCATCACCGTCGACCTAGGGAACTGCACAGTAACCTCTGTCTATAAACCACCGAATGAAGACTTTAGATTCATCAAATCGAAGAACTGTGACAATCACCCCTCTAAACTAGTACTAGGTGACTTTAATAGTCACAGTACCACCTGGGGCTACGCGGTTAACGACCACAACGGAGAAGCTGTTGAACGATGGGCAGATTCAATTGAGCTGGAACTTATCCACAGTGCCAAACTCCCCGCATCGTTTAACAGTCGCCGTTGGTGTCACGGTTATAACCCGGACCTTGCTTTTTGCAGTGCGAACATAAGACCACAGTGTATCAAACAACTGTGTTCTCCAATACCTAGAACACAACATCGGCCTATATTGATTCAGGTGGTGGCTACCGTGAGACCCTTACCGTGGTCCCTTTTAGAAGGAGGTTCAACTTTACCAAAGCTGATTGGACCAGGTTCTCTGAAAAAGTGGACCATCAGCTTCTCGACTTACCGCCTGAACCTCAAAATTATGACAAGTTTGTAAAAATCATCTGGTCAGTATCCCGCTTGACTATACCTAGAGGCTGTCGAACATTGTATGTCCCAGGCCTAACATCACAAACCTCTGCCCTGCTAACACAATATGAGGCCCTCTTTGCAGAAGACCCCTTCTGTGAGCAGACCATCTCAATTGGAGAAGAGCTCCTTAGACTGGTAGGCGACAGCAGGCAAGAAAAGTGGATGAATACAGTCAAAACTATTGATATGACGCACAATAGTAAGAAAGCGTGGTCCACTATACAAAAGTTGACGAATGACCTGCCACCTCCATCATTGCCGGGCCAAACGACAGCCAATCAAGTAGCACACCAACTGTAACTTAACGGAAAGCCTACTGAAAAACTCCCCAAAACGCCAAAATCAGCCCAACACCCGCAACAAACATGCAACAACATCAGCATGCCTTTCACACTCACTGATATCATCACAAGCATAAAGGCACTCAAAAACGGTAAAGCTGCTGGCTTAGATGATATTACAGTCGAACAGCTGAAACACTTGGGACCAGTGGCTGTATCCTGGCTGCTCAGCTTATTTAACTCCTGCATGACGACAGCAAAGATACCCAAATTGTGGAGAAAGTCAAAAATCGTAGCCCTACTGAAAACAGGGAAGTCTCCATCGGATCCTAAAAGTTATAGACCAATTTCTCTACTGTGTCATACTTTCAAGCTTTTTGAGCAGCTAATACTTAACCGACTCACAGCTTCCATTGACCCCATACTCATCCCTGACCTGAAAATCGTGCACCAGTCAAGTGCTTAACCTCACCCAACACATTGAGGACGGCTTTGAGAGGGGTTTGGTCACGGGTGCTGTATTCGTCGATCTTTCAGCAGCGTATGACAGAGTAAACATTAATAAATTGTTGTCTAAAGTAGCGAGCGCCACAACCGATCCCACTTTTGTGGTACTACTAAGTGAGTTGCTCCGTAACCGCCGTTTCTGTGTCCACTTGCATGGTAAAGAAAGTAGATGGCGCAGTCAGAAAAACGGATTGCCTCAGGGAAGCGTCCTAGCACCCCTTCTATTCAACATCTACACGAATGATCAGCCCCAGTACCCTAACACTCGGCGATACATCTATGCTGATGACCTCGCCCTAACCTGCCAACATAAAAACTTCGAAACCGTGGAAAGTACACTGAATCTTGCTTTGGAGGACCTTCACACGTACTACGAGCATAATGCTCTAAGGCCCAATCCAAACAAAACCCAGTCGTGTTCTTTCCACCTACGTAATCGGGAGGCAAACAGGGAGTTGAAAATCTCGTGGCCAACAGTTATGCGCACCACGGGGCTTGCTCTGTGTTTCTCTGCAGGAGAGTATGCGTGTCCAGTGTGGGCTAGGTCAGCTCATACCAGAGAGGTGGACGCGGAGTTAAACGACACCTGCCGCATAGTGACTGGCTGTCTGAAGCCAACTCCGGTTGGCATGCTGTTTCCTCTTGCGGGAATAGCTCCACCTAGAGTCCGTAGAGAAGTGACCTGTTCGCTTGAAAAACAAAAGCAGGAAAACGACCCGAGACATCCACTCTACGGGCTCTTTCCCGCCTTAGGTCGAATACGAAGCCGCAAGAGCTTCCTGCGATCTACACAGCCCACCGACCAAGACCCATCTGACGTGAGGTGCAAGCTTTGGGCAAGTGAGTTTCCACATTCACTGTACCCCCCCAACGAAAACCTGCCTCCAGGTTATAAAGAACCTTGGCCAATCTGGAAAAGTCTAAATAGGCTTAGGACCCAGGTTGGCCGCAGCAAAGACAACCTGTGCCGATGGGGGTACTCTATTAGTGCAGACGCCAGCTGTGAATGTGGAGAACCATTGCAAACCATGGCGCACCTTATCAACTGTCCTGCGTGTCTGACCACCTGTTCAAGCGAGGACTTGCTCGATCTTCTTCTTCTGTCGAGTGGGTATCGAGTCTATCGACCCGATGAACCCTGGTGTCAGAGTTTTTAAACCGCCTAGTAGCACAACTATCAGGCCTCTGACATGGTTTGAGTAACGACCACTATCAAAGACAGCGACCGGGACCGACGGCTTAACGTGCCCTCCGAAGCACGAAATCTTTTTCTTTTTGGACAATCAGGTGATTCAGCCTGCAATGTCCTAATCAAACTGGGGAAATATTCACAAAGTGATAAATTCTCAAATATCAACTTTGTGTTTCCGCCCTGGGAATCGAACCCAGGACCTCCGGATCAGGAGTACATGGCACTAGCCACTAGACCACGGAGGCAGTTTACTTGCTCGATAGCAACCAGAGAGCCACTACGGTACCTGCTTTCTGGGCAAGCAAGATTTAGCTCGTGTTTCTTGCCGACACGAAAGAAGAAGAAGCCTTGGGTTCCCTCCATATCCAGGTATCGTAAATTCAGTGTCTGTGAATTTTGTAAGTTATTTTTCTAGTTTCGTTAGGACCATTCAGAGAGCCCGATGGTGTAGTGGATAGGGCCGCTACCTCCTGAGCGTGAAGGTCGTGGTTCGAATCCCACCACGTACCAAGGTGTTTTTCGTTTTTTTTTCATTCCGTCGTTTAGCCATGTCAGAGGCCAGTGCTAAGCATTGGTGGGTTGAAAACTCTGACCTAATCTTGGATTGGGTCTAGTTTCTCTTCTGGGTTGCGGAGGTCAGATGGCAGTCGCTCTGTGTAAAAACCAGTACCCTCGTTCAACCCTCTAGATTAGGTAGCTGACTCCATGAGATACGGGACAAGGCTAGGGAGATGATAGTATGGATCTGGTTGCTGTGTTTTATAATGGTCTTTACAAAAACAATGGTAGAGGTTTAATTAGGAATCTAAAAACTTCTGTTACTTTAGTTCATCGGGACGATTGATGACACTAAAAACCCTTTCAATAAGAAGAACAAATCTTGAATCAAATACTAAAGTCCAGATGCCTCTTCAAAACTTTACGCGCTTTAGCAAAGTTAGGACTCGAACTAGTTACTGAACAATTTCGTGACCCTGCTGTTCCCAATTTAAGGGTCAAACTGAAATTAATCCTGAACCTATTAATTAACCTTAAGGGCCCATCCGGTCAGGAAGCCATACTTTAAGTTTAGTACAACGTTAAATCTCAATGATTCTGGTAAATGATCTGGAATCTTGTGTTACGATAAAGGGATCGCCTCTAATGATTGAGAGGTATAATCCTTGGGCTTTCGATTTTAAAGTCGTGGGTTTGATTTAAAACGTGAGGGATCTTTTTTGTGTCGTTTTTCTGAATGACTTCGAAATCCTTTTTTCATCGAAATATTCTTTACTTGCTCAAGATATATTATTCAAAAACCTAATGACGAGTTCGCTATATCTTTGATCAAACAAAATGTACTTACTACTATTCAAGTCCTTATAATCATTCAAATAGTGTCCTAAGACCTAAAGACACGAACTCACCAGGAGCATTTCATTTACATATAATAATAGTTCTCCCATCGATTTTCGGTGATGGCGGCCAATCTCCCAGAGATCGGCCAACTGCGCACGACTAGTTTTTAGTGCCCAAGTGTTTGCGCTACACACAGGTGCACTCTCTATTTCTCAATCTCTTAATTAACAATGTATTAAGAACAGGAAGGCGCATAAAATTAGAACTTAAAGCCATCTTAAAAGCGTTAAAGGGATTAGATAGAAATTAAGGTAGTAAGCGCTCAGCTTCCACTGAAATTTTCAGTTAATATATTTTCATAGCCTGGAACCTTGTTTAATATACATTGTGGTTTTTTTTCCTCTGCATTGTTCTTATAATATACATACAAACATATGATGACGCCTTTATCCCTAATGGGGTACGGAGAGCGTGAACGACTTAAACGAAGGTCGTTCCGCCACGTCTGTCAAGTTTTAAGGGTTATTTAAGATAGATTAGGTTAATTGCTGTAGCGACAGGTTGTCAGCCCATCGCCTAAATTGTAATATACTTAAACCCTCGGATCCCTTAGCTGATTTTTATAGCATGCCCAGGAGAAAATGCACCTGGCACATTCTATGTTTTTCGCTCGCTCCCAGTCCAGCATGGAAGAACAATAACATTATAACAATCAACCGTCTATGTCTACATCGAAAGTCTCAGGCTCACTAGACAAAAAAAGGATAAACCTTTAAGATTCTCTCAGTGTAAATCCATCTTTAGCACGCCACAAGCACATCCGCGGTCCAACCAAGGGTTTTAGGGTTTGGGTTCAAATTATAGGGGACTCGAAGAGAAAGGGGAAAGGGAAAGACAATTAGTGGGAATTGGGAAGGTATATAGGTATTCAAAACTAATTGCATATAGGTGTTTGAGCGATGGCAGGCTATATTCTATTCTAAGGGTGAAGGATGGTTGTGTGAGTAAAAAGGATGGGCTAAGACTATTCGTGTTAGAATGATCTTCATCATAATTTATAATGTCTTTACAATAATGTATAATGTCCTTCCATGCTGAGCTCCAAGTCTGGAGCGACAGAAAACATAGAATGTGCCAGCTGCATTTTCTTCCGGGCATGCTGCTAAGGGGTCTAAGGTTTCAGTATATTGTAATTTAACCGATGGGCTGACAACCTATGACTACAGCAATATACCTACAAATTTATCATAAATAACCCTTAAAACTTTGTCAGACGTGGCGGAACGACCTTTGTTCAGATCGTATAAGCTCTGCCTACCCTAGTGATTATATGATGTATGTCAGTAAGGATGACGATGACCGAAGAAAAGATGGATGGACTGTGTGAAAGATATGTCTAGAAAGGGTGTGAGTGTTGATTTGACGGCGAAAGGGAAGAATGGACGAAGAAAACATACTGAGCCGAACCTAAATGAATGGAAAAAAGGCAGGAGGATGATGATGATGGTAAGATAAGGGCTAAATTGATCTGTATAATATGTAAAAAGATAAATAGTAAATTCTTTTTGGGCAGGGCTCGAGTCTCTGAAATGTCGGTCCATCTCTTGAATTCCAATCTTAATTTGGACTTGTCAAGCCCTGCGTAGTATTTAAACTACACGGCTAGATGTCGCTACGACGTGTATATAAAGAAAAGCTATGATAAATTCGTCACTCCCAAAACCGTTTCGGTAGCTTAGTGGTAGAGCGATGGACCGGCGTTCCAAAGAAGCAGGTTGAAGCCCTGCCCGTGACTAATTTATTAATTTTCTTCCTTTCATATTATCATCTCCCTAGCCTTATCCCGTATCTCTCGGGGTCGGCTACGTAGTCTAGGGGATTGAACGAGGGTACTGGTTTTTACACAGAGCGACTGCCATCTGACCTCCGAAGGGAAACCAGACCCAATCCTAGATTAGGTCAGAGTTTTCAAGCCGCCAATACTAAGCAAAGGCCTCTGACATGGCTTAACGCCTAATACGGAAGCACGGAAAAAGCGCCTAATAAACATATTATATGAAATAAAATAGCATTGTAAATTGAAAATCCTCACTAAATAGATCTGCATGAAAATAGAGATGCTGAATTAAAGATTATGATTCATTAATTTACAGGTTATTGAAAATATATATAATTAAAACCCATAGAACATTGACCTAAAATTCACACAATGTTTTTGATTAATATCAATTTATTCAAATTACATTAACTAAATATTCATGTAGTTTGCAACAGGTAAGGTGTATTATTTTAGTTTATTATCCATAATAAACGCTTATACAATTTGTTTAGTAAATTGAAATTGTAAATAACATTCAATTACTGTATCATTTGATAGTATAATCTGCTTGACTTGAAATACCGTATTACAGTAAAATCAATAACAGTAATTCATCGGGTCCTTCACTCGCTAATAAGAAGTACATTCATTTTTATTTCATTTGAAAGAACCATATGTATACCTATTGGGCCATATAAAATATAGATTTAATGAAATAACTGCCTCCGTGGTCTAGTGGCTAGTGCCATGGCCTCCCGATCTGGAGGTCCTGGGTTCGATTCCCAGGGGGGAAAACACAAGAGTTGATATTTGAGAATTTATCACTTTGGGAATTTTTCCCCAGTTTGAGTAGGACATTGCAGGCTGAATCACCTGATTGTCCGAAAAGAAAAAGATTTCGTGCTTCGGAGGGCACATTAAACCGTCGGTCCCGGTCGCTGTCTCTGATTGTGGTCGTTACACAAAACCATGTCAGAGGCCTGACAGTTGTGCTACTAGGCGGTTTAAAAACTCTGACACCAGGGTTCATCGGGTCCACAGACTCGATACCCACTCGACAGAAGAAGATGAAATAAGTAAATAAAACGTGCAGTTTCATAACAAAAATAACTTTTGAAAATGTTGTAGAGACACCAAGATAGAAATACAATAATATTCACTATCGTTTAAGAAATTCTTTTCAAATATTAAAGTTCCAAGGAACCATAAAAGGTAGAACGCGATACGATTTCTCTTGCAGTACAAGTCTATCTATTTGAGTTCTGCAGGTTTTATCATTTTAACGAGCATCTAGACGCGGTTGTTTGTTACAACTGTATTGAATTTATAGCAACAATTTTATTAAGAGATCGGAACATTTCGTAAAAAGACAAATAAAACGTGTTATGAAAGATCTGTCGCAGGTTTAAAGCCGTAATATAATGACGAAAGTAATTCCGAAAATGTGAGTGAATTAAACTATTCCGTGCTGGGCCCACGTGGTCATCTAAGGCCAGAACTTCCTAATTCACCGAATCTAGAGTCGTGTCACCGAGGCGTAGGTTTATGATGAGTTTGTTATGATAACTTTCATGGTAATATCGTTACTTACCCAACTGTTAGACAGATATCATAATCTCCCTAGCCTTATCCCGTATCGTACAGAGTCGACTACCTAATCTAGGTGATTGAACGAGGGTACTGGTTTTGACACAGAGCGACTGCCATGTGACCACCGCAACCCAGAAGGGAAACCAGACCCAATTCTAGATTAGGTCAGAGTTTTCAAGCCGCCAATGCGTATCACTGGCCTCTAACTTGGCTTAACGACTTATATACGATATTAACCGGGAAGCACGGAAAAAGCGCCGAATAAACGTCCATATGAAATTCGAAAACTGAAATACACATAGGTACGTGGTAGGACTCGAATAACGACCACCCGCTCAGGACACAGCGGCCCTATCCACTACTCTATCGGGCTCCAACACTATTAGACAGACAAGTTGTGCGAATTGTTTTTTGGCTCATATTTTCTATTATTTTGTGCCATGGATGTGCGCGAATGTGAGTGCTATATGATTTTGGTGAAAGATCGCTATCATTCATTCATTGTAAATTTTTCATTGTAGGGCTATAAATTTTAGTCAACAGAAAACGTATATTATTGAAATTGCTTTGTAACCTTAGTTGTTTTAAAAAATACCATAAAATTTCGTTGGTCCAACCAGTATTCCGCTTTCATTTTAGTTCAATTTCATAAAACCAACGTCACAGGACTTTCTAACGGAACCGTATTTCTAAAGTGTAAAGCATAAAATCGCGTGACAAAATAAGAAGCACCACCACAGCGCCATATTCATAGTCATGGCATACAATAATCCAAGAAGCTATTGTTCTATCAAACAATACCTGCAGAGTATAATTCGCACTTAAATTGAAAATTTCCGTCCAAACTATGAATAACGGCACACGTTATTGGAAAATGAGTCGTTATTCCACGATATTATAGTCGGATTTAGGTCGCGATTTGATTAAATGCACTGCGGGTAGAAGGAAAGTCGCTATTGAAATTTATGCAAAAAATATTCGAAAATCTCTTTGTTCTTCGACGTTTTTTCAAAATTTCGTATCGGTTCGCCATTTTTGGAAATAAGTCGCTTTTGAAAGGTGACACAATCAAATCGGCTTTGTGTGTGTAAAATATATTTTTTTGTTCGTTTCCCACGTAATATAGAATTGTTATTTTATCTAATTTTCACTTTGTAACTGCCTCCGTGGTCTAGCGGTTAGAGCCATACGCTTGCGATACGGGTTCGATTCACAAGAAGTTGATATTTGTAATTTATAATTTTGTAGGTTTTCCCCAGTTTGGTTAAGACCTTGCGGCCTGATTGTCCGAAAAGTAAAGATTTCGTTTTTCAGATGGCACGCTAAGCCGTCGGTCCCGATCGCTGATCTTTGAGTGATCGTTACTCAAAACCATGACAGAGGCCTAATAGCTATGCTATTAGGCGGTTTGGAAACTCTGACACCAGGGTTCATAGGGTCGTTGATCGACTCGAGGATCCACTCTTTAAGAAGAAGGAGATTTTGAAAAATCTCCACTTTGGTTAAGACAATGCAGCCTGTGTCCTTTACTCACCTAATAATTTGCAAGTAAAAGGATTCCGTGTCTCGGAGGGCACGTATAGCTGTCGGTTTCGGTTGCTGTCTTTGATAGTAGTCGTCAATTGCAGACGCCTAGCTACCTTTAACTGTTCTAATATGCGGTTCTCTGACACCAGGGTTCATCGAGTCGTAGACGCGATGCCACATACTATAAACACCCGGTATATATAGAGTATGTTACCTTAATAACCACTAATATTAACCCACTTACATCGAGCCAAAGTTAGTTACAAGATAAACTGAGTAACTTGACGCGGCGCTCTTGCAACCGGAAGTGACGGAAACGAACGGCCGGCGGATAATGGCGGCGCTTCCGGTAAAGCCGCGCCCAGTCTTGGACTGGACTTCGTATTTGGCACCGGAAGTACAAAGTTTGTCTTAGAATGAGGTTGGATTCGAAGATTTATTGGTCTTCTTTTGTCATGTGGTCGAATGACCAGATAAATCCTGGTATCTTATTCTCTTCCACTCTTAAAACCGCGTCTAACGCGTAATGTGTCCCCAAACCTTTCCCGTCGGAATAAAAGAATTTATTATTTTTAATTTAAATTATAGCTTATCTCTTATTAATGTTACGAGCAATCCCAAAATTCGTTCATTGGCTAGAAAAAAGTAACATTTCGCGGATTGGCAAAAGCAAAACGCACAATTCCCGAAATATCGTTTTATTTCGGCCAGTGAGCGTTGTAAAACAACCGTTCCCCGGACTGGCAAACGCCAACTGGTCAATTGCCGAATTCGTTTAAAATACCAGGAGTAAGGGACATTGAAATACTACATACATATAATCACGCCTTTATCCCTAATGGGGTAGGCAGAGCGTAATCGACCTAAACAAAGGCCGTTCCGCCACGTCTGACAAAGTCTTGAGCTCCATTCAAGAAAGATTTGGATGTATATTGCTGTAGTGACAGGTTGTCAGCCCATCGCCTAAATTTCAATATACTGAAACCCTCAGATCCCTTAGCTGGTTTTAACAGCATGCTCGGGAGGAAATGCAGCTGGCACATTCTATGTTTTTCTCTCACTCCCAGGCCAGCATGGAAGCATTGAAATACTACTGAATAGAATAGCATTTTATTATTTTTAATAAATCTTTTTAAAATATACTAAACTGATCAAGACGGAAACTAGCTTAGCTGATTTCCAGTACTACGGTCCTCAAAGTGTAATGAATAGGACAAAATTTAATGCTATTAATTGCTACTAAGGGCCGTATTTAAAATCAGCTCTCATGGGTGACAGCGAGTTTCAGTTCGTATCAGAAATGTCATTTCAATATAAACTGGCCTGTCAAAACCAAACTTAATATTGCTCTGAAGTTTGAGATCGCCTCAAAAATTGCGTATTTGTAAAGATATCTTAACCTTCTGCAACTGATGTGACTTTTTCATCAACATTCGACTGAGCAGTAGTCTGTCAGACATCACTTTACTTAGCATGTTTTTTTTTATCCTTTACAAATAATCAAGATATTGTTTTATTTTATGTTTACCGAGTTCATATTTAACAAAAAGTAAATTAACTCGCTTTCGCAAAATAAAAAACCGTTTAATTAGGGAATTATTTATTGAGATCAATTATTTTCAGGCTTGTACGCTTAAACTTACAAAACTATTGAAAAAAAAACAAAGTAGTTGAACTTTTATAAAACTATCAATATAAATCTTTTAAACAATCTCCTATAGCACTAAAATAAAAATCACAACGAGATACCATGGTTCAATAAGGCACAAATCAGTCTCAAAGTTGACCCTAAACTAAATATTATTAAGTTTACAATCTTGACAAAGTGGAGAGGAACATTGCAGGCAAATTGGTTTTTTGCATGCACAGCAGTGGTATCTTGTCTGCCTTTTCAATTTACTGGGGCATATGCTGCATAGCTTTCTTCCTGCAGGCCCAGGAAGCTCAGCCACGGGCTTAGGGGAAGGCAAGTCCTTACCTAAAACTCGTGTTATAGTAAGACGGAGTTCTCTGGGCAGTCTGTTATTATAAACGCGTTCTTTTAATCCAGGGAGAACCAATTCTCTTGCCAAAGACAGTAAAAAGTCCCCTCTTCGCAGTTTTGCACCTGGGCAATTTTGGTATAACACAAATCCATTGGTACCAGCTAAATCCAAAATTCTGTAAAATATTGCCATGGGCCATCGACGTGTTTTGCGACTGCTGGAATAGATCGAGCATTTTTTATCAATTTCGTCGACTCCACCTTTAGAATGGTTATAATCAGCAATCATGGTTGGTTTCTTTGTCTTATCATCTGTGCTTTCAGAGTGGTGAGATGATGAAACCAATATTACTGCCTTGTTTTTTTTTGGTACGTAGGAAAGTAACGTGAAGTCTTTGGTAAAGCCATACAATGAGCTGCCTGGTTCCCTTCTTTTGTCCGGCAAAAACTCAGGTGGTATCTCCCTTTTATTCTTTTTCAGAGTTCCCAGGTAAGTCAACTTCTTGTTTTTCAGAAGCTCCATCAGTTGAATGGAACTGAACCAGTTGTCCGCCGTAATATTTCTGTTGCTGTTTTCGATAGGTTTCGATAGTCGGATAACGGTTTGAGTAGGAACTCCAAGATTTTTCTCAGCGGATGACAGGCCATCTCCATCAGAACCTTTACCAGTATAAATGTATGCATTGTATGTATAGTACGTTTCAGCATCAGACAAAACCAGAACTTTAATCCCATACTTAGCGGGTTTGTTAGGCATATATATAACGAACTTGCACCTTCCCCTGAACGGTATAAGCATTTCATCAATGCAGATGTTTGGTCCTGGTACATAACTTTGTTGAGAGTTTGAAACAAATTTGTCAAATAACCATGATATAGCTGCTAATCGTTCGGACTTCAAACGTTCTTGGCGATCGGTTCCATTGTCAAATCTCAAGCCGTTGACTAATGTGAAGAATCAGTATTTAGACATCACACAGCGGAAAATTTCGTGCCCGGTACCATCTGTAGCAAATAAGTAGTTAGCGTCTGCGTCATTGCATTTGAATACTGAGCTGTAGTACAAGAGGCCAAACAAACTTCGCATTTCAGTCTCGTTTGTATCTTTAAGTTCCTGCCTGTCTGTGTTACGGAAACGTTCTCGATAGGTTTGTAATTTTTGGTTGGTGTACAATACAACAGTCTCTAGCATTTGGGAGTTAAAAATATTGGACCAGAGTTCCTCAAAACTTCTGAAAACAAGCTCCTCTGTTGACCGAGATACGTGAATAATATTATGTGCTGGAGTTCTACTTGACCTCGCAATTTCCTTCTTAGATCATAAATATCCGTTTTTTCCAGTGTAGCTTGGACCGCCTTGATCCCGAGAAACTAAAGAGCTAAGAGGTTCTTCATCTTCAGAGCTCAAATTGCTGTCACTCGATTGGGCATTCTCTTCCACAAGTTCTTGTACCTCTTGCTGTCCATTTCCTTCCACATAATTAGGATCTTCAACCGAATCATCAAAATCACTAAACTCTGTTTCTTCTTCCAATTCTTCAAGCCATTGCTCAATCTGCTTATCTTGGTTTATATACTTTCCACTCCCGTCTCGTTTTATTGGCCTACCGTCTTTACTTTGAGTCGCCATCTAAACAAAATACGAATATGACGACTTTAGCGATGTAAATGTGAGGTTGTGTCTGAAAGACACTATGGTAGTATTATTATTTACTGAAATAACGTCTGACAGACAATATGTACTAAAAAAGTTATTGGTGAGGTGACGTCTATCAGAATCAATGTTTATTGCTGTACTTACGTCTGTGAGACACCAGATGCTTGTAACTCCAAACGTGTGCACCGCGCGGGCCCCCGCGTCTCACTGACCGTTAGCACGAGGCGTTATGGAAAAGTACTGAGCGAGACAGAGCTATATCACGCCACGTTGCGATCTGGCAACGTTTTTTGTGTTCGGTGGTGTCCGACAGACTACCACCTCAGTCGCAGAAGGTTAAGATTGAGACCAATATTAAGTATGGATTTGACAAGTAATTTTGTACTGAAATTACATTTCTGATACGAACTTAAACTGGCTGTCAATCACAAGTGCGGATTATAAATACGGTCCTATATAACGTACAGAAGTTTCTATGCAGATGATCTTATCAAACTATTATCAAGATAAACCTAGATAACGACGTAAGAAAATTACGTACAGACGTGAACAAACGGCCTGGACCCTTTCCCCTAACCCGACAAATAAGGTTGTTTATCAGAACTGTTTAGGGACGAAGATTAAAGAGACAGGATTTATTACTTAGATTTTGTATACTAACTTTAATTTCCGGATACATACATACATATAATCACGCCTTTATCCCTAATGGGGTAGGCAGAGCGTAATCGACCTAAACAAAGGCCGTTCCGCCACGTCTGACAAAGTCTTGAGGGCCATTCAAGAAAGATTTGGACGTATATTGCTGTAGTGACAGGTTGTCAGCCCATCGCCTAAATTTCAATATACTGAAACTCTCAGATCCCTTAGCTGGTTTTAACAGCATGCTCGGGAGGAAATGCAGCTGGCACATTCTATGTTTTTCTCTCACTCCCAGGCCAGCATGGAAGCATTGAAATACTACTGAATAGAATAGCATTTTATTCTTTTTAATAAATCTTTTTAAAATATACTAAACTGATCAAGACGGAAACTAGCTTAGCTGATTTCCAGTACTACGGTCCTCAAAGTGTAATGAATAGGACAAAATTTAATGCTATTAATTGCTATATATCTCATGAGTGACAGCGAGTTTCAGTTCGTATCAGAAATGTCATTTCAGTACAAACTGGCCTGTCAAAACCAAACTTAATATTGCTCTGAAGTTTGAGATCGCTTCAAAAATTGCGTATTTGTAAAGATATCTCAAGATTGAGACCAATATTAAGTATGGATTTGACAAGTAATTTTGTACTGAAATTACATTTCTGATACGAACTTAAACTGGCTGTCAATCACAAGTGCGGATTATAAATACGGTCCTATATAACGTACAGAAGTTTCTATGCAGATGATCTTATCAAACTATTATCAAGATAAACCTAGATAACGACGTAAGAAAATTACGTACAGACGTGAACAAACGGCCTGGACCCTTTCCCCTTACCCGACAAATAAGGTTGTTTATCAGAACTGTTTAGGGACGAAGATTAAAGAGACAGGATTTATTACTTAGATTTTGTATACTTACTTTAATTTCCGGTTATGTATAGTAGGAGTAGGGGCTTCGATGAGATATCTTACCTACATACGATATACATGATCAATTGATCAATAATCATACCATGTAATGTACTTACCTACTTCGCTGGCTCAGCGACCCGAAGTGGATCTTGGCCTCCGACACCAAGTCTCGCCAGTTGTCCCTATCTTGAGCGGCTTGTCGCCAATCGGCCTTTTGAAGCTCTCTCAGGTCTTTTTGGACTTCATCAATCCAGCGATACCTAGGACGCCCGACTGGTCGTTTTCCATATGGACATCAAAGGTAAGCTTGTGACCATATAACGTGCTCTTATCTAATTGTACCTACTAACTTTACATTTTGTGTTACTTATGTTGTGTGCTAATGAGTTTTACCTTGATAATGAAGTTCTCTCCCATAGTAGAAAGTAGTTTATAACACTGTTATACTATTGCTCAGTATAAAACGGCCTTCCAATAAGTTTTTGATTTATTCGTCTAACGAACTTAACCCCCTTTAAAACTCCCTTTAAAAAAAATGTATAGGTTATACTCTTTTGCTAGACTTTATGTAATGATAGAAAAAAAACAAAAATACCAGCCTTTTCTCTTCAAAAAGGCATACCTAAAAGCCAGAACAGGGTATACTGGCAACCAATCATTACAGCAAAAACAGTCCCTCCATACCTACCCTCATCTGAAGTGTCCCATAGATATAATTAATACCTTTACTGACCAAAGCGCTCAAACCAACTTGAGCTTAAGTATCTTGTTTCTAAAGTTCCCTCAAATTCCGTACAGCCTCTATAGAATTACCAGTAGGTATGTAGTTGAATATTTTCGTGATCCTGGTTTATTTCCGGCTCAGTGAGCAGAAATCTTGAATTTTGGTAAAGCTGGTTTCTAATAGAGAACCTTTGCCTTTGGGCTGGTATGAGGTACTGTTATTGTTGTTTATAATTATACTAACGACCCGCCCCGGCTTCGCACGGAAATTATCAGTGTTTCTCTTCTATATTATGCATGTATTATACATATAAACCTTCCTCTTGAATCACTCTATCTACTAAAAGAAACCGCATCAAAATCCGTTGCGTAGTTTTAAAGATTTATGCACACATAGGGATATAGGGACAGAGAAAGCGACTTTGTTTTATACTATGTAGTGATGGTTTGGCAGTGGTTTTGTTTAATTATTATTTTTTTAATATTTTTAATGGGCTCGATTCAAGATACTATCGGCTAAAACTAAAACTAAAATGAAAATCACTTTCAAAATAATAAAATTGAAAAAGGACAGGCGATTTATACTCTATGATTTTAAACTTTGTCCACTAAATTTTGGTGCAGGTTTCCCCAGTATTTCTGTCAATTTTATCCGCCATATCATATGACGGCGGATAATAATTATAGATAACGAATATAACCAACGTCGTTAAATCAAAAACCGGTGAAAATAAATCTCCGGTCATTTTCCAATGTTTTTAATCGGAAAGTGACAAATAGATTTTAATTTAAGTTTTAGCCGGAAAATCTAGTATCGAGCCAAGTGTCTTGATCAGTTCATAATGTCTATCACGAAATAAAGTGTATAAGGGTCCGTTCATACCCGGGAGGCCGCGGGTCGCGACGCGTCGCTCCCTGTTGTGTATGGATCTTTATGTTAAAACTAGACCTTTTTCCATCGAGTAGACTGTAGAGTCTACGTAATACTACTTTCAACTAAGATCGTAAAATTTATAATATCGAACAAAAAATATTAAAGTCCTTCCACCGTTTTTCAGTGATGGCGGCCAATCTCTCAAAGAGAGGCTAAATGCGAAAGACTAGTTTATAGTGCCCAAGTGTTTGCGCAACACACAAGCGCACTCTCTATTCCTTCAGTCTCCTTTTCTGATGGGACAGATCGACTGACACGACCAGAGAGAAATCAGGCGCAGGTCCGAAAATTTACATGCCCATCCGACAGCATGGATAATCTTACTTTTCGGGCAATCAGGTGATCAGCTTTCTATGTCCTAATGAAAGTAGAAACAACAGCACAAAATCATTGTCCCCCGCCGGAAATCGAACCTGGGACCTACAGGTCATGAGCTTAGACCGCTAGACCACGGAGGCAGTTATCGAACAGAAACTACACAACACTTTCGCAGCTCTGAATCCAGCAGTAAATTGCGAATTTCCCTACCCACTTATATTAGTTTGGCTGGCATTAGCATAATACCATCCCAAGAGTTAGGTCAGTCCCCAACAAATCCACAGCCGAGATAAACTACTTAGCTCAACAGGATTTCCTCATGTTAGGGTTGCAGACGAAGTTCTAGCTCAAACCAATAGCAGAGAATATACCGGGTGTAAAAAAAATATGATCTAAGTTCAGGGTGTCAACCTACTCATCTTCTTCTTCTGTCGAGTGGGTATCAAGTCTATCGACCCGATGGACCCTGGTGTCAGAGTTTTTAAAACGCCTTGTGGCACAACTATCAGGCCACTGACATGGTTTGAGTAGCGACCACTATCAAAGACAGCGACCGGGACCCACGGCTTAACGTGCCCTCCGAAGCACGAAATCTTTTTTCTTTTCGGACAATCAGGTGATTCAGCCTGCAATGTCCTAACCAAACTGGGGAAAAATTCACAAAGCGATAAATTCTCAAATGTCAACTTTGAGTTTCCTCCCTGGGAATCGAACCCAGGACCTCCGGATCAGGAGTCCATGGCACTAGCCACTAGACCACGGAACCTTCTCATGAAACTCAACAACTTTTCTCAAGAAACATAGGTCGAAATACGAAAAAAAAAATTGTCCTCTCATACAAAATAATTGTAATTTAGGCTGAAAATCTGTCACTACAGCTATATACCTACGAATCTATCTTAAATAACCCTCAAAAAACTTTATCCGACGTGGAGGAACGACCTTTGTTTAAGTCGTTGACTACTCCATCAGAGATAAAGGCGTGATTATAAGTATTAATGTATGCATACAAACAAAAACTTTGTGTTTTTCGAACTCACGGCCTTCGGGAAAGCTATTCTATAGGGCTAGGGAAATTTACCCTGGTTTTCCATTTTTGTATGAGTGTCATATATTTTCACGCAGATTCATGTGTGAGTCGCTCCGTGATCATAGCGCATGAAACTGCGTTGAAATATTGGACACTCACACAAAAAAATTTAAACCACTGTAAATTACCCGTTCTTTATCATTAAAACAAACACTTGAGCCCCTGACAGCATTTATATGAAAGAGTATTTATTTATATATACATATTAATTGTGCGTTGGGGAAAGTTCATTAGCTTCATGCCAAGATTTTATACCCAGAATAATAGCCAATAGCAGCGTCTACTTTTTAACCAATCAAAAGCGAGTCGCGTGATAATTGGAGCTTTTGATTGGCTTTTGGTGGCAAATGAATTCTATTCAAAGCATGAAGTTACCACGAGCTCTACGCCGTAGCAAGGTACTACAAGAAACCGTAGCCGCTTAAACTAATCTTGTGTCTATTACTTGGAGATTAAAAATGGCTTACAATTAACTTATATATGAATAACAATAGTAAATATGACCGTAAATATTTTGAGTATTACCTATAATATTTAATTCGGCGCTATTCCGTGCTTCGGAAGGCAGGTTTAGCCGTTGGTCCCGGTGAATATCGATAAATACCGTAGATATAGATCGTAAGGCCATGCCAGAAGCCAGTGCTAAACATTGGCAGCTTGACAACTCTGACCTCAACTAGGAATGGGTCCGGTTTCCCCTTTGGGTTGCGGAGGTCATCTGACACTGATGATATTAGTCGTTAACCCATGTCAGAGGCCAGTGCTAAGCATTGGCGGCTTAAAAACTCTGACTTAATCTAGGATCGGGTCTGGTTTCCCTTCTGGGTTGCGGAGGTCAGATGGCAGTCGCTCTGTGTAAAAAAACAGTACCCTCGTCCAATCACCTAGATTAGGTACCCGACCCCGAGAGACACGGGATAAGGCTAGAGAGATGATGATGACCTACAGTAATATTATCTAAATTGGGCTGTTAACAAACATTGCATCAATAGTTATACAGTCACAAAATTAGCTTCAGATTGAATATTTCTATCAAACATATCATTTACAACAATAATCTAGAGAAAATTATCAAAAATTCACGCGATACCTACATTGCACAATGAGCCGAAAACGCAATTAAAAAATTCTGGCGAATAAATCCTCTCATTAATGAGATATGAATAATTTTCAGCCGATTCATAACCATTACGTTTTGACACCATCCCTGCCAGCGCAGGCCTTGCTATTATTTATTGTTTGAGTTTCATTTCTTCCATGCTGGACTGGGAGTGAGATAAAAACATAGAAAGTGCCAGCTGAATTTCCTCCTGGGCATGCTGTAAGAACCAGCTAAGGGATCCGAGGGTTTCTGTATATTGCAATTTAGGCGACAGGCCGACAACCTGTCACTGCAGAAATATTCCTACAAATCTATTTTAAATAAAAACTTTGTCATATCTGGCGGAACGACCTTTATTTAGGACGTTTATGTTCTGCCTACCCCATTAGGGATGAATGCGTGATTATGTGTATGGTGCGAAATGCAGAGGACAGTGCAGGTTGTGTTGCATTCTTAACACCACCTGGAGTCACGTGTGAAGATACAAAGACTATTAAATCAATCACAAGATTGAGAGTAATATTAATTATCGATTTGACAGGCCGTTTTGTAATAAAATATTATTTCTGATACAAACTCGATCTTGCTGTCACTCTTGAGAGCTCATTATAATTACGGGTCTTTAACCTATAACTACCATAATAAGGGAAGAGACTGTCGGTTTAACGTGTGTTTCGAGGAACGGAATCAGTTTTTTTGACTGACAATAAAGTGGGTTCAGCTTGCATTTTCCTTAAACAAACCGGGAAAAATCTCAAAAAGTGATAAATAAACAAATATCAACTTGGTCCTTCCTTGAGAATCACACCCATGACTTCCGGATCGGAAACCCATGTTTAACACAACTTAACCACGTACGTAATCATGAGTCAGATAGATATGAATAATTATCAGCCGATTCATAACCATTACATTTTTAATATAATTTAATCTACAATCAATTTTATTTACTTCCATGCTGGACTGGGAGCGAAAGAAAAACATAGAATGTGCCAGCTGCATTTCCTCCCGGGCATGCTGTAAAAACCAGCGAAGGGATCCGAGGGTTTCTGTATATTGCAATTTGGGCGATGGGCTGACAACCTGTCACTACATAAATATACCTACAAATCTATCTAAATAACCCTCAAAACATTGTCAGACGTGGCGGAACAACCTTTGTTTAGGTCGTTTACGCTCTGCCTACCCCATTAGGGATAAAGGCGTGATTATATGTATGTATGTATGTAATTTTATTTGATTTTTATTGTATACTAAATTGACTTGAACAATATCGCATTGGTGTAATTATAACTGTAATTATATTGATTGCAAATAAATAAATGAAATTAAAAAATATTAAACTTTTTGGCACTACCCCTGCCATCGTAGTCCTTGCAATTATTTATCGTATGAATTTCATTGCTTCCATGCTAGACTGGAAGCGATAGAAAAACGTAGAATGTGCCAGCTGCATTTCCTTCCGGGATGCTGTAAAAACCAACTAAGAGATCCAAGGGTTTCAGATAGATATTAATAAGTTTCACATACATACATATAATCACGCCTCTATCCCTAATGGGGTAGGCAGAGCGTAAACAACCTAAACAAAGGTCGTACCGCCACGTCTGACAATGTTTTGAGGAAGATAGATTTGTATGTATATTGCTGTAGTGACAGGTTGTCGGCCTATCGCCTAAATTGCAATATACTAAAACCCTCGGATCCCTTAGCTGGGTTTTACAGCATGCCCGGGAGGAAATGCAGCTGGCACATTCTATGTTTTTCATTCGCTCCCAGTCCAGTATGGAAGAAAAGTTTATAAGTTTCAGCCGATTCATAACCATTATTTTTGACACCGCGGATCTTGCTATTATTTATTGTATAACTTTCATTTGCTGTGAAATCTAGAGGACCTGCAAGTTGTGTTGCACTATCCTGGGGTCACGAATAGAGTTCTTAGGGTTCCGAAGAATACCAGGTGTAAGAATCAGCCTCCCACAAACTGATAGGGGTTGCTCTGTCAACGATCCTGAACAACATTCACCAGTTAAATTATTTCAGGAGATAAAAAACCTTTCCTATACAAAATTACTACCTAGATCAGACAGTTCATATGGAAGAGCATTTTATTTTTAATTTCCTGAAAAAAAACTGGTGATTGTTGTTCAGTTTCGTTGACTGAGCAACCCCTACAAGTTTGCTAATTGACATGCATCAGAAGCACGAAATCCGTTTTCTTGACAGGAGAAAATATCACAGTAATAAACAGACAAACATAAAATTTTTATCCCCTCCGTGGAAATCAACGAATGACCTCCAGATCGCGAGCCAATGGCACAAACTATAAGAGCACTGAGGCAATTATGAGATATGAATAATATTCAGCCGATTCATAACCATTACATTTTGGCACCGCCCCTGCCAACGCGGTTCTCGCAAAACCTCCACATGAAATATTGCATACAATTATTTGAGAAAACTATGGACGTGTTTGTAAGATATACGTACATACATATCGTCACGCCTTTATCCCTTATGGGGAAGGCAGAGCGTAAACGACCTAAACAAATGTCGTTCCGCCACGTCTGACAAGTGCATTTCTTCCGAGGCATGCTGTAAAAACCAGCTAAGGGATCCGAGGGTTTCAGTATATTGCAATTTAGGCGATGAGCTGACAACCTGTCACTACACCAATATACCTACAAATCTGTCGAAATAACCCTCAAAACATTGTCAGACGTGGTGACCTTTGTTTAATTTGTTTACGCTCTGCCTAATAAAGGCGTGCTTATATGGATTTACTGTCATGATTGTGTAAATGTATTGAAATAAATAAATATGTATGTATGTAGTTTGATTGTTTATTATAATGGTTCCATAGCAGGAATAGGCACTACGTGGCGTGTGATCTGTTAATTTGAGGAGATAATGTACCTAAATTGTTATAAATAAATATTTATTATATTATAGAAATACTATTTATAAGCTGCCGTTGCCATGGCAACGTCGTTATAGCGTATTACTCTTGTGATCCGTGCAACATCATTACTAGGGAATGCCGGAAATTTCAATTCACTGCTCTTTAAAAGCGAACTAGGATTTCTAACACTATTTAGGGACTTATTTCTATGTTTTTTTTTTTTATTATTTTTTTAAATATATATAGGCGAGCATTTGTCCGCCATCTCACCTGGTGGAAAGTGACGATGCGGACTATGTTGAAGCATACTCACCTATGTAGTGCCTATTCACTCTCGCCTTGAAAAGGCCCAGGTTATATTGTTCAGGTTATAGGTTATATTATGATATTGTATAATATCGAAGTCTGCTTCCATGCTGGCCTGGGAGCGAGAAAAAACATAGAATGTGCCAGCTGCATTTCCTCCCGGGCATGCTGTAAAAACCAGCTAAGGGATCCGAGGGTTTCTATATATTGCAATTTAGCCGATGGACTGACAACCTGTTACTTTAGCAATATACATTCAAATCTATCTTAAATAACCCTCACAACTTTGTCAGATGTGCTCTGCCGTCCCCATTAGGGATAAAGGGTTTCTGTATATTGCAATTTAAGCAATGTGCTGACAACCTGTCACTACAGCAATATACCTGCATATTTATCTTTAATAACTCTCAAAACATTGTCAGACGTGGCGGAACGACCTTTGTTTAGGTCGTTTACGCTCTGCCTACTCCATTAGGGATAAAAGCGTGATTACTGTGACAATCAGAACGTAATATAGCTGACTAATGCGATTTCATTAACTCTCGTATTTCTTGATAGGTTTCTTATTTAAATGTTAGATTAGCTTTAGAAAGGTGGTTTCTAGAATCGAGCCCCTTACAACTAGTCGCTAACACAGAACAATCTTCTTCTTCTGTCGAGTGGGTATCGAGTCTATCGACCCGATGAACCCTGGCGTCAGAGTTTTTAAAACCACCTAGTAGCACAACTATCAGGCCTCTGACATGGTTTGAGTAACGACCACTATCAAAGACAGCGACCGGGACCGACGGCTTAACGTGCCCTCCGAAGCACGAAATCTTTTTCTTTTTCGGACAATCAGGTGATTCAGCCTGCAATGTCCTAACCAAACTGGGGAAAAAATCACAAAGTGATAAATTCTCAAATATTTAGTTTGTGTTTCCCCCCTGGGAATCGAACCCAGGACCTCCGGATCAGCAATCCATGGCACGAGCCACTAGACCACGGAAGCAGTTACACAGAACAATAATACCTTATATTATTTATGCTTAAATTTATGTACGTATTCTTCCATGCTGGCCTGGGAGCGAGAGAAAAACATAGAATGTGCCAGCTGCATTTCCTCCCGGGCATGCTGTAAAAACCAGCTAAGGGATCCGAGGGTTTCAGTATATTGTAATTTAGGCGATGGGCTGACAACCTGTCACTACAGCAATATACTTACAAATCTATCTTAAATAACCCTCAAAACTTTGTCAGACGTGGCGGAACGACCTTTGTTTGGGTCGTTTACACTCTGCCTACCACATTAGGGATAAAGGCGTGATTATATGTATGTATGTAAATTAATGTATTTGTATGTTCGCCCAGGTGTCTTACTAACTAATGCTAATAAGTTTTGTTACCATAACGAAGTAGCTTAATTTTCCCACGTATAGTAACCGAGGTAGGTGACTGTAATTACAATTGAGTATAATGGAATTCAGAATTACTACTGGAGTTTGTGGGAGAGAAAATACACTTTTGGTAGGTACGTTCTGTCATTTTACATACATAAATACATAAAATCACGCCTTTATCCCTTACGGGGTAGGCAGAGCGTAAAACGTCTCCTAAAAGGCGCTTTCGCCACGTCTGACATAAATTGAGGACAATTTTAGATTGTAATGTGCGTTGCTGTAGTGACAGGTTGTCAGCCCATCGCCTAAATTACAATACACTGTAACCGTCGAATCCCTTTTGCTGACTTCTGCAGCATGCCCGGGAGGAAGGGCAACTGGAACATTCTATGTTTTTCTTTCCCTCCCAGTCCAGTATGGAAGAGCATCTGTCATTTTATTATCATAAATAAGATTAAATTAAGGATGTACCGTACTTAATCAATACAAATAAGTTGAAATACATATATTTGATGGAGTGAAGCATGACTTCGAAAGTTTTGTAGTTCGTCATTTTGTGTTTATAGCAAAGCCCATTTTTTATTTCATTTTCATTTCAAAACATTAAAATACAGTTACCAAAAATTTGCGCGGGAAGTATTCGAACCTACGACCTTCGGAGTACGATCGTTACGCCGAAAATCCTTGGGATCATGTTTATTTATTATATTCGAAATACATACATATAATCACGCCATTATCCCTAATGGGGTAGGCAGAGCGTAAACGACCTAAACAAAGGTTGTCCCGCCACGTCTGACAAAGTTTTGAGGGTTATTTAAGATTGATTTGTAAGTATATTGCTGTAGTGACAGGTTGTCAGCCCATCGCCTAAATTGCAATATACTGAAACCCTCAAATTCCTTAGCTAGATTTTACATCAGGGCCGGGAGGAAATGCAGCTGGCACATTCTATGTTTTTCACTCGCTCTCAGGTCAGCATTGAAGTTTAGTATTAGTAGTCGAAATAGCTGTTTAATTTCATAAATAGAACACACGCTTATATATCTGTCTTTGCACTACTGTTTTATTTTTATTATCAATATTTGCATTACACAATTTAATAAGTTCCAGTTCTAAGTAAAGAAACTAAGAAGGGAATAATAAGATAGAGATAATTATAGCAACACTATTACTACTCGTGAATGAATCCAATCTCAGATAATCTAAAGTTAATATGCACGGATATTGTTTACTGAACAATAGTAAAACTCCGAGACAAAATCTTATTTAAATTGTAATTTTCGTTAATAAAGACATAAGTAATTTCGGGACTGAAATGGGACTTTAATCAAACAAACCATTTATTTACTTCATAATTTGAACATAAACACGATTTGAAAAGAAGATTTAATTACGAAACAAAAAAGAGATAGTTTCATTTACTCAGATCGGAGCTGTCGGTACCGGTCGCTGTCTTTGATAGTGGTCGTTACTGAAACCATGTCAGAGGCCTGATAGTTGTGCTACTGGGTGCAACGGGTCGATAGACTCGATACCCACGCGACAGAAGAAGAAGATTTACTTAGATTACATTACAAATCAATTTTGTAATCTTTATTAACAAATATAACGATCATATTTTTATTTTAAGTGTTTTTTTCTGTTTAATCTTAGTTCAACGAAAAAAGACGAATCACAGTCCAAAAATATCTGGTAAAAAATGATAGCATTTCGGCATGACGTCTCAATCCGGAAGGGGCTAAGCGCAGGACTTCCGGTGCGGTGAAACGGGGACGACCTGTGACGGAACTCCTACATACATACATATAATCACGCCTTTATCCCTAATGGGGTAGGCAGAGCGAAAACTACCTAAAGAAAGGTTCCGCCACGTCTGACAAAGTTTTGAAGGTTATCAAAGATAGATTTGTAGGTATATTACAGTAGGGACAGGTTGTCAGCCCATCGCCTAAATTGCAATAAACTGAAACCCTCGGATCCCACAGCTGATTTTTACAGTATGCCCGGGAGGAAATGCAGCTGGCACATTCTAAGATTGTCTCTCGCTCCCAGGGCAGCATGAAACCAGCACGGAACTCCTATAGCATTTATATGACAATAAAGGTCCTGTCACTGCAGTTATATACCTACAAATCTATCTTAAACTACCCTCAAAACTTTGTCAGACGTGGCGGAACGACTTTTATTTAGGTCGTTAACTCTCTGCCTTCCCCCATTAGAAGTAAAGGCGTAATTGTATGTATGTACAATATAAGATGTTTTATCATCGCGTTTAATGCTCCTGTGGTACAGGGGTCTAAAGCTCGTATTTATAAAACTATCTCAAGATAGCGAGCAGTATTAAGATGAACTTAGTAATGCACTATCCCGCTATCTGCTATGTACTATCCTACTACTCGAAGGTTGCCTGGTAGAAATTGCTGCTTTAGCAATAAGGCCGCCTATATTGTACTGTTTTGTTCCTTACTTTTCTTCTGTATGTATTTGTGTTTTTTTGTGCAATGAAGTATATTGTATTGTATTGTATTAAATATGGATTTGACAGGTCATATTGTACTGAAATAACATTTCTAATACTCGTACTTACTCAAACTTGCTGTCAATATCAAGTGCTGTTTATTAATACGGCCCTACAGACTTGTGGTTTTCATTCGGAAGTACCGGTTCCATTTCCAAAGGGGAAAATCATAATAACTTATAATTATGCACGTGAAATCACTGGATCATCCGACTAAAACGATTAATATATATAATCATATATATAATCACGCCTTTATCCCTAATGGGGTAGGCAGAGCGTAAACGACCTAAACAGAGGTCATTCCGCCACGTCTGACAAAGTTTTGAGGGTTATTTAAGATAGAATTCTAGGTATATTGCTGTAGTGACAGGTTGTCAGCCCATCGCCTAAATTACAATATACTTAAACCCTCGGATCCCTTAGCTGGATCTTACAGCATGCCCGGGAGGAAATGCAGCTGGCACATTCTATGTTTTTCGTTAGCTCCCAGACCAGCATGGAAGTAAAACGATTAATCCGAACTTCGAAAAGCACGTTATTTCGGTTACAAACTATTTCAGAGTATGCTTTTGCTGAGGTTTATTGGCAGACTACATACAAAAGATGATCATAATTTCCTGAATTCCAGTAATAGATTGAATATTACTGTAACATTTTTTTTTATACTCGTACTACTACTGAACTTTAAATAGTCAACAGTAAGTTTTGTACGTAGTTCTTATACATACATACATATAATCACGTCTTTATCCCTAATGGGGTAGGCAGAGCGTAAACGACCCAAACAAAGGTCGTTCCGCTACGTCCGACAAATTTTTGAGGGTTATTAAGGATAGATTTGTAGGTATATTGCTGTAGTGACAGGTTGTCAGCCCATCGCCTAAATTACAATATACTAAAACTCTCAGATTCCGTAGCTGGTTTTTACAGCATGCTCGGGAGGAACATTCTATGGTTTTCTCTCACTCCCAGGCCAGCATGGAAGTAATAGTACATACATACATACATACAAACATACATAAAATCACGCCTTTATCCCTTACGGGGAAGGCAGAGCGTTAAACGCCTCGTAAAAGGCGCTTTCGCCGCGTCTGACAAAAATTGAGGGCAATTTTAGATTGTAATGTGTATTGCTAATGTGTAGTGATAGGTTGTCAGCCCATCGCCTAAATTACAATACACTGTAACCCTCGAGTCCCTTTTGCTGTCTTCTACAGCATGCCCGGGAGGAAGGGCAGCTGGAACATTCTATGTTTTTCTATCTCTCCCAGTCCAGCATGGAAGAAATAGTAGTAGTTCTTATAGCACGCAGAATATCCCTCCTAAAGAAAATAGTCAAGACACTTCGTAATTCAAATGTTCAGGTCATGCCACAAGTTTAATTGGAAAGGCGAGGCAATCACAGAGCCGGATTATATCCCCCGCCCAGTGATGTATTCAGGACTAAACAATAAAAAAAGATAAAAAGCTAGGAAACTATTAGTCTTCTTCCATGCTGGACTGGGAGCGAGAGAAAAACATAGAATGTGCCAGCTGCATTTCCTCCCGGGCATGCTGTATAAACCAGCTAAGGGATCCAAGGGTTTCAGTATATTGTAATTTAGGCGACAGGCTGACAACCTGTCACTACAGCAATATACCTACAAATCTATCTTAAACAATCCTCAAAACTTTGTCAGACGTGGCGGAACGACCTTTGTTTAGGTCGTTTCCGCTCTGCCTACCCTATTAGGGATAAAGGAGTGATTATATGTATGTATGTATGTAACTATTAGTCGCTGTAGCTTGGGTTATAAATAGGGTTATATATAAAGGAGAAATTGAGGGAAAGCTTCATGTTCAAATGCATATTGAAAATGTGACTTCTATAGGTTTGTATTGGTAGCAATTCGTAGTTGCAAAATTCACGACTTAACTTATTTAAGTCTGTACCTGTCATATTCTATCATGAGAGAGCAGTAAGGGACGGCAATAATTTTATTCGAGATTTAGTTAAGTCGTGCGCTCCACGAATCGGTAGCAATGTAGAGTCAAGATATATTGGTCACGGTCAGTATTCACAACTCTCAAAACCATAGTAGAAATATTTAGCATTGAAAAATAAGATTTATTAACTTGGCTCTACTACAGTGCGGCATATTTCGTTGCACATATTGTGTACAACAACAAAGAGCTACACTCCATGTCTTTATCCAAAGTTCGATGTGCAATATTCACCACCTAGTACTGTAGATAGATACTGTTTTATCATTAAAATTGGTTAACAAAACATAAACAAAATATCTAACTTAAAGTAACGTAGCACGAATGAAGACGTCCCAAGGAGCCTCAAAACTAAGTAATTTGATTCTGTGGTCTAGTTGACAAACTATCTAGGTATCTTTCTTAGAATAACTAACTTTCTGGGTATGTCTAGAACTTTGACAAGTCGCACAGGGACGAACTGTTTAAGGTTGGACTAAAATTAGAATACTTTTGAGCTTTAAAGATTGTTTGTATAGTTTCATAGACGACTGGAAATCTTTATCGTTTCATCATGCCTATGAAACACGATGTATTTTCTTTTTAATCGCCTTACGAGGTTTAGTGACAACTACTATCTAAAACAACGACCGGGACCGACTATTTAACGTGCCTTCTAAAGCATGAAATCTGTTTTTCTACTTACAACCAGGTGATTGCACTGAATTGTCCTAACTGGGGAAAATCTCTTAAAGTTATAAATTAGCGTATATCAACTTTGTGTTCTCTCCTGGGAATCGAATCCACGACATTTGGATTAGGGCCCAGGGCACAGATCACTAGACGACAGAGGCATTTAAAAAATATGGTTCCTCGTTAAATCAGTACCTACCTCGTGAATCCGGCCCTGTACTCAAACAGAGAACTCGTTAAGGTATTGGGTGCGAAGTTCGTTTTGCATCTCATGTACACTCATAAGTTACTGGGACTTACTTTGCGCAGCCAATTCTAATTAACACGTTAGCTGCTAAGGACGACTCACGGTAACCCATTGGATATTTAGAAATATAATTGCTCGGGAAACGAATGACTCTGGACGGAAAAGTCGGATGCAGGAATTTTGACTTCAGACTAGTTAGGAGGTACACTTCTTCCATGCTGGCCTGGGAGCGAGAGAAAAACATAGAATGTGCCGGCTGCATTTCCTCCGGGTATGCTGTATAAACCAGCTAAGGGATCCGAGGGTATCAGTATATTGTAATTTAGGCGATGGGCTGACAACCTGTCACTACAGCAATATACTTACAAATCTATCTTAAATAACCCTCAAAACTTTATCAGACGTGGCGGAACGACCTTTGTTTGGGTCGTTTACGCTCTGCCTACCCTATTAGGTATAAAGGCGTGATTATATGTATGTATGTAGGAGGTATACACACTAAAAGTTCTGACCCCTCTGAAGTCCGCCCGAGGGGAGAGAGACAAAGAAGGTCCCGTTTCTTGGTTATTTGCTTACATCTCGAAAACGGTGCGTCGTACGAAGTTTTGTTGTACTACATAATGAAACCTTATAAAATTACCTACAACAATGTCTTTTACTTTTACTTTTTTCTTCCATGCTGGACTGGGAGAGATAGAAAAACATAGAATGTTCCAGCTGCCCTTCCTCCCGGGCATGCTGTTGAAGTCAGCAAAAGGGACTCGAGGGTTACAGTGTATTGTAATTTAGGCGATGGGCTGACAACCTGTCACTAAAGCAATACATATTACAATCTAAAATTGCTCTCAATTTTTGTCAGACGTGGCGAAAGCGCCTTTTACGAGGCGTTAAACGCTCTGCCTACCCCGTAAGGGATAAAGGCGTGATTTATGTATGTATGTATGTGTATGTCTTTTACATTTGTTGCCTTTCTCGAATGGTTGCCTGGTCAGGACTTTTAGTATGTATACCTCCTAACTAGTCAAAACAAAGTTCCGAAGTAAAAATCTGCTTCCGACTTTTCCGTCCATATTAGCAGTAGATCCCATATTAGCATTCATTTACCAATCTATTAGTAGGTATAGGTAAACATATTTCTCTTTTAACGATCAGTCTGTGATTGACATCAGTAAGTAAGGATTCCTCCAAAACAAATTATCATTATGAACAATCAAAAAAATGTGTTTATGAAAAAATGTCTAAAGTATTTTTTGTAACGTGAAAATTGGAAGCATACAATTATCACGTAAAAATGTATCTGTATCCAAAGGGTAAGTAAATAATGGGTAATTCAAATAGAAATCAAGTAGTTCTTGTGACGTTAAGCGGCAAGTCATCTTAATACATCAAAGCCCTTGGGTTGACAGTACTTATGCCAAGGGACAAAGAAATATGAATTCAAACAAAATATTATCCATGCTTCGGAAGGCACGTTAAGCCAACGTCCCGGTTAATATCGTTTAACATCGTAGATATTAGTCATTAAGCCATGTCAGAGGCCAGTGATAAGCAGTGGCGGCTTGAAAACTCTGACCTAATCTAGGATTTGGTCTAGTTTCCCTTCTGGGTTGCGGAGGTCAGATGGTAGTAGGTCTGTGTAAAAACCAGTACCATCGTTCAATCACCTAGATGGTAGCCGTCCCCGTGAGATACGGGATAAGGCAAGATAAAAAAAGAAAAAAATATATATCCAAATTAGCTTCTTCTTCTGTCGAGTGGGTATCGAGTCTATCGACCCGATGAACCCTGGTGTCAGAGTTTTAAAACCGCCTAGTAGTAGCACAATCCAAATTCCCTGTAAGCAGTTAACGTGTTAAGTTAACCGGGAGTTGCTCTGCACAGCCAATGCTAATTAAAGTAAATACGATAACCCGAAGAATTATGCGCCAAAATGGAGTATGAATATAAAATGTTATGCAAAAGGGAAATTAAAATGTAAAGTCGATCCTTTGAACCTGAATTTGTAGGACAAGTCTTAAATTAGACATGTGATTTTGATTTATATTTTGAGAATCCATATTATAGTTTTACCGGTTATGATTACTGCATCCGTGGTCTAGTGGTCATCACGATCCGAAGGTCCTGGGTTCAATTACCAGGGGGGAAACACAAAGTTGATATTTGTCAATTTATTACTTTTTGAGTTTTTCCCAGTTTGGTTATTACATAGCAGGCCTTCGGACAATCACCTGATTGTCCGAAAAGTAAAAGGATTCCGTGCTTCGGAGGGCACGTTAAGCCGTCGGTCCCGGTCACTGTCTTTGATGTGAGTAACGACTATTCGTTACTCAAACCATGTCAGAGGTCTAATAGCTGTGCTACTAGGCGCTTTGAAAACTCTGACACCAGGGTTCATCGGGTCGTTCGACTCGAGAATCCACTCGGTAAGAAGAAGAAGAAGAAGATAGGGGCTGCAGCTCATTTGTTAGATAGACGGAATGGTCAATATTTGATTAAATATATTTTTTTAAAGTATTCGGACGAACGTCATGGGTTCAAATCCCAGCCAGGTAACATTCGACAAATTTATTTTCCTGCTTTAAGACGGAGTGATATTCTATGGTCGCAGGTTTATAGTTTTAGATGGTTATTACTAATAGGGCTAAGACTACAGAATTATAATTTTATGATCTTCGACTTTTCTTTCTCGAATGAACAATCATCATCTCTCTCTATCTCTTGGGGTCGGCTACCTAATTCAGGTGATTGAACAAGGGTACTGGTTTTTACACAGAGCGACTGCCATCTGACCTCCGCAACCCAGAAGGGAAACCAGACCCAATCCTAGATAAGGTAAGAGTTTTCATGCCGCCACTGGCTTTTGACATTGCTTATCGACTTATATCTACAGTATTAAACGGGACTAACGGCCTAACGTGCCTTCTGAAGCACGGAAAAAGCGCCGAATAAACGTCCATATGAAATTCGAAAACCGGAAAACACATTATTACTTAGTGGAATTCGAACCACGACCTGCTGGTTGCTGCTCAGGAAGCAGCGGCCCTATACACTACACCATTGCGCTCTAAATAAATGAACAATTATAAAAATAATTAATTTCTGACTAGAAAAACTGGAATGTTTATTTTCTCCGACACTGTCAAACAAAATCAAGCTCTATCGACAAAAAGATGCTGAAAAAAATGGAAATGAAATAAAATTCTGATTTCATGCCGCCTTTGATCTACGCCTGAAAGGACCCGACTTTGAAATATAAACGATTTCCATGATTCGTTTCTTGTTTTTGTTTGGCTGGGATTGAATTGTTTGTGAAAGCAAAGAGGTAGGGTCTATTTTTGAAATCAAAGTTATCGACTCGAACCTGCGTATTCGTGGAACTGTGGAATTGATAGTGATATCAATTTGGGCAAACACATTTCTAAACTAATTAAGGCTCGTATTTACAAAGCGATCTCAAGATTTACTTCCATGCTGGACTGGGAGCGAGAGAAAAACATAGAATGTGCCAGCTGCATTACCTCCCGGGCATGCTGTAAAAACCAGCTAAGGGATCCGAGGGTTTCTGTATATTGCAATTTAGGCGACAGGCTGACAACCTGTCACTACAGCAATATACCTACAAATCTATCTTAAACAACCCTCAAAACTTTGTCAGACGTGGCGGAACTACCTTTGTTTAGGTCATGTACGCTCTGCCTACCCCATTAGTATGTATGTATGATCTCAAGATTGACACCCACTTTGAGTTCGTATCAGATATATCATTCCACCAAAAATGGCCTGTCAAATCCATACTTAATAGTGCTTAGAAATGTATAAATCTGGTATAGCTGGCATGATCTATGTTTACACTGGCAGGTCAGCACAGCAAAAAGTATTCATTTGTGAAATTTTGATTACGGTAAAAAAAAACGACCTAACTAAAGAGAACGATTATTAGTACCCAAATTGTTACAATTATCACTTCTACTTATTTTTTTTATCGCAAGTACGGATAGTTGTACCATTTATTTATCGAAAATTTATGCTTACCGTTTTACTGGATTTAATTTATTTTCGCATTCATTGACTTTTCAATTCATGAAGGTAATCTTTTTTCATTTACTTACAAAAATATAATTATGTGTTTTTATTGCAAATTTTGTTCTATTTTGAATCAGAAATTGCCAAATTATTAATTCTGTAATTAAAGGGCACATGTCACAAGAAATCGTGACGTCACTCCCTGATTGACGTCATAAAAGCGGAACACATTCGATAAACGAGTTTCATTGGAAAATTGAGTTTCCCTCTCGCTTCCGAAGAAACGCAATTATTTTTCTGAAAAGTTACTTCATTTTGTATGTAAAGTAACGTAATGAACTCGAAATTTCCTTACAGCTACTTTGTATATTAGAAGTATCCTTGTTTTTCCAATCAAACGAAATGAAGTTGTATTTTTATAAAATATCTAGAACCAATCAAACTGCATAGCATGTTTGTTGGCGGAGATAATGCTCTCGTGCTCACAATTATTTATACATTAGGTAAATAATACCAACGCCTATTTACATACCCTTAAAACTTAATTAATTCATAGATATTATAGTATTGGTACATACATACATACTTATAACCACGCCTGCATATTATCCCTAATGGGGTAGCCAGAGCGTAAACGACCCAAACAAAGATCGTTCCGCCATGTCTCACAAAGTTTTGAGGGTTATTTAAGATATATTTGTAAGTATATTGCTGTAGTGACAGGTTGTCAGCCCATCGCCTAAATTACAATGTACTGAAACCCTCGGATCCCTTAGCTGGTTTTAACAGCATACCCGGGAGGAAATGCAGCTGGCACATTCTATGTTTTTATCTCGCTCCCAGGCCAGCATGGAAGAAATATATAATACAGTATTGGTTGAAATAAAAAAATCGTAAAATTTGAAAATATTTTTTAGTCATGATAGAAACACGAATGCATTACTGAAGTAAATTTTCTTTAAAACGTAACATAGCAAAAGAAGCAACGCGAAATTATTGTCCAGTCCGGTCTCAAAGCAGCATTTTCCACTTACGGTAGCCCCATAAAACAGTACACGCCACAGACTGCGATGACCACTTACCATAAAGTGGGCAGTCTGCTTGTTTGCCGTTTATTTCCAAAGAAAAATACTAAACTGTGGCCTTTTATTTTGCTGAAGCTCGAGCGTGCTTCCTTTATACGATCGTGAGGAAGTTTCAGCAGTTTTTTATACATCCTGGCGGAGTGTCGTGAAAGCCGTTTGTAGTGGGGAGAAAAAATGTCCCAGCAGAAGGTACTAAGTCTTTTTCTTACTTATACCATAGAATATTTTTTTGAAAATGTACAGAAGAAGCACTTTGCATAGATAGAAAAAAAAGCACGTCATACGGGAAAAAAGCTCATCGTCGGGAGATGGGATAGGGATAAGCTAGGGATAGCTTTATCCCATATCTCACTGGGTCAGCTACCTAATATAGATGATCAAACGAGGGTACTGGTTTTTACACAGAGCGACTGCCATCTGACCTCTGCAACCCAGAAGGAAAACCAGACCCGATCCTAGATTAGGTCATAGGTCAGAGTTTTCAAGCCGCCAATGCTTAGCACTGGCCTCTGACGTGGCTTAATGACGAATATCATGGCTAAACGAATAACTTAAATGGGGAAAAAGCTATATTTTACTAAATTTGTATTGTATAATACGAAAACCACCCAACAACGACGTAACATCGTTCATAAACCATGTTTCTATATCCAACTTCAGCAAAAACTTACCTGCAAATTGTTTGATGATGTTTTTCCTATACGAAAGTATTACAAATGCACTTTACAGACTTAAAGTTAATAATACCAAGGCGAGCTTAATTCTAATTCTTTACACGGCCTTATCTTGTTCCCAACTTAACCCAATAAAGACTTTCCCTTGACTTTCCCCTACGATGCAACTCGACTATAACCCGTCGACGCGACTTTTATAAAGGAAAGACCCCCCCCGAAATCGCCCTAAATGAGCCAACGAACGGTAAAATTACTCGGCTCAAAGAAAAAACCGTGGAACGACCGGAACAATTTGTCTTAAGTGGCTAAAACAGTGAAATATCTCGAAACTTTTAAACCGTATTAAAGTTCGGACTTTTTGTGGAGATGTGAATGAGATAGGGTACGAGTGTCGCGCCGAATTAAAAAGTAAAGACAGAACTTTGTGAACAACAAAATGAAACCGTTTTATACATTATGTTTGCGTTGACTTATTTAAAAATATTATAAGTTACTAAAACAAATTTTATAACAATCGTGCACGACCCAATAAACGACAGAAAACTTTTTTTCTTACTGCATTATACATACATACATACATAAATCACGCCTTTATCCCTTACGGGGTAGGCAGAGCGTTTAACGCCTCGTAAAACGCGCTTTCGCCACGTCTGACAAAAATTAAGGGGACTATTTTAGATTGTAATATGTATTGCTTTAGTGACAGGTTGTCAGCCCATCGCGTAAATTACAATACAATGTAACCCTCGAATCCCTTTTGCTGACTTTAACAGCATGCCCGGGAGGAAGGGCAGCTGGAACATTCTATGTTTTTCTATCTCTCCCAGTCCAGCATGGAAGAAACTGCATTATATCAATGTCATTCCCAATTTTACATATATTAGGTTCTTTTATAATTTGAGAGCCCGATGGTGTAGTGGATAGGGCCGCTGCCTCCTGAGCGAGAGGTTGTTGTTCGGATCCCACCACGTACCAATGTTTTTCGGTTTTTGAATTATATATGTCCGTTCGTGTCCGTCCGTGTTTCGTCCGTCCGTCGCGTAAAAGGCACGTTTAACCGATGATCCTGGTTAATATCGCTTAATACCGTAAATGTTAGTCGATAAGCCATGTCAGAGGCCAGTGCTTAGCATCAGCGGCTTGAAAACTCTGACCTAATCTAGGATTGGGTCTGGTTTCCCTTCTGGGTTGCGGAGGTCAGGTGGCAGTCGCTCTTTGTAAAAACCAGTACCCTCGTTCAATGTAGGTAGATTAAGTAGCCAACCCCGTGAAATACGGGTTAAGGCTAGGGAGATGCGGTTATTTTATAATTTACGTTATTTTAACTTATAAGACGTGACGTAATTCAATCTCACTGTGATCCTTGCAGTACTCTGTCTTCACTTAAATTAGTTGAAGCAGTGAAATAAAGTTGGGATTCCGAACAAAGTTGATGTGCAAAGATGCAGAACTTGTTACTACTGATGTTACCATTCCACTTCTCAGATAATCTTTTAGAGCTGGGAACATTCCAGACGAAGGCTAAATTAATTTCAGCATTTTCCTGTGTGCTTTCATTACTCTACAAACATGTCTTACGGACGTAAAGTTTTACTCAGGAAACAGTTTGCTGGTTTGCTTACGTCACTTTTGCAGATCTGCTTGTCATATTAAAATTTATTCATTATTTTAAACTGACAGTCTTTTATCTTCTTCTTCTGTCGAGTGGATATCGAGTCTATCGACCCGATGAACCCTAGTGCCAGAGTTTTTAAACCGCCTAGTAGCACAACTATCAGGCCTCTGACATGGTTTGAGTAACGACCACTATCAAAGACAGCGACCGGGACCGACGGCTTAACGTGCCCTCCGAAGCACGAAATCTTTTCCTTTTTCGGATTCAGCCTGCAATGTCCTAACCTAACAGGGAAAAAATTCACAAACTGATAAATTGTCAAATATCAACTTTGTTTTATCAAAACTATTGAATGATAGTTCTTTGACTCAAATGTAACCCGTATTGTAAGTCAAATCTATTTCCAATTTTAGTAGGATATTTTGTGGCTTATCACTTTCATTTAATTAACTGACAAGTAAGATAATCCATACCTACAAATAATCAATTGTAGTTTTATTTTTAGAAAAAAAGTTGAAGAAATAGGCAGGCCACTTGGGTGCTCTCGAATCGGTGGCAAATTTCTATAAAATTGACCGCCTCGTTGTCACCAAAATCAATCCTGACTTTTTTTTATATGTTTTTTTTCCTCTCCAGGGAAGCGCCGACTAACTTAGCCCAATTTTCCAGAGGTGGTGAACTGGTGACGCCCGGCCCGCTTTTTAATTAATACGAAAAGTTTTCCGGCCCGCAGCGAGCCTTATTGTACCCTTTAATTATATAAATACACTAAGTTTTGCCCGCGAGTTCGCTCAAAGGTAATTATGCCTCAGAAGATGGTGTTGTGATGTTGAAAGACAAATAATTTGGCTAAGTACTTTGCCAACCATTTCCTAATTATGTTAAGATGGAATTCTTGTAATTAAGTCATTACTTTATGATGTATCTTTGTTTCTATTTGTCTTTGAGGAGCTGTAGAGAGCACTGACCCTCATAGCGTAGTTGGCAGTGAATACAAAGTTATGTTCACTGTTCGATTCCCAGTCGGTAAGGATATCATAGTTAACGTGAATTTTAATTTATTATTATTTAGTTATCAGTTTATTGTACACAGAACAATTACATACGGAATCAATACACAATAGATACTGCTTATTTCTAAAATGAAATGTCTTACAGCAGACCTAAGAAGTGAAACCAAAATCGTAAGTTTTCTCCCTTGCTCGGAAAAAGATTCATTAATTTAAAAAAACGAAACCCACGATCATTCTTTTTGGTCCTAAAATTCGCAGACACCAGCAATTTTTTCAAACGACAACAATGAAATTAACGACCGCTTCACGAAGTTTTTAATGACACACTTTTGTAGTTTAGGTGTTTTTAGTTCATATTTTTAATTGTTTTAAGGCTGAATGCGCATACAACATTTTCAATATACAAAATTGAATGAATTAATGAATATGGAATGTGCGCCTGTCAAACGTGCCATGCAACTCCTAAATGACAAAATATTATGGAGGAATTGCAAATTTGATGTTTGTTTTTAAGGGTATTGTTATTAAACTATTTATACTTAAGTGAGACATTCTAAATAAAGATTTTAATAACGGGCACTTACTTTGGAAAATAAGTCGCGTAATTCATTATATTATTGGTATTGTTATTGTTTCCTCGCAAAATTAAAGAAAAGTACCTGCTGTACTTCCTTAACCGAAATAGCAATTTAAGGTGTCTGGTGCTTTTTCTTCGGCCTCGGAGTTATGTACTATTAACATAAACTTCGGGATTGGATATTTCACCATTATATACACATAATGTGGCTATAATGAAACCTCACTGTACTTCTATGTAGAATCGTGATAAAAAAAAGAGAAGGTTACAAACGATATCCCTGCTCAAGCATACGGTGAAGGCCAAAAAATAACTGAGGATTTGGAGTATAAAAAGCCGGTTACGCGGAAGATCAGCGCGCTGTGGCGGTGCTGTGCTGAGCGTAACCCATTTGTCGCTTAAGAACACGTTTGTAACCTTTAAAAAGTTTAATATTTGTAATAATCTGACGTAAATAGTTCTTAGAAGTTACTCGTAAGTCAGTTAATGTTATACCAAGCTAGGGTGGCATGATTTTATGAAAAAAGTAATAGCTTCACATCAAATTTAAAATGCACGACATAAAAAGCTTCCTTCATCCTTATTTTACCCCTTTCTCTAACCTCTTCCAGCCATCTGGCAAAGACAGACTTCAAAACAAAGTACAGTGGTACAAAGAACAGGCAGACGCCCCTTTTATTACCAGTCTGTGGCAAATGCAGGGGTCGTAATGAAACGACACCTCACTGGATTCAGCGCACAGAAGTGAGAAAAACTAGAATGACCACTTGAGCAGTAGGTATTAATTCCTAACTATTGTATATTAAGTTTCGTGTGATAGGTTTATCGTGCAAATTGCTGTTTTTCGAAAATAAAAATTGTTGTAAGCAGAAAGTTGTGTCGTTTCTGGCTGTCGATGTTGTCTTATGTATTTCTTTTTTTCATTTTTTCCCCGTTTTTTTTTTATTTGATACAAAAGAAACATAATAAGTAGAAACTGTTTAATCCTCTATGTAGATTTAGTGCATGATTGTATTATATTATAGTTCACAGCATCTGTAAAATGTGGTCAGACACTACCTACAAATCTATTTTAAATAACCCTCAAAACATTGTCAGCAGAGGCGGAACGACCTACGAGTAAGTTTAGGTCGTTTACGCTCTTCCTACCTCGTTAGGGATAAAGGCGTGTTTATATGTATGTACGTAGATACTAGTTGCTATGAAAGGCACTTCTCTATAAGTTTCGTTCCTACTTCTATGGTTTACCCCTGAGTATTTATAAATACGGAAATATGAAGCCATAAAGCAAGACGATGGACTTGTTAGTTAAATAAATTTATTCATAGCGACAGAACGAATTTATTAGAAACAGGTAATTGGTTTATTTTACCTTCTCATTTATAGCTTTATTTTTATTACAGTAGTAAATAGGCAAGTATTTTATTTATTTATTAACAATTTATTGCACACACATGATCATACAGAGGACACAAACATAAAAAACAATAGCACAACAGGTACAGCTTATCTCTAAAAATAAATCTCTTCCAGCTGACCTACGGTAGTGAGAGTGCATAAGTGAGGCAGATATGGCGTGAACAATTCAAACCCTACTATCATAAAATGCAATAAATACATATAATAATACATAAAACTACATAAATAATAAATAATTACATAGTTATAAATGTATAATATTAATATAATTAATATAAATAGCACATAACTAGTAAAAATATAAATAAATATATAGGTATATATATATATATATTATTTATATCATTATTATTATTTATATATATATATATATATATATTATGACAATAACAAATTAATTGAGAAGAGAAAGATAGTACTCTTTTACTTAAGTAAGAAAGTTTTTTAAGTATGTCCATTCCAGTTCGGCAAATGCGATACTTTTCCTTTTTCTTTCTTACACTGCCTACACCTGATTTAAGACGGTTTTTGAATGTAGAACACTAGAAAGAAACGCATTATAGAAAAACTATGAACGTGATTAAGAGAACAGCCAGAGCGAAGTTGATACAAATAAATAGCACATCACAGCATAGAAGGTCTGTTATCTATTAGGTATTTTATGCTAAAAGAAGGCTTACTTCCATGCTGGACTGGGAGCGAGAGAAAAACATAGAATGTCATCTCCCTAGCCTTATCCCGTGTCTCACGGGGTCGGCTTCCTAATCTAGGGGATTGAACGAGGGTACTGGTTTTTACACAGAGCGACTGCCATCTGACCTCCGCAACCCAGAAGGGTAACCAGACCCAATCCTAGATTAGGTCAGAGTTTTCAAGCCGCCAATGCTTAGCACTGGCCTCTGATATGGCTTATCGACTAATATCTACGGTATTAAACGATATTAACCGGGACCAACGGCTTAACGTGCCTTCCGAAGCACAGAAAAAGCGCCGAACAAACGTACATATGAAATTCGAAAACCGAAAATCATATTGGTACGTGGTGGGATTCAAACCACGACCTCCCGCTTAGGCAGCGGCCCTATCCACTACACCATCGGGCTTTCTATAAAACATAGAATGTGCCAGCTGCATTTCCTCCCGAGTATCAGTCAGACGTGGCGAAACAATATTTGATTAGGTCGTTTACGCCTACCCCATTAGGGATAAAGGCGTGATTATTTTATTTTATTTTTATTTTGTGATTGTAAGAAGGCTTAAAATATAATTATTTTCTTCCATGCTGGACTGGGAGAGATAGAAAAACATAGAATGTTCCAGCTGCCCTTCCTCCCGGGCATGCTGTTGAAGTCAGCAAAAGGGACTCTAGGGTTACAGTGTATTGTAATTTAGGCGATGGGTTGACAACCTGTCACTAAAGCAATACATATTACAATCTAAAATTGCTCTCAATTTTTGTCAGACGTGGCGAAAGCGCCTTTTACGAGGCGTTAAACGCTCTGCCTACCCCGTAAGGGATAAAGGCGTGATTTATGTATGTATGTATGTATGTTAAAATATAATAAAAGGTGTTCAGAAGCTTGTCGGATACGCGCAAATGGAGGGTTCGGTAGCCTTATATGTTTATTTAAAATAACATTATTGTTTTCAAAATTGATTTCAACTTTATACGAAATCGATAAGGATCATTTTACTTTGACAAATTATATAGGTACTATGTTGAAACTATTTTTCCTAAACATTCCGCGAACCATAAAATGTACACTTTCTTGTTTTTTCGTTGTTGTTTACATTGCAACTACAACTAAAGAGCTTCCATGTTATTTTTATATTTTTTCCATTTGTAGTTTTGAAGATATGACTGGATCAAATTCGTGACAAATACTGCAACTTTGAATGCAAATATCTCGATACAGGAACATTTTAGACTTTGTTTCAAACCTCCATTTCATTTCAAAAGACCTGTTTATTGATACTCCACTCAATATATTACAAACAAATATATTTTTAACCCCTCTTTCACATGTATGGGATTCTAAAAATAGTATATTCGAATTGTTTTGTACATTTCCTAATTTACGTCGTTATAATCTATCTTTGTACCAAAAGATCATGTTATTAGCTGAAAACTGAGTTTTAAACAGGGTCGCGGCATACAGACAGACAGACCTATAGATGTCGAAATGATAAAAGATTTTGGCCGGTGTCGTAGAGAAAGGAAACTCACTGATACGTACACCCACTTTTTTTATTGCGTGTAGGTTTGTGTTACACTGTTACATCGTACAAATTATATTCACATATGAAATACTGAATAATGAAAAATCAAACAGCTAGTTCAGTAGTCGCGAACAAGAGAGCGTGAATGACAAAAAATATAATATCATCGAAATCTCTAACGAGTTTACATCCAAAGACAACAATGTCGCCACAAGTTCCTTAGTTGACTACGGAACTCTAAAAAGAAGAAACAAGCTAGATAAATATGTATGTTTAGAAATAACACAGTTTCTTACTTGGTCATGAAAGCTTAATTAAATTGTATTCATAGAATAAAATGTACAACCTTACCGTTGTCTTGTGAATTAATTATTGTTACGCTGTTTCTTCAGCTTAAACTTTTGTCTATGAAAGGAATGGCTACAACTATAGAGGGGTTAGGTAGGGCTGATGCAGCTATAAATTTAATAAATATGGATGTAATTTAATGAAAAAGTATATAAAAAATTTTTGGGGAGGCCTATGTCCATCAGTGGACTGTTGTGGCTGATGTTGATAATAAAAGCTGTTTTTGCATAGCAAAAAAATTATGTGAAATTTTTAGTACCATTTTCTCTTTCTGAAATTAAAGAATTTAAAAAAGAAATAGCTCAAGCTACACCGTTCATGTAGAACGTAGTCATACAAACATGAATTTAACGGAAATAATTTAAACAAAATAAATTCTTCTTCTTCTGTCGAGTGGGTATCGAGTCTATCGACCCGATGAACCCTGGTGTCAGAGTTTTTGAAATAAGACAAACAAAAATAAATAAGAGTGTGTAATATGTAAAGTAGAAATATGTAAATAAGAGTCAAAAAATTTAAAAAGATAGTTATTTATTCTATTATGGAACGATTAAAGTTTTATTTTCTGATGTCTTTTAAAATATTGGCAACCCTGCGTACAAAAGTGTCGAAAAAGCGGTAAACGGGCGAGCAGTGAGAAATGGTTAGAAATGGAAATGGCAGTTCTCTCTTGCGCGCGAAATGGTGCAAGCCGCAGACTTGTCGCATCTAGTTAGCTTTTGTTTGCATTATACTTATTGTTCAATGGATTATGTTTTTGCTTTTCATGATTTTATTGTATGCAGTTGAAATAAAAAAAATATACTTGGAAAATTCATATGCAAACTAATGACCTGGCCGCGTGACAATGATAAAGCTAGTTTATAAAATGAATGAATTTAAAATTGAATTTATGGTAATGCATATTTCTTACAAGTACTCAAATTAGCATGTAGGTATGCAACTCTTGTATTTTATTTGTTAAATTGTGTCTTATGTGAATTTGTTAATATTATATTATTTATTTATTTTAGACAGGGAATAATGGAAGAAGAAAACGTAATGCGCCGACCCCAAGTAAATGGGATAAGGGCAAGCGAATGATGATATAATATTTATTTATTCGATAGTTTTATAAAACTGATATACTTGAATTTAAGTAATAATTATTAACTGCCTAGATAATTTAGTATACTATCATTTTTATTTTATTTTTATTGTACCTTTACTAAATTGACTTGAATAATATCGCATTAGTGTAATTATAACTGTAATGATATAGATTGCAAATAAATAAATGAAATGAAATGAAAAATTAAACAATACACCAATTTTTCCTTAGTCATTGATATAAACGAGGCGATGTTTTTAGATCTGCTGTGCTCATCGAATGCCAGTTTGATAACGATAAGTATGCAATTCTTGTATATTTTTTGTTAAATTGTGTCTTATGTGAATTTGTTAATATTATATTATTTATCTTCCATGCTGGACTGGGAGAGATAGAAAAACATAGCATGTTCCAGCTGCCCTTCCTCCCGGGCATGCTGTAGAAGTCAGCAAAAGGGACTCGAGGGTTACATTGTATTGTAATTTAGGCGATGGGCTGACAACCTGTCACTAAAGCAATACATATTACAATCTAAAATAGTCCCCTTAATTTTTGTCAGACGTGGCGAAAGCGCCTTTTACGAGGCGTTAAACGCTCTGCCTACCCCGTAAGGGATAAAGGCGTGATTTATGTATGTATGTATGTATGTATGTATATTATTTATTTATTATAGACAGGGATGAATGGAAGAAGAAAACGTACTGCGCCGACCCCAAGTAAATGGGATAAGGGCAAGCGAATGATGATATATTATTTATTTATTCGATAGTTTTATAAAATTGAAATACTTGAATTTGTGACATGTAAATAATAAGTAACTGCCTAGATAATTTAGTCTACTATCAATTTGATTTTATTTTTATTGTATACTAAATTGACTTGAACAATATCGCATTGGTGTAATTATTACATACATACATACATAAAATCACGCCTTAATCCCTTATGGGGTAGGCAGAGCGTAAACGACCTAAACAAAGGTCGTTCCGCCGCGCCTGACAAAGTTTTGAGGGTTATTTAAGATAGATTTCTAGGTAGATTACTGTAGTGACAGGTTGTCAGCCCATCGCTTAAATTGCAATATACTGAAACCCTCGAATCCCTTAGCTGCTTTTTACAGGATGCCCGGGAGGAAATGCAGCTTGCACATTCTATGATTTTTTCTCGCTCCCAGTCCAGCATGGAAGAATAATTATTACTGTAATGATATTGATTGCAAATAAATAAATGAAATGAAAAATGAAACAACAAACATATTTTTTCCTTAGTCATTGCAATAAACGAGGCGATGTTTTTAGATCTGCCATGCTCATCGAATGCCAGTTTGATAACGATAAGATAAAATAACATACATACATACAAATAATCACGCCTTTATCCCTAATGGGGTAGGCAGAGCGTAAACGACCCAAAGGTCGTTCCGCCACGTCTGACAGAGTTTTGAGGGTTATTTAAGATAGATTCCTAGGTATATCGCTGTAGTGACAGGTTGTCAGCCCATCGCCTAAATTACAGTACACTGAAACCCTCGTATCCTTTAGCTGGTTTTTACAGCATGCCATGAACGCTGTGGCTGTAGTCTCTCGGCAATGTATTCCCAGAGGATGCCGTACGCAAGATGTCCCTGGACTAACATGTGATTCTGCGAAACTCCTAAAAACATACGAAACACTGTTTAGTGAGGACCCATTCTCCGAAGAAACTATTAATGCTGGAGAAGAGGTCCTTGAGAAGATAATCATAAGCAGACGCGAGAGATGGACAGCCACAGTAACATCTATTAATATGACCCATAACAGCAAAAGAGCTTGGACCACTATAAGGAAACTTACCGATGAGACCCCTTCACCAACCACTCCGGGTCAAGTTACGGCAAACAAAGTTGCCCACCAGCTCATACTCAATGGGAAATCACCCTACCGGCTCAAGAAAATCCCTGAGAGTGATGTCTAACTATTACCAAAATCCGTCTGTGAGTCTTTCGTGCTAAGGGACATTATAGCTGATGTAAAAATACTTAAGCTTCAGGCGTTGACAATATCTCAGTAGAGCAAATCAAATATTTTGGTCCCGTTGCAGTATCGTGGTTGCTTCAGTTGTTCAATGAGTGTCTTGAAACTGCAAAAATACCTAGGCTCTGGAGAAAATCCAAAGTGATCGCTATTCCTAAACCAGGGAAGCCCGCTGACGACCCAAAGAGTTTTTGGCCAATCTCCCTTCTCTGCCACACTTATAAACTGTTCGAGCGAATGCTGCTTAACCGCCTCGCTGGCGTTGTTGATCCCAAACTTATCCCTGAGCAAGCAGGCTTCACACCTGGAAAGTCGTGCTGTAGCCAGACGCTCAAGCTCACACAAATGATTGAGGATGGGTTTGAGACTAACAATGTCACTGGGGTTGTGTTCGTGGATTTGTCAGCGGCTTATGATACGGTTAATTTAAGGAGGCTATTGTGGAAGGTAGGAGATCTAACCGGTGACCGAAAAATTGTCAGGATCCTTAGCGAACTTCTTCATAACCGCCGATTCCAGGTCCACCTTCTGGATGATAAGAGTAGATGGCGATCACAGAGAAATGGTCTACCACAAGGTAGTGTCCTGGCACCTACCTTGTTTAACATATATACGAATGACAAGCCTCTGAGCCCTAATACATCATGCTTTATATACGCAGACGATCTGGCGTTAGCGTCACAAACAGCTACATTTGAGGAAGCTGAAACTGACATAATGGCAGCTTTAAGCACTCTTGGGGAGTATTATAATTCTATTGCGTTAAAGCCCAACCCAGCCAAATCTCAGGCTTGCGCTTTCCATCTTCGCAACAGAGAGGCGTTACGCGAACTCAAAATCACCTGGGAAGGAGTTCAAATATCTCACTGCAACTACCCTAAATATCTTGGTGTGGCATTGGATCGGGCTTAAAACAAATTGCCAGAATATCAGGAAAAAGGTAAGCAGTCGCAACAATTTCCTGCGAAAGCTGACTTCAACGATATGGGGAGCCTCGCCACAAGTCTTAAGAACTACTGGCCTTGCACTTTGTTTCTCCGCCGGTGAATATGCCAGTCCGGTTTGGAATCGCTCTGCCCATGCCAAACTAGTGGACACAGCACTTAACGATACCTGTCGAACTATAACGGGCTGCCTAAAGCCGACTCCAATTAGTAAGATGTATCCATTAGCAGGCATTGCACCTCCGCATATCAGGAGAGATGTGGCGAGCTCCATTGAAAAGGCAAAGCAGGAGACCGATGCTAGACACCCCATGTTTGGCAACAATCCGGCTCCACAGAGACTGAAAAGTCGTAAAAGCTGTCTGTCTACAGTGGTGCCTTTAGAAGAAGACCCAGTAAAGGCTAAATCATGTCTGTGGAAAGATACCGCTTCAGCCGAGCCATACATACCGACACAAGAAACTCTCCCTCCCGGCAGCGACCTCCAATGGTCGGTTTGGAAATCACTGAACCGACTTCGCACGCAGGTTGGCCGCTGCAATGAAAATCTGTGTCGATGGGGCTACAGTAACTCAGAACAGTGCCTTTGTGGTGCTGTCCCACAGAGTATGACTCACTCACCTCCTGAACTGCCCTGCGTGCCCCGACACCGGCACGCTAGAAGATCTTTGGGCAGCCACTCCAAACGCTATTTGTGTGGCAACTTTTTGGACTGGCACAGTCTATGAGGGAAAGCAGCTAGCACATTCTATGTTATTCTCACGCTTCCAGGCCAGCATGGAAGTATAACATAAAATAATCTGTGCTTTTGCCACCACTTTTTAGTGTTCAGAAAAAGAATGGTACGGTGGTCTTGCCATTTTTGTCGACTTGGTGGAGTCACTGGCCATGCCTCCAGATTTTATAGATCTAAATTTACTTCCCGTGTGGTGCCGGGTTAGAATAGCATCACCCCATAACTTCCCGTGGGTGTCGTAAAAAGCGACTAACGGATAAATCCAGGGAATGGGCAGCAGCGTTCCCTGTGAATGGAAAAGTTCTACTGCGCTCACCAACCCGCCTGCCAAGCGTGGTGAGTATGGCATATACCCCCAATTTTCGGCAGGCAGTGGTCAAAGTCAAAGTCAAATCATTTATTTCCAAATAGATTCCTAAGAACACTTTTAGAAAGTCACAAGCGAGTCTATTACAAATAAAATTATATCTGTGTCACAAAATAAAATTAAATTATATCACAATGAAGAAGAAGCATGAGAAACTCGCACTTTGCGCCCCTCCCTTCATACATACATAAAATCACGCCTTTATGCCTAATGGGGTAGGCAGAGCGAAAACGACTTAAACAAAGGTACTTCCGCCATGTCTGACAACGTTTTGAAGGGTATTTAAGTAGATTTGTAGGTATATTGCTTGCCCTATATCGCGCCCCTCCCTTCGTTATAACTTATTCTTACTTTTTTCCTTCTTTTTGTTGGACTGTTGTGGCTATTCTTGATGTTGTTGTTGAAATTAAACACTAAAACGTACCTGTACAATGGTATCCCGGCGTCGTCCCGGAACCAGAAGACCATGTAGACCTTGTCGTTGGCAGCCGTGCCCAGGTCGCAGGGGAACTGAGCCACCATGCCCTCCACAGCCTGCACGTCCACAGTGCGGACTCCAGCTAGAACAAACAAACGGGTAATATAAATTATAAATAAATAAAAAATATATATAAATTACTTCCAAGCTGGACTGGGAGCGAGAGAAAAACATAGAATGTGCCAGCTGCATTTCCTCCCGGGCATGCTGTAAGAACAAGCTAAGGGATCTGAGGGTTTTAGTATATTGCAATTTAGGCGATGGGCTGACAACCTGTCACTACAGCGATATACGTACAAATCCATCTTGAATAACCCTCAAAACTTTGTCAGACGTGGCGGAATGACCTTTGTTTAGGTCGTTTACGCTCTGCCTACCCCATTAGGGATAAAGGCGTGATTATATGTATGTATATATAAATTACATCTATTATCTATACCTTCCATACTGGACTGGGAGAGAAAGAAAAACATAGAATGTTCCAGTTGCCCTTCCTCCCGGGCATGCTGTAGAAGTCAGCAAAAGGGATTCGAGGGTTACAGTGTATTGTAATTTAGGCGATGGGCTGACAACCTGTCACTACAGCAATACACATTACAATCTAAAATTGCCCTCAATGTATGTCAGACGTGGCGAAAGCGCCTTTTAGGAGGCGTTTTACGCTCTGCCTACCCCGTAAGGGATAAAGGCGTGATTTTATGTATGTATGTATAAATTATGTTTTTTTTCGTTTCGTGACGTTTTGGTTCGGTATATTTCGTTTCGTTTTTTTTTTCAGTTTGTTTCATTTATTTTAGTTTAGTTGAAAAACTCTGGCAGTAGGGCTCATCGGGTCAATCGATTCGAGAACACATACGACAGAAGAAGAAGAAGTTTAATTTTGTTTTGTTAGAAGTTTTAAGACTGGGAGTGATAGAAAAACATAGAATGTGCCAGCAGCATCTTCTCCGGGGCATGCTGTAAAAACCAGCAGGGATTCGAGGGTTTCAGTGTATGCAAATTAGGCGAGGGGCTGACAACCTGTAACTACAGCAATATACGTAATCAATCACCTATAATAACCCTCAAAACTCAGTAAGACGTGGTAGAACAACCTTTGTTTAGATCGTTTTTGCTCTGCCTACCCCATTGAAGATAAAAGCGTGATTTTATGTATGTATTTATGAATTCCCACTCTCCAATGATAAACAGAACTTTTTGATGCCAGAGTGTGGTGGCAGAAGATATGCAAGCTGTTCGGCCGTTTGCAGAGGCTTCCATCGCTTATGTGAGACCGTTAAGTTAGTCAAGCATGCTTGTGACGTCTTTGAATTAAAGACCCATAGGAGGATCCCATACGCATAACAGATAAAGAAGTGATAGAATTAAAAACGAAACGAAAACAATTAACATAAACAACCAAAACAAAACTCCACACGACACTGCAAGATGCACACGAAACGGAATATTTCGGAGAAATACCCGGTGTTAACTAAAGACAAAGTTAGTTATGAGTTTTCCAAGCAGGACTATAAATCTTTAGGTACTGAACTTAGGTAATCTAAAACTTCCCGCGGATACAGTCACTGAAGCAGACTTGGTAACCAACATGGCTTCTCCATTCGTGGTATTCAGCGTGAGTTTACGCGTTAATGAAGTTATACGAAGATGAATATACGGGGTTTGCTCTAATTGTATTAAATATGTAAAAAGTGAGGCGTTATCAATAATTTTAACACGATCGAATGAAAAAAATCTTTGCAACTGATGCTGACATACTATATAAAAAATTGAGCGGTATGAACATACATACATACATAAAATCACGCCTTTGTCCCTTATGGGGTAGGCAGAGCGTTAAACGCCTCGTAAAAGGCGCTTCCGCCACGTCTGACAAAAATTGAGGGCAAACTTAGACCGTAATTTGTATTGCTATAGTGACAGGTTGTCAGCCCATCGCCTAAATTACAATACACTGTAACCCTCGAGTTCCTTTTTTTTAAAGATACATACATACATATAGTTACGCTTTTATCCCTAATGGAGTAGGTAGAGCGTAAACGACCTAAACAAAGGTCGTTCCGCCACGTCTGACAAAGCTTCGAGGGTTATTTAAGTTAGATTTGTAGGTATATTGTTGTAATGACAGGTTCTCAGCCTATCACCTAAATTAAAATATACTGAAACCCTCGAATCCCTTAGCTGGTTTCTACAGCTTGCCCGGGAGGAGATGTAGCTGGCATATTTTCTCTCGCTCTCAGGCCAGCATGGAAGCGGTATTAGTTTGAGTAAAAATGCAGGACGTAACGTTGACACTCAAACAATTATTATGAGGTCGCTCAAATATTATAACCCTTCTCATCTTGTATTTTTGCTGTTCTGTTGATTTCACGTAAATTAATTATGTTTGACACTTAAAACTGCAATTTACAGTCACATTTTAAAACTACCCTATTATTATTGATTTGAATTCTAAAATTTATTTGGACTGGTCAAGCCCTACGTAGTTTTTAAACTACGTGGCTAGATGTCGCTAACGTCGATATGACGTGTACATAAATAAAGACTATGATTAATTCGTCTCCCTCTACCCTTTCTGTAGCCCAGTTGGTAGAGTAATGGACGGGCATTCCAGAGACGCAGGTTCGAGTCTTGCCAGAAACGAAATTAATATTTCCTTACTTTCATATTATATGAAATAAAAATAGCATTGTGCGTTTTAAAAAAATCTAATTAGGGCAAAGTAGAGTAAACGAAGACGAAAACTAATCCTCACCACTAGACTGGGAAAAAAAGCAGGCAAAAAAGAAGATGTTTTCAGAATCCATGATAGAAGCTGCATTTTGAGCTCGATTCTAGATTGTCCGGCTAAAACTAAAATTAAAATCTGTTTGTCACTTTCAAACTAAAAACATTGGAGAAGGACAGGAGATATATTTTCTCCGGGTTTTGATTTATAGTCGGTGGCTTCGTCATATGATATGGCGGATAAAATTGACAGAAATACTGGGGAAACGTGCAAAAGCGCATCAACATCTGGCGGACAAAGTGCAAAACCATAGAGTACAATATAAATCGCCTGTGCATTTTCAATTTTCTTATTATGAAATTGACAGCAAGATTCTAATTTTATTTTTAGCCGGTGGTATCTAGAATCCAGCCCATTGCATTACTTAACATTACCAATAGTCATCACTTGGGCGGAAGTAGCCAACCCAACCCATAGCTATTATATGTAAAGAATGATTGATGGCATGAGCTTATTCCAGTACCTATTCCTCCATTCATAAAAGGTTTAGTTGAAATCCTATGCAGAACACCCATCAAAAGAGAATGTTTTTTTTAGATAGACGCTAAGAAAGTACATCAGCAAAATTGTAATTGACATACTATGCTGGACTGGGAGCGACAGAAAAACATGGAATGTGCCAGCTGTATCTCCTCCCGGGCATGCTGTAAAAAACAGTTACAGGATACGAGAGTTTGAGTAAATTGCAATTCAGGCGATAGGCTGACAACCTGTCACTATAGCAATATACCTACGAATCTATCCTAAATAACCCTAAGAAGAAGAAGAAGAACATAAGGTCTTTCAAACATTAGGTTATTTATGATCTGCCTACCCCATTAGAGATAAAGGCGTAATTATATGTATGTAGCATATATAATTATAGAAAGAACAAATAATAATCACTTAAATAGGTTTAAAAATCTATTCGGTAAATATAAAAACATTATTATTATTTAAGGAGCACTTAAATCATTTACTCTCAATGAAAAGACTTTTTCTAGGTCATGTTTAATACGCTTTCTAGCCATAAACTTAACATTTGTACCAATTCTTGACATTTAAACCGTCCGACATTAATTATTCAGCTCTATAAAAATCGCTGGGGCATTAAAAAGTCATCACCTAGCCTAATTGTCACCATTATGAAACACTTTCAACAGTTTTTATCCAATCTTTCCCCCTTTAGCCTTGACACCAAGCTGACAGCCATTAATGTTACAAATTCCACCATAGATCATGGTGTCAGGTGCCAACGCAGTGACTGTGACGTCATTGTATGGCAAAAGAACGTCATAAAAAAGTGCTATATATATGCTGTGTAAGGGACAGCGTCCCACAAACTGATAGGGATTGCTCAATCAACGGAACTGAACAACTTTAACCAAGAAATTCTTTCAGAAGATGAAAAAAAATAATCTTTCTATACAAAATGACCTGCTCTATCAGACAATTTGTATGGAAAAGCCATTTTTTTAAAACTGTCTGAAAGAATTTCTTGGTGGAAGTTGTTCAGTATCGTTGACTGAGAAACCCCTATCAGTTTGCCGGACACTGTCCCTTACACCCCGTATAATTACACTTCACACATTACAATGTTTTATTCCATTAGAACTATACGTAATCAAGATTGGGAAAGTTCATTTGCCTATATTTCCAGTATCTTATATGGAAATATTGAATGTACCCCAAACTTGTCCCGAAACAAGCTCTCGAAACACGAATAGCAATTCCTAGAAAACCATTACAGTAGAACGTAAATACAACTAACTAGGTAATGGGTGTAGGAATTCTAAGGAGCAATACAATAGTGGAACCCACATGCTCATTAGTATGGTAACTAGCTAGGGTAACTAGCTAGATAATATTTTTTTCTTGTAGACTACTTTCAGTCCTACATCACTGTCACATCACTTCTACAGCATTCCTATATCACTTCTACAGCATTGCTACATCATTTCTACATCATTTCTACATCATTCCTACGTCATTCCTATATCACTCCTACATCACTCCCACATCACTCCTACATCATTCTTATATCACACTCCTACATCACTCCCACATCACTCCTACATCATTCTTATATCACACTCCTACATCACTTGTACATCACTCGTACATCACTGCTACATAACTCGTAAATAACTCCTACATCACTTGTACATCACTCGTACATCACTGCTACATAACTCGTACATAACTCCTACATCACTTGTACATCACTCGTACATCACTGCTACATAACTCGTACATCACTTGTACATCACTCGTACATCACTGCTACATAACTCGTACATCACTTGTACATCACTCGTACATCACTGCTACATAACTCCTACATCACTTGTACATCACTCGTACATCACTGCTACATAACTCGTACATCACTTGTACATCACTCGTACATCACTGCTACATAACTCGTACATCACTTGTACATCACTCGTACATCACTGCTACATAACTCCTACATCACTTGTACATCACTCGTACATCACTGCTACATAACTCGTACATCACTTGTACATCACTCGTACATCACTGCTACATAACTCCTACATCACTTGTACATCACTCGTACATCACTGCTACATAACTCCTACATCACTTGTACATCACTCGTACATCACTGCTACATAACTCCTACATCACTTGTACATCACTCCTACATCACTGCTACATAACTCGTACATCACTTGTACATCACTCGTACATCACTGCTACATAACTCCTACATCACTTGTACATCACTCGTACATCACTGCTACATAACTCCTACATCACTTGTACATCACTCGTACATCACTGCTACATAACTCGTACATCACTTGTACATCACTTGTACATCACTCGTACATCACTGCTACATAACTCGTACATCACTTGTACATCACTCGTACATCACTGCTACATAACTCCTACATCACTTGTACATCACTCGTACATCACTGCTACATAACTCGTACATCACTTGTACATCACTCGTACATCACTGCTACATAACTCGTACATCACTTGTACATCACTTGTACATCACACCTACATCACTCCTACATGACTCCTACATCACTCCTACATCACTTCTACATCATTCCTACATCACTCTTACATCATTCATACATCATTCTTACATCATTCTTACATCATTCCTACATCACTTCTACAACATTCCTATATTACTCCAACATCACTCCCGCATCACTTCCACATCACTCCTACATCATTCTTATATCACGCCTACATCACTTGTACATCATTCCTATATCACTCCTGCATCACTTTTTCATTATTCCTACATCACTCCTACATCACTCCTACATCACTCCTACATCACTCCTACATCACTCCTACATCACTTCTACATCACTTCTACATCATTCCTACATCACTCTTACATCATTCATACATCATTCTTACATCATTCCTACATCATTCCTACAACATTCCTATATTACTCCAACATCACTCCCGCATCACTTCCACATCACTCCTACATAATTCCTATATCACGCCTACATCACCCGTACATCACTCCTACACCACTCCTACATCGCTCCTGCATCACGCCTACATCACTCCTACATCATTCCTAAATCATTACTGAATCACTCCTACATCACTCCTGCATCGATCCTACACCACTCTAACATCACTCCTACATAACACCTACATCACTCTTAAATCATTCCTAAATCACTCCGACATCACTCCTGCATCACTCCTTCATCACTCCTACATCATACCTATATCATTCCTACATAACACCTACATCACTCCTAAATCATTCCTAAATCACTCCTACATCACTCCTGCAACACTCCTACATCACTCTTTTATCACACCTACATCACTCCTGCATCACTCCTACACCACTCCGAAAATATTATTTTTTACAGTTAATCAGGTGATCCAGTCAGCTTCTAAACAAGAAATTCTCACAAGGTGATAAAATGCCAAACATCTATTTGTGTGTCCCGTGGAAATCGAATCCTCTGATCCGAAGTTAATAGCTCCGGGGCTCCGGCCACTCAACCACGGAGGCAGTTACATTAAAACTACCTATGAAACGAGCGAAGGAATCCCAGGGAGCGATATAATAGTGAAACACGCCCATTTCTATGGTAACTGGGAGCGAAGCATCTAGATAGTAATTTGGTGAAGTACTTGTATCGGAAAATAGAAATAGTTTCGTTTCGCTTCCGTTGGCGACCCACAAAGCTTAGGTTGGCAGTTTATAATAACAGGTATTTGAATAAAGATTTTAATAACGGGTACTCACTCGGACATTCGGGGTCCAAATGCCCAAAATATTTCGTGAATTACGCGACTTATACTCCAAAGTGAGTGCCCAGTATTTGAAAAAAAATAATTAATATGTCTCACTTAAGTCTAAATATGTAATTGAATGGTGAATTTTGGCTAAATAGGCTATTTAGTTGTTTGTAACGTACGGACAAACCCATAATAATTTGACCATTTTTTTATTACTAATACCTATAAATAAAGCTACCTACCATTGTTTTAAAAACTTTCTGCATTCCATTTCATTTTAAGTTTCTTATACCTACGACGTATTTTATAACGTTATAGACATTCAATATTATGTACTGAATGGTTCTTTCATTAACACTATCGCCGCTGGTCACTGAAATCTACGTGGTGTAAGAGACAGCTTCCTGTAAACTGACAAGGGTTGCACAGAAAACGAAACAAAAAAAACTGAACATATTTCACTTTTCAGAAAACAAAAAGCTGACAAGGTTTGAAAGAAGTTCTTGTTGAAATTTGTTCAGTTTTATTGACTGAGCAACCCCTATCAATCTGAAGGCAGCTGTCCCTTACACCCGTAAAGTTCATGTAATTTTAATTTTCCCGCACTAACAGCAGAAAGCAGCAGCAAATATGTTAATGAATACACCCTAGAATTAACCCATCGGGCGTTTGACGTTAATTACGAAAGCAAAATTAAGTTGGATGCAAATTTAATGAAACGTGAAGGCAATCAAGTCCTGAAACGATCCATTCACAAAAATCACTTATTTTATTACCAGAAAGTTGTATATATTGAATATATTTTTTACATGAAATTTTTATAAATAAGAAATACTTTACGAACAAATAATAGATATACTGTTTCTAAAGAAATTAAAATAAGAAGAAACTACAGCTTCACAAATAATCCAGACAAAATTAGTCCACTTAGGCAAGAGGATTCCGCTCACAAATATATTTTGTGCCAAAAATATCGCCAGTGAAATACTAATTACCTCTCTGACATAATTTTTACCAGAGGTATTCGACATGGCTCTAATTAATTAACTAAATGCTATCCATATCCAATATGGCTTTAATCAATTCTCTCTAACAGTGTTCCAATATCAGTGTTAGACAAACAGATGCCTGAAATATTATATGTATTTAACCTTCCTCTCTTTATGACTTCTTTCCTTCCTCTATTCCTCGTGCTACTTCCTTTAAGTATCTTCTCTCTCTTGTTTGTACTCCTTTTATTTATATTTTGTGGACAACATATATTAACCTCAATATTAGTAGATTATAATAATTGTGTTTGTTTTTGTAACCTACTAACAACATGTTTGTATATATTGTGTTTGTCTTTTGTTCTAGGTCTTTCAGTACACAGTCTGCTCTCGGAATATTCGTAGCTTATTAATAAGAAACTACTTGTTCTTTCACGAAACCTTTCGTCTACAAGCAGAGTCAACTTTATAACAACTAGGTATTGGGGAAATCATAGTGGAAACGCCATAACCTAAAAGATTGATTTGATTTGATTATTTCCTAGAATTGATTCCGTCGATTGTCTTTATCGATCATTTTTATACCCAGTGCTTGAAGTAATCCGATTCACAGTTTCGTATTCGGTCAAATAGCTGCCTAGATTTAATTTAAATAAAAGAGTCTCTAGCATGGAGCAAATTATGATACTTCAAAGAAGCGTAGCCGACAGATGGCGCCACATCAAGAAACACAGCGGTATTGAAATATTCTCAGAGATCTACAGATATACAAGTTCCAAACTTGTCCGGTTGGATTTTATTCCCCTGGCCACAACACCCGACCAAGCGGGTAGCTACCCTATTCCTATCAATCATCACTGAGCCATGGCTTCAACAATTTGCTCCTAAACGTGTTTACAGGTAGATTCAGTGGTAGTGAATTGCTTGTGCATGTGCAATGGTTGTATAACTTACCATCACTTGGGTGGGAAGTATCTAAATACTTTTACTATCTTACTTATGATATGATACACATAAACAAAACAATAACATCTGCAAACTTATACCCACACGCTTCCATCCCTAATGGTGTAGGCAGAGCGTAAACTACCTAAACAAAGGTCGTTCCGCCACGTCTGACAAAGTTTTGAGGGTTATTTAAGATAGATTTGTAGGTATATTGATGTAGTAACAGATTGTCAGCCCGTCGCCTAAATTGCAATATACTGAAACCCTCGGGTCCCTTAGCTGGTTTTTACTGCATGCCCGAGAGTAAATGCAGCTGGCACATTCTATGTTTTTCTTTCGCTCCCAGTTCAGCATGGAAGAATTAGGGATAAAGGTGTGTTCATACGTATGTAGATACTAGTTGTTATTAGTCCTAATCAAACTGGAAAAATATCGCAATGATACCTTAACAAATACAAACTTTGTGTTTTATGGGAATTGAACCCTCGACCTCCGAGTCGGTCAAATTGTCTACCAGTCAGTGTTTGAAATACTCGGATTCACAAATTTCAATTCAGTCCAATGGTCGCCTATATTAGGTAGAGGTAGATTCTACGTGGAGCCTAATTATGCCGGTAGCTTTTAATTATAGAAAGATAAATTGCAGTCACCAAATTACCCTACAAACCCTGGCGTCAGTTTTTTAGGCCGACTGATAGTCCTCTGTCACGAATTGTGTAGCAACCCTTAGAAAAAACAGCAACCATAAGAAAAAACAGAAACCAAAACGTTATCTTGCCTGCATTGTCTTAATCAAACAGTCGATCATTTCTATTTCTATCACCAGTCTTTGAAATAATCGGATTCACAAATTTAAATTCAGTCCAATGATCGCCTATATTAGAGGTAGATTCTACGTGGAGCCTAATTATGCCGGTAGCTTTTAATTATAGAAAGATAAATTGCAGTCACCAAATTACCCTACAAACCCTGGCGTCAGTTTTTTAGGCCGACTGATAGGCCTCTGTCACGAATTGTGTAGCAACCCTTAGAAAAAACAGCAACCATAAGAAAAAACAGAAACCAAAACGTTATCTCTTGACAGACCGTCTGGTAATTAAGCCTGCATTGTCTTAATCAAACAGTCGATCATTTCTATTTCTATCACCGGTCTTTGAAATAATCGGATTCACAAATTTAAATTCAGTCCAATGATCGCCCATATTAGAGGTAGATTCTACGAGGAGCCTAATTATTCTGGTAGCTTTTAATTATAGAAAGATAAATTGCAGTTACCAAATTACCCTACAAACCCTGGCGTCAGTATTTTAAGCCGACTGATATGCCTCTGTCACGATTTGTGTAGCAACCATTAGACAAAACAGCAACCGAAACGTTATCTCTTGACAGACCGTCTGGTAATTAAGCCTGCATTGTCTTAATCAAACAGTCGATAATTTATGTTTCTATCACTGGTTCTTGAAATAATCGGATTCACAAATTTCAATTCAGTCCAATGGCCGCCTATATTAAAGGTAGAGTCTCGTGGAGCCATTTTTATTACGGAGGGATAATTGGAGTCTACGAACAACCCGATAAACCCTGGTGTCAGTGTTATAAACCGACTAATAGGCCACTGTCATGATTTGTGTAGCAACCATTAGAAAAGACAGCAGCCGAAACGTTATCTCTTGACAGACTGTCAGATGATTCTGCCTGCATTGTCTTAATCAAACAGTCGATCATTTCTGCTTCTATCACTGGTCTTTGAAATAATCGGATTCACAGATACCAATTCAGTTCAATGGCTGCCTATATGAGAGGTAGATTCTAACGTGGAGCCAATTATACCGGTAGCTTTTAATTACCGTAGGATAATTGGACAATGCCCGCGTTACCGAGATTACGGGGCAGGAGGTAGAGCTGTGATTGCCACCGATCAATAAATTGTCGACAGAATCATGAATAAGAGATGGGTATTTATTTGGTCACTTCGAAGTTATCACTTTAAGCCATAATGGCTTTAATGTGTACCTTTAAAAGCTTTTTATTTAATTGACATACATACATACATAAAATCACGCTTTTATCTCTAATAGGACATGCAGAGTATAAGCGACATAAACAAAGGTCAATCCGCCACGTCTGACAAAGTTTTGAGGGTGATTTAAGATAGATTTGTAGGTATATTGCTGTAGTGACAGGTTGTCAACCCTCAGATCCCATAGCTGGTTTTACAGCATGCTCGGGAAGAAATGCACCTGGCACATTCTGGTTTTCGCTCACTTTATTTCTGGATTCTGGAATTATATAAAGTACATGTTGACATACCTAGTATTGAAAACATTAAATTCAAGCACTTAAGTGTGAATGTAAATTTGCCATTTTTTTTAAGTTTCGATTAGAACATTTTCCTTTAGTGCAACACTTTATAAAGTGGCAAAAATGGGATTTTTTCTAGTAAAGGACATGAGCATGACTGTATTGTAAATTTTGTAGTTATCCTAAATAAAGGCAACCTTCCTAGTAAGTTCTCATATCCTGAAAACAACATACATATCAAGGTAGTTCCGCCACGTCTGACAAAGTTTTGAGGGTCATTTAAGATAGATTTGTACGTATATTGCTTCAGTAACAGGTTGTTACCCCATCGCCTAAATTGCAATCTATTGAAACTGGATCCTTTAGCTGGTTTTTACAACACGGTCGGGAGGAAATGCAGCTACCACATTCTGTTATTTCTCGCTCCCAGGCCAGCATGGAAGACATAGGCCATAAGATATAAGCCACCCAGTGATAAAATTTCCCAAGGTAAAACGCTAGGTTACATAACGAAAACCATCCTCAAATTATTCGATCTTATCATTATCATAGTAAGATCTAGTTTTTATAATCGATATTAATGCATAACTAATTATTACCTAACGAGTATTTGTGCGTGTTAACAGGCATAAGCTGATATGTTAATTACGGCCTGCTACCATGCTGGCCTGGGAGCGAAAGAAAAACATAGAATGTGCCAGCTGCATTTCCTCCCGAGCATGCTGTAAAAATCAGCTAAGGGATCCGAATGGTTTCAGTATATTGCAATTTAGGCGATGGGCTGTCAACCTGTCACTACAGCAATATACCTACAAATCTGTCTTAAATAACGCTCAAAACTTAGTCAGACGTGGCGGAACGAACTTTATTTAGGTCGTTTATGCTCTGCCTACCCCATTAGGGATAAAGGCGTGATTATATGTATGTATGTATGTATGTTAATTACGGACCTGAGGTGAGCTAAGACCTCTTCCTCGTATTGAATGTGGCACTGGCACCTTCGGGAAGGTGAGTGATGATTGTGAAGACGTATGAAAACATATTACATATTGACATCATATTCTAATCACAAATCAAGGATTTTGATCAAAACCCGGACTTTGACAAAATACTGGTCATATTCCAGAGAAAAAACTAGTATTTTGTCAAAGTCAAAACCGATTTCATCATAATCCTGCGACATATACAAGTGGTTTAAAAGGTTAATGTGGTTTAAAAGGAGAATGTTCGACGAGCTCCGTCTATCGAATCGTTTAAGGAGCAAACAAGAAATTTATATCTGGCTAATTATGTTTAATGTGTAACTGTCTAATTTATAAGTATCATATAAGTATCATAAGTATCATATTCTATCTACCAATTTCTCTGATATATAACATAGAGTATCCTATCTTATGTAGCATATATTATGTATTAGTTTATCATAAGATATGTATCAGTATATTTTTTTTTATTGAATTATTTATTTAATAGTGTGTAAATATTGTCTAAGTATTACATGTAGTAATATGCACGATCCCGCTTTCTGCTTGTACAATTTCTATACCCAAAGGTTGCCTGGTAGAAATTGCTGCTTTAGCAATAAGGCCGCCTATATTGTACTGTCACGTTTGTTCCTTTTTATTTCTGTTGTATTGTGTTTCTTTGTGCAATAAAGAATTTTGTATTGTATTGTATTGTTAATATAATCATGGAGTAGGAAGTTAGGATAACTATTTTAAACTTTTATTGCATTACTTAAAGTAAACAGATTTCAGTTTTCCACATCATCAATTTCGATCAAAAAGCTAACACTACAAAATAATATTTTAAATTTTTGCCACTGGTCACACTGAATACATAACTGAATGGTGGCCGAATAATTTGATATTGCATTTTAAATTCGTCCGAGTGACGAATAAAGTGGCAGTTTATTATTGCTTTAGTCGACTCGGGCGTTTTCATTGAATTTTAAATGTTTGTCACCTATGAATTGAAAATTAAGGGTGCGCGTGTAATAAATTCGATTTTTGAAGCTATTAAATACACAAAATGGTTTCGTATAGTTTAAAAAAAATATAATTTGATTAAATTAGTTCGAAAACATCGGCCTACTTTGTCCACTACTATTCACGATGCTATAATTTTATCAATGGCCGAATGGTGGGCGTGAATAAAATATAATGTTACCTATAATTTTCAGTTTGAGGAGCTTTTTTATAGTTTTGTTTTCTTCCATGCTGGACTGGGAGCGAGAGAAAAACATAGTATGTTCCAGCTGCATTTCCTCCCAGACATGCCGTAAAAACCAGCTAAGGGTTCCGAGGGTTTCTGTATATTGCAATTCAGGCGATAGGCTGACAACCTGTCACTACAGCAATATACCTACAAATCTATCTTAAATAACCCTCAAAACTCTGTCAGACGTGGCAGAACGACTTTTGTTTAGGTCTTTTACGATTTGCCTACCTCATTAGGAATAAAGGCGTGATTTTATGTATGTATGTAAAAATACAGAATCCAAATCCTCTCTAAAAAGTAACAACACAGACCTTCGACTGAGAAAACATCCTGATCCTTCTGAACCCGAAACGTTATTACGAATAAAAGTCGGGGTCCCTTGTTAATAAAATCCGGTTTGTACACTGATAAGAAAGGGATTATACAGGTTCAAGGTCAAATCTTTTCGCAAAGAAAATCGTGTAAGAAAATGGTACTTTTCTTTTTTCAATTTAAAAGAAATCCGCAGAAAAATATGAAATTTTTGTTTCATTTTCCTTAGTAATTAAATCCGTCTCGTATCTTGATACTTGATATCTTGTAACTGATATACCAGGCCACTCAGAAAGTATTGCGATAAATAGTTTTTATATATGGCAGACTGGCCGGTTAGAATCTTTTTTGAAAATATGATAACTTGTAAGTAAAAATATGTGTGTTCCATTTTCAAAATTTCCCTCCACATTTTTTGCGAGCCAATTCAAAGTATCGTGTCTTACTGAAAAATGGATCTGCGCCGGGAACATTTTAGAGCTATGATTTTTTACTATTTCAAGTGTCGCCTGAAACCGGATGAATCGTTCGATAGACTTCAAATGGCATTTATGGATGAAAGCCCCTCCAAGGCAACCGTGTATCGTTGGTATAACGAATTTAGGCGCGGTCGACCAACCTTGGGGGATGAAGAAAGAAGCGGTAGCCCTTTGACGGCTATTACGGAAGAAAACGTGCTAGCAGTGAAAAATTTAATCCAAGATAATAGGCGAATTACATATCAGGAGATTCAGCACATATTAAAGATTGGATCGGGAAGCGTTCACGAGATTCTACAAGGGCATCTTCGCGTGAGGAGGATAGTATCGCGCTGGGTGCCGCACTACCTCACCGACGCTCAGAAGCAGGCCCGGGTGGAATGGTGCCGTGATATGCTGAACAAATTTGAAGCAGGCTCGTCTCGGCGTGTTTACGACATCGTAACAGGTGATGAGTCCTGGATTTATCAATACGATCCAGAAACCAAGCGCCAGTCGACAGTTTGGGTGTTTCTAAATGAACCAACGCCTACCAAAGTGAAGCGATCTCGAAGCGGGGGGAAGATTTTGATCTCCAGCTTTTTTAATTTGACTGGCCACTTGGCCTCAATTCTCTTACGAGATCAAAAAAGCATTCACGCCGAATGGTATACTACCAAATGTTTACCAGACCACAGATAATATAATACTATACTAGTACAGATGCCTAATGTCATACAATAAAACTGGTCCGCCATAAGTCGGGCCGAGTGGCGGGCCGCAAGATTTTAGTACAATCTGACGCAACGGTACCACGTGACAGACCACGGCGGGAAGTGTTCGGTCGTAATATATTGCCGTGATCACAGATGGCCCCACGTAGGTACAATGCACGTTCGAAGTACGTAATTTTCTACTAGACTACTAGATGGCGGTAAGAGAGAAGTTAACGCTGCGCCAGATCACAGATAATAGCAGTTTTAATTTGTAATTTGTAAGAGATTGAATAATTAAATTTATCTTATGTACTGTCAGCAAAGGCTATTGCAGGGCAGGGCCGTTCGAAACGGATGAGATTGTTTCAGGAAATTATGTATTGTAATTTTAATGTGGTTTAGTATATTTATTGCAGTAAGTGAATCGTGCAAATAAGCGAGATTTTATTAAAGTTTATCAATAATTTCCTGAAATGATCTCTTTCGTTTGGAGCGGGCCTGACCAGATGTCTCCTCTGCTGACTACGTACACTATACAGCCATATTAGGTGCTATCATTTATACATACATACATACATAATATCACGCCTTTATCCCTAACGGGGTAGGCAGAGCGTAAAAAACCTAAACAAAGGTCGTTTCGCCACGTCAGACCAAGTCATTTATAAATTTAATAAACTGCTTTACACGATTGTTATTTTTACTTTTTTTCACCTGGCCTCCCTCTTCTCCTTCCACTTATCACTATTTTGAGCCTCTATTTTTATTTATCAAGATGGTTCTTATTAATAGAATAGAAATCGGCCTCAAATACACTTTAAAAGTAATAAATTGAACAGTAGTATGACAGTAAAATATTTACCTTAAAAAGTAAAAGAAAGAAAAACTAATACTAAATAAATGTTTCTAACAAAAAGAAAATTGTATTTTCAATCAACGATCAGACTCGATCCGGACAATCACAGCGCTGAAACCCGACCAACTAACCAACGCGCCATCCCACCGATGAACTGAGTTGCGAATAAAAGCTACCCATGAAGTTGTTATGGTTCATCAATGAGTATATTTTTTTTTAATAGTAACGTAAACAACAAGTAGAATATGGACATCTTCTTCTTTTCGATTCGAGGCAAACTCAATTTAAATTTTTGAGGACCAGAACTAATATGGACATAATTAGCAGGAAAAAATATATATGATTTCTTCATTAATTCGTTTAGGAGAAATAAGATCTAAAAAACATACATATAAGTATGTAATTTTTTCAAATTTCGGAATCAACGGAGCGGATTCGCATTTGCCCATTCATACGTTGACCGGCAACGTTGCGCGCGGGCCCGCACTGAATGGCAACGACGCCACTTGCGGAGCCAACGCTGCACAGTGGGTCAGAAATTGAGATTCATAGAATAAGGAATAAACCAAGTTTCGGAATTTTGCTTACAACTTTCAGAAGACAATCTATAGGTAAACTTAATAAAATTAACGACAAGTATCTCAAAGCAACTAAAACTTAAACTTAAGTATGTTTCATTAGGTTAATTTTAATTTAATAAAAATATATTTATCACTAGGGATAGAGGCGTGACTATATGTATGTATGTATATTTATCACTATTTAACATAAATATCTTTGACATTTTAGGAAAGGTTACCAAGCAAGGTTTAAGAATCGATATGATTTGTTTTAGACAGCTGGCAATCATGTCTTTTCATTACAGCTACAATTTACTCGAAATATGTTTTAATTAAAATATGTATTCTTTTAAAGATTCTTAAATAATTAATAATATAAAAATAGCTCTTATAGATAGTGAGAAAAAAAAAGTAAGTTAATCTAATATTTATATTCTTTATGTTAGTTAAATCTAGTCTACGCCGAATCGTGGCCATGTCAATGTTTTGTACATACATACATCACGCCTTTGTTCTTAATGGGGTAGGCAGATCGTAAACGACCTAAACAAAGGTCGTTCCGCCACGTCGGACAAAGTTTTGAGGGTTATCTAAGACAGGTTGTCAGCATATCGCCTAAATTGTAATATACAGAAACCCACGGATCCCTTAGCTGGTTTTTTTCAGCATGCCCGGGAGGAAATACATCTGGCACATTCTATGTTTTTCTCTCGCTTACAGGCCAGCATGGAAGAAGATTGTGAATGATTTGTTGTTGGTAAATTAAACAAATATAGATACAGTTTTCCTGCTGACCGTAAGAAAAATACATACTATCCATACTCCATACTAATATTATCAAATCCGAAAGTAGCTCCGTCTATCTGTTTGTTTGTTGTTCTTTCACGCCTTAAATTCTGAACGCATTTTGATGAAATGTGGTGGCATGGTGATAGATGAAACGGACAAAGGCCATTTTTTACCGTAGGATAAGATCTTATTCCCTCGGGAAATATTTTCACACGGTATTTAGGGTATAGGGCAACACTTTATGTATCGATTGACTATGACCATGACATTATAACGCTATGGCTGATAACCAGTGATCGGAATTGGTAGAGCATATTTACCTAAACTTCTAAGAACAGAAGCGGAAAATGGAGACTTCCTTACTACGTAAACTTTTTGCGGGACATCTTGCGGGACATCACATAAGTAAGCAAGAAATATACTTTGCACCATGGTTTTTCATTCTATGGACAAATACAAGCTAAAAATATACTTGGTGATATTTGGCTACAGTGTCACATTGCCTAGATATTTTGAATTAAAGATTTTCTTACTTTATAGCTTTAAAACTGCTGTGTGTAGCAAAAAAAAAATATTGAGGAAAAAATTACGCAAATTATGTGCTGTATAATTTCTCCATAGGTGTCAACATCGTACGAGCTACAGAAACCAAGATATTTACGAAAAATTGTTTTATTTTTACATTTGACCTTGAATAGCTTATATTCCTGGTTGGTTTTTTTAAGGCAGCATTTCGTACGCCGAAATAAATCTGTGAAAAGTCCTGGGTTCGATTAAGATAAACCGATGCTTTTAATAAGTTCCCCTTAGTCAAACATTGATATTGAGTATGATATAAAACACACAAAGTAATTTTAATTGTTAGAAGGCTTGCACTGATAGTAATATGCTTTTAAATAAGTGCTGTTTATTCACAAATATACAACAACTTCGTAAACAAAGCGATTAAATAGAACTACACAAAAGAAGCTCAATTGTCAAAAGGCTTGCACTAATTATTTTTACCTGAAAAGTGATTCCAGGTAAAAGAAAAACACTAAAAAACACGTGCTGTAAATGAATGGAATTTGTTTCCGAATTTCGAACCGTCAACTTTGCAAGATAAAATCAAATGCAAATAAAGCAAGTCATAAAATAATCGAACAATAAGAAATGGGGCTTGAATTTATGCATTTCTGTATTATACGTGACTATACGCCACATAATAGAACTAGTAGAGAAATAGTAGGCCCTTTTTGACAGGTTATCTATGGCCAAACGACCAAATCGCAATCTTTAGATCAATGAGTCTTGGTAATAAAAAAAATTGTTTTATATTTGTTTCATGTTCAAACGTCACACGGTTGATCGTACGCCAGCCAACTTGAACCAAATCTCAGTTAAATATCGGCAAAATATTTAGTATGCCAGATACAATCATACCTCTTTCGAAATATGAATTTTGTTTTTTGTAGTTTTTAATGATAAAAATTAAATTTGTTTTTTGTAACTTAAGGTACAAATGAAAGAACCAATAAAAATTAAAATAAAGCTTATTTTTATTCAAGTCGACAATTATTCATGTAATGCAGTCCAAAAACCTGATCACGTAAGATACATCGTAAACGCGATTAATTTTACTTAAAAAATAATATATTTTATATGTCGTCAATATCTTCGTCTTCAGTGACAGAAGTATATTTCAAAAAGACAAAGTATATTTCTAGCTTACTTATGTGATGTCCCGCAAGATGTCCCGAAAAAGTTTTAGTAGTAAGGAAGTCTCCATTTTCCTCTCTTCTTTTTAGAAGTTTAGGTAAATATATTCTACCTATTCCGATCACTGCTGATAACATTTCCTCCCAGCCGAATTTCCTCCCGGGCATGCTGGAAAAACAAGCTGAGCAATCCGAGGGTTTCAGTATATTGCAATTCAGGCGATGAGCTGGCAACCTGTTACTACATGAAACTGCCTAAAAATTAAAATCTATCTTTAAATAACCCTCAAAACTTTGTCAGACATGGCGAAACGACCTTTGTTTAGGTCGTTTACGCTTTGCACACCCCATTAGGCGTGATAAAGTCGTGATTATATATGTGTATATATGTATGAGTGACATAGCAACAGGCTAACCGTTAACGCAGAGAAATACTTTATTTCCGCGAGAAAATTCATTTAATCGCGGGTGAAAACGCGGGGCGGAAAGCAAGTGAGTTTTATAAATAAGATACAATATACATACTTTAAATTTTGTTTTATTGTTTTTTTTCATAATTCAATGTGCGAGGGTTTCTAAAAGTACATTCATAACGGTTACGTATTGCAATCCCTAAATTGTATAAGCCTAAGGACATAATTGCTATGGACGAAAGACCTAAAGTTTAAAACAGCTATGGACAGAAGGTCTAAATTGAAAACAACTAACAGTCATTGGATCTAACTGTTGTTAAATCTAAGTTTCTACTGCCTAAATGTAAATAACCTAATGGACAAGAGGTATAAATTTAATATATGTAATGCTCGTTATCTATAAGTACCTAAGGGTGTTATTTTTAATGAAACAAAATATTTTTATATAATTATTTATATTTTTTAATCATAATTATCAAAGTGTCCAACGTGCAACATAATTAGAAAAAATGAAATTGTTAACAATAAAGAATTGATTTTTCTATGCATGCATAATCATTATGCAAGATAGAAAAAACCTGACTGTTAAGAATTTCAATTTATAAATAAAACCTTATTTCCTTAAAATCAGATTGTTTGTTAATCATAACATCAGATAAAATTGTTTCTACACAAAATGTATATAAAGGCAAACTACAAAATGTATAGGTAAGTAAACCTATTAGTTAAAAATATAGATAATGTCAAAATAACAGAACAAGTTAATTACAGATTTGCAGCAATTGATTTTAATAATTCCACATGAGTATACTCTGTTATGTTTTCCAAAATTTTGTCAATTTTAGCCAATTTTTGTTCGTTTTTCGATTTTCTTTTTTTTTGCAATGGGTCGCCGTTTCTTATTTTATCAATTTCAATTTTATTTACATTAGTTTCTTTAATTAGTTCTTTAACTAATCTATAAAATCCTACATGTCGTTTTGCACAGATTTCATTGATGTGATGATGAAATGCCTCTGCTCGATTCTGGGTGCGCGGAATGTTTGGGTCATAACACTGGCTCCAAAAGTTTGGGCTATACATAGGTGGCTGGTTATTTTTTCCATTTACATAATTAATACCAAACCATTCCGCTATTTGACGGGCGTCATCGGAAAGTGTATGTACTAAATCATCAAAATACATATGTGTGTTCGCAGGATTAATGTAGTACAATGCTACTAGGCATTTAATCTCTGTGTTGAAGGACTGATCTGTATTATATTTTTTGGTTAAACCTCCCTTTTGTAATTTTCTATATATTATCTGACGGAGGTGAAAAAAACATCCTTTTGCATTGACACACTCAAAATATTGTCGAAGGCTTATAATGGCGGCTTTCTCGAAATCCAGAATGACGTATTTAGGGTTGACTAAAATATTATTTTCAGAACAAAACTCCATTATCAGTTCGAACATCATGTCATAAGATGTTTTGTCTTTATGAGTAAACAAAACATACAATAAAGGGAATGTTATATCGCAATTTAGCACAGGGCCATGGATGGTGTATAATTGATGGAATATACCGGGCACCACTTTAAAAGTCCCGTCCATAATCCAAAATAAAGCCTGGCCTAATAAAACCATCATTGACTTCGTACTAAATAGAATCACTCTTTTAGTTGAACCAAATATTTTATCTTTGATTACGAAGTCGTCACCTTCATTAGTTTTAAGAGCTTCCTTGTTGATCTCAAAATCAAAACACGTTGGTTCTTTAGGTGTATTTAATATCTTCTTTTTTTGACGAGTGACAACTTGCCTAAGAGCATCCTTCGATGGTAATTTGATTGCTATATCTGCAGAAGTAGACGCAATATGATTTTGAATTATTTGACAGGTTTTTGCAGTCGGCGCAGCGCACGTTTTAGCCTTTAAATCATGCAAATTATTAGCAATATCTGAACGGAAGGGATTGCCTTCATGATTATGTTGTCCACTATGTGATAATACCGTCAATGATTGAACGTCCGTAAATACATTGGTTATCAAGTTCGAATGGCACTGGTATGATTTATTTTTATGTAATTCACATTTCCAATAAGTTTTGGTACCGCACTGTCTGTTTTTTACGTATGCGAAACCATTTCTATGTATTTTCACAGTCCCTTTTTGCGTTTTTAATAACTGCACACTATCTTCCGACATTATGTAGGTACCTACTACGCTAATGCTACGATAACCACAGTATTACCTACTGATGACAGAACTGGCTACTGACTGATCGAATAAAATAAATATTCGAATTACCCTCATTACCATACAAAAATATTAATTGCTTAATAATACGAACTACCCTCAGTAATATATATCTTCATGTTCACTACACATAAATATCATGAGATTTTTAATAATTAAGCTTTTCATTCATTAGATTATTTAACTTTAGTTATTAGTTTATTTAAATCAAGATTTTAGTTATTGGAAGCTTAGATCTAACAACAGTTAGATTAAATGACTAGTAGTTGTTTTAAAAATAGATCTTTCCGCCATAGCTATTGTAAAGTGTAGGCCTTTCGTCCGATAGCAGTTTTAAACTTTAGGTCTTTCGTCCATAGCAATTATGTCCTTAGGCTTATACAATTTAGGGATTGCAATACGTAACCTTCATAACACATAAACGGCAACCGCTCGATGTAGGTATATTAATTTCATCTGTGGATCGATAATTGTACCAGTGACATCTATTGGTGAATGGTTGGTACTACCTGTATGTGTTTAGGGTTTGAGCGAAAGTCGAAAAACTTCATATCCTTGACACTCCTGTGTGGGTGTCGCTAGAGTAGCCGCTGCTAAGAAACTTTTAATCTAAAACTTTTTAAAAATGAGCATATTGTACGATTTTTAATGCTCAGGGTAATCAGAATTATTTATTAAACAATATATTTGCTGGCTTTAGAAACAAAAAACTTGCTTTATGTGAACTTTTATTTAGAATGACCTGCCCGTCTTACCCGTAGCGCCATCTGCTGATATTTTTTAGAAGCTATTTACTGTTCTTCGGAGTGAGACCCCATGACCAGACGTTTTTTCTGTTGTGAGCAACAAGCACAGGGCTCCGCGGACTACTGCTCCACCACGACAATGCGCCTGCACTCACCGCGCTCAAAACGAGGGACTTCCTGGATAGCACACCAGTCAAACTCCTGGGTCACCCTCCTTACAGCCCTGATCTAGCACCGTGTGACTTCTTTTTATTTCCAAAAATAAAAAATCAGCTCAAGGGGATACAATTTTCGTCACTGGAAGATGCGCTGGCTGCGTTCGAGCAGGCTTTAAACGAGGTGTCTACGGCGGACTGGAAAAAGTGTTTTGAAAACTGGTTCAGACGCATGAATCTTTGTATAGAGGCTGGTGGAGAGTACTTTGAAAAGATTTAATAAAAATATATGTACCTGTAGAACATTTTTTTTTAGTGTCGCAAAACTTTCTGAGTGTCCCACGTAAGTTCAAGGTTATTTAGGTTTGTTTATCTTATCAATTTTCAAACTTTCACTTTAAGGAGAATTATAATGATTAAAAACGGGTAATTTACCGTGGCTATCCATTTTTGTATGAGTGTCCAATATTTTGATGCAGTTTCATGCGTAATGATCACGGAGCGACTGTTTAAGGAGAAATATTCTACTAACTTCCATGCTGGACTGGGAGCGACAGAAAAACATATAATTTGCCATCTGCATTTCCTTCTAGGCATGCTGTAAAACAGCTACGGGATCCGAAGGTTTCAGTATATCGTAATTTAGGCGAAGGGCTGACAACCTGTCACTACAGCAATATACCTACAAATCTATCTTAAATAACCCTCAAAACTTTATCAGACGTGGCGGAACGACCTTTGTTTAGGTCGTTTACGCTCTGGCTACCCCATTAGGGATAAAGGCGTGATTATATGTATGTATGTTTTCTACTAACCAGTATAATATGGTTTGACTCGAGTCCACCTGCCACGTCACTACTCAGCCTGTGGTGTGTGTCATTTTGCTGCATTTCTGGAGTTGTGTGCTATTTATGTATTACATTAAAGCATGCTTGTATGAAGCTTTGTATCTGTACGGTTACTTATTTTTGTGTCTACCGTTGTATCGGCACAGAATATATAATAGTACTACATACAGAATGGACATTCACATCCCTTCCCCAGACCGACATACGTCACACTCCGCGCCGGATTGTGGGCCACATTGAGCGTACACTTAGCTGGTATGTCGCGCACATGTTTTCCAGTGTAACGGAAATAATAAAGTTTTGTGTTCCAAATATGGTTAGGTACTGTTCCGTGTACGGATATCATTCTACCACAAGATATGACTCCAATAGGAACTTTTTTAGATTTCACAGTGATGAGAGACGATAAGTTAATTCATACGAAATATGCAACCTAATCTATTTTAACTATTCAGTTACAGTGAAACTACTTTAAAACGTTGGTTTAATCAAGAACCAGATTAATCAAGTGATGATTATGACCGGTATAACAAAATTTGACAACCCTTATAACACGCACACAAACTCAAGCCAAGTGCAACATGCCGTCTGTCGATGTGTGACCAAATTGACATTGTAGTTAGGAGTGTCCGAGCTATGGTATCGGTTAAGTTGAGGGTAATGTAATCGTCTACAATAATTACTATGCGAAATAAAAAAGGCATTTAACGTTATTCGCTATGAGGGTTAAACATTCATTAATTATGTAGGTTAAATAAATTTAATTATGATAATGTATTGGAATTCCGTGTTTAATAAATTGCTTTTTAATATTTTATATAATTAATTGAAAGCTGGAACAACAATGAAATTTTCATAGCTGAAAATAATGCCACCATTAAACCGATTCAAACCTAAAATTGGTTAAATAAGTGACCTTTACGAGCAAATGTGTTATGAAAGATATCTGAGTAAACCAAGCGATTTAATGTATCTAGTTAGTTAATGCGTTTTAGCCGATGGGCCACATTATTTTTATTGCACCGCTGACGCTCTGTCTACCCTTTACCGGATATATTCGTTACACACTACCAACATTTGAAACCACAGTTCCAAACTAGTCGAAGGAACCTTCCAATACTTCTAAAATAACGGAAAACATCGTCAATTTCCATATTTCTATTTTCAATACTCTCTTTAAATTTATTCCTTGGCAATAAAGAATATTTGATTTTTCGCAACCGACTTCAATTTTCACTTACAATTCGGAGTCAGGAATATTGGAATATACAGTACGAATGGTTCACGTATTACGTATAAAACATTTTTGAGGGAACTGCGGTGTGATTCCTGTAATTCCAGAAGGCAGTTTTGGATTTATGTTATGAGTTTTTTTTTTAGAAATATTTAAAAATCGATTAAAATAAAAAAAAAGTTTCAATATACATACATACATATGGTCAATTTCCAGCTAGCTTCTCTTATCATGATCTTATCTATTTATCTTTCAAGATTCGTCCTCCCAGGCGTAAATCTAAATTTCTTCACTTACGCAGTTTTTGGGGTATAAATTTGGAGGCTTTAAGGCGAGTTATATCGAGTGTAGATTGGAATACTGTGCTCGCTACTCAAGACATTGACTTAAAGGTTCTAGAACTACAACAGGCTATTATTAAATTGTACGATATTCATGCACCTGTCAAAAAGATCAAAGTTAGACATACTCCTGCTCCTTGGCTAACCACTGACATTAAAAACGTGATGGCTAAACGCGATAGGGCTAAAATAAGGTATAGGAGATTCCCAACTGACCGGAACTTGGCTCGGTTCGGTCTTCAAGAAATTACTGTAGTCGTCTGTGTAGAGATGCCAAAAGACGCCACATTCACAAATCCATTGAAGATTGTAGTCCTACACAAGTGTGGCAGTTCCTAAAAACGCTTGGCATTGGCAAAATTGCAACATCGTCTAATGGATCTGTAGATTTCAATGCTCTTAACACTCATTTTTCTTCTCCACCTACGATTTTGGACGATGTTGTTAAATACAAAACAATATATCTCCTTTGCAGACAACCGTTGCCAGCGTTCTCTTCCTTTTGTTTCACTGTTGTCTCTGAGGATGATGTTAAAAAGCATCCTGCAAGCAAGCAAAAGCAACCTGTCATCCCGTATGATCTCCCTCATTCTCCCCGAGCTCTTACCTATCCTTACTCATATATTCAACCATTCCTTGGTAACGAGCTCCTTCCCATCAGCTTGGAAACGGGCCGACGTCATTCCTCTGCCTAAAACGTCCAATCTTTCCGCCTTTTCCGATTTCCGACCTATCTCTATTTTACCGTTCCTTTCCAAAGTCCTCGAACACATTGTCCACAAGCAGTTAGCAACTTTTATTACATCTAATAGTCTACTATCACAATTTCAATCAGGGTTTCGACCTGGTCACAGCACTGTTACGGCACTTCTAAAAGTCACTGATGATATCCGTTATGCAATGGAAAATAAGTTAGTGACAATCCTGATTCTGCTAGATTTTAGCAGTGCCTTCAATTCCGTAGACTTTGATGTACTTCTCACAATTCTTCGCTCTTTTAATATTTCATCATCAACTGTAGCTTGGTTTGATTCATACCTTCGTGGCCGTTCGCAGCGGATCCGCTCTGATGAGCTATGCTCGGATTGGTGTGATCTTGCTGCGGGTGTGCCGCAGGGTGGCGTACTCTCTCCTCTTCTTTTTTCAATTTTCATCAACACTGTTACGTCAGTTATTTCCTTGAACTTCCATCTCTATGCAGACGACCTACAACTTTACCATCACTTCAACATCTGTGATATTGATCGTGCTGTTGAGGAAATCAATGCTGATCTTAATCACATTGCTGATTGGGCTAAATCCTTTGGACTTTTGGTCAATCCCAAAAAATCGCAAGCCATGATAGTTGGTAGTTCTTATATGTGTAACCAAATAGATGGGACTACGACTTGCATTCTTTACAATGGCACACTTATTCCTTTTTCAAAAACGGCAAAAAATCTGGGCGTTGTATTGGATGCGAATCTTTCGTGGTCTTCGCACGTTAATGAAGTCAGCAAAAAAATGCATTACTCTTTCCACTCACTTAAACGCCTCCAAAATTTCTTACCCCTTTCTACTAAAATTTATCTTTCTCAAAGTTTACTTCTTCCTATTTTAGATTACGCCGACACTTGCTATCTGGACGCCACAGAGGAGCTATTAAATAAACTTGAGCGACTTCAAAATCAGTGTATACGCTTCATCTTTGGGCTTAAGAAATACGACCATGTCTCTCATTTTCGTTTCCAACTCAAGTGGCTCCCAATCCGTTTCCGCAGGAATACTCATATCCTTTGTACCCTTTATAATATCATCTACAATCCTTCTTCCCCTCCCTATCTCCGTGACCGTTTTACTTTCTCACGTCCCTTGGATAAGCCCTGTCGTTCAAACGTCAGGACTCTTCTTTCCATCCCCTCCCACCGTACCGATTTCTACTCCTACTCTTTTACTGTTCATGCTGTCCGATTATGGAACTCTCTTCCACCGACAGTTCGTGATAGCTCGTCTATCGCCATCTTCAAAAGACGAGTTAAAGAACATTATCTTTCCCTGTCAAAGTAATCCGTGTTTAGGGTATATATTTATGTATATATTTGTATATAAATAGCTATAAGTATTTATTTATTTTTGATTATGTATATAATTAGAAGTATTTATTTATTTCTTGTTCATATTTATGTAAAATATTTACATTATATAAGTATTTTACATTAGTATTATTTTATTGATAGGTATTAAATTTTGTGCACGTTTTATCCGCGTTTCGTTAAAATTATCACTTCTGTAGGTCTGCTGTAAGAAATTTCTTTTTAGAAATAAGCAGTGCCTGTTGTGTCTTTGTTTTTTATGTCCTGTGTTTATGATGTTTTTTGTGTACAATAAATTGTTAAATAAATACATACATACTATCACGCCTATATCCCTAATGGGTTAGGCAGAGCGTGAACAACCCAAACAAAGGTCGTTCCGCCAAGTTTCAATATCTATAAGTAAAACATAATATTTCATTTACATACCTATGTTTGACACTAAATTATAAAGATACTCAGAGTGCGTGTCAAAACTTTAGAATAAAACAAATAAGTACAATGTCAATAAATAGTCGCACAATATTTATATACTAATATCAAATCCCCATTAGAGGCGTGATTATATGAATGTATGTATGTCACATCAAATCTAGTCCCTATTTTAACGGGATAGTCAAAGGAGCGATTGAGGGAAGACAGTGGATGCGGGAAGCACAGGATCTGTGTAGATGGCGTATAAAAGAAGAGGCCTATACTCAGCAGTGGGTAGATATAGGCTGATATAGATAGATAGATAATCACAAGCAGAAAAAGAATAATAAGTAATACCTACAACTTACAACAAACGAAAAGAGGGTATCCGAGAAATGGAAAGCTTATTTCTTTATCAAATATCAGATCTTGAAAGGGTGACAAAGTTTTTATTTCATGGTCGTTTTTAGTTTTGTGGCGGGCGGGTAATATTTGATGGGCTATTTTATTATTTACAAGCGAAATAAATAATCAGTGTTTCTCTACTATATTATGCATTTTATATAAATATAAACCTTCCTCTTGAATCACTCTGTCCATTAAAAGAAAATTCATCAAAATACGTTGCGCAGTTTTAAAGCTTTATGCATACATAAGGATATAGGGACAGAAAAAGCGACTTTGTTTTATACTATGTAGTGATGTGAACAGCATAGAACTGGGCTTTCTATTTAAGTGAAAATTGTTGTTTTTTTTATTTGTACGTTCTAAGTCTAAGTAAGATGTGAACGAGACAGAATCAACGATGGAAAAGCATGTTCAGAACTTTTCAAGGCACAGTTAAAGCGATGAAAAGCTTTAAAAATACTTATTATGACGAGGCATTGAATAGATCAAAATGACTATTCGTACTTACTCCCTTTTCAGTTCATAAAAAAATACCAATATTAAAAGTAGCCAGCAAACTGAACGCTTCTTCTAAAGAGCCAAAAAGGGCCGTTTTTATCAAAATACTTCTCGTACTCATTAATTAGATATGCCGTCTTTCAGTTTTCTTTCGGCACCAGTCATCGAAACTTATTTGGGCAACTCAACCCAGAACAGCTGACTCCATCAATTTTGTCCTTATCTGAACACTCATCATGTCCCAATTCCGAACCTCTCAAATATTAATTAGGGCCTTGTAATGGAAGGGAGCTTGTAAGCAAGTATTATGGAACTGGTATTGGTAACAGGTATTTTATCGGATGAAATATAGGAAAGATTTTTTTCTTTTCCCAGTAAAATTGTATTCTTCCATGCTGGACTGGGAGACATAGAAAAACATAGAATGTTCCAGCTGCCCTTCCTCTCGGGTATGCGGTAGAAGTCAGCAAAAGGGATTCGAGGGTTACAGTACATTGTAATTTAGGAGATGGGATGACAACCTGTCACTACAGCAATACAATCTAAAATTTTCCTCAATTTTTGTCAGACGTGGCGAAAGCGCCTTTCACGAAGCGTTTTACGCTCTGCCTACCCGTAAGGGATAAAGGCGTGGTTTTATGTATGCATGTATGTAAGATTTCGTTAAGTTTTCGCGGTCAGAGAAAAGTTTTCATTTTTGTAAATAGCATTCAAAGTTGGAAACACTATTGACTTTGGAATAATCTTGGTAAGTTTCAGAAATATAATTCTAATTGTTTCATAGATTATTTTAATTATTTTGAATTATTAATGAGTATTGTATGATTAATACAATACTACTAGAAAAAAGTTGACTCTTATATTTAGTTTACACCAGTGGTGACCAAGACAGAGTCAAGAATGGGGCGAGGTCACTCAAGCTTAAAAGCCCACACACTAATAAAGTGCCTTCAAATATTCAGTAAACTTAGTCCAAGTTAACTTCTATACTGGTCTGGGAGCGATAGAAAAACACAGAATGTGTCAGCTGCATTTCCTCCCGGGCATGCAGTAAAAACCAGCTAAGGGATTCAAGGGTTTCAGTATATTGCAATTAAGGCGATGGGCTGACAACCGGTGACTACAGCAATATGCCTGTAAATCTATCTTAAATAACCCTCAAAACTTAGACAGACGTGGCGGAACGACCTTTCTTTAGGTCGTTCACGCTCTCCCTACCCCATTAGGAACAAAGGCGTGATTATATGTATGTATGTAGTCCAAGTCACAGCTACTCCAATAAATAACAATACTACTTGTTGCCATGGCCATAGCCAATATGTTACGCAGCCGTACCCGTGTTGTGAAGTAGGGATCGAGTGGGTACGCACAGCGGCCGGAGGGAGATACGGCACGCTGTGACATCCCTCAACACTTCTACCACAAAGGGAGAAACTATCGAGGAGCCACAATTAGGTCACACGCACACGTCAAAAAGTCAGGGAGCAGAAGCGAAATATCGGTGGAACAGGTTTTGTAATAGGGGTTCTGACTGCCTTTATACGTTAGGACGATCCCGATTCGAAAGTAGCATGTTCGATTTCCATATATTTATACGAGATCACGCCTTTATCCCTAATGGGATGGGCAGATTGTAAAAGAGCTATACAAAGGTCGTTCCGCCACGTTTGACAAAATTTTGAGGGTTAATTAAGATTGATTTTTAGGTATATTGCTGTAGTGACAGATTGTCAGCCTATCTATATATATTTTTACAGCATGCCCGGGAGGAAATGCAGCTGGATAATTCTATTCTATTCTCACAAAATGCCTTGGAATATTCAGCTAAGTTAGTCCAAGTCACTGCTACTCCAATAAATAACAATACTACTTGTTGCCATGGCCATAGCCAATTTGTTACGCAGCCGTACCCGTGTTGTGAAGTAGGGATCGAGTGGGTACGCACAGCGGCCGGAGGGAGATACGGCACGCTGTGACAGCCCTCAACACTTCCACCACAAAGGGAGAAACTATCGAGGAGCCGCAATTAGGTCGTACGCACACGTCAAAAAGTCAGGGAACAGAAGCGAAATATAGGTGGAACGGGTTTTGTAATAGGTGACTGCCTTTATACGTTAGGACGACTCGATAGTAGTGAGTTCGATTTCCATATATTTATACGAGATCACGCCTTTATCCCTAATGGGGTGGGCAGAGCGTAAACGAGCTATACAAAGGTCGTTCCGCCACGTTGGACAAAATTTTGAAGGTTAATTAAGATTGATTTTTAGGTATATTGCTGTAGTGACAGATTGTCAGCCTATCTATATATATTTTTACAGCATGCCCGGGAGGAAATGCAGCTGGAAAATTCTATTCTATTCTCACAAAATGCCTTGGAATATTCATCTAAGTTAGTCCAAGTCACTGTTACTCCAATAAATAACAATACTACTTGTTGCCATGGCCATAGCCAATTTGTTACGCAGCCGTACCCGTGTTGTGAAGTAGGGATCGAGTGGGTACGCACAGCGGCCGGAGGGAGATACGGCACGCTGTGACAGCCCTCAACACTTCCACCACAAAGGGAGAAACTATCGAGGAGCCGCAATTAGGTCGCACGCACACGTCAAAAAGTCAGTTAGCAGAAATATCGATGAAACAGGTTTTGTAATAGGTGTTCTGAATGCCTTTATAGGTTAAGTTAGGACGATCGCGATTCGAATTCTCCAGCAACAGTTTAACTTTAAACTTACCCTCCCACAAGACGGACTTCTACGGAAAATCTTTTACGGTCCAAGCAGTCAAATTGTGGAATTCCCTTCCCGAATACGTTCGACGAGCACCGTCTATTGAGACATTTAAAGAGCGAACAAGAAAGTTCTTATTAGAGAATAATAATTAGTTATTTATCCTATCTCACATTAGCATAATATGTATTAGTTAATTATAAATATATGTTAGTTTAGTTGATTTATGTATTTATTTATTAGTATTTATATTGTTTAAGTATTAAGATGAACTTAGTATGCACTATCCCGCCATCTGCTATGTACTACCCTACTACCCAAAGGTTGCCTGGTAGAAACTGCTGCTTTAGCAATATACATACATACATAAAATCACGTTAAACGCCTCGTAAAAGCCGCTTTCGCCACGTCTGACAAAAATTGAGGGCAATTTTAGAGTGTATTGCTATAGTGACAGGTTGTCAGCCCATCGCCTAAATTACAATACACTGTAACCCTCGAGTCCCTTTAGCAATAAGGCCGCCTATATTGTACTGTTTTGTACCTTACTTTTTTGCTGTATGTATTTGTGTTTCTTTGTGCAATAAAGTATCTTGTATTGTATTTGAGATCAAACTCAAAGTTTTGAAACTTACTTAACGTATTGATAAACAGTACTTTAGACTGACAGCTAGTTTGAGTTCGATTCAGAAATGTCTTTTCAGTACAATGTGGCCTGTCAAATCCATATTTAATATTGCTCTCAATCTTGAGATCGCTTTATGATTACGAGCCATACATACATATAATCACGCCTTCATCCCTAACGGGGTATGCAGAGCGTAAACGGTCTAAACATAGGTCCGCGTAAACTGAGAGAAACCTAGGTACATGTCAAACAAGATGAAGATTACGTAACTTTCTAATAAGTTCTTTAAAAAAGGAAGGAAGGTACTTGTCCTATAATCTGGGTTTCAAAAAAGAAATGGTTAGTTCCAGCATGGAAGTAAAAACAACGATATGAAGTAACTTCATAGTACCAAGATGCATTATAGTCAGCACTTTGGGAAGCAGGTTTCGAGGGTAAGCGGCGTGAGAGAGGCAAGTCGAGTACTTGTCGATAGCGCCAGCGAAGCGAGGAAACAGCTGTTTTGAAATCTAGTTTATACTGGATTTGTGTGAATACTGATTTGATTAAATTATGAAGATTTACGGTGACAGTCACACATACTGACATACAAATATGAGTAGGTACAATACATCCACACTAATTCGACCTCAATTTCAATCACCAATAATCATAATACCGCGGTGACTAATCTTTAGGGTGTGAAACTACCCATAAAACTAAACAACTACGGAACATAGGTCTAACTTATTTTTTAAATGTCCCTCCCATTCAAGTAGTATGAGCGGCTCTAGTCATTCTGTGGGACGGCAATTCAATTCAATACTTTATTTATAAAATAATAATTTTACACGTCACATAATGCATTATCTATCTATCTTCTATATATATAAAAATGAATCCCTATTTCCCTTGGTCACGGCATCACGCCTGAACGGCTGCACCGATTTCGCTAATTCTTTTTTTGTTCTGTTCGTTATTATCAGGTTCGTATGAAACAAAAAAAATAAGGAAATTGCGCGGAAAATTAGAAAAATTAAAATTACATATAAAATTATTAAACTTTTTTAATGTAACCTTAAGACATTTGACATAGAATTGACTGAATGCGTGCTGCAAATATAGTCAAAGAAGATGAAAAAAAAAACGATTAAAACGGATTCTTCTGTCAATCTTATTTTATTGATAAATATAGTCAAAAAGGATGAATAAAATCAAAAATCTGCTCATTTATGGCGTCGAAGGCGGAACAAAGTTCGCCGGGTCAGCTAGTACTTTAAATAATATCATCACCATTGCTTGCTCTTATCCCATTTACTTGGGGTCGGCGCAGTACGTTTTCTTCTTCCATTCATCCCTGTCAGCCGTCAGTTCAACACTCACACCTGTTTTAGACATATCATCTTTCACGCAGTCCATCTTTTCTTTGGTCGTCCTCTCCCAATAATATTACCAAAAGTTATTAAAAAAATATACTTTAAATAACTATGTATTTTTTTAATAACATTTGGTAATAATATTATGGATTAGAACACTGGATGGATGGTGGTGTATTGATTCGGGCGGTGGCATAAACTAGAACCAAAGGACATACGCAGTGTAGGTTCTAGGTTATATGTCAAAGTCTACAGCGTGTCCCCGTATATATTGTTATCTCATATTCAGTTTTACAGGTTGGCTGGAAGAGATCTCTTTTTAGAGATAAGCTCACCTTTGTGAACTAAATTTGAATTTGTTTATTTATTGTATTTTTTTGTACGCAATAAAGAATATATATATACGCTTCGCAAATAAAAAAATATCTACCACGATAACCTGGCCATAGTTTTGTAGCAATAGTCCCTTTATAAATTCACTTTTAAACCTCAGTGCGGCCGGGAAAATATTCCAGGGTGAACCGGCTGGCCATGATACATTTTTATTCTACACAGGGTAGTTATAAAACGTGTCATACTCGTAAATAATTTTGGGTCCATGGATCCCAAAAATATTAACAAATTAGGGCGTGTTGTGTAGGTATTTTTTGAAAACTAAAGAGAGTCAGGTGTTATTTAGGTTGTTATTTTGTAAACGACTGAAAATTTACATATTATAAAAATATTACGTAGGTAATAACGCATTGATAGTATTTTTTTTCTATTTTTGTCTATTCCATTCAGACTTCCGATCAACTTAAAAAACACCTATATTCGTTACTTTTCAAACGTGTCATTGCATTTTTATTTCGTCCCATCTAATTCACATGGTAAGTGAAATATGAAGGCTAAGCGGTTTGAAATACCAGCCAGAAAATACCACATGACAAAATGATTAGAGCTATTTTTACTCGCGAACGGAACCCTAAAACCGTTGGACCCGGTTCGTATGCGTGTGATCCGATTAAACACTGCTGCGGCTTGTCAAAAATACACTGGGCCCGTAGATCCTCTTAACATATAAGCCTTAAAAAAAATAAGAATATTTTTCTGAGCTTGCTTAGTGAAAATTTCCGTTTTAGCCTATAAGAGCATAAATATTATGGCTTCCTAGGAGATAATGACTGAGGTTTCAAAGTGACCTTAAAACCCAGTAAAAATGTTTTTTTTTTTCTGTGTACTGAAATAAATACGTAATCCTATAAGAGTGGGTTGCTAGATAGGTACAAAATAAATAAATAGAGTATACATAATTATAAAAAAGTAAAACAATTAAATTTCTTAAAGTAAACCTATGGAAGCGAAATTGCATACTTGTGTATTTAAAATCACAATAAATCCGCATGCCCACCAAAATTTACACGGAAAAGACACTTACATACATACATCATGCCTTTATCTGTAATGGGGTAGGCAAAGCGTCAACGTCCTACACAAAAATAGTTTCGCAGCATCTGACAAAGTTTTGAGGGTTAATTAAGATAGATTTGCAGGTACATTGCTGTAGTGACAGGTTGTCAGCCCATCGTCTAAATTACAATATACTGAATCCCTCGAATTGAGGGAGGAGATGCAGCTGGAACATTAAATATTTATTTATCGCTCCCAGTCCAGCATGGAAGGAAAAGACATTTACAAGAAGACTAATATCATTTATCCTCCGAAAATAGTTGCAATAACAAATTGGGTTCCAATATCGAACGGAACGATACACACTATCTTTATAAATGTGATTTGGCCGCGTGGCAGTCACGTCTCACAATCGTGGCTTGTTACAGATCATACAAACTATGATACATATTTCATGGGGATAGAATTGATTCTCATAGTGTTTCATGCATTGGATATTATTAGTCAATGAGAAATTTAAATGGCTACATATTAGGTTAGTTAATGTTATTATTTTCTTTGATATAATAAATGAAGGCGACTGGCATAACTTTGACAATTTTGTTAATTATGACATATGAAATGTTCTATTCTACTAATATAAATCACTTTATTTCCAAAAAAACACATATCAGTAAATAAAAACACACACTCAAGAATAACATAATAAACAGGACAGGTAGGCATATAAATATTTATTACAAAAGTGGAAAAGGGTGTGGACACAGCTTGGCTGTTTTTAAGTCCACACTGCGTCAGGTGTACAGAAGTGGATAGAAATTAAAAAGCATAGAATAACTCAAACTACAATTTAACAAATCTATGTAATGTAACATTTTAAATAGTAACAATATTAGGCACATCTAGCGTTTATTTATGAGCAATACTAAATATTGAAGTAATTTGAACGGAACAATTAAACTAGTAACAATAACAGGCACATTTATATTCTACCGCTAATAAAACTCAATCTTTTTGAATAGTAGATGCAAGACAAATACATCATTTTCTAGATCCTAACTTCCAAATAACTCAAATTATTTCCTCTTTAACCAATCACATGACAGAAAACGTTTACTTCAATCGCAAATTACATGCTGAAAGCATCGCCGAAAAGCATTTAATGCCAATCGGCATTCGCTCAAAATCAAAACAAAACAAAAGCTGTCAATCCGTCAACCGCTTGAAACGAAAGACCATCAATCTTCCGCACAAATTACAACTCCACAGTCTTTAAATAAGCCAAAGAATTACTTAGACTCCGCTACAAAGGAATCATAAATCCAAATTAGAAATGACAGCGCTATATTTGCGGAATGCAAAAACGTTTGAATCACCGTACTGGCCATCAATCTTAATAAACGCTTGGGAGCCATATTTTTCTTCGTTTTCCAGCCGGGTCCGATGTCAATCAATCAGATAGACTGATAATGTGAGGTTGAAGGCACCTTAAATGTGAGGGAGGGACTCAGGTGATTGCGCCCCGCTCGGTGACAGTTATTGGGGGCGACAGATAAGAATTTATTTATTTACATTACATAGCTCGAAAAGGTTTAGTTGGGCAGGTATTAGAGTTAGTTTATACGCTTTGATCAACAATCATCCAAAATATAAAAATAAAGCATATTAACTGTCGCTTCACTTTGTAATGCATGCAAACATCACAAAAGGAAAACGGAAGGGTAAGACCATTAACAAAATGAATAATTATGACACGCATGCAACGCAAACACAAAACGAGAGTCACAACGAATATGACGGATGAGGACGCGTCCAACATCATTAGGGGGCGCTACCTCCATGGTACCGGGGTAGTGGTCTGAGTCATAGGTTCTGGAGATCGTGGGTTTGATTTCCACGGGGGAAACATAAATTTGACTTTTGTCAATTTATCAGTCTGTGAATTTTTTCCTAGTTTAGTTAGGACATTGCAGGATAAATCTACTAATAACAATTGTCCAATCGTAACAGCGCATGTTTCTGTCATCGGTTCCAGTCGCTGTCTTTGATAGTCGTCGCCAAATAAACCATTTCAGAGGCGTATTAGCTGTTACTAATGGTGATTTAAAAACTCTGACACAAGGGTTCATCTTACTGTCTAACGACTAGAAAACCCACTCTTTTTTTATAACTAAACTAGCGACCCGCCCCGGCTTCGCACGGAAATTATCAGTTTTTCTCTACTATATTAGTCATTTATTATGCATATTAACCTTTTTCTTGAATTACTCTACCCATTAAAAGAAACCGCATCAAAATCCATTGCGTAGTTTTAAAGATCTAAGCATACATAGGGATATAGGGACAGAGAAAGCGACTTAGTTTTATACTATGAGGCGCAACGAGTCTTTACTTGCCGCCCTGCTTACCAGTTACCGCCCCCAGCGATACGGCTCAGTTTCAAAGACGATTGTGTCGACTCAAACGTCCGGTGGGGGCAGTAACAATGGCTTTGTACTATTGTCTTTCAGCCTTTGTGATTATTTATTGAATCGGCCCTAACACCGTCACATCGCTATTGACACGCTACGTACTGAAAATAATTGCGGCAAAGATAATGTTGTTAGGGGTACGGATATTTTTCTACTATATAATCACACCTTTATCCCTAATGGGGTAGGCAAAGCGTAAACGACCTAAACAAAAGGTCGTTCCGCCACGTCTGACAAAGTTTTGAGGGTTATTTAAGATAGATTTGTAGGCATATTACTGTAGTGACAGGTTGTCACAATATCGCCTAAATTGCAGTATACAAAAACCCTCGAAATACTTAGCTTGGTTTTACAACATGCCCGGGAGGAGATGCAGCTGGCACGTTCTATTCTCTCGCTCCCAATCATGAAAGATACCTTTGATGAATTAATATTTATTTCTTGAACTGCTGCTTATTTTTTTTATGAGAAATGGGTTTGCTCTTGACTAGACAATTAAGAATTGAAAATGGAGTAACCTCACCGATAAAATATGTTCACTCTAAATTTGAAGAGTCAAGAGTTAGTTTATAAAAAAACTAGCTTCTTGTCAGCGGTGTTACCCGATACTTAATAAGTTTTCCCGTAGGAAACTTTCCCGAGGTAAAAAGTAGCCTATATTACTTAAGGTGAAGGTAACTTTCTAAAGGTGAAAAAATTGTTGAAATTGAACCCGTAGTTTATTTATTCGTTACATACATACAAAACTACAAATCTCTCCTCTTTATTATATTAATATAAATATATGTCCGCAATAACATAGTTTCTACATTTTATAGAATTATCGGATAGTTTCCAGCGAGAAATTGAAAAACAAGTTAAAAAAACATGTAATACCTTAATACCTACCTGTTTTATTTGCAAGAAAGAGAGCACTCTAAAAGCAAAGACTTAAATTTGCTTCTCTATACGTCGGTTGGCACAAGCAAAAGGAGTAGATAATTGTCAGAATTTCGTTAGAGATTTCATTAATTATCTCCGGCTTTCGTATTCGAAGCTTCATTCATTATGCGAAAATATTATGAAATCGTGATACAGAGGGGAATGCGTAAGCGAGGGCACAAGTACGGATACCGGCACAGACATAACAGGTTATAGTAGACGACGCAACTTATGCTTTTTCCATCGAGTGGGTAGTCTAGTCGACGAATGACCTGATGAACCATAGTGTCAGAAATTTTTCGCCGCCTAATAAGCGAATACTTTCAGACATAGTGGCTGATCTTTCTTGTCAGGCGATCAGGCCATAAAACCTGAATTGTTCTAGTCACGTTGGTTGCTAAGTACAAACCACTTGAACACAGCCATCATCCTCTTCAAACTGTATGAAATCAGGAAGGAGTTTTTTATTGACTGTTAAATGAGGGCAAACTAAACAGACTGGCATTACCCGGACTCAAAAGTCCCTATTATCTCCCTAGCTTTATCCCGTATCTCACGGAGTCAGCCACCTTCTCTAGAGGATTGAACAAGGATACTGGTTTTTACACAGAAGGACTGCCATTTGACCTCTACAACCCAGAAACCAGTACCTAGATTAGATCAGAGTTTTCAAGTTGCCAATGTTTAGCACTAGCCTTTGACATTTTTAACGACGAATAGCTACGATGTTAAACCATATTAACCGAGACCAACTTAAAGTGCCTTCCAAAGAAAGGAAAAACCGCCCAATAAACGTATATTTGAAATTTGAAAACCGAAAACCACTTTGGTACGTGGTCGGATTCAAAGCACGAGTGGGAGACTCAGGAGGCAGCGGCCCAATCCACCACACCTTCGGGCTCTTCAAAACTCCTATGATCGGGTCAAATTCGTAAAGGTAAGTAAGTTGACTTGCGTCGTCTATTCCAATTTAGATCTACGGATACGGAGCCTAATGAAGAGAGGTAAGGTAAGATTGAATTTCTTGGATTGTTATGTAAATTTGGAGAGATAATACTTTTTGTTTTAATGTATTCATAGGGTAGTAGGAAACTTATGGATGGGAAATTTTCGATGATTAATGAATAGATTAAATATAATCTCAATAACATTACTTTAAATAAGCTGAAAAAGACTGCATTTCAAATTTCATAAATTCATAAACCGAAACACCTCACAGGGAAAGAAAAGAGTCTCTGTTCTCACATAATATAGAAATACTTAATATGTATTTAGTTCTCCTACATTAACGATTCAAGGCTAACGAATGAAAACTTGCACCTCAAAAAGATCTTTAAAAGCAGATTACGTAACAAAACAGAGAAATTGTAGTAACAAAAGCTGGTTCCTTTTTTTTCTCTTTGCTTTTAACACTGTTCAAGAAACAACCTACTTTACAGAAGGTTGTATATACTTTACAGAAGTTCAGGTCTGTACTGAAATCGTGGTGACGGCAGGAAGAAATCGTTCATAGCCATGTTCATTATAGTCCCTTAATAGGTAAACAGGGCGTCAAGGAACTCGTACTAGGGTTATTAGGTTTTCGCCAGATCTATCCATTTTTGAAGGTAATTTTAGAAATATACTTTGTAACTGAATATTGCTGTAGCAAAAATTTACAACTTTTTTCCGAAATGCAATACACCAAAACATTGGACAAAACAAATCGAAACCGTCGTCTTTCTCTACTGCTGACTGCAGTATCTCCGTTCAGGAATAAAAGCAGTGGGAAAAATTATTTCCGCTTCTAGTTTAGAATGGAAGTAAAAATTGCTTCCGCTGGTTAATTTACAGAAGTACCACTGTGAAGTGAAACCGTGGTGACGGCGCGATGGCGGCAGGTAGGAATTGAAAAGCTGACTAAGTTGCCACGACAACCACCGAGGCGTGCGATGCTAACCGGCTGGGCCTTCTAGCCGGATATTTAATATTATTCCGGGTTTCCGGAGTGGTTAGAGGACTGAAATTCTATCAAACCGCGGTATAATTTATAGTAACCGTCTTTGCCATAAGGGTTGAATGTAAAATCACGTTTTTTGGAGGTAGGCGGAACTCAACTTCATTACTCGTAATCGTAACGCTGCGTTTGTAGTTTTTGAAGAGAATTTCGAATAGAACTGTGTTTGCTGAATTAATATACTGATTTTGTGAGTGGCTTTTAAAATATGTATGTTTTATAGCCCGACTAGCGACCCGCCCCGGCTTCGCACGGAAATCATCAGTGTTTCTCTACTATATTATGCAAGTATTACATATAAATCTTTCTCTTGAATCACTCTATCCAATAAAAGAAACTGCATCAAAATCCGTTGCGTAGTTTTAAAGATCTAAGCATACATAGGGATATAGGGACTTTGCTTTATACTATGTTTGATGGTGTAGTGAATAGGGCCGCTGAATTCTGAGTCGCTGTCGTGGTTCTAATCCCACCACGTACCAATGTGATTTTCGGTTTGCGAATTTCATATGTATGTTTATTCACTTTTTCCGTGCTTCGGAAGGCACGTTAAGCCGTTGGTCCTGGTTAATACCGATTAATACCGTAAAAAATTGTCGTTTAGCCATGCCAGGGGCCAGTGCTAAGCATTGGCAGCTTGAAAAACTCTGACCTAATCTGGGATTGGGTCTGGTTTTCCTTCTGGGTTCGGAGGTCAGATGGCAGTCGCTCTGTGTAAAAAACCAATTCCCTCGTTCAATCAACTAGATTAAGTAGCCGTCCCCTAAAATACGGGATATGATTTTATTTATTGAATTTTTTTCAACAAGGTTCTCTTGTTAATTTTAGAGTAATTTTCCTAAATATATTACTCTCTGGAGAAAACTAATTTCACAAAATTCAGCTTGTTACACGTTTGTACGTATATCTAGTATTGTAAATGATTGAGTCCTAAAGCAAAGCCACTCATAAGAATAAAAAAAATACTATATACGTTTGTACATGTGGGAACCGTCATACACAACACCAAACTCGATAACAAAACAATCTTTGCGTCGTGAAATACGAAATAGCCAGTCGGAAATTCGGCTTAAATTGTCGATGTGAAGGGTGGTTCCAATACGCTCTAAAAATGTGTATCACATACATACCTATATTCATGCCTTTATCCAATAATGGCGTAGGCAGAGCGTAAACGATCAAAACAAAGGTCGTTCCGCCAAGTCTGACATAGTTTTAAGGGTTATTTAAGATGGATTTGTACGTATATTGCAGCAGGGACAGGTTGTCGACCCATCGTCGATATTTCAATATACTGAAACCCTCGGATCCCTTAGCTGGTTTTAACAGCATGCTCGGGAGGAAATGCAGCTGGCATATTTTATGTTTTTTTACCTACTCCCAGTCCAGCATGAAAGTTATGTGTATCACTGTGCTTTAAATGTATGTGTTCTTTTTTAAATGTATTTATTTTCTAAACAGAAACAATCTCACACATAAAAAAACGCAAAGAACAGCCAGTAAAATATATGATTTTCATCATTCAAATATCTGCCCGAGTCGGAATTGTGACTGCACAGCCGGCTGATACGGTGCCAAAGTCACAAAGTTGTTTTTAATCTGTTGTTTTTTTTAATAATTTAAGAACAGTCGTTTTTGGAGCACTATAGAACGATGCGAACACGTCTGAATGTGAGCGGCAAGTCACCCGCTTCGTTGGTCTCGGCTCTCTCCGCGCAACCAACTAAATCTATTGCTTTTTTTTAACTTGTTACTTTTTTACAATTGAAGAACAATCGATTTTGGAGTGCTGTAGAAGAAACCGATGCGAACAGGTCTGAATGTGAGCGGTAGGTCGCCCGCTTCATTGGTCACAGCTCTCTCCACGCAACCAACTAAATCAGATGCTTCTTTTTTATTTTTTTATTTTTTGCAATTAGAGAACAATCGTTTCTGGAGCGCTTTAGAAGGACCCAATGCGCATACGTCTGAATGTGTTAGTTGCTCGCTGCATTGGCTTGGCTCTTCTTCTCGGTTGCTTTTTTATTTGCTACTGTTTTATAATTAGAGAACAATCGTTTTTGGTGTGCAGTAAAAGGAACCGACGCGACATGTATGAATGTGAGCGGTAGGTTGCTTCATTGGTCTCGTCTCTCTCCGCGCAACCAACTAAATATCTTGCTTTTTTATTTGTAACTTTTTTTACAATTAGAGAACAACCGTTTCTAGAGTGCTGTAGAAGGACCCGATGCAACCACGTCTGAATGTGAACGGTCACCCGGTTCGTTGGTCTCGGCTCCCTCCGCGCAACCAACTAAATCTGTTGCTTTTTTTTTAATTTGTTGCTTTTTTACAATTAGAGAACAATAGTTTTTAGAGTGCTGTAGAAGAAGCCGATGCAACCACGTCTGAATGTGAGCGGTAAGTTGCTCGCTTTATTGGTCTCGGCTCCCTCCGCGCAACCAACTAAATCTGTTGCTTTTTTTAATTTGTTGCTTTTTTACAATTAGATAACAATAGTTTTTAGAGTGCTGTAGGAGAAGCCGTTACGAACACGTTTGAATGTGAGCGTGAAGTTGCTCACTTTATTGGTCTCGGCTCCCTCCGCGCAACCAACTAAATCTGTTGCTTTTTTTAATTTGTTGCTTTTTTACAATTAGAAAACAATAGTTTTTAGAGTGCTGTAGGAGAAGCCGATGCGAACACGTTTGAATGTGAGCGTGAAGTTGCTCACTTTATTGGTCTCGGCTCCCTCCGCGCAACCAACTAAATCTGTTGCTTTTTTTAATTTGTTGCTTTTTTACAATTAGAAAACAATAGTTTTTAGAGTGCTGTAGGAGAAGCCGATGCGAACACGTTTGAATGTGAGCGGTAAGTTGCTCGCTTCATTGGTCTCGGCTCCCTCCGCGCAACCAACTAAATCTGTTGCTTTTTTTAATTTGTTGCTTTTTTACAATTAGAAAACAATAGTTTTTAGAGTGCTGTAGGAGAAGCCGATGCGAACACGTTTGAATGTGAGCGTGAAGTTGCTCACTTTATTGGTCTCGGCTCCCTCCGCGCAACCAACTAAATCTGTTGCTTTTTTTAATTTGTTGCTTTTTTACAATTAGAAAACAATAGTTTTTAGAGTGCTGTAGGAGAAGCCGATGCGAACACGTTTGAATGTGAGCGGTAAGTTGCTCGCTTCATTGGTCTCGGCGTCCTCCGCGCATTCAACTAAATCTGTTGCTTTATTTTTATTTATGTTTTTTTATTTGTTATTGTTTTATAATTAGAGAACAATCGTTTTTGGTGTGCAGTAAAAGGACCCGACGCGACATGTATGAATGTGAGCGGAAGGTTGCTTCTTTGGTCTCGGCTCCTTCCTCGCAACCAACTAAATCTTTTGCTTTTTTTATTTGTTACATACATACATACATATAATCACGCCTTTATCCCTAATGGGGTAGGCAGAGCGTAAACGACCTAAACAAAGGTCGTCCCGCCACGTCTGACAAAGTTTTGAGGGTTATTTAAGATAGATTTCTAGGTATATTTCTGTAGTGACAGGTTGTCAGCCCATCGCCTAAATTACAATATACTGAAACCCTCGGATCCCTTAGCTGGATCTTACAGCATGCCCGGGAGGAAATGCAGCTGGCACATTCTATGTTTTTCTCTCGCTCCCAGACCAGCATGGAAGTAATCTTAAGTCTTATTTGTTACTTTTTTACAATTCGAGAACAAGTTTTTGGAGTGCTGTAGAAGGACCAAAAGCGAACACGTCTGAAAGTGAGCGGCATGTCACCCATTTCATTGGTCTCGGCTCTCTCCGCGCAACGAACTAATTCTGTTGCTCTTTTTTTAATTTGTTCCTTTTTTACAATTAGATTTCCTTCTGGCCTTCTTAGCTTTCTTTCTTCCATGCTGGCCTGGGAGTGAGAGAAAAACACAGAATGTGCCAGCTGCATTTCCTCCCGAGCATGCTGTAAAAACCAGATAAGGGATCTGAGGGTTTCAGTATATTGCAATTTAGGCGATGAGCTGACAACCTGTCACTATAGCAATATACGTACAAATCTTTCTTGAATGGCCCTCAAGACTTTGTCAGACGCGGCGGAAAGGCCTTTGTTTAGGTCGTTTCCGCTCTGCCTACCACATTAGGGACAAAGGCGTGATTATATGTATGTATGTTACAATTAGAGAACAAAGGTACTTACTTATCGAGTGGGTGTTCGAGTCGAACGACCCGATGAACTCTGGTATCAAAGTTTTTCAAACCGTCTAATGGCCTAGCGAATAGGCATCTGACATGGTTTCTGTAACGATCATTATCCAAAACAGCTACCGGAACCGACGGCTTTACGTGACTTAAAAAGGACGGAATCCTTTTCCTTCCAGACATTCAGGCGATTCAGCCTGCAATGTCCTAATCTAACTCGGAAACATCTCACAAAGTGATCCAAATTTTGTGTTCCCCTTGGTAATCGAACCCAGGATCTCCGGATCGGGAGCCCATGGATCAGATCATGTCCATGTCCTAACCAAACTTGAAAATATCTCACAAATCGATAGATGAGTTAACAAATTTTCGTTCCCCCCCTGGGAATCGAACCCAGGATCTCCGGATCGGGAGCCCATGGCTCAGACCACTAGTCCATGGAGGCAGTTATGTGAGCTGTGAGCCCCCCGCTTCGTTGGTTTCGGCTTTCTCCGCGCAACCAACTAAATCTGTTGTTTTCATTCGGTTTGATAAAGAACTGCATTGCGTGAAGAAGTGGATTTGAAGTATGTTTTATGCAATTGAAATAGTTGAAAAAAAATATATTATTTTTGTTCTTGCAGTCTTATATACTTTTTGTTCGCTCTGCCAACCCCATTGGGGATAAAGACATGAGGTATGTATGTATTTATTGATAAAATAATGGGTTGTCAGTTCGTCCTGAATTCAAACACCGAAACACTTTTTCCTGATCTTCCTTACACATTTGCCATTGAAGATAGAATGTACCAATTGCCAGAGAAGCAGTTGGTACATTCTATGGGTATACCAAACCAGTAGAAAATTTCAAAAATATTGCACGTTTTACATAAATACCTAAACTAAACTATAATAATAGTCCTCCCACTGATTTTCAGTGATGGCAGCCAATCTCCCAGAGATTGTTAGTTTTTAGTGGCCAAGTGTTTGCACTACACATAGATGCAATCTGTATTCCTTCAATCTCTTTACCTAATGTGACCGATTGACTGACACGACCAGAGAGAAATCAGGCGCAGGACTGATTATCTACATGCCCATCCGACAGCATAGATCATCTTACTTTTCGGACAATCAGGTGATCAGCCTACAATGTACTAACCAAACTAGAAACAACAATACAAAGTCATTGTCCTCCACCAGGAATCGAACCCAGGACCTCCAGGTTGGCTCTAACCGCTAGACCACGAAAGCAGTTAAACTATAAACATTAAAATAACTAGCTAAAAGTTGTATGGCCAATAAAGTCGATTTACATACCAGATACAAGCGAATTGGTGTTCAGTACAAGCTACATTCAGGCATTTTCAATATTGGTTAGGGTTGCTTCTAGGAAAACAATTTTTATACGGGTTGTAAGGCACAGCGTCCCGCAAACTGATAAGGGTCAACGACACTGAGCAACTTCCACTAGGTTTTTTTTTCAGGAAGCAAAAGAAAAAATGGCTGTTCCATACAAATTGTCTGATTGAGGTGGATATTTTGTATGGAATAGCCAATTATTATTTTCACTTCCTGAAAAAAATTCTAAGTGAAAGTTGTTGAGTGTCGTTGACTGAGCAACCCCTAGTAGTTTGCGGGACGCTATCCCTTACACCCAGTATGTGAATTCCAACATGAAAATATTTTTACGTTAATTCGTTTTTAAACGATAGTTTTTGTGATTATAGTCTGTAAAACTATATTTTTTTTTAGTTTAAGTTGACTATCAATATCATCAATCAAAATGTGTTCTGTTACATTCGAAAATTTTGCTGGACACACAGTTCAATAGACAGTGACCTTGACTACTGCGCTGAAGGTCGTTGGTTCCATTCCCGATTTATCTTTCAAGAAAGATGATTCCGTACTTCGGGGGACACGTTTAGCCTTCAATCCCATGTCTATAATAGTGTTCTTATCAGGGGTCTATTAGGTGGTTTTTAAGCTCACGAGGGTTGATTTGACAATCCCGTCGGTACAAGAAAGTAATGTATATCACCTTGATCTCTTCACCCAATTCAAAAGGATTCCAAGCTTCGGAAGACACGTTAAGCCGTCGGTCCCGGTCGTTGTCCTTGATAGTGGTTGTTACTCAAACCACGTCAGTCTAATAGGTGTGCTGCTAAGCGGTTTGAAAACTTTGACACCAGGGTTCATCAGGTCGTTTGACTCGAGAATCGAATCGCTGAGAAGAATAAAATATCTAAGCACACCTCACCGTTGCTATGACAACCCTAGCTTGCCATAATTTATACTCCCCACCTCGGGACAAGACCGGGACCTCGCTTGCCTTTCTTTCCCCCCCTTCTTTCCCCTATCGAGATCAAAGTGGAAGAAAGCACGTGTTTCTACGCATCTTATCGATATAACCATAAATTGTTTCAACTTTTTTACCCGCTTTTTCTTTTTGGAACGTCTGGTTGCGTCACCTCAACGTCAAGGTTAGATAAAACGCAATACAGGACATGCGAACATCAAATCATTTTCATAGCAAGATAAATATTTAGGGCATAATAATAAGATTCTACGTCACTTCAATGGAGTAATAATTCAGTCAAGATATGTTCGAGCCGTTTGGACTGTAGGAATGTTTTATTTTTTTAAATTCTTGTAGTTCTTGTGATGCTGAATCGGAATCAGGATGGTTAACAAAATTTCGTGACAGGACATTAAAAATGTATAGATACGTATACGATATAAGAGACGGTAAGTAAATTCATACAAAATACATACATACATACACATACATAAATCACGCCTTTATCCCTTACGGGGTAGGCAGAGCGTTTAACGCCTCGTAAAAAGCGCTTTCGCCACGTCTGACAAAAATTGAGGGCAATTTTAGATTGTAATATGTATTGCTATAGTGACAGGTTGTCAGCCCATCGCCTAAATTACAATACACTGTAACCCTTGAGTCCCTTTTGCTGACTTCAACAGCATGCCCGGGAGGAAGGGCAGCTGGAACATTCTATGTTTTTCTATCTCTCCCAGTCCAGCATGGAAGTAATTCATACAAAATATGCAACCTAATGTATTCTAACTATTCAGTTACAGTGAACTAATTTAAAACGTTGTTTTAATCAAGAACCAGATTAATCGAGTGATGATTATGACCGGTATAACAAATTTTGTCAACCCTTATAACACGCTCACAAACACAAGCCAAGTGCAACATGCCGTCTATCGATGTGTGACCAAATAGTGATATGATAGTTAGGAGTGTCCGGGCTGTGCTTAGGGCAACAACATACAGGCGTCACTTACTGCGCGCAAGGCTATGCTCAACACGCTCTCAATGCTTTTTGCATTGCCTACAACATACATGCGACACCTTAAGTGCTAACGCGCGAGAAGCGATGAACTCTACGTCGGCGCATTCCTCTGCCAGTACGCACGCGTAGAGCGTAAGGTGACGCATGTGTGTTGTAGGCAATGCAAAAAACATTGACAGCGTGTTTACCTTGCGCGCAGTAAGCGACGCCTGTGTTGCTGCGCTTAAAGATAGGCTCTGGACTTTTGTATAGACCGGTGTTTGGCTAAAATAGAGTAAATTATGGAGCAGCCCATAAGCTACAAGGAACTTTCATAAACGGGGATTCCCACACTCTGATAGAACAAAAGCTAAGGGAAGATCCATTTATTTTAATAGTAAATAAAAATAAAACTTTAAAAAGTAAACAAATATAATCTAAGGGTTCCGAGGGTTTCAGTGTACGTATTGTAATTAAGGCGATGGGCTGACAACCTGTCACTACAGAAATATACTTACAAGTCTATATTAAATCACCTTCAAAACTTTGTCAGACGTGGCGTAACGAAATTTGTTAAGGTCTTTTACGCTCTGCCTACCCCATAAGGGATAAAGATGTGATTATATGTATGTATGTATGATAGAACAAAGCAAACTGCTTTGTACCGTATTCCGTTAGGTAGACCGCATGTCAAACTCCCCATCGTTGCATATCAATTTCAGGACTAGGTTCATAACCTAAGGTTGTCACCATTTTCTTTCATAACTTGTACATTTTCATTTTTAAAAACACATCTCTTGTTTCACAAAATCAGTGCATGGTGTCTGCCAGTTACATCGGGCGTGAAAGTTTTTAACGAGATATGTTACTGGTGTTTTTATAAAAGTTTCGTGTCTGCTGGGCGTTAGCGGTGTATAAGTTTATTGAATCAAAAGTTGTATTTTCCACACTGTGAGTCTAAAAGAAAAGTTCGTTATAACCGTCTAACTAGTGACAGAAAATATAGCAGATGAAAAATATTATTTGAACATAGGTTTTAAATTTTATTTCAATTTTCGTTAGGTACTCGGGATTAAGAATTTAAGCCAAAGCGTAAACATAAAAATATTTGCGTTATAGATTCGTATTTATTAAGTGATCTCAAGATTGAGAGCAATATTAAGTATGGATTTGACAGGTCGTTTTGTACTGAAATAAGATTTTTGATATGAATTCAAACTCGCTGTCACTCTTGAGAGCTGAGATTATAAATACGGTTCTAATATCCATCAAAGAGAGCCGTAGGTAAAGACGCACCTTATTGCAGTCAAGGCGATAGGTTTACGACAATCTATCAATACTTAACATTTTATTCTATCATAATTTATGTTAACGTAACTACAAGATTCAAGATTGTGCAAATACTACAAAATATCAAATACAACATTATAATTAAAATTAAATCAATTATAAGTAAAACATAGAATGTGCCAGCTGCATTTCCTCCTGGGCATGCTGTAAAAATCAGTTAATGGAACGGAGGTATTCTGTATTGCAATTTAGGCGATGGATGAATGCAACATGTCACTACAGCAATAACCCTACAAATGTATCTTAAATAACCCTGAAAAAATTGTCAGAAGTAGCGAACGTCCTTTGTCTAGATCGTTTACGCTCTGCCTATACCATTAGGGATAAAGGCGTGATTATATGTATGTATGTATGTTTGTACCTACAAGATTTAAAATTTTGCAACTGTTCCAAAATATCAATGAAACCATTTTAATTATAATCGCGGACTTAACGCTGTTCAAAACAATAATTAAAATTTTATATTTTATGTAGCTTAAACAGTGAAAATTTATTCAGAAAATGCCGAAAAGCCTTACAGCGTACCGTAGAGGCAGCGAAGTGCATTAAGTCGTACAGGGAATGGTACTCTACCCGCAAATGATATTGCATTTTATGATAAACTAGATGACGTCGGATAATAACGTTATATTCTCGTTTTCTGTATTTTTATTTTATAACCTACTTACGCTTCTTCCTCCTCTTCCATGCTCCACAGGGAGTGAGACAAAAACGAAAAACATAGAATGTGCCAGCTGCATTTCCTCCCGGGCATGCTGGAAAAACCAGATTAGGGATCTAATTTTGATTACTATAGCATTATGGTATAAGTACATTTGACATGTAAAATATATTAAGTTTTATAAATAAAATACTGAATACTGAATACTGAATACTGATCCAAAGGTTTCAGTATACTGCAATTTAGGCGATGGGCTAACAGCCTATCACTTCAGCAATATACCTACAAATCTATCTTAAATAACCCTCAGAACTTTGTTAGACGTGGCGGAACGACTTTTATTTAGGTCGTTTACGCTCTGCCTACCACATTAGGGATAAAGGCGTGATCATATGTATGTATGTATAACCTACTTACGCTTCTTCTTGATCTTCTTCCATGCAGGACTGGGAGCAAGAGAAAAACATAGAATGTGCCAGCTGCATTTCCGCCTGAGCTTGCTGTAAAAACCAGTTAAGGGAACGGAGGTTTTCTGTATATGGCAATTTAGGCGATGGGTTGACAACATGTCACTACAGCAATAACCCAACAAATCTATCTTAAATAACCCAGAAAACTTAACCAGAAGTGGCGGAACGACTTTTGTTTAGATCGTCTACGCTCTGCCTACCCCATTAGAGATAAAGGCGTGATGATATGTATATATGTATTATCGTTCCCTGTATTTTTATTTCATAACCTACGGCGGTCTTCTTAGCGAGTGGTTTTTCGAGTCGAACAACGCCGCGATGAACCCTGGTATCAAAGTATTCAAATCGCTTAATAGCACGGCTATTAGGCCTCTGACATGGTTTTGAGTCACGACCACTATCAAAGACAGCGACCGGGACCGATGGCTTAAAGTGCCCTCCAAAAATTTATCCATTTTCTTTGTGAATCAGCCTGCAATGTCCTAATCAAACAGGGATAATCATCACAAAGTAATAAATAGACAAATATCTGTTTCGTATTCCCCCCTGGATATCGAACCCAGGGCCTTCGCATTGTAAGCCAATGGCTCCGACCACTAGACTACAGAGGCAGTTTACTTACAGCTGTGAAAATCTTTGAGCTGAAAACACGTTGTAGCAACCGGTAACTTACCTGTAAAGAAAAAGAAAAGGAAATAAGATTACACGGACTAAAACTTTATAACTTATCTGTAAGACTAGTTTAAAACAAGCCGTGTCAGTTTCTTAGAAAATGATATGCATTAATATTATCACGCCTTTATCCCAAATGGGGTAGGCAGAGCGTAAACGACCAACAAAGTTCGTTCCGCCACAACCTACATAGTTTTGAGGGTAATTTATGATAGATTTGTAGGTATTTTGCTATAGTGACAGGTTGTCAGTCCATCGCCTAGATTACATTAAACTGAAACCCTTGGGTTCCTTAGCTTCTTTTTACAGTATGTCACGGAGGAAATGCAACTAGCACATTCTATGTTTTTCTCCCGCACCCAGGCCAGCATGGATATATTCAAATATTTGACACATGTAAAATCAACAGCTGTCTTTTATCTGTAAAATACTTCCAAAATCATTATGTGGAATTGAAGCCCATGCTATGTTGTTTTGAAAATAGAATTTCTAAAGTAGTTAGTCAGCAAAAAAAAACTTTTTTTTTGTCTAATAGTATAAAACAAAAGTCGCTTTCTCTGTCCCTATATCCCTATGTATGCTTAGATCTTTGAAACTACGCAACGGATTTGATGCGGTTTCTTTTAATAGATAGAGTGATTCAAGAGGAAGGTTTATATGTATAATACATGCATAAAATAGTAGAGAAACACTGATAATTTCCGCGCGAAGCCGGGGCGGGTCGCTAGTAAATAAATAAATAAACCTCCAAATCCGGCTATAACATTTTTTTTCTTCCCACGTACTGCAGTAATCAGCTGTTTATGGGCATCAGCTAACTTCCTTAAACAAATTAGTGGCGTAAACAGACCCGTGGCTCTTAATTGAGCGTCTTCATCTAACAGCAGGTAGTAGAGAAAATTAACTTTCCAAGTAATCAGGTTATACTTTGCAAGGCTTTTTTTATTTTACGACGTGAGTCTGGACAGTCTTTTTTTTAACTGCCCCCGTGGTCTAGTGGCTAGTGGCATGGACTCCCGATCCGGAGGTCCTGGCTTCGATTCCCAGGGGGGAAACACAAAGTTGATATTTGAGAATTTATCACCTTGTGATTTTTTCCCCAGTTTGGTTAGGACATTGCAGGCTGTATCATCTGATTGTCCGAAAAGAAAAAGATTTCGTGCTTCGGAGGGCACGTTAAGCCGTCGGTCCCGGTCCCTGTCTTTGATAGTGGTCGTTACACAAAAACCTTGTCAGAGGCCTGCTAGTTGTGCTACTAGGCGGTTTAAAAACTCTGATACCAGGGTTTATCGGATCGATAGACTCGATACCCACTCGACTGAAGAAGTCTTTTTTCAACAGACTCCAATAAAGGAATAGACTTTGTCCATTCAAATGAGAAAAAAAAACTGGGGATGAAAATATATTTTTTTAAAGTAGGTTGTTTTAATTTCTTTTTTTTATTTCTTGCTGGACTGGGAGCGAGAGAAAAACATAGAATGTGCCAGCTGCATTTCCTCCCGGGCATGCTGTAAAAACCAGGTAAGGGATCCGAGGGTTTCTGTATATTGTCATTTAGGCGATGGGCTGACAACCTGTCACCTGTATCATTGCATTATTTGTTTAAATTGTTTTCCGTAACGACATCTATTGAACGTTATTGGTTTCATTTCGATTTCACATCCACGTTTGCGTTTGGATGAGGCCGTAGCAAATTCGTTTTTTGCCGCGTTTTGGACAGCCGTCATTGTCAAACCGGGGAAGAGGTTATATTTTTTCTAGTACGTTATTCGTGACTCGTATATTGTCTGGTGAGAGCATATATCAAAAGAAATCATTTTTTTGAAGAATCACGTTGCTTTTCCGTTTCGATGCAAATTCAATATTTGTAAATTGCAGAAGATATTACTCTTTTGTTAAATCGTTTATCAACGTTTTGGTGAGTAGAAATCTCTGCGGTTGCTACTTAATGTCTATATACTAATTTTTCTTAAGATTGGTAGATTTTTCAAAGACTTTTCTTTGATACTTTTAGTTGAAAATACTATGGACCCCTCGTGATTGAAATACGGTCACAGGAATAAAGTATGGCTGTTTATCTCATGTTGTAAGTGATATTAACTATGATAAACAGTAACCTTAGTTAGTTACTTCCATACTGAACTGGGAGAGATAGAAAAACATAGAATGTTCCAGCTGCCCTTCCTCCCAGGCATGCTGTTGAAGTCAGCAAAAGGGACTCGAGAGTTACAGTGTATTGTAATTTAGGCGATGGGCTGACAACCTGTCACTATAGCAATACATATTACAATCTAAAATTGCCCTCAATTTTTGTCAGACGTGGCGAAAGCGCCTTTCACGAGGCGTTAACCGCTCTGCATACCCTGTAAGGGATAAAGGCGTGATTTATGTATGTATCTATGTATAAGCATTAAAAGAAAGGATGATCAAGGAGTGTTTTGTTTCTGAGAGAAGTTTGTTTCATAGATTGGTTCTAATGATATTGTTGATCATTACAGAGGGTACACTTTCAACCAATTATTTGGTACGCTTCATTTTGTTGATGGAAACAGTTTCGGCTTATACTACTAGATTGAGCGTCCGAGTTCCTGACTTTGATTTTGTAAGGAATTTAATTTATTGAAGCCATGACTACTGTGAAAATAAACAAGTAAGCAATCCTAAATTTCTATTTACAAAAGTAAATCTTTTGGAAGTGAAGAAATGATTCCGATACCTTTGGATTCAACCATCACATAATCTTTGTAAGATCATTTTAAGTTTGGTTGGTGTAATCTATAACCTCAAATTCCACAATTTTCTTTCCATATATATTTATCACTACATAGTATAAAACAAAGTCGCTTTCTCTGACCCTATATCCCTATGTATGCTTCGATCTTTAAAAATACGCAGCGGATTTTAATGCGGTTTCTTTTAATGGATACAATGATTCAAGAGAAAGGTTTATATGTATAATACATGCATAATGTAGTAGAGAAACACTAATAATTTCCGTGCGAAGCCGGGGTAGATCGCTAGTATATAATAAAGTTTAGACATGTAATTAATACCAATTTTATTAAATAAAGTTAAAGTGTCAACCAATGGCGAAGGGTCCATACAAGCCGATTCCCGTCGGCTTCCCTTTAATGAATTCCACCTCCACCAAATCCGGAATTATGTCGAAACTATAAAGTACATTTTTTTTTAATATTCTGCCATGCTGGCCTAGGAGCAAGAGAAAAACATAGAATGTGTCAGCTGCATTTCCTCCCGCGCATGCTGTATAAACCAGCTAAGGGATCCGAGGGTTTCGGTATATTGTAATTTAGGCGATTGGCTGACAACCTGTCACTACAGCAATATACCTACAAATCTATCTTCAATAACCCTCAAGACTTGGTCAGAAGTGGCGAAACGACCTTTGTTTAGGTTTTTTACGCTCTGCCTACCCCGTTAGGGATAAAAGCGTGATGATATGTATATATGTATGTATTTTTAATTATGCTTTGGCTTACCCTCGATAAAATTCAACCCTCGCCACTGGTGTCTACCTACCATATCTTACAAAGAACGCTTTAGTTAATCTCATAGATTATATTATGTTAAATATTTGCTATAATTTGTATCACAGTTGGACTGTGATATCATTTAATGCTTGTTATTACAAAAACCATAACAGAAACTTGGCCTGTTCGCTCCAAATTTCCTAAGTAAATTCTATCCGGAATACTATTGAATAATAAAACTAGGGTAAATATAAGTTTGTTCCAATTATGTAAACAAACCACATAAGGGTTTAACTGAAAAGAAAAATAAGATTTAATATAATAAACAACATTTTTACCAGATATATTTTTGTGGTTTATATTTTGTGACCTTAATTTAAAATAAAGAAAGCAATATTTAATATTACTTTAGGTACACATCTATTTAGGGAACTTCACAAATTCAACATAAGTACATACAATGCATACATATAATCACGCCACTATCCCGAATGGGGTATGCAGAGCGTAAACGACTAAAGAAAAGGTTGTTCCGCCACGTCTGACAAGTTTTGAGGGCTATTTTAGACTGAAATGTGTATCGCTATAGTGACATGTTGCCACCCCATCATCGCCTCAATTACAATACACTTAAGCCCTCGCATCCCTTATCTGGTTTTCACAGCATGCCCGGGAGGAGATGCAGCAATATACCTACAAATCTAGCCTAAATATCCCTCCAAATTTGTCAGACGTAGCGGAACGACCTTTGTTAGATCATTTACGCTCTGCCTACCCCATTAGGGATACAGGCGTGATTATATGTATGTATGAACAATTATACTTCAAGAAAATAATTTATAGTACTTGGAAAATTGTATTTCCTTAATGTTGCACAACTGTAAAGACTTACTGAGGATGGTATAACACATGCACACGTTCACTTAACAGTAAAATTATATTTATTTGTTAATTATTATTATAATTATTATGTAATTATTTTTACTACGTAACACACTTCAGCAATATACCCACAAATCTATCTTAAATATCCCTCAAAACTTTGTCAGACGTGGCAAAACGACCTTTGTTTAGCTCTGCCTACCCCATTAGGGTTGAGCGTGATTATATTTACATATGTACGTCATTAGATTAATTAATACTTTATGTGATGTTAGGTTCGGTAAATGTATTTTATTTGATTATATAAGTAATTCTTAATAGTACCTAAATGCCTGAGCATGTTTTTAACATGCTACCAATCTACAGGAAGTAAATACGAAAAGGAAATGAAAAATGTCGATGGAATATAATGATGCCTATCGATCGGTGTCGATATGTGTAGCAAAGTGCTACGCCGTAGGCATAGCTACGAGCTACGAGGCTACGTAGGCATGGATTATTCTAAGGTCGTTAACATTATTAGAAGAAGGAGGGATTTGATTTTGAAGGGACTTGTTTGTTTTATCCAAGAAGTTACTGGTACATACATAAAATCACGCCTTTATCCCTTACGGAATAGCCAGAGCGAAAACGCCTCGTGAAAAGCGCTTTCGCCACGTCTGACATAAATTGAGGGGAATTTTGGATTGTAATGTCATGTATTGTATAGTGCTTTAGTGACAAGTTGTCAGTCCATTTCCTAAATTACAATTCACTGGGACCCTCGAATCCTTATTGCTGACTTTTACAGCATGCCCGGGAGGAAGAGCAGCTGGAACGTTCTATGTTTATCTAACTCTCCCAATCCAGCATGGGAGAAACTCGTACATTATATTCGCAATTGAACCTTTTCGAGGTAGTTAATATAAAATATAACATATATACATACATCACGGCTTTATCCCTAATGGGGAACGCAGAGCTTCAACGATCTAAACAAAAGTTATATCCACGTCTGACAAGGTTTTCATGGTTATTTAAGATACATTTGTAGGCATTTTGCTGTAGTGAAAGGTTGTCAGCCCGTTGCCTACATTGCAATATACAGAAACCCTCGGATCCCTGAGCTGGTTTTTACAGTAGCCCGGGAAGAAATGCAGCTAGCACATTCTATGTTTTTCTCTCGCTCCCAGTCCAGCACGGAAGTACCTGAATTGATAGTTGATATTTTTCAATTAAGGCGATGGGCTGACAACCTGTCACTACAGCAATACAAATCATTACAATCTAATATTTGCCCTCAATTTTTGTCCGACGTGGCGGAAGCGCCTGTTACGAGGCGTTTTACGCTCTGCCTACCCCGTAAAGGATAAAAGCGTAATTTTATGTATGTATGTATTTTTCAATTTATCATTGTGGAAGCTTTTCCCCACTTTGGTTAAGACAATGCAGGCTGAATCACCTAATTGACTGCACAGTATGGAAGAAAAATTGTATTAACACCTTCAAACATACTAGGTGGTTGTAAAGCACACTGCAAGAGGTGAGAGCAATCTGTGGAGAGCTAATTACATAATATGAGTAGCTGCTTTTCACACCACGAAGAATTATAACTATTAATTGTTTAATATTGTTGTATTAAGTCATTATCTCCCTAGCCTTATCCCCCGGGGTCCGCTACCTAATCCAGGGGATTGAACGAGGGTACTGGTTTTTACACAAAGCGACTGCCATCTGACCTCCGCAACCCAGAAAGGAAACCAGACCCAATCCTAGATTAGGACAGAGTTTTCAAGCCGCCAATGCTAAGCACTGGCCTCTGATATGGTTTAACGACTAATATCTACGGTATTAAACGATATGAACCGGGACCAACGGCTAAACGTGAAAATAGTTGTGTCGTGTGCTTAATAGTTATAATTCTTCGTCGTGTGAAAAGCAGCTATTCATATTATGTAATTAGCTCTCCACAGAGTGATCTTGCCTCTTCGCTTGTAGTGTGCTTTACAACCACCTAGTATGTTTGAAGGTGTTAATACAATTTTTCTTTCATATTGTGCAGTCAATTAGGTGATTCAGCCTGCATTGTGTTAACCAAAGTGGGGAAAAGAAAAAGATAAATTGAAAAATATCAACTGTCTATTTAGGTACTTCCGTAGAGCCCGATGGTGTAGTGGATAGGGCCGCTGCCTCCTGAGCGGGGGAGGTCGTGGTTCGAATCCCACCACGTACCAATGTGTTTTTCGGTGTTCGAAATTCATATGTTCGTTTATTCGGCGCTTTTTCCGTGCTTCTAAAGGAACGTTAAGCCGTTTGGTCGCTAAGCCATGATGTCAGGAGCTAGTGCTAAGCATTGGCGGCTTGAAAACTCTGTCCTAATCTAGGAATGGGTGTCCTTCTGGGTTGCGGAGGTCAGATGGCAGTCGCTCTGTATAAAAACCAGTACCTTCGTTCAATCCCCTAGATTAGGTAGTCAATCTTGTGAGATACATGATAAGGCTAAGAAAAAGAAGAGAAGAGATAGAAACGTACGCTACTTCGATGCTGACCTAGGAGTGATAGAAAAACAACATAGAATGTGCCAGCTGAAGTCCTTTGGATCCGTTAGCTAGTTCTTACATGCCTGGAACACAGGGCAGACACTCCATACAAGCCCCCGATTTTCGTACTACATTCGCAATGACGTGTTTGTACAGTATTGAAGTGGGTTTGTGTGTATGCTGCCGCCTAGTCCCGATTGGGGCGGGGGAGACGAGGTGAGGTAACATTTCAGTTCGGGGGTGGGAGTGTCTCTTATTTAGCAAATTCAAATTCTTTATTTTGCTTCTAAAGGCATTTTTACAAACCATGCATAATACATTATAATAAAGAAGCGTAAGTAAATAAATTTTTAATAGTACAAATGTAAAATTTTAAATAAATATAATCAATATAGCATATCAATAAATTATATCATTAATAAGGGGGGAGCCTGCTTTAGAGGCTTCAAAAAATAGTTTTTTTTTAGCATAAATGTCTTCCCAAACTATCCAAGAATGTGTCCATAAAATTTCAGACGCAAATTCGAAATATTTTAGGAGTTACAGAAGAAATAGTAAGCAAGCGTCGAGCAACGCGCGTGCTCTGTTCCTCGATCTATTGTACGTATTATAATCCTAAGGGACTAACGGTCCTTCGAGACACTATTAACTGTTCGTAAACAACAGAGCGAAAACCAGTTTTTTGAAGAGTCTGAAGGGCAACTATATGGACCAGGTATCGCTGATTAGCGGTAAGGTCAAGAAAATTACGATTTTTTATATACGAAAACTTTGACGCACGGTTTCTCGGTTTTTCATTCTTACGATTTTTCCTAATTGACGGGAAAGATAGGAAAAAAACTAAACGTCTTATCGAAACGAAACAAAATGCATTATATTCGGGATTAAATTTTCTCTAGTTGAACCCAAAAAACTTTAAGAAAATTAAAATTAACCCACTTGTTTAACAATCTAAAGTGTTTTTTTTTTTAATTTTCCGAAAAAATGTTGCTTTTTCAGATAGAAATTGCGACCTGCACCTTTCCCGCCGCACGACAAATGCACACTCGAGGTGCCTCGGCGAAATGCTTGTACTGGGCATAATATAACATATATCTTAATGAAAAAAAATAAAATACAATTAATACAAATCTATCATAAATAACCTTCAAAACTTTGTCAGACGTGGCGGGACGACCTTTGTTTAGGTCGTTTACGCTCTGCCTACCCCATTACGGATAAAGGCGTGATTATATGTATGTATGTATGTAAAAAATTAAGAAGACTGCTAAAATGTATAACAATAAAACCTGAAACTTTTGTTTTAATCGGACATTTCTTACCTACCTAAAAATCCTTGAAAAAATCAATTTTGTGAAGCCTCCAAAGCAAGCTCCCTCTTACTGGCAAGCAATTAATTTAACGATTAAGATTTAAACTTTACAATAAAATATTTAAAATCATACCAAAAACATAAAATTAACTAAAAAAATAAAATAAAATCACAGTTCATTGTAAGTAGTAAAAGTATGAATTCATTAATTTTACGCCATACGCCATACATCACGCCTTTATCCCCTATGGGGTAGGCAGAGCGTAAACAACCTAAACAAAGGTCGTTTCGCCACGTCTGACAAAGTTTTGAGGGTTATTTAAGATAGAATTCTAGGTATATTGCTGTAGTGACAGGTTGTCAGCCTGTCGCCTAAATTGCAATATACAGAAACCCTCGGATCCCTCAGCTGGTTTTTACAGCATGCCCGGGAGGAAATGCAGCTGGCACATTCTATGTTTTTCTTTCGCTCCCAGACTAGCATGGAAGTTAAAACTTCTCTCCATTATAAAAATAGGCCAATAATAGATTTTTTATTGATAAAATATTACTTACCTATTGTTTTTAATATACCTAAAGTGTACTACTATATTTAATAACAGTACTAAAAGTAGACCACAATCCGATACGGCGAGTGCACTCAGTAGAGAGGTACATACATACATACATAAAATCACGCCTTTATCCCTTACGGGGTAGGCAGAGCGTTAAACGCCTCGTAAAAGGCGCTTTCGCCGCGTCTGACAATAATTGAGGGTAATTTTAGATTGTAATGTGTATTGCCATAGTGACAGGTTGTCAGCCCATCGCCTAAATTACAATACACTGTAACCCTCGAGTCCCTTTTGCTGTCTTCTACAGCATGCCCGGGAGGAAGGGCAGCTGGAACATTCTATGTTTTTCTTAGAGAGGTAATTATATAATTGCTGCTGGTCACATGTGACTGCTCTTTATGTCCTCAGTAAAACACTGAAAAGGCATACTTAAATACAAACATACATACATAAATCACGCCTTTATCCCTTACGGGGTAGGCAGAGCGTTTAACGCCTCGTAAAAGGCGCTTTCGCTACGTCTGACAAAAATTTAGGGCAATTTTAGATTGTAATATGTATTGCTTTAGTGACAGGTTGTCAGCCCATCGCCTAAATTACAATACACTGTAACCCTCGAGTCCCTTTTGCTGACTTCAACAGCATGCCCGGGAGGAAGGGCAGCTGGAACATTCTATGTTTTTCTATCTCTCCCAGTCCAGCATGGAAGAAAACACTTAAAATACTTAAATACATACATATAATCACGCCTTTTCCCTAATAGGGTAGGCAGAGCGTAAACGACCTAAACGAACGTTCCGCCACCTCTGACAAAGTTTTGAAGGGTTACTTAAGATAGATTTGTAGGTATATTGCTGTAGTGACAGATTGCCAGCCCGTCGCCTAAATTACAATAGGTATACTAAAACCTTGAGATTCATTAGCCGACTTTTACAGCATGATGGGAAGGAAAGAGAGAAGGAAAAAGATTGACAAGAGAAAAACATAGAATGTGCCAGCTGAATTTCCTCCCTGTTTCGCCACGTCTGACATAAGTTTTGAGGGTTATTTAAGATAGATTTGTATAATATTACAAAGCAGCTTAATATTACATTATACGTAAATACCTACTTTAGGTGTTGAAATAAAACATACTCGACCTCCGACTAAAAATGTACATTTCGAACCTATTATTATTCCCCTCAACTCGTTTTCAAATCTTTTCATGTTTTTAACTACCTCTCTCCGGCCTATTACCAGCAGTGACGTCATACGTCGCCACACTTATGTACAAGAGGATAATGAGTTTGAACCTAGGTGTCAAGAATGTCTGAGGGCTTGAAATTGCTACCTTTGTGGTGTGTTGTACAATAAATGCCCCTTTACAAAAGCATTGGAGTATAAATAATAGCTGCTGTTGGAATTGCAATTTGCAGTTGAAGAAAGGTCTTGGTGTTTATTATTTTAATGTTGTAAATCGGAGTGGCGATTTTTATATTAAATATTATTTATGAGACTTTAGTCATTGCGAAAAAGTTCTGTCTTACTCGTAAATAAGAAGATAAGATAAGAATATACTTTATTGTACAGAAAAGACACAAGAGAAAATAAAATTAAATGAAACAAATAGTAGTACAAATAACCGGTCTTATTGCTAAGCAGCAATTTCTTTCAGGCAACCTTAAGAAATACATTGATAGGTTCATACATAAACTCTTCACTTCTTTAAGGTGTTTTTCTAACTGTACTTCTTGAACTGGACTTTACTTCCATGCTGGACTGGGAGCGAGAGGAAAACATAGAATGTGCCAGCAGCATTTCCTCCCGGGCGTGCTGTAAAAACCAGCTAAGGGATCCGAGGGTTTCAGTATATTGCAAATTCTGAATCTGAATGCGTCCCTGTCGATTCCTAGCGATATTTGTACCGGATCTCTGTCCGGTAGGAGTTTCGTGTGTGAAATTTCCAGCGGAGATGTGTGAGCAGTACTCTAACCTTGTTATTTCGATACTTAAGACAACCTTACAGCCTTGCTTGGTTACCGTTTTAGGGAAAGTAGCATATTACAGTCCTTTTGTACATCACGCTTGACAAGCGGATTGGAAAGAGCAGTGTCAACAATTTTTTTCATGTCAAGTGTGTTAAGTACATATTAGTACAAATTTCTAAAATGGCTTAATCTTAAAAGACATATTTAATTTATATCTTTGAAAATACATAGGAATACCGAACGATTTTATAAACAACACTGTTTAAAATATCAAATTTATTTGACATTATTTATACATAGTATAATCTTACTTCCATGCTGGTCTGGGAGCGAGAGAAAAGCATAGAATGTGCCAGCTGCATTTCCTCCCGGGCATGCTGTAGGATCCAGCTAAGGGATCCGAGGGTTTCAGTATATTGTAATATAGGCGATGGGCTGACAACCTGTCACTACAGCAATATACCTAGAATTCTATCTTAAATAACCCTCAAAACTTTGTCAGACGTGGCGGACCGACTTTTGTTTAGGTCGTTTACGCTCTGCCTACCCCATTAGGGATAAAGGCGTGATTATATGTATGTATGTAGTATAATCTAAATATTAATATTTTTGTTATGACTTTCTATTACCTACAATAATATTTGACAACTTAAATACACAAGTTCACGTCAAATTTCTTGCGCAATTATTATCCGACATGGCAGTTATTGCATGTTATCTAGATAACTATAAATTACGTGGCATTTACCGAGCTATGAATCAAGTTATAAATTGAAATATTATGTCTGACTTTGAACACAATAAAGGTGCAATATTTTATGCAAAATACGACCTTAGGTCGCTCAATAAATATTTAAAACAACATGACAATCAGTATTATTTTCTTGCGCATTGCGAATTTGTGACATAACTTTTTTATAGATGAAATTATATAAATTAAATTAAATTAACTATCTTGTATTTTAAAATGACATGACATGACTTATTCTAAAACAAATTTTGAAATTATGTTATAAGTAAATGCATTATGACGTGACGTGTAAAATTATTATTTTATAAATAAAGTATTGAATTGAATTGCTCAATTTTATTTTTTTAAATATTTCATTTCAATGTCCAAAGGATAACGTCTGATTTGTAAACCAAATCTATAAAAAATGCAAAACTTCCTTTCTGATATCGAAAGCAAAAAAATAAATACTTTTGCTAATCCAAATTCGGTGTCCAACTCGTTACATTCAAATAGTTTAGCTTAGCACCGCACCTAAATTTTCCTGGAACTTTTAGCAAAGAATATACGAGGTGCAAGAGACAGCTTCTCGCAAACTGATATACCTAGTATGTTCAGGCAACGAAACTAAATAACTTTCATCAGGAAAATCTTTAAAGAAGTAAAAAAAAGTGACATTTTTTAATACGGAAGTCAATTGTTTTTATAATTTGCAAAAATTTACCGGTATAAGTTGTTTAGTTTCGTTGATTGACAAACACCAAAAGTTTACAAAAAGCTCTCCCTTACACCCCTTATAAATAGTACTAGCTTTTACTACCGTTTTGTACCGAATCGATCGGAAAACACCCAGCACATTTTGCAAGTGCAAAACACCAGCAAAAAGACAAAGGCCGAACTAGAATGAAAGAGCAATTTGGACACAAAACAATTCGGAAACAAAGCTATTTGAGCGCCGCAAACATTTGCATGGGGGAATGGGCAAATTTCAAGTAAAGTGCAGTTTTGGTCTTGTCACACCTAACTGTAAGCCATAGGAATTGGCGATAGTAAAATTTGGGGTCAGATGTGGCAAAGGCTATTGTTTAGTTTAGCTGTAATGGCAAAGGTGGCTATTGGTCCAGAACGCCAGGATAAAGAGTTGTTAGTTTTGACGAGCGGCAATTTTGTTTAGAAGGCATTCTCATGACGTAATTTTAGCGTTAGATTCGTGCGTGGTTGTCGTAGGTCGTATTAACTTGCATGCGTTGAATGGGAATAATAATTGCCATGATGATGATGATTTTCTTAAGATCTCCAGTCTTCACTCAATAATTGCCATAGCGTTTGTAAATTTATACATACAGATAAAGGCGTGATAATATGTTACATACATCTCTCATGGGGTAGGCAGAACGTAAACGACCTGAACAAAGGCCGTGCCGCCACGTCTGACAAAGTTTTGAGGGTTATTTAAGACATATTTGTAGGTAGATATTGCTATAGTGACAGGTTGTCATCCTATCGCCTACATTGCAATATAACGAAACACTCGGATTCTTTAGCTGGTTTTTATAGCAAGCCCGAGAAGAAAAGCAGCTGGTATATTCTATGTATTCTCTCGCTCTTAGTCCAGCATGGAAGAATTGTAATAAATACAGTAAAATAAGCCTCAACAAACCATGTTACCCCGGTTTTGTGGGTAATTATCATATTTACCACGCTTGGCAAGTAAATCTACTTGCCAAGCGTGGTTTACTTGCCAAGCGTGGTAAATATGATAAACATATTATTGCCAATCGGCAAGTGCAGAACGATTTTCTACAGTCAAATAGACAACACTACTGCACATTGTCTGAATATATATCCATAGACGAATTTATGACTCATTTTCTTCCATGTTGGACTGGGAGCGAGAGAAAAACATAGATAATGCCAGCTGAATTTCCTCTCAGGCATGCTGTAAAAACCAGTTAAGGGATCCGAAGGTTTTTGTAAATTACAATTTAGGCGGGTGGCTAAAAACCTGTCACTACAGCAATATACCTACAAATCTATCTTAAATAACCCTCTGACATGGCGGAACGGCCTTTGTTTAGGTCGTTTACGCTCTGCCTACCCCATTAGAGATAAAGGTGTGATTATATGTATGTTTGTATGGCTTTATGACTCCCACACGAAGATACGCAGTGATGCTATCCCGACAACGGGCGACTACAACCGACTGAAGTACAAAACATAGAAAAATTATGTTACAAACGTGAGGCCGTTTGAAAAGAATTTACTGTTGAAACGTGTCCCCCGTTATAATGAAGTCGTTAAGTTACTGTGAGGCTGATCATTAAACTTACTGCGTAGTAAAAGTGTTTTACGTTGTAGGAGGTGAAAAATATCCTACAAATTGAATACAGACATCGTTTTCTTTGAGTGGCTGTCGATTCGAAGTACGGTAGGACTCGACGAATCGTGGTGTCAGAATTTTAAACATGTAAAAGGCCTCTGACATGGTTTGAGTAATAATAATAATTTTATCCAGGAGAGCGATCGGTACAAACTGCCTCACGTGTCTTTTGAACATGGAATCATTTTTCTTACAGATAATTCTTCTGTCGAATGGGTAACGAGTCTACGGACCCGATGAACCCTGGTGTCAGAGTTTTGAAACCACCTAGTAGCACAACTATCAGGCCTCTGACATGGTTTGAGTAACGACCACTATCAAAGACAGCGACCGGGACCGACGGCTTAACGTGCCCTCCGAAGCACGAAATCTTTTTCTTTTCGGACAATCAGGTGATTCAGCCTGCAATGTCCTAACCAAACTGGGGAAAAAATCACAAAGTGATAAATTCTCAAATATCAACTTTGTGTTTTCCCCCCTGGGAATCGAAACCAGGACCTCCGGATCGGGAGTCCATGGCACTAGCCACTAGACCACGGAGGCAGTTACTTACAGACAATCAGATCATTCGGCCTGTAGTGTCGTAACCTATCCAAACTGGGCAATATTTTTGCAGCGGCGCAACACTGCGCGAGAATACATACATACATACATATATTCACGCCTGTATCCCTAATGGGGTACGCAGAGCGTAAACGACCTAAACAAAGGTGTCCCGCCACGTCTGACAAAGTTTTGAGGGTAATTTAAGATAGAATTCTAGGTATATTGCTGTAGTGACAGGTTGTCAGCCCATCGCCTAAATTACAATATACTGAAACCCTCGGATCCCTTAGCTGGATTTTACAACATGCCCGGGAGGAAATGCAGCTGGCACATTCTATGTTTTTCTCTCGCTCCCAGACCAGCGCGAGAATATCTGTCAAAATGTATTAAATGACATTGTCGCGTTTACGCTCTGCCTACCCCATTAGGGATAAAGGCGTGATTATATGTATGTATGTATGTATGTATGTCGCGCAGTGCCTCGCCGCGCCGCTTTGTTGCAGCTAAGTCCTAGTGCGGTCTACCCTTACTCTGTCTAGTACGGATTGTAAGGAATAGCGCCCCGCAAACTGATAGGGGTTGCTCAGTCAACGGAACTGAACAACTATCAGAAGGATTATTTTTCAGCAAGTGAAAAAATATATTTGGTTTTCCATACAAATTGTCTCATCGAGGTGGTCATTTTTTAAGGGAAGCAATTTTTTTTAACTCCTGTAATAAACTCCTGGTGATAGGTGTTCAGTTCCGTTGACTGAGCAACCTGTCCCTTACACTCCGTACTAGACAGAGTAACGTACTTACCTGCAGCGGAGCGGCGCGGCAGTTACTTCCATGCTGGACTGGGAGTGAGAGAAAAACATAGAATGTGCCAGCTGCATTTCCTCCCGAGCATGCTGTAAAAATCACTAAGGGATCCGAGGGTTTCAGTATATGGCAATTTAGGCGATGGGCTGACAACCTGTCACTACAGCAATATACCTACAAATCTACCTTAAATAATTTGCGGAACGACCTTTGTTTAAGTCGTTTACGCTCTGCCTACCCCATTAGGGATAGAGGCGTGACTATATGTATGTATGTTGTCGCGAGGTGTCGCGCCGCTGCATAGATATTCCACAGTTTCCCTTACACCCGGTATTAAAACCGCGTGTATCTTCCGACTACACCACGCCCCACGCAATAGATCGCGTAGTAGCGGTATCGTTCTCACATCGCGAATGGTAATGAAGCCACCATCCAGTAAATATGGGTCTAACTGGCCCATATACCCGCCACTTCTACTGCCACCTGCCCACAGGGACGCACTCAGATCAAAAGGATATTTGGGGTCGTATTCATAGAGCGATCTCAAGATTGAGAGCAATATTCAGTATGGACTTGACAGGCCTTATTATACTGAAATGAAATTTCTGATACGAACTCAAACAAGCTGTCAGTCTCCAGTGCTGTTTATCAATACGAGCCTTGGACGACAGAGAGGTTTGGATCTTGAAACGGATCGACTGCTGGTAAGTAAAAATAAAAAAACAACTCCAGGAAATCTGAATCATCTGTTTACTTTGACAGTCACTTCACTAACAACAACTGAACAATGCTATTACAAAAAAAAACACTTTCACTAAGAATTTGGAAAAGAGAAAAAAGTTCGAAGCGTGTCGGTATTAGACCTATATTATAATGTTATTTCTACCTACCTATCTATTAAAGTCAATCAAATATATGTTCAAAGATAAATTATTCATTATTTAACTATCACCCGCTCCTGAAAACTTAAAGTTACACCGCACTAGGATGTAGCTGTAGCGGAGCGGCGCGACACTGCGCGACAAATGATTCTTTTTGTTTGAAAAATGTACGAGATGTACCGCAAATTTCTTCCATGCTGGCCTGGGAGCGAAAGAAAAACATAGAATGCGCCAGCTGCATTTCCGCCCCGGCATGCTGTAAAAACCAGCTAAGGGATCCGAGGGTTTCAGTATATTGGAATTTAGGCGATGGGCTGACAACCTGTCACTACAGGAATGTACCTACAAATCTATCTTAAATAGCCCTCATAACTTTGTCAGACGTGACGGAACGACCTTTGTTTAGGTTGTTTACGTTCTGTCCACCCCATTAGGGATAAAGGCGTGATTATATGTATGTATGTACCGCACTGAAGCGGCTCTGAAGCTGCAGCAGAGCGGCGCGGCGCGGCACGGAGCGGCAATGTCAGTTCATACATTTAAACAGATTTTGTTGCGCAGTGCCGCGCCGTTGCAGTGCCGTGCCGTGCCGCGCTTTTACCCCAATGAGGTAGGCAGAGCAAACGACCTAACCAAAGGTGGTTCCGCCACGTCTGTCGAAGTTTTGAGGTTTATCTAAGATAGATTTGTAAGTATATAGCTGTAGTGACAGGTTGTCAGCCCATCGCCTAAATTGCAATATACCGAAACCCTCGAATCCGTTAGGTGGTTTTTACAGAAGAATATTTCAAGCTTCTTGCAAAACATTTTAGCAATTACAAGATAAATCATATTTTACTCATTAAAGTTTAATACATTTTTTGGAGTAAGATTTTTTAATTTACTAAATCCGTCCTACAACATCTAGCAGTAACGAGTTTTTTCTAAAAGAGCCTTTAATAATAGAACGTAGAAAATATGTTAAAAGTTCACGTGGGTACATGTAAAATACTAGAAAAGATTCACTGCTAATGTTACTTTGGAAATCCTTTTTACGTAGATTTTTTCTTTTATCTCAAGTTTCTAGAAAGGCAATTAAGGTTTTTTTAAGAAGGATTTCGAATTATGGCAATTCATTTAGTGTTATTTTTTAAAAAGGTATTAAGTTTAGATTAAGAAATCTGTTGTAAAAGACAATAAGTAACCTATGTTCAAATGTAGACAAAAAAAAAAATCTATGTAGTTTTTTCCATATATCTTTTCTCACTTGTGTTGTATATATGTGTGCTAATAAAGTTTATAATTTTTCAGTTCATGTGCACTCATTTTTATTTATTATTTAGCTCAGCGGCACTGAAAGAATTTTTCGCGCTCATAAAATGTAGAAATGTGTAAATGTTTTTCCATGCTGGATTAGGTAGAAAAACATAGAATGATCCAGCTGCCCTTCCTCCCGGGTATGGTGAAGAAGTCAGCAAAAGGGATTCGAGGGTTACAGTGTATTGTAATTTAGGCTACGGGCTGACAACCTGTCACTGTACAGCATTGCACATTACAATAAAAAAATGCCCTTAATTTTTTGTCAGATGTGGCGAAAGTGCCTATTAAGAGACATTTTTTTCTCCCTACCCCGTAAGGGATAAAGGCGTGATTTATTGTATGTATGTATGTATAAAATGCATAGCTAGTAATTTAAAAAAATGTACTTTCAGAAGAATTGTACTTCCAGTAGGCACCAGAGATGCATAACCAAAAAGTTACACCAAAATATATTCATATTCTTCTCACATTTACATACAAATGCCTTGTCATATTATAAACATAACAAGTAGCTTTTAAAACAACAAAACTGAGATCATTTTCTTTCCATTACCTCCTTCAAAATTCTTTTTAAAATCATTAAAGAAGCCAAGAGGCAATGGTTATGAAAATTGTGTACTTCGCGGTCGTGTTGTATGAGAAAAGTATAATTACTGTTGGGCCTAAGTTTGGGGTTACATTTCACGAGATATAGCTGTTTTCACTTTAGGCGCGTCTTAATAATGAACATGTTATGGGAGGTAACGTTGAGGAGGTCACTCGTTTAAATGAAGGTCAAATTTTTAGGCACGAGCTTAGTAGAAATCTAGACCAATCAGTTACTAGACTAGAAATGGGTTATTTTAGATACATTTGTAGGTATGCTGCTGTAGTGACAGGATGTTAGCCTGTTATACTGAAATCCTCGGATCCCTTAGGTGATTTTTACAGCATGCCCGGGAGGAAATGCAGCAGCAGGCACAATGTGTTTCTTTGCTCCCAGACCAGCATGGAAGAAAAACACGATTACACGATTTCTTTCTAAAAAAACGAGTCTTTTGTCTCAAAGACGCCTAAAAGCAAGACACAGCAACGGCGTCAATCACAATGATTGACACAAGGAAAACGAAGAAAAATATCGCATAATTAAGATTGATAGCTGGATATACAAAATACAGGGCCGGGTAAAGCTAGGCTATGGAGTAACCAGGGCTGTATGAGGTAGGGCCGGTTTCGGACAATGATTGAGTGGATTTAAATGACCTTGCGGGTGGAGGTGTAACGTCTTTATGGGTTAAGAAATCGTAGCCATGAGTAAGTTGGGGGAATGATTTGTGTGTTTGTTGGTATAGTACATACAAACATATATATAATCACGCATTTTTCGCTAATGGGGTAGGCAGAACGTAAACAAACGTCTGACAAAGTTTTGAGGATTATTTAAGATAGATTTGTAGGTATATTGCTGTAGTGACAGGTTGTCAGCCCATCGACTAAATTGCAATATACAAAATCCTTCGAATCCCTTAGCTGGATTTTATAGCATGCCCGGGAGGAAATTTAGATGACACATTTTATGTTTTTTTCTTGCTCCCAGTCCAGCATAGAAGAAAAACAAAAGAATATATAAAATATTGATTGATGCTTTTTTAGCCTAATATACAGAAGTAGACTTATACCAATACCAGATCGAAACCATTACGACAGTTCGGCTAAAACCGTGGGCTGGAACACAATTTCACACCCGCGCAGATTGGGTCGGATTGCATACTGCCTTTTGTTGGTCGCTTAATTATACCGGTGAGAAGTGAATCGACGTCACAGCTCCCTCACGGTGCAATTACAAACGCAAATTGGACCGCGGTACCCGGCCTCGGGTACGGAACCAGGTTATATTCACTGGAAACGCTTTTGTTAGGATTTTTATTACAGCGCCATCTATGTTTCGCGCAATGAGCAGTAGTTTGGAAACATTCTTATCAGAAAATCTTTTTAATACCTATGTTTACTTCCTTGCTTGCCTGGGAACGTGAGAAAAACATAGAATGAGCCAGCTGCATTTCCTCTCGGGCATGCTGTAAAAACCAGCTAAGGAATCCGAGGGTTTCAGTATATTGTAATTTAGGCGATGGGGTGACAACCTGTGACTACAGCAACATACCTACAATTCTATCTTAAATAATCCTCAAAGCTTTATCAGACGTGGCGGGACGACCTTTGTTTGGCTAGTTTACGGTCTGCCTACCTCACTAGGGATAAAGGCGTGATTATATGTATGTATGTATTATTGCAGGAGCACAGAGGAGTTATGTAGAAGTTAGAAAGTAAAACCTCGTTATGATCATCGCCATTGATCGAAAGGGTAAACGTGTGATTAAATGTATGTAAGTATGTACGTATTTTTGAAAATTTTACAAATAGGACGCTTTTGCACTGCTCCGTATTTATTTCAAATCCGTGAAAAATAAGGTTTCGATTGGCGCGAAAATGTGTGACAGTTTTTATATATTTTTTTTATCACGGATACGAACCGAACACGGAGCAGTGCAAAAACGCCCTTAAAAATTTAAAAAAATATATTAAAATATCTTTATTTCAGGCACTGGTACACCCATATAATTGTTATAATAGTAATTCTTCATAAACACAATAGATAAATTATTAAATTATCACATTCGTAATAATATTGTATGTTAGATTATTTAGTTACAGGAAAAATATACTTAAAATTTTGGTCATTGATATATACGATTTAATTATTTGCTTCAACAATATTGTTTTTCATTACATGTAACCTTTTGTGGAATGAAGTCTTGAACATATTCAATAATATAAATCCATGAACCACATAAAAGTAAAGTGTTACCTAATGTTTTTAATAACTAGCATGCCGATGTTCTGACCAATTAAGAGTATGTCCTCCGAAATTTGTGGGTTCACCCGTGTGTGACTTTTATGATTAACATACACACATACATACTTATAATCACGTTACTATACTAATGGGGTAGGCAGAGCGTAAACGACCTAAACAAAGTTCGTTCCGCCATATCTGACAAAGTACAAAGAAGATTTGTACTTTATTTAATTTTATCCACTCTCATATAGTAATGTTCGGATTATAAACTTCTAAACAAATTTATAATAGCATACTTTTTAAACAGAATGATGAAAAAAATAAAAAGTATACTTTTCGTTGCACCTGCCCTAGCAAATTCTAACAAAGATGCAACGAAAAGTAAAATTAATTTGCTGGAAGCAAGGAAAGATAAAAATCACACAGTAAATACCAAAAAATCCCGATTCCAAGCCAAAAATCTGTAAAATTATAATAATCTATGGTAACGGCGCATGCGCGGTGACGCTATTCCTGCGCGCTTAATTTTGCCGCCATTTTCTACGGTGAAAGGTTTTTATTGTTTGTTTATTGCGCAACTCAAGGAAGAATTAATTGACTGTTTGTTAAAAATGTGCGACTCTAGTGACTCTAGTGAGGAATATATTAATACTCCACCGGATATTTTAGATGCCGCTACGGAAATTACCAATAATTTATTGCCCGCCAAGTCAAGAAAAGTGTACGAGAAATGCTACCAAGAATTCAGGCTATGGAAAATGCAAAAAAATGCGTTTGAGATGTGTATGAGAGTAGATAAAATAGTGTATGCAACTGCACATAACTAGGTATTACAATGCTCGTGATATCATTGTGAAACGAGCGAAGCAAGTATTACAATGCGTATTACAATGAGTATTACAAAGGGTATTACAATGCGAAACCACACTTGCATTGTAATACCCTTCATTATGCAGCAGTTGCATAAACTACTATTTATTTTGTATTTGTTTGTAATTTTTATGATTACATACATACATAAAATCACGCCTTTATCCCTTACGGGGTAGGCAGAGCGTTAAACGCCTCGTAAAAGGCGCTTTCGCCGCGTCTGACAATAATTGCGGGTAATTTTAGATTGTAATGTGTATTGCCATAGTGACAGGTTGTCAGCCCATCGCCTAAATTACAATACACTGTAACCCTCGAGTCCCTTTTGCTGTCTTCTACAGCATGCCCGGGAGGAAGGGCAGCTGGAACATTCTATGTTTTTCTATCTCTCCCAGTCCAGCATTTTTATGATTAATAGTATATTAATAGGTTTTCGTTTGCACCATTTGGGTTTAGATTCTAAAAATAAAGTCATTTTATTACAGGCTTTTACTCACTGATTGAGTAGGTTAGATTATATAAAATAAATACACAGTGAAAAATTTAAACATTTCCACGTTCCGATAAGGAAAAACAAATACGATATACATTCCATTAATATTAACATAATGGTTGTCTTCGTTGCCATGTTGATAAGTATTCCAACGCAGTTCGATAATTGCCATTCCCTTAATGATCTATCTATACCTATAAAATGCTTGGTCCTGAATGATTGACTGACTGAATGACTGACTGAATTACTGACTGAATGACTGAATGAATGACTGACTCAATGACTGACTCAATGACTGACTGATTGAATGACTGACTGAATGACTGACTGAATGACTGACCGAATGACTTACCGAATGACTGACCGAATGACTGACCGAATGACTGACCGAATGACTGACCAAATGACTGACCGAATGACTGACTGGATGACTAACTGAATGACTGACTGAATGACTGACTGAATGACTGACTGAATGACTGACTGAATGACTGACTGAATGACTGACTGAATGACTGACTGATTGAATGACTGACTCAATGACTGACTAAATGACTGACTGATTGAATGACTGACTGAATGACTGACTGAATGACTGACTGAATGACTGACTGAATGACTGACTGAATGTCTGACTGAATGACTGACTGAATGACTTACTGAATGAGAGACTGAATGAGTGACTGAATGACTGACTGACCAAATGACTGACCGAATGACTGACCGAATGACTGACCAAATGACTAACCGAATGACTGACCGAATGACTGACCGAATGACTGACCGAATGACTGTCCAAATGACTCACCGATTGACTGACCGAATGACTGACCGAATGACTGACCGAATGACTGATCGAATGACTGACTGAATGACTGACTGAATGACTAACTGAATGACTGACTGAATGATTGACTGAATGACTGACTGAATGATTGACTGAATGACTGACCGAATAACTGGATGAATGACTGACTGAATAAATGACTGAATGACTGACTAAATGACTGATTGAATGACTGACTGACTTAGAATGACAGACAATTGCACAGCCTACACCGCTGCTCGTAGACACCTGAAACTTGGAGCGTGTGTTCTTTGTATGATGTTAGCACCGGATTACAAAAAGAATTTTTCGAAATTCGACCCCCAAGAGGTTGAAAAAGGGGGACAAAGTTTGTATGAGACAACATAATTCCTTACTCTAATATACTTTAAATTTTCAATAAAATTTCTTAAACAGAATTTATGGAATAGTACGTGTTTCGTATTTTAATGAAATTCATTCAATAATCTGTTATCATTTAATTGCAAATTTGAAAGAATGAATGTTTGTTACGCAATAACGTTTTAAACAATGGTCAGATCAGGATGAAACTTGCAACAGATATCAGTTACGTGCTGCAATAGGACATATGATACTTCGCACCAAAAACTCATATTCGTGGGTGAAACCGCGGGTGGAAAGTTAGTTCATAATAAATTCGTAATAGCTTTACCTATACACGGCCTTACGTGGCCTTACATGCCTCGTAAATTATTACAGGTGTTATCAACCTCGTATATACAGGGTTATTCTAGAAATAGTACTTCCATGCTAGACTGGGAGAAATAGAAAAACATAGAATGTTCCAGCTGCCCTTCCTCCCGGGCATGCTGTAGAAGTCAGCAAAATGGACTCGATGGTTACAGTGTATTGTAATTTAGGCGATGGGCTGACACCCTGTCACTATGGCAATACACATTACAATCTAAAATTACCCTCAATTTTTGTCAGACATGGCGAATGCGCCTTTTTCGAGGCGTTTAACGCTCTGCCTACCCCGTATGGGATAAAGGCGTGATTTTATGTATGTATGTAGTAAACAAACTGAAAATAGTAGGTCTGATATCGAAACAGGACTATACACTTCTTGCTCGACTTCCATGCTGGACTAAATTTCCATGCTGCACTGGGAGTTGGAGAAAAACATAGAATGTTCCAGCTGCATTTCCTTTCGGGCATGCTGTAAAAACCAGCTAAGGGATCCAAGGTTTCAGTATATTGCAATTTAGGCGATGGGCTGACAATCTGTCACAACAGAAATATATCTACAAATCTTAAATAGCTCTCAAAACTTTGTCAGACGTGGCGGAACGATCTTTGTTTAGGTCGTTTATGCTCTCGTTACCCCATTAGGGATAAAGGCGTGATTATTTGGATGTTTGTATATATACAAACTGAAAATAGTAGGTCTGATATAGAAACTGAATAATTTGCACATAAAACCATCTCGAACATCAAATTACGTCTGTATTCAGAACAGGGTAAAAAAGCATCAGTAACCTTATTAAAATAATTTTCCAATTACCACGTCTGATAAGCTTTCTGGGTTAATTCAGATAGATCTCCGCCTTTCAGTCCATTAGGTCCATTTCTTATTACGTCTAGTGCTTCTGTTACGACCATTTCCGCGTACGTCTATACCGTGATTGTCCAGTTCCACGAAACTCTATCCCGCGATTGTCTAATGAATTCATGGCTATTAAATCTCTTTATTGCTGTAGTCATAGTTTGTTAGCCCATCGCTTAAGTAAATAAGTAAGTAAAAACACTTTATTGTACACAAAAAACAATAAATACAAAAATAAACTTAAATTAATGTGCACAAAGGCGGTCTTATCGCTGGAAGCGATCTCTTCCAGATAAACTTTTTGCTTAAATTATAAATATAATTACAATACACTGAAACCCTCGAATCCTTTTGCTGTTTTTTATGCAATGACTGAGAGGAGAAGCAGCTGGTATATTCTATATAGCTCCCAGTCTTGCTAGGAAGTCTCATCTCCTTAGTCTTATCTCACGGGGTTGGCTACCTATTCTAGGGATTTAAACGAGGGTACTAGTTTTTACACAGAGGGACTGCCATCTGACCTCCGCAACCCAGAAGGAAAAACAGTTTCAATCCTAGGTTAGGTCAGAGTTTTCAAGCCGCCGCATGTTTAGCTCTGGCCTCTGACATGACATAACGACTAATATCTACGGTATTAAACTATATTAACCGGGACCAACGGCTTAACGTACCTTCCGAAGCACGGAAAAAGCGCCCAATAAACGTGTATATGAAATTCGAAAACCAAAATACTCATTGGTACGTGGTGGTATTCGAACAACGACCTCTTGCACAGGAGCCAACGGCCCTATCCACTACACTATCGGGCTCTCAGTTTTGCAAGGAAGCACATTCATACTAATATTATAAATACGAAGGTAACTCTGTTCGACTGTCTGTTGCTCTTTCCTGCCTAAACCCGAATGATTTTGAACCTCGTTTAAAGAAATTTGGCAGGACGATAGATGCTTACCTGGGAACGGACATAGGCTACTTATTACAACGGAAAAATATCACACTCGCTGGTAAATATTTCCAAACGATATTTCGGTAAGGACGGCTCGATATACAGGTTAACTGTGACTGGGAGCTTGTTGCTACAAGCAAACATTTACCGTGGGAAAACATTTAATTCCTACGGGATAAAATATTAAGCGGTGAAACTGCACTTTCTTCCATGCTGGCCTGGGAGCGAGACAAAAACATAGAATTTGCTAGCTGCATTTCCTCCCGTGCATGCTGTAAAAATCAGCTAAGCAATCTGAGGGCTTCAGTATATTGTAATTTAGGAGATGGGCTGACAACCTGTCACTACAGCATGTACCTACAAATCTATCTTAAATAACCCTCAAAACTTTGTCAGACGTAGTGGAACGATCTTTTTTTTGGTCGTTGGCGCTCTGCCTACCCCATTAGGGACAAAGGCGTGATTAAATGTATGTATGCATGTATGTATGAAACTGCAGGGCGGAAAGCTAGTAATAATATAAGTAGGAAATATTGTGCTGTACAAAAATAAAAAACCTCGCGACCGGCATTTCAAGTACATTCCTGTGTTACGTAGTGTTGCTAACACATACATTTTTCCGCGTCCCGGAAAAATTGCAGAAAACCCCGTCTACTAAAGTCCCTAGATGTTACCTGTCGGGTTGGTGCGACAAGGTTGTAAATGAAAGTGGGCGATGACGCTACTTTGTATGGAGAACTATTGTTGTTTCTTGTTGTTGTGGGGGATTCCAATTAATCGACCTGATGAACCTTGGTGTCAGAGTTTGAAACCGCTTAATAGCGTAGCTAATAGGCCTCTGACATGGTTTGTGTAACGACCCCTATCAAAAATAGTGACCGACGGCTCAATTTGCCCTCCAAATCACAGAATCTTTTGTCTTCCGGACAACCAGGCAACTCAGCCTGCATTGTCTTAACCAAACTGAGGTTATTAATTAACAGATCTCAACTGTGTGTTCCCCTATCGGAACCCAGGACCGCCGAATCGGGAGCCCATAGCTAAAACCACCAAGACAGTTTAACGGAGTTAAATGGAGAACTGTCAAAAATGGCGTTAGTATTAGTTCCGTTTTTCGCCACGTCCATTTAAATCCTTGTCGCGCTCTACATCAGTCTTATTACTATTTCGGGCTTCCGGATAGAGCTGACGGGAGCCGACTGAGGCATATCCCGGAATAGTGACGTCACAGTAAAAATTTAAGGCGACGTTCTTGACAACGAATGCGCGGATTATTCGCGAAATATTTTCGTTGTGACTGTGACGGTTGTGTATTGACGTGTGCCTGAAATGTCTGTAACTATTTTCGTTCGTTATACAGGCCCTATTTTTTCGTAGAACAGGGTGTATACAATTATGTTACTGTATAGACTGGACTTATCTTCTATGCTGGACTGGGAGCGAGAGAAAAACATCGAATGTGCCAGCTGCATTTCCTCCCGGGCATGCTGTAAAAACCAGCTAAGGGATCCGAGGGCAGAATATTGCAATTTAGGCGATAGGCTGACAACCAGTCACTATAGTATTATACCTATAATATCTTAAATAACCCTCAAAACTTTGTCAGACGTGGCGAAACGACCTTTATTTAGGTCGTTTACGTTCTGCCTACCCCATTAGGGAGAAAGGCGTGATTGTATGTATGTATGTATAGATTGGACTGGGAGCGAGAGGAAAACAAAGAATGTGCCATTTGCATTGCCTATCGGGCATGCTGTTATAACTAGCCAACAGATTCAAGGGTTTCAGTATAATATTGTAATTTCGGCGATGGGCTGACAACCTGTCCCTATAGCAATATATCTACAAATCTAAAATAAAACAACCCTCAAAACTTTGCCAGATGTGGCGGGATAACCTTTGGTTAGGTTGTTCACGGTCTGCCTACCCCATTAGGGATAAAGGCGTGATAAAATGTATGTATGTATAGACTTCACGAAGAGACCGATGGTGTAGTGAATAGGGCCGCTGCCTCCTAAGCGGGAGGTCGTGGTTCGAATCCCACCACGTACCAATGTGATTTTCGGTATTCGAATTTCATATGTACGTTTATTCGGCGCTTTTTCCGTGCTTCGGAAGCCAAGTTCGGAAGGCACGTTAGGCCGTTGGTCCCAGTTAATATCGTTGAATACCGTAGATTTTAGTCGTTAAGCCATATCAGAGGCCAGTGCTAAGCATTGGCGGCTTGAAAACTCTGACCTAATCTAGGATTGGATCTGGTTTCCCTTCTGGGTTGCGGAGTTCAGATGGCAGTCGCTCTGTGTAAAATCCAGTACCCTCGTTCAATCCCCTAGATTAGGTAGCCGACCCCGAGATACGGAATAAGGCTAGGGAGATGATGATGTATAGACTTCACGTATTTGACACTACCTATACCGCGCTCAATCCCTCCTGGCAGACGGCATCTAACTTCTTTTACTGATATGTTTTCTGTAGTAGAAATAGCTTCCATGCTGGCCTGGAAGTGAGAGAAAAACATAGAATGTGCCAGCTGCATTTCCTCCCGAGCATGCTGTAAAAACCAGCTACGGGATCTGAGGGTTTTAGTATATTGTAATTTACGCGATGGGCTGACAACCTATCACTACAGCAATATACGTATAAATCTATCTTAAAAAACCCTTAAAACTTTGTCAGACGTGGCGAAACGACCTTTGTTTAGGTCGTTTACGCTCTGCCTACACCATTAGGGATAAAGGCGTGATTATATGTATGTATGTATAATAAATACGAGCTTTCCCCCGCGGTTTTACTCGCGTTGAATGAAATTTCCGTGGAAATAATATATTTTTTCGCGGTAGAAAGCTTATATCCGTCCTCAGGTTATTATCTATCGCAATAAATCACTTAACTGTTTAGGCTTGAAAGAGCAACAAACACACTGACAGACACAGTAACAGAGTATATAGTATGTGAGTGAGTGATAGAGTATATTGTGGAAGATAGGAGTCTTCTTCTTCTGTCGAGTGGGTATCGAGTCTATCGACCCGATGAACCCTGGTGTCAGAGTTTTTAAACCGCCTAGTAGCACAACTATCAGGCCTCTGACATGGTTTGAGTAACGACCACTATCAAAGACAGCGACCGGGACCGACGGCTTAACGTGCCCTCCGAAGCACGAAATCTTTTTTTTTTCTTTTCGGACAATCAGGTGATTCAGCCTGCAATGTCCTAACCAAACTGGGAAAAAAATACACAAAGTGATAAATTCTCAAATATCAACTTTGTGTTTCCCCCCTGGGAATCGAACCCAGGACCTCCGGATCTGGAGTCCATGGCACTAGCCACTAGACCACGGATGCAGTTTATATATATATCCTAGGAACATAGCATTATTGGTTAGACTATACATTTTGTTTACTCTATCATGCCTTGATAAATAAGTCGTCTTACGAAAGAAACTGCAGAGCAGAAAATCAATATTCAACCCAGAAGACTTTCGTCTGAAGCAAAAAAAAAATCTACTTGACACAGCAAATGACTTGCATACTAATTAGCTTACTCGTCCACGTGACAAATTATATGAGAAACGAACCCTTATCACAAGGACATAAGGTGCTATTTTCACCTGCTGTCAACTGTACAGCAATGGGAATTAACAGTGTAGAGAAAGACAAGGCTGTAAATGAATGCGAGCGGGGCCACTGCATTGTATTAACAACGGTCAAAAATGGCGTCAACTGCCTCCATCGTCTAGTGGTCAGTCATGGACTCACGATCCGGAGGTACTGGGTTCGATTTCCAGGGGGGGACACAAATTTGATATTTGACAATTTATTTACTTGGTGAGATTTTGCCCAGTTTGGTTAGGACAACGCAGGCTGAATTACCTAACTGTATGTAAGAAAAAAGATTCCGTGCTTCGTTCCCGGTCGCTTTCTTCGATAGTAGGCGTTACTCAAAACTATGTCAGAGGGCTAATAGCTGTGCTACGAGGTGGTTTAAAACTGGCACCAGGGTTTATCGGTTCGATTGCCACGATACCCAAACGACAGAAGGCAACAAAATTAGTGTTGGCTTTATGGCAGATGCTTCAGTTCCTTTTTTCGCCACTTTCATTAAAACCCTTGTCGTAATGTACAGCGACGTATTTTGTTAACTTAATTGGATGAATAGCGACTAGCTTCCTCATTTCGTTTGAATTTGCATACTGGAGTGACTTGCCTTGTTTTTAACAAGCGGTGATTTAGTATTTAATGGCCAGGCTGTGGGGAATGTATGTAAAGTTCATGTATTCGCTGATAAGGAGTACAAAGTGCTTTGATAAACAGTTTAAAAACTTTTTACACAGGAGTGAGTTTTTCAGTAAAGAACCTGGGTACATTATTTTCCATGGATTTATTGCTTAACATGAATGGTGGTTGTCAAAAAAGATCTAAATAAAGTATAACTTAGACACCTCGACGACCAAGAAGGAATCTGACCTTAACTAGAAATGGAAAATGCCTGAAAAAGAAGAAGTTTTTTTTTTACTTCCAGTATTTTATCATACATACATACATATAATCACGTCTTATTATCCCTAATGGGGTAGGCAGAGCGTAATCAACCCAAACAAAGGTCGCTTCGCCACGTCTGACAATGTTTTGAGAGTTATTTAAGATAGATTTGTAGGTATATTGCTGTAGTGACAGGTTGTCAGCCCATCGCCTAAATTACAATATACTGAAACCCTCCGATCCCTTAGCTGGTTTTTACAGCATGCTCGGGAGGATATGCAGCTGGCACATTCTATGTTTTTCTCTCGCTCCCAGGCCAGCATGGAAGAAATATTATTAGTATTTTATCACTTTTTTGTTATGGTTTAAAGACTGATGTCGTTACTTGTAGATCTAGTCCCCCTCTATATTTTATTAAATAGTTCGAGATTTTTCTATATTTTGTAAGATTTTTTCCATATTTTTTATGCCTCTAGCAAATTTAGAGTATTCATAATTGCTATTCCATAATGTCGGTATCTTCCCTAAGTGGAATTACGAGTAGAAATGAAATGGTATTGTATTTGTGAACCCAAATTGCCACCGAAATAGTATTTGTAGGCTAATTTACTGTGCAAACAGACGCTGTTCCGTGCGCGCCATTTTGGATTCCCAAGGTAAACTTTCATTTAAAATGGGCGCCTTAAATTATAAATGAGCAATTATAAATACAATTCAGTTATTACACTTTACTATGTGTGATGAATGACTGATGGTGGATTTCTGGTTGAAATAAAGAATTATCGTCTCATTCAATTATTATTATCGATAAGGGTTTTCAAGTCGATTAATGACCAAACGACTCAGGTTGTCAGAGTTTTTAAACTGCCTATTAGTAACAGCTAATAGGCCTCTGCTATGGTTTGCGTAACGGCAACCCTAAACCCACCTAAAGCGGGAAGGGAACAATCTCACAGATGACACAGCGGAGCGGCGCTGCGAGGCAAGGCGCGTCACAGCGTGACAAAATGAATATTTGTATGAAATTTAGCGGCACTGAAGCTGCATCGGATCAGCGCGAAACGTCACAGTGCTGCAATGTCAGTTCATGCATTTTGACAGATTTAGTCGCGAAGTATCGCGCCGCTGCAGTCCGGCTCCACGACGCATCGCACCGCTCCGCTGCAGCTACGTCATAGTGCGGACCAACCTAATCAAACCCCCGACCTCTCCAAGGAACCCAAGGCCTCTGAAATGTTATCCACTTTCCAAAGCAAACAGAACTTCGTTTCAAATCTCTTCAACATAATTATTTCTAAAAGATCAATATCAAATGCAGAAACTAGGGCGTCGAATAAAGCAGATATCAAAACTGTGGAATCTTAACGAGAGCAGGAAGACGAAGGAATTATAGACGGGTACAATAATCTACTCAGGTTTAAGCACGTTCAGCTGTAAAAATAGCGCAGCTATAAAAAACATACTTCCATGCAGGACTGGGAGAGATAGAAAAACATAGAATGTTCCGGCTGCCCTTCCTCCCAGGCATGCTGTAGAAGTCAGCAAAAGGGACTCGAGAGTTACAGTGTATTGTAATATAGGCGATGGGCTAACAACCTGTCACTATAGCAATACTCATTACAATCTAAAATTGCCCTAATTTTTTGTCAGACGTGGCGAAAGCGTCTTTTACGAGGCGTTTAACGCTCTGCCTACCCCGTAAGGGATAACGGCGTGATTTAATGTATGTATGTATGAAAAAAAACATCATCTTATCAAAGGGATTTTTCGCAACAAAAAAGACGTATCTCGCAAAATACGGACTTTTTCAAGTTTGGTCATGTTGAGAGGATGGATAAAAAATTGTTAATTAAACAGATATACCTGGCGAGTGTGAGTGGGAATGTTGGAAGGGGAAGACCTCGAGGAACGTACTGCGATCAAATCGGGGACGTTCTAGAGAAAGGTCAGGTCAGGAGTACCCTAAACCGACGAGCGTGCATAAAAAGATGATGAATGTAGTTGAAGCGAAAGAAGTTTGCAAGGATAGTAGCAAATGGAAGGATGCGATCTCTGCCTACCCCTCCGGGAAAAAGGCGTGACATTATGTATGTATGTTAATCTTTAGAAATAGTCACAATTAAAGAGGAGACAGGAGACTGGAGGCTGCAGTTTTAGGTAATTATGTTTCATACTATAAACAGCTGCTTTTTGGGATAAAGTTTGGTTGAAATGAAATACTTTATCCTGTTTAACTAAAATTAACTTGTTTTTTATCTAAATAATTATTAGAATTCATTGCAGGGAAGTATTTACAAAATTTAACTTAGTATAAAAATAAATTCTTCTTCTTCTTTCATGCTAGCGTGGGAGCGAGAGAAAACATGGAATGTGCCAGCTGCATTTCCTCCCGGGCATGCTGTAAAAACCAGCCGAGGGTTTCAGTATATAGTAATTTAGGCGATGGGCTAACAACATATCACTACAGCAATATACCTACAAATTTATCTTAAGTAACCCTCAAATCTTTGTCAGACGTGGCGGAACGACCTTTGTTTTGGTTGTTTACGCTCTGCCTACCCTATTAGGGTTAATGGCGTGATTATATGTATGTTAAAAATAAAACATGTTAAGCAATTTATGCTTTTTAAAGTAGGGAGTGGCGCTGCCTCGACGGATGAATCCCCTGAAAGACAATGGCAGAGGAGCATAATAAAATTATAACACCGTCCTGAAACGCCACGATAAGACGACTCGAGCATTATTTCGCTGAAATCTCTTCGTAGAAATGGACTCATCGCAGTAATAACGGAAGTAATACGATTTTGTCTGCACTATCGCAAAGAGTTTCAAGTCCTATTTTAAACAAAGTAGCAAATTGCCTCCGTGGTTTAGTAATCTGAGCCCGATCCAGAAGTTTCTCTCAGCACATAGTTAATACATACATAGATATCATCACGCCTTTATCCCTAATGGGTTAGGAAGAGCATAAACGACCTAAACAAAGGTGTAACTCCAAACAAAGGTAAACTATCATTTCAGCCATATATACGTACAAATCTATCTTAATTAACCCTTAAAAACTTTGTCAGACATGGTGGAACGACCTTTGTTTGGGTAGTTTACGCTCTGCCTACCCTATTAGGGATAAAGTCGTGATTATATGTATGTCTACTTAAACCTTTAGGAAGTAATTATTGTACCATAATTCGTGCCGGTATCAACATTGAAGCGGTCGCTGTTTTATATTTTCATTTTCCAAACCGACCTGAATTTCGAAAAATATATTTCAATATTTCCTCAAAAATGGTATTAAAATTTCTTGAGTCAGGTTACGAGGCGAATCAGTGAGCGAGCAAATTCTCGGCGCGGCCAACAGAGCGAAATTATCCAACAGAACAAGGTAATACTAGAACTGTTATTTCAGATGTGCCTGGCAATAGCTTGGTTAGTAGTAAACCGTTGAAGCATGAATTATGAAAGAAGACGATTTCATTTGTTGATCTAGGTACTATTAAATATGATCATGGCTTTCTGGAGTTATGGATGGATCGGTGACCGATCATTGAACATAAAACAACGTAGGCAATGTGGTGTGACGCAGTGGGAGTTCAACTGGAAAATATATCGCATAATCATTAATTCAGGAGCACAGAGGAATTATGTAGAAGTTTGAAAGAAAAACCCCGTTATAATCGTCGCTATTGATCGAAAGGGTCATTATGCAAAAGGGTAATTTTTCGAAAAGGGACATTATGCGAAAGACACATTTTGCGGAAAGGGATAATATATTATAGGATATTAAGGTTGCCTAGTAGAAATTACTATCATAACCATCATTATTATTATACCATTGTACTTTTTTTTGTACTTTTGTTCTCATTTCCTGTTGTTTGTTTTATGTGCAATAAAGAATATATCTATCTTTCAATTATAGAAAAGGGCATTTTGCGAAACGGACATTCTGCGAAGTAACGATTGAAACCGAAAAGAATTTACCGACTCTTTTATTATTAAATTCTTTATTGTTTTAAGAATTAAACAAAAAAGTAATATTAAAAATTAAAACAATAGGCGAGTTTAATTCTATACGAGATATCTTCCAGCCAACCTAATGAGGATGAAAGAAGGGAAAATCACGGGAACAGATATAATAAACGTAATAACGTTTATAATTATAGTAATACTAATACACATATATTTCAATAAAATAAACTAATACATAACAATATCAATATGATATATAATTAAATGGCATAAAAGATATTGTAAATTAATCTAAATATATAAATGTCATAGAGAGTTCATAAAATGCTCTTTCAGTCTCTTCTTAAAGGTGAAACTTGAGGGACTCTCTTGTAGAGTTTTAGGTAATTTATTCCAAAGTTGGATGGCTCTCACAGTGAAAGAATTAAAAAAGAATTTGGTGTTCGATCCAGGAACCTCTTTCACCACCACCAAAATGCAGAACTAATTGATATCATGGTTAAAAAGGACTAGTGGCATTTCTACAAAACTTGTACCCATTCTGTGCTGTTGCCTGTAGCAATATGCATTGTCCGGAGCATTCCGGGATGTTCCGTACAATCCCGGGACAATTTCGTGACCCGCGCTTTCGTTGTTTTTCAATCTTCACGATTTGAGTGGATTCAGAATAAAAGATGCTTTTTACTTGAATTGTCGTTGGAAGAAAGGTTTTATTGGCGCTAGAAATATTCACCTTTGTCATTTGTTTTTTGGGATATTAAAAGGTGTCCATTTTCGAGAGTAGATTTTAAAGCCGGTCTTTCAAGGTATTTTTTAAATAGATACTTAATTTCTGACACATATTTTAATACACGTGTGTGTACGTAGATATTACCTGAATGTGTGTACGAAAAACACTTTTTCTTACAAAATCTATTCGTTTATAAAAAGTCAGTGTATAAATTAAAAGGAAATGAGCAAAACCAATGTATAGTCTAACAACTTACTATAGTTCATATAATATGAAAGAAAGAAAATAATAAATGCATTTCTGGTAGGACTCGAACCTGCGTCTCTGGAATGCCAGTCCATTACTCTACCGACTGAGCTACGGAAACGGTAGAGGGAGTGACAAATTTATCATAGTCTTTTTAATGTACACATCAAAGCGACTTTACAATAGTTGCTACAGAATTCCTAACATTTTTATTTTTTTGTCATTTCAAAGACTGAATTCACGTTACTCCTAATTTTCTTTCTAAAACAATACTTCCAATCAAACCTTGTAAGATTACTCCACTCAGTCCATTCCCAGTTGATCCAATCTGGTTCGCCCAATCTTCAACACGTAGTAACCTCTATCGGACGGGCCGGCACTCCGACAGTGTAGCAATCAGATTCACAGCGGGGGTCATTTTGTCACTACCCGTTTAATTATCCGTGGAAGCGATGTGGCGTTAAAGCGATGCTCACCACATACGGTTAGATTGGTGGAATTGAGAAGAGACCGGCGGATTGGGTTATGTAAGATGTCATAAATTTGAAATTACAAAAACAGAGTAGTTAAACGTTTTAGGGGAGAATTTATATACTTAGATAGATAGATAGATAGATAATAAATTTATTTGTTTTATAAAGACACACACATAAAATTTGTAGTACAAAAAAGGAGACAAAAGTAAACATTTAAACAAACATCAAATTAAAAAGACAAACATAGACGATAAATACAAAACAAACAAATGGTTGTGTGTGTCGCAGTAAACCAAAAGGGCTATAGCTCAGCATAAACGTTTTGCCCTGTTGAGCAAAACACTGATTTTCAGCTACTACCCTCAGAGAGTAACGGGCGCATGCAAAACAATAATAAAATAAAATTAAATTGGCGTGTAGTGTCATACATTTGTGGAGTGTGCAAAAACTGTGCAAAATAATAATGAAAATGGCTCAAACAAATCATACATTCAATTAATATTAAAACTATATAAAAGTATAATTAATTCAAATTTAAATTAAATCGATAATAAATTAATGTCAATTGAATAATAAAATAAAATTCAATAAAAAAGGAAACAAAAAAATATTCAAAAAAATAAAACAAATTATAAAAATTATTCCGAAATCATTACGAGTACCTCACTGCTAATAATTCTAACTAATAACAACCTTGACAGCAACCGCACCTAGAAGTGTATTTGGTTATGAACACCGGTACTTTGATTTTTAAGTAGGAACACTTTAAAATGTAGTTTAAGAGTGTTTTTCGTTCGCATACGTCGTATTGGTGGTGGTATATTGTTCCAACACTTCGTTGCTTGGTAACGGAAACTGCCAGTGAATGCAAGGGTTTTGTGTCGATAAACTGCAAGTGGTATACGCTTACTTCTGCACTTATATCTGTCAAAGAATGTGGAGAATTTTAATTTACCATACAGATAAGAAGGACTTTCAAAATTCACCACATCAAACATAAGACTCGCCAAATGCAGCAGCCTACGCGAGCTCATATTGAGCATACCTGCCCTGTTTAGATATGGTGTTATGTGGGTACGAGGTGGAATGAAGAAACAGTAGCGGCAACAAGCATTTTGTACTCGCTGTATCAATCGTTGAGTCTTTGCAAGCAAACGTGGGCCAAACACAACATCACCGTAATTTAATTTGGACAAAATAAGTGATTCGCACAAGGTTATTCTCGCGTCTTCATCTAGCAAGTTTCGTATTTTATATAGAATTTTTAAACGATAGAAACAATGTCTTACTAGATTCAATACGTGAGTTTCAAACCGCAAAAGACTGTCAAACGTAATTCCTAAGTTTTTAGCTTCATGGACAGGGAGTATGCTCTGTCCCATGATTTCAACACATGGATTTTGCACGTATATTCTTTCAACCTGTAACTTACTACCGAGAACCATGCACTTAGATTTATTTGGGTTGAGCACAAGCGCATTACGACGCGACCACTCGACGATCCTAGCCAGGTCCTCGTTCATTTGAGACACTGCAAGTGATATATTGTTAGGTTCTTCAGAAATATACAATTGTACGTCATCAGCGTAGCAGTGATATTTGCTGTACTTAATTACCTTTGTTACGTCAGCACAATAAATAATAAAGAGTAATGGCCCAAGTATAGACCCTTGTGGAACACCGCGCGTCAGCAGCATGCTATTGGATAAAAGGTGCGAGCCATCATCTTTCAACAGTTGTACGGACTGCCTTCGGTTACTAAGGTAGCTATTAAACCATCGCACAGCCTGAAGCTCAACGCCATAATATGATAGCTTAGACAACAATAGAGGGACACTCAAACAATAAAAAGCACGTGAATAGTCAAGTAGCGTAAGAATTGTGCCTCTACCAATATCCTGCTCAGCCAGGACATTATCCACCACATCCAGCAAGGCTGTAACCGTACCCCGACCCTTACGAAATCCCGACTGATATGCAGGCAGAATGTTATTCTTCTCCACATAATTACTTAACTGTTCGTGCACTACTTTCTCTAGGACCTTCGACAAAAAAGGTAGTATACTTATTGGTCTCAGGTCTTTCAGTTCAGCCGGACTATCAACCTTAGGAAGCGGCTTGACCAATGCTTCTTTCCACTGACTGGGCACTTGGCCTGAAATTATCGACAGATTAATAATATTTGTGATTGCTGCAAGAGTACGTGGGAGTGTGAGAAGCACCATGTCCCTGCTAACGTTGTCCAAGCCAACAGCATTTGAAGTAATGGACACAATATGCTTGGAAATAACGCTCGCATCAACGGGCAGCAATTTAAATAATGAATTTCCAAGTCGATTATACTCAAAAAACATTAAATCTGACAAAGCAACTGTACCTGATCCAGGAGTATCTAGAAAATGTTTATTGATAGTATCCGGGTTATTAAAACAGTCAGGCAGGATGTCACACTTAGTCGGATCCACAAGAATTTTGTCTTTAACGTTCTTCCAAAACGATTTTCCGTTCTTTACCTGGCTGTTGATAAATCTATCATAATAAGCACGCTTCTCGTAGTAAACACTAGAATTGAATAAACTTTTCAGATCCTTCCAGTACTTTTCGTGAACTTCAGATTTAGTTTGTCTATACCTAATATGAGCCTCGTTTCGCAAATGAATTAATAGTTTTATATTATCTGTGATCCAGGGAAGATTATAATTAAGTTTGATTTTAATTGTTTTTACTGGGGCATGTCTATCAAAAAGTGATATAGTCATAAAATTAAAAGTACTTAACATGAGGTCTACCGTAGGCAGATTTTGTAATGATTCCCAGTCAAGCGAATTTAAATCAGAATTAAATTTTTCTAAATTTATATCTTTAAGAGGCCGATATGTGAATAGTTTCGGTGGCGGTTTATTTTTTTTTAAAAACAGTTTTACATTTATCATGGCATGACCAAGGGAACCTGTTATATTAGTTACAGTGACGTCACGCACACGAGCATTCGTACATACCAAGTCAATAAGTGTTTCATTATGCGTGGAAAAATGTGTAGGCTCGGTTACAAATTGTTTTAAGTCCATGTATTGAAGCAATTGATTAAATTTTACGCAATCAAGACTTGAAGGGTCAAGCAAGTTCACATTCATATCACCTAACAAGACTATATACTCATTATGTGAGAAATAATTAAGTGACTCAGTAAGCGCATCGAGGAATGTATCTAGATTTTGCCGCGGTGGTCTATAGACCGTTCCCACAACAACACGCTGTCTATTTGATTGCGTTGATAACCACATCTGTTCGATCCCATTATCTGGACACTTGAGGTAACGCACACGAACGTCCCGCTTCACATAGAACGCGACCCCGCCGCCTCGACCATTACGCACGTGCTTCGGCCTCGGTGTCATTTTCATTCGGTACTGAGCCGGCGCGGGCGCAAGTGCCTGCTGTCCCGCCGGGAGCCATGACTCATTTATGGCTACTATATCAGGGCGGAATTTATCCATGGCAGCAAGAAAATTGTCGTGTCCAGTGTTTAGTGAGCCGACATTATAAAATGCTAATTGAAGAAAGTTATTGCTAGCAGACATTGAACATAATAAGAAGAAACCAGTTCAGTCCATAATGCAGGCCAAGGTCACGTGCATAAGGAATAAGTGTCAGTGCAATCATACCAATATATTTATGCGTAGGATCAATAGTATATCGGTAAGTACGTTTATTATTTATATTTATGCTAATGTCACTGTAATAATAATAATAATAGGCAATAAAATAGGAAAGTGCAATATTTAAATTAGTTTGTGTAGTGTGAAATGATGTAATGATGAATATTAAATACTGTATTGCTTTTTGTCGCTGCTGGCCCGACCGCTCTGATGTAGGTTTACACTGTATTTGCTTTACCGCGACACACAATGCATATATGTAATAGTATGCACACTGATAAAAGATTAACACCCAGTTATAACCATAACCATAAACAAAAATGAAATTTACATATTCCAGGTTCAATACTACGCGGGATACTACTATGAGACAATTACAAGAGATGGAAAACCAAAACAGTAGAAATGAAAAGATAATTTGAAAGGTAAATATGTTTGAAAATAGACAAAGTATAATTTTAAAAGGTAATAGAATACAGTAAAGTTTCAAAGTCCTTACAAAGTATTCAGTGTTATTTATTTTGAATTTCAGTGGGACCAACGGCGTCGACTCCAAAAACCCGCATTAAGTCGGCCTCCGTACGTAGCCGGTGTCGTGGGGACTCTCTACCGCTGTTCTGGCGTACAAATATCCTGCCATCCCTGGTCCAGACAAAGCGCCACTGAAGCCGGGCTCCGATTTCACGCGCCCGTCGAAAGAGCAGTCGGTTGACACGCGTCAGCCGCTCGTTGACATAGAATCGCCGGGGGGCGCCCGGCAGACCGGTACCCTCAGTGGTGGCACCACGGCGCACGCGGGCCTCCTGCAGCAGCTGATCACGGACAGCGCGGCGCGCCAGCCGAATGACGATGGGGCGCGGACGGGAGGCGTCGCCAGCCACCTCAGGCGACTCCGCTGGAATTCTGCCCACTCTGGTCGCACTCACGATGTCATGTTCAGTGAGCTTTACACCTAGCTTAGTGCCCAATGACATCGCTAAATGTGGTAAGCTTTCTGATTTCTGCTCTGGGATACAAGACAGCTCTATATCATTTTGTAACATGTCTTGATCCCGATCATTCAGCTCAGCCTTTAGTTGCTCTATTGTGCTCAGTAGCGATCTATCAGAGCAATTAGCTTTTACCTCTTTTTCCGCTTGACTCTCAAGCTTTTGCATTCGAGCATTTAGATTATCAATGCTAAGTTCCGAGGTTTCCACTCTAGCCAGTAAATTAGATAAGGATGTCATGATCCCCTGTAACTGGAGACGCTGTGCTCTTTTTTCATCTCGCCATTCATTCCTAAACTGACGAAACTCTGTCGCTAGAGCTTGTATTTCACTCACATCTGCATTGCTCTCGTCTAGCTTTTCTGGGGAACTCTGAATGGAACCTCCGCGGCGGCCAATATTTACTCCCTCTGTAACGCTAAGGTTATTTGAGCGGGCTGGGGTGTTAATATTGCTGGTTTTACGTTGCGAGCTAATGCACTGCACGCATTTCCAAGCTTTTTTGTCTGCAGCTTTCATGCTTTTCAATAACGCTACAGAAACATTTGCACACAATAGGTCATAGGGCATTTCACAAAGACAGCAGCACAAATATTTTGTGTCTTTGATTATAGTTGCGCAACCAGCACAAATCATCTTGCCAGCCATGATAATAAATAGATGAAAAATATCTTTGTAAGATATTATTCGAAATAAATGATTGACAAAAAAAAAACAAAAAGCTTTCTGCGTATGGGATCGATCCTGGACTCTCTTGGCTCGTTTAGTCCGACGGCTTAACCGACTAGGCTGTGAGGGTAGTGACGATTAGCGCGAAGTTAACAGACTTATTAGTAAACTGACCAGTGTGAGTCAGTGAGAACAAAGGAGTGAACGAGTGCTCGGATAACAAAAGGCACTGTTAACAAAAGGCGATGTCGGCACTTAACACTATTTAACGGTTTTCACTGCACTTATATCGCACTTTTAGCTTGATATCAGTCCATTCATTATAATAATATTTACACCACTAGATAAATCGTGAATCCAGGTTTCGATAGGTATAAAATTTTATGACAAAACTTTACTTTATGCACGTACTTAATTTTTTTATAGTAGGAACACAAACAAAACACGTCAGGTCGCCGAACTGCTCCCCGCGCCTCTCCTTAGTTACTTAGTGTTTTGTTTGTAAGGATATCTTTAGGAATGAACTTTTGTTAAGATTGATCTCTCACAATTTTTAAGATTTTGTTTCACATACTTACGCAGCTCTGTAACACAGGCTATTTTTATTTTATATCTTAACTAAAAACCTGTCTCGTTTTCATTCATACACGATATGTCATATAAATAATTAAAAAAATACACTATGGTTAAAAATTTTTTGCGTCTCTTCGAGGGAGTTAACGGACAAACAGACAAACGCAGAGCCAGTTTTAATTTAGAACCGATTTATAAATTTTATGTGTGATACTGAATTTTGAGAAAATTACTAATATTTATGTAACTCGGTTTTTATTTATGATTTATATACATGATGTACTTAGATTTTAAATATTATATTATTTCTTTATCATTAGACAAAAGTGTGCAATACCTTCATATCAGTTCATATAAGAACTAGCCTAGTATTTAAAATCTTGTAAAACACTATATACGAAATTGAAAACTTCATTACTCCTATAATATAAATAAATATGATTATTGTTATATACATACACACTCACACACATTTACATATATACATGCACACACATACAACACAACCCACATTTTCACTCACAGCTTTCATAATTTTATAGAACATATCTCAGTTTCCGTTGAGCTTGCATGTTTTTCTCTTTTTCCTATTTCAGTAATACATACTTGTAATATAGATTGTCCTAATTATGCTAAAAGTATACTGTAAAGATAACCACGTCACAGGCCTAGCCTAGTGTGGTTACCTTGGTAAACATTATCTGTATCTTATGGACTGATAATAAACTACTTTGTATTTGTACTATATGAATAAATGAATTATGAATATTCCGAAAACGAATCGACCATTTTACCAGTTTCATACCTTGTTTTGATTGATGATCAGGAATCGCCAGAGTGCGATTGTGGAGCGGTATTGACAGACCACCGCACACATTGTGGAGGAGTGCCCGCGCACACGGTTTCCCGGAGCTTGGAAGACCTCAATAATCTTACCCCGGCGGCTGTAGACTGGCTACAGAATTTTAATTTTAAATACATACATATAGTCACGCCTTTATCCCTAATGCGGAAGGCAAAGCGTAAACAACCTAAATAAAGGTCGTTCCGCCACGTCTGACAATTTTTTAAGGGTTATTTAAGATAGATTTTGAGGTATATTGCTGTAGTGACAGGTTGCTCATGCTGACAACCTGTCACTCTGTCCGACGGTTTCAGTACTGAAACCCTCAGATCCTACGGCACTGGTTTTTACAGCATGCCCGGGAGGAAATGCAGCTGGCACATTTTATGTTTTTCTTTCGCTCCCAGTCCATCATGGATGAAATGTAAATTGCAATTTATTTAAATGACCGAACGATAATAATAATTGATGATCATGCTCAGGCTGTTTGTTAACATTTCTTGTAACTTGGATCCCGATCACACCAGCTCTTGTTACCTGCACTGCACCTTTGTTCTCGGATTGAGCTGAGCCACGCCTCCCTACGTTAGCTGGCTCACAAGCATTATTCCAGTCTGCACCCGTTTGGACCACAATTTGAGCCTCCTATAAAAATAGCTCGACCAGCTAGTACTATTTATTCGGGAGGATCAATTTATTTTTCGAACTATGCCTCTTGGGGAACGTTGTTCAGTTTTCTTTATATTAGAAATGGGTTTTCTCTTGAATCTAGACACTAGGTCAGGGATGACCGTTACAGAGTCGACGATGGAGCGAGCTCACCCAGAAGATGCCTGTTATAACACTCTCTCCTGCTCTCCAGCGAGAGGGTAGTTACAAGTCAGGCGGCCCTTGCAGAGCCTACCAACGCTTTGTAGGGATCATTTCATAGGTTGGTTAATTGTATATTAATAAACATTATTTATTCGTCAAATAAAATTTCATGTAATCAAATAAATTATCATAGATTTTATTTGACATAACAAAAACTTGGACACAAATTTTTGTTCTTCTATAATGGCTCATTTAAATTGCATGCAAGAAATGGTATTGTAGGTATATACGAACTGATATTATCCTTCCATGCTGGACTGGAGAATAACATAAAACGTGTCAGCTGCATTTCTTCCCGGGCATAAAAACCAGCTAAGGTATCTGAGGGTTTCTATACGTTGCAATTTAGGAGATAGGCTGACAACCTGTCACTATACCAATATACGTAAAAATCTATCTATCTATACATATAATAAATCTCTAGAGGTGTCGTGTCTGTACATTGAATAATTTACAAAAAAATAATTGCAGCAGACGTTATTAATGATATAAAGACCAAAACGTTTTTTTTTAGAATTTTTGTCTGTCTGTATGTTACCACATCACGCCAAAACGACTGAACCGATTTCGATGTGACTTTTTTTATTCAACTGTGTGTTACCCGGGTTGCAACTAAGGATACCTAAAATAACGCTATCTGACTTAGGAGGTAGGCAGCAAATTGAAATATGGCTGTTTCTTAACCGATTTTGATGGAACTTTTTTTTTTGACTGAGCATTACCTAAACTCAAAGTTACGGAACAAATAATCACGCCACCTGACTTAAGGGGCAGGCAGGGAATTGAACTTTGATCGTTTTTAACCGATATTAAAGATACTTTTTATTTGACTGAGTTTTTTTTTATTTACCTGGTGTTCAGCCTAGGTTAGAAATGATCACGCAAACCATTCTAATATTGAATAAATACCCCTGTTTACGCGCGCGCGGGTCCCTCTCCTACGCACGGAGAAGCGTTTTTAGTATGTTCTACACTGCGTGTTTTCCATACAATCCAGGCGTACGTAGTCGCGGGCACAGCTAGTCTTAAATAAACCTCAAAACTTTGTCAGACGTGGCGGGACGACCTTTGTGTAGGTCGTACACGCTCTGCATACCCCATTAGGGATAAAGGCGTGATTATGTGTGTAGGTATGTATGTAGATATTATCGTAGTAGATATTATCATAAAGTGGATCATACAGTTCGATTCAACAAGTCCCATGACAGAAAAACGTCCATCTCGTGTCACCATGCTAAACAAGCAAACAAAAACAGCGAACAAAACATTAAACCCTGCTCCAAACATGCCAAAATGAGCTTTGAAGTTCGCGACAGACACAAACCAGGACGACCCGACAATGATGAAAGAGTTTCTGCAACTAAGTTCGCATCAGGCCCCAGGAGGCTGGAGAGGGGCGGGGGGCGATTGATCAATTGATTCACCTGTAGTGCTGAAACCAGGTTTCCTCCGCAAATAAGGTAACAACTTCGCCTTCTGGACTTTGTAAGTTGTGGGCTTTAGTTTTTTAGTTGAAACCAGTTTCCACCAGGTGATTTTTTATTGCACCTATGTCATATTATCCTGCCGCTTTTTTAAAATTATATTTCGATGTTTTGGGTGTATAGATATTTTATTTAAATGGTAATGAAATGTGCTGTGCTTCCAAGCTGGACTGGGAGCGAGGGAAAAACATAGAATGTGCCAGCTGCATTTCCTCCCGGGCATGCTGTAAAAACCAGCTAAGGGATACGAGGGTTTCAGTATATTGCAATATAGGCGATGGGCTGACAACCTGTCACTACAGCAATATACCTACAAATCTAACTTAACTAACCCTTGAACCTTTGTTAGAAGTGGCGGAACGACCTTTGTTTAAGTTGTTTATGCTGTGCCTACCTCATTAGGGATATAGGCGTAATTATATGTATAGTATTTAAGTATGAAATGTGTTCAAACTTGCTGTACAATCTTGCAAGATAAGTAGCGCGCGGGTTTGGGTGCAAGATTGATCTTGCTAAATTGATGCAAGATCGGACGGAGGGTTTGGGATTGCACGTGCTTCATGCGGCTACGTGACGCTAAACTGGAAAACAGGCAAAAAAAATTCTTTGAGGCTGTTGCGTTACAAATCAAAGCAACTCGATAATGACGAAAGAGTAATTGTTCAGCCGTTCAAAATCATTGGACAATTTGCAACAAAAATCCAAAAAGTTCAGTTTAGTCCAATCCAGGTAGCAGATTTTCCCACTTGCTAGACTATTTTGAGAGCGTGTTCCGGCTGTACCAGCGCGAACGCTGCCATATGTTACATCCTTTAGTTTTAGGTTGGATATTTAGCAAGCAAAGCCAGAAAACCATCATGAGATACCTACTTATGTACCGCATTCTAACATAAAAATATTACTGTTTATTGAAGTCCCCGACATGCTGTAAAAACAATAGAGAGTCGAGGGTTTTGTGATTTCAGTCAAGTCTATTTTAGCTGACAACCTGCCACTACTACACCAATGTATACGGGGTGTAAGGGACAGCGTCCCGCAAACTAATAGGGGTTGCTCAGGCAACAAAACTAAACAACTATCAGCAGGTATTTTTTTTAATTGTCTGATTGAGGTGGTAATTTTGTATGTCATGGTATTTCTGTTTCAATCCTGAAAAAAAAACCTTCTGATAGTTGTTCAGTTTTGATTACTGAGCAACGCCTATCAGTTTGCGGGACTCTGTCCCTTACACGCGGTATGCGTTACTGTGGGTACTGGGTAGGTACCGTCTACCCGGTGTAAGGGACAGAGAAATCGTTTTTATATTCCTGTTGTACTCTACTTACCCGTAAGGAATAACGGTGTGACAAAGTTGGATGTAGATAAAATGTAAATTGGTCACAGACGCAAATTATCTCCTTATCATAAACCGTGCATGTCTACGCAAAAATAAAAGGACCGTTCCAAATTCATCGTGAAAACATCTTTTATCCATCACAATGGAGTTCCAGGACGATCCATCTGCCGCAAGACTCCCTAACTGTGATTGGCAGGGAATCACGAGCATCCCATAAAAATATTCCTTCGTGTAATTAAGATTGATCGAGACAGGTACACTGTATGACTGGGTTGGAGCGGGGTTTATGAAAATATTTTGCGCTCACACAGGACTTTTTGGTGACATCCCGACAAACTTTTTGGGAATGGGTGTTTTTCAGTTCGACGTTACCGTGGAAGCCCGATGGTGTAGTAAATAGGGCCGGTGCTTCTCGATACCAATGCTTTTCGATATTCGAATTTTCAGATGTATGCTTATTCAGCGCTTTTCCCGTGCTTTGGAAGACACGTTAAGCCGTTGGTCCCGGTTAATATCGTTTAATACCGTAGATATTAGTCGTTGAGATATATTTCAAAGGATAGTGCTAAGCATTGGCGGTTTGAAAACTCTGACCTAATCTAAGATTGGGTCTGATTTCCCTTCCGGGTTGCGGAGGTCAAATGGCAGTCGCTCTGTGTAAAAACCAGTACCCTCGTTCAATCACCTAGATTAGGTAGCTGACCCCGAGCGATACGGGATATGGCTAGGAGGATGATGGTACCGTGGAAGACATAGATAACCTAGGAAATTTAATGAAATTATGTGGAACGCTTTTCCACTTGCCGGCACGGGAACGACACGGCATTGATTCCCACCGCTACGGTCGCCAGCCTGCCAAACTGCATGTGTTTTGTAATCATGTGGATGTTTTTGGGACGTTGCCGTGACGTCTAGTACAAAAACAGAGCCACAGCATCGTGAAGGGACCGTCGCCATGCCGTTTAGTGGAAAAACGCCCAACGCCAATGTAACAGTTTTTTTTTAAATGTAAGAAGTTCAAAATTAAAATGTGCTATTCCCAAGCTTACTAATAAAATTACTTTTTCTATTACAAAAGAAGAAATACAAATACATAGGTAGTGTGGCATTTGTTCGGATAAAAAAAGTTCTTTGTATTTTCAAAACAACTTCACATGTTTCACCATTTCAGCAAAAACATTTTTATTTACATGGAAAATAAACGTTCATTTTGGAAATTCCAGACTAAAATTCACACATTGTCACTGACAGCGATAATAAAGAGTGATTTAATGCTCCTATTCTTTCTGTGACATGGAACGTTAATAGTTATACATACATCTTTAATCACGCGCCTATATCGTTAACGGGTAGGCAGATCGGCTATAACAGGAAATATGACAATTTAGAGTTTTAAAACGTTAGAGTTTTGAAGGTTTTTGTAAGAAGACAAACTTCGAAAAGATATCACACCTCCACATTTTCGTAGCCAACTTAATTTTTTGTCTATCTCCGCTTACATCTAAAAGAATCTGTCACAATTTAAAAATGCATACCCTCTTTGAATCGCGCTCCCCACTCATGCATCACGCCCAACCTATCATAGCCGTACGTTTTATGGCTGAAGGGAAATCACCTCACTGCCTCCGTGGTCTAGTAGTCTGTGCCATGGGCTACCGATCCGGAGGTCGTAAGTTTGATTCCTACGGGATGGAAAAGAAGGTAAATATTTGTCTATTTATCACTTTGTGAGATTTATTCCTCTTTTGATAGAACAATGCAGACCAAGGCCCGTAATTACAAACAGTAGGTACTTGAGACTAACAGCTAAATTGTGTTTGAATCAGAAACGTCATTTCAATACAATGTGGCCTGTCAAATACTTAATATTGTTCTCAATCTTGAGATTGCTTAATAAATACGAGGTATACCTTATCGTCTTTCAAGATGACGGATTCTGTGCGATACGATAAAAAATTAAGATGCCAAGTGTATTACAAGGCCCCCATTAGTAAAAAGAACGTAATTCACTCATAACACAGTACACCGGTATTTCGATTTACTGCGTGAATTAGTTTTTAGTGAACTAGTTTTTTTCTACTAATGGGGACGCCTCCTGGCTAGTATCGTCAACTTTATTTGATAATTATGATCTATCACGATTCAAGAATGCATACCCACTTTGAATCTCGATTTCCACCTATCCTCACTCATGCATCACGCCCCACCTGTCATACATACATACATACATATAATCACGCCTTTATCCCTAATGGGGTAGGCAGTGCGTAAACGACCTAGACAAAGGTAGTTTCGCCACGTCTGACATAGTTTTGAGGGTTATTTAAGATTTGTAGGTATATTGCTGTAGTGACAGGTTGTTAGCCCATCATCTACATTGCAATATACTGAAACCCACTGACTTTACAGCATACCCGAGAGGAAATGCAGCTGGCACATTCTAAGTTTTTCTCGCGCCCCACCTGTCATCGCCATACTTTTTATGAGTGAGGGGCTTGCACGGTCGTCCTGGCAAAGCTTGTACAGCTCTAACATGCTCTTAAATATTTCTCATTCTCTCAACTGCCAGTGGGTTAGGTAATATAGAGATAAGTTCGCTCTTGCCTACCTTTCTGAAAACTTCATTTATTGTGTTTTAATGCAATAAAGAATATATGTAAAACCTATGTTCAATAATAATTGGGAACCATATTTCCGGACGGATTCTTATAACATAATATATTTTAAAAAAAGAGATTTTTTTTTAAAATTTTGTTTGCTATTATGCGTTGACCTAAAATCTCCTAAAACGAATTTCAGCTTCTTTCAGTATAATATTGTTGCTTCCACCAGAAGAAACAAAATGAACTATATTATTTCCACCGGAAATGTCTCTTAGCCGCGGCTAATAGTTGTGAAAAGTCCAATATGTATTTCCTATTTATTTATTTATTTGAAGTAGTTGTTTCAAGAACAATTAATTTAATCTGTGGTTTTATACTATTTCCAACTCAGACTTAGAATAAAAGTTAACAAAGTTTCATGTCATATTATTCAAAAAAACGTTTAAAAAATAAAAGAAGGTTGTTGGCAAATTAGTTAAATTACGTCTTCTTCTTGTCGTGTCGATCATTTAGGCCTTTTAAATTACTGGAACTAGAATTTTATTATGTTGTCATACCTAATTTCTTCTCCTAATTTCTTAACAAGATTTTCGATTAAAAGACATCAAACTTTATTTACCTTTATTCTAAATCTGAGTTGGAAATGTAGAGGGATTTTAATTTTAGAACTCGGTAGAACAAACGCAGCCCTCTCGTATTTCAGCAGGTCTGTTTAGCTTGCCACTCGTAAACGCAACAAGCCCCATACGTGAATGATTGAACATGAGCATGGCTTGTGCTATGATTTTATTCCGTGAGTTGTAACTTTTATGCTTTGTTTACACGATTGTGTCATGTTAGCTACACGCAGTTCTTGCTGGGGGAAAGAATGAAAGAAGATTTATAAACTGGTTTGACGTGACATAGTGCCATCTTTGTTCTAAAATTTTAGGTACTTTGAAAATACAAAAAGAAACAATCATTGAATATCTACAAATTCTTCTTCTGTCGTGTGGTTATCGAGTCAATCGACCCGATGAACCCTGTTCTCAGAGTTTTAAAACCGCCTAAAAGCACAGCTAATATGCTTCTGACATGGTTTGTGTACCTACAAATTAAAATTATAACTGCTCTGGACATAGGCAAAGACAATATAATATTAGCTAACGCTAAAGAGAGGCACTCCCCCTCCCCCGATTTGAAATGTTAAATCACCTCGTCTCCCTCGCGCCATCATATACGCGTACACGCAACGGGTACGCGAGCCGTTTTGACTAGGATCAAGCAATCACACAAACCCACTTCAAACCTGAACGAACACGTTATTGCTCATTTAGTACGAAAATCGGCGGCTTGTATGGAGTGCACGCCCTGAGAATAGGCCTCTCTCAATCGCAATGCACGCCACTCATTTCAGTTTTAGCCGTTTTCATCCGATCCGTGCCCGGTTTTTAACGAATATCATCATTGATGTTCGCTTAGTGAATGGTATATTAAAATAAAAAAATATTATAAAACTCTTTACATTGCAAGTTTTTATCTCTCCCAGTCAATATTCAAATTTCAACTATCAAATATTCAGCAAATAAATCAATACACCAGTTTTGCGAAACAATACCGATCGGCCATAGAGATAACCCTTTGAATGATTATCACGAGTTGTTAATAAATAGGCAGCTGTTACGACCAGCTGGTCGGTAAAACGTATTTGTATCGTAATGTATGCCCGGTCACGCCACGGCCATCGCACTTAAACCTTTCGCAATCGCATCTTTACACCCAAAACGGGCCATTCAAACCCTTATTTCTCGCTCACTAAGAGTGGAACCGCTGGTAAAGTTAAGTTTGCATTCGGTAGCTGCAATGCCGCATTTCCGAAACGACATTGGCTTTTCAATACAATGCAATAATTAACACCACTTATCGTTTGTATGTAACACTTTTGAAATAACAAATCAGCTAATGGCGATTCGGTGTTGAAAGTTTTTAAGTTGATGAGGGGCGTTTAAATAGGATACGTGTAATTGTGGATTCGGCGAACCACTTTTGTGCCGTCGGTTTGTGCATTTTAATTACTTCATTTAACTAAAAGCTGTGGATTATTGCTATCAATACATTACACACGACGAAATAATACGCTATTTGCCTACTAGTCAAATCAGTAATATTTTATGAAATGTCAGCCGTCACCATCACAGGGTCGGCAACCTAATCTAGGTAATTGCACAAGGGGTTCTAGTTTTTATACACAGCGTCTGCCATGACTATGGCTAGCCTCCAAATGTAAAAAGGGAAACCAGCCCCAACCTAGATAAGCTCAGAATTTTCCAATGCTTAGCACTGGCCTCTGACTGGCTTAACGAGTAATGTTTACGGTGTTAAACGATATTAACCGGGTCCAACGGATTAGCGTGCCTTACGAAGCACGGAAAAAGCGCCGAATAAACGTACATATGAAATTTGAAAACCGAAAAACACGTGTTATACAAACATAAATACTCATAGCTGGTTACTATAAATAGTACGGACAACATACATACATACATATAATCACGCTTTTATCAAAAATGGGGTAGGCCGAGCGTAAACGACCTAAACAAAGGTCGTTCCGCCACGTTTTACAAAGTTTTGAGGGTTATTTAAGATAGATTTGTAGGTATATTGCTGTCGTGACAGGTTGTCAGCCCATCGCCGAAATTGCAATTTACAGAAACCCTCGGATCCTTAAGCTGGTTTTTACAGCATGCCCGGGAGGAAATGCAGCTGGCGCATTCTATGTTTTTCTTTCGCTCCCAGCCCAGCATGGAAGCACGGACAACTAACAGTATATATATTGGAAATTTCCTACTCATCCTCTTTTACGGCCCAAATTTTGAAGCATCTAAACGCAATAACCGCCGCGGGTGGAAATTTATGTCGGGGTCAACATATATTTCAAACTTCTCAATGGAATAATATCTCGCATGTAAACATAGTGGTCGTAGTTCCTTTCACACTCTCACTGTTGCTAAATGCCTCCGTGGTCTAGTGGCAGGTCTACCTATCCGGAGGTCTTGGGTTCGATTCTCACACAAAGTTAATATTTGAGAATTTATCACTTTGTGAATTTTTCCCCAGTTTGGTTAGGACATTGTTGGCTGAATAACCTGATTGTCCGAAAAAAAAAAGATTTCGTACTTTGGAGGGCACGTTAAGCCGTCGGTCCCGGTCGCTGTCTTTGATAGTGGTCGTTACTCAAACCATTTCAGAGGCCTGATAGTTGTGCTACTAGGCGGTTTAAAAACTCTGACACCAGGGTTCATCGGGTCCATAGAGTCGATACCCACTCGACAGAAGAAGACGACCTAATCAAAAGTCATTCCGCCACGTCTCACAATGTTTTGTGGGCTATTTAAGATAGATTTGTAGGTATACTGTTGTAGTGACAGGTTATCAGCCCATCGCCTAAATTGCAATATACTAAAACCCTCGTATCCCTTAGCTGGTTTTTACAGGTTGCCCGGGAGGAAATGCAGCTGGCACATTCTATGTCTTTCTCTCGCTCCCAGTCCGGCATGGAGACGGATGCCTTATCGAATACATAAATTTGTTTTAAAATTTCAAATATTAGAATTTCTTAAGAATGAATGATTTTACTTAGATTGTAGCCTGCCATTTTTCTTCCATACTGGACTGGGAGAGAAAGAAAAACATAGAATGTTCCAGCTGCCCTTCCTCCCGGGCATGCTGTTGAAGTCAGCAAAAGGGACTCGAGGGTTACAGTGTATTGTAATTTAGGCGATGGGCTGACAACCTGTCACTATAGCTATACATATTACAATCTAAAATTGCCCTCAATTTTTATCAGACGTGGCAAAAGCGTCTTTTACGAGGCGTTAAACGCTCTGCTTACCCCGTAAGGGATAAAGGCGTGATTTATGTATGTACCAAATGGGGTTGGAGTTAGAGCGTAAATGACCTAAACAAAAGCTGTTCTGCCACGTCTGACAAAGATTTGAGGGTTATTTAAGATAGATTTGTAGGTATACTAGGGGAAAAACATAAAGTTGATATTTGAGAATTTATTTTTTGCGAATGCTCCCCAGTTTGGTTAGGTTATTGTAGGTTGAATCACCTGATTGTCCGAAAAATAAAAAGATTTCGTGCTTCTGAGGGCACGTTAAGCCGTCGGTCCCGGTCGCTGTCTTTGATAGTGGTCGTTACTCAAACCATTTCAGAGGCCTGATAGTTGTGCTACTAGGCGGTTTAAAAACTTTGACACCAGGGTTCATCGGGTCGACAGACTCGATGCCCACTCGACAGAAGAAGAAGGTATATTGCTATAAAATACGAAACATACTGATAAAAACCTGAGCTATCATGAAACATGATCATATCGGAAGCACTACGCGATACCCACTACTCCTAAACCAACCCACGTTTTTATCTCCTATTCAGTATTTGTATTTCATATTCTGGATCAAAATATTTATGCATCAGTTTCTCAATCCTGTATTCTGATACATACATACAATAAATCACGCCACTAATAGGGTAGGCAGAGCGTAATCGACCTAAACAAAGGTCATTCCACCAAGGTGACAATGTTTTGAGAGTTATTTAAGACAGATTTGTACGTTGCTGTAGTGACAGGTTGTCAGCCCATCGCCTAAATTGCAATATACAGAAACTCTTGGATCCCTTAGCTGGTTTTTACAGCATGCCTGGAAGGAAATGTAGCTGGCACATTCTACGTTTTTCTCTCGTTAACAGTCAAACATGGAAGTAATAGTATTCTGATATAAGCCGCAAAAAAGGCGTACATACAAGATATATATTTCATGAAATGTAATGTTTACTACCGGTATATATCCAGATGTGCTGAAGAGCACGAGGGTATGCCCCGTATTCAAGGGTAAAGGTGACAAAGAGAGTGTTGAGAATTATAGACCGATAACGATTGTACCCAGCATCTCGAAACTGATTGAGTCTATAATATCGAGTAGTATAATGCAACATCTAGAGCGAAATGACTTGTTATCTGAGAAGCAGTTTGCCTACCGGAAGAACAAGTCTACAAATACAGCAGCTCATCAAGTTATAGACTCAATCATAACGAGCATGGATAGCAAATATAAAACTGCTGGTATATTTTGCGATCTTACGAAAGCTTTTGATGTTATACAAGCGGATCTACTATTAGATAAATTATCCTTTTATGGCATCCGAAACAAAGCACACAAACTGTTACAATCTTTCCTGTCAGACAGAAAACAAACCGTGCAGTTAACTATAGATGGACGTAAAATTAAATCTAGCCCCGGAGACCTCACTATCGGCATTCCTCAAGGTTCAGCCTTGGGAAATTCCTTATTTTTGACTTTTATCAATGACTTGTCCAAGTACGTATCTCAAGGTTTAGTAGTCTTGTTTGCAGATGACACAACTGTCATAGTTAGTGCAGAAACATACGAAGAACTTAGCACAAAAATCAATGTTGCCTACACACAGCTACATGAGTGGTTCACTTCAAACGGCCTGGTACTCAATTCAACAAAATCAAATATTTTACTGTTCTCTGGTCGACAAATCACACCACCACCTTCTGTGAGGTGTCCCGTTCCATTAAAAAATGAGTGCCGCTTCCTAGGGTTCACTTTAGACTCCAATATAAATTGGAAGTCACATATTGATTTACTTTGTAGCAGACTCAGTAGTGCTGCATATGCATTGCGACAACTACGCCCGTTGATATCCAACGTCGTATTGCGTCAAATTTACTACGCTTATTTCCACTCTGTGATGTCATACGGTGTTATGCTGTGGGGTAATTCTTCTGACCACCATCGAGTATTTGTTCTTCAGAAGCGTGCACTCAGGATAGTTGCCGGAGTCAAGACGAGGGAAACGTGCAGAACCCTATTCAAAAAGAACAATATAATGACATTGAGCTCACTATACCTATTCGAAATAATAAAATATGTTCGCAAAAATTTGCATACCTTTGCTCGTAAAACAGGTGGTGGACATAACTTGCGCAGCGTGGGAAAACTGGAGACAGTACCGCGCAGACTTGAGTTAGCGACTAAGAACCCGCGTGTAATCGGTCCCACGTATTACGAACAACTACCCACTGATATAAAAAACGAACCAAATGACGACACGTTTTATTGCCAACTGAAAAACTTTTTATTAGATAAAGAATATTATACTGTAAGTGAATATTATCAATTTGTGGAATAAAATAAATATTAATAATTATATTGACATTTGATTTGTACTTTATGTACTTATTATTTTATTTTAAATTGACATTTTCATTCATTTATTTTATTTTTACTGATCTGACATATTCACATAATATACTGATTTATATTTATATTTTAGTTTTGACATCGTGATAAAAATAAGTTTTTAAATTTGATTTTACAAATTGACTTATTTTAAATTATTCAGACATCTGTTAGAATCCATTTGTATAATTGTAATTTTTGTTTTGACATTTTTGATTTATTTTTATTGTGTAATCTATATTTTTTGACGATCATATTATTCTTTGACATTTTTATTATTATTGCAATGTAATTGTGAAATTGATAATGTGAAATAAATGAATCTAATCTAATCTAATCATGTGAGTTCGGGGTAGTAAAATTTATACATCGTTCAAGACTTGCTAAGTATATTATTAGAGTAAATTACATAATTTAATCACCAAAACAACCTAACAATCGATATTTTCTTTCGAATTAAACTCATTGTTAACTGCTACGATATTGTAGCAACTTGCTACGGCGTAGCGTGTAGTCCGAGTCTACGACGTAGACATTGGTAATTTCTTTATATTGTATTTTTTTCACAGCCATTATTAAACGAAAGTTCTAAGTAAATTTCTTCAACATAACAAACGCTGTGTTCACCTACTCGTGTTACATAAGCACAATAGAAACTATGATTTCTTGGAAAACAGAATAAAGTTTATTTCTTAGAACCATTTATCCACATTCTAAGGATTCCTTACGTACAAGGTTGCGAAAAGAAAAGCTACTAAACACGTTTTTTTAAGTATGTTTAAGTACGAGTACTCTTTTCCTAATAGAGAACGTCCATATAACATATTTTCAGTTCCTGAACCTATTGTCTAAAAACATCTTATATTATGAAAAGAACAGTGAAAACAGAAATAAAATTGATCGAAACATCACCGAGATATACCATTATAAAGTTAGACTATCTATCTCTCTCTTCGAAACGACAATTTATATGGAATTAGTATGGCGCTCCTGTCTTATGACGTCACATGACAGTTCGGACCTCTCTTTTTAACTAACCACTTTAAGGCATTATAACTCTTAAACTAATGAATATTTTGCGAAAATTCCTTCACATCCGTTCATCTATGGTGACAATAATTCTTACTAATAGTTTTAAAAAAATCATGAGTATTCCCTATTGTATTTACAAACAAAATCATTGTTCTATGTTTCTAAAACGTTCATAGTAGAATGGAAATAATAATATACAGCTTGCAAATTGTAAGGAATAGTTTTACACAAACTGATTACTTTTCATTACCAAACATACATACATATAATCACACCTTAGCCCTAATAGGGTAGGCAGAGCGTAAACAACCTAAACAAAGGTCGTTCCGCCACGTCTGTCATTTTGAGGATTTGAGGATTATTGCAGATAGATTTGTAGGTATATTGCTGTAGTGGCAGGTTGTCAACACGTCGCCTAAATTACAATATACTGAAAACCTCGGATCCCTCAGCCGGTTTTTACAGCGTACCTGGGAGGAAATGCAGCTAGCACATTCTATGTTTTTCTCTCGCTCCCAGTCCAGCATGAAATACTCTATCATAATAAAATATATCTTTTGAGTTAGAATTATTGAAGCTTTCGACGTAATAAGACTACGCTTCAAATGAAAGTGGCAAATAAAGAACAAACGCCTTCATCTTCAGATTATAAAGTTATTCTTATACTGTAGTGCCCCCGCCCACGTTCATTGAGAAGTGGGTCGTTCTGTTCTTTAAATCCAGCATGAAGTTTGTTTATTGAAAGACAAAACGACAGTAACGAAGAAAAACGGGCAAGTGAAACGTTTCATATTCAGTTTGGAGCCAGCATTAATTCAGTTCACATAATTCCAGATCGGTGGATCAACAGAACAAAACAATTTTTAAACCCTCCTGCGTGAAAAGTTAAAACTCAATTCGTAATACTTAAATCCTTTAATATTATCCAAAATTAAGAGTGATTCATAATCATTGCAGATGACTAAAGGTAAATTAACTGCTTCCGTGGTCTAGTGGTCAGAGCCATGGGTTTAGGATTCGGAGGTCTTGGGTCCAATTCCTAGAGGGTATACAAAGTTGATATTTGTCAATTTATCACTTTGTTTGGTTACCAGTACATACATACATAAATCACGCCTTTATCCCTTACGGGGTGGGCAGAGCGTTTAACGCCTCGTAAAAGGCGCTTTCGCCACGGCTGACAAAAATTGAGGGCAATTTTAGATTGTAATATGTATTGCTATAGTGACAGGTTGTCAGCCCATCGCCTAAATTACAATACACTGTAACCCTCGAGTCCCTTTTGCTGACTTCAACAGCATGCCCGGGAGGAAGGGCAACTGGAACATTCTATGTTTTTCTATCTCTCCCAGTCCAGCATGGAAGAAACCATGGTTGGTTACCAGTCCGAAAGGAAAAAGGTTTTCGTGCTTCGGAGGGTACGTTAAGCCGTCAGTCCTGGTCACTGTCTTTGATAGCGGTCGTTACTCAAATCTATCAGAGCCCTAAAAGCTGTGTTACTAGGCAGTTTGAAATCTCTGACACCCAGTTGCATCGGGTCGTTCGACTCGAGAATCCACTCGCTAAGAAGAACAAGAAGATAAATAAATTTAAAGTTACCCCACTTACCAATCAGTTATATCATTTTCACATACTTACGTCATCTGGCTATAGCCATAGCAAATTTTCATTAGAATTATATAATGTTATGTCTTTAGTGAAAGCGCAAAATTAATACAAATCTAAAATTCCATAAAGATAATTAAAATCGGCCTACGCATTTGATCTTTAATGCACCGAATAGGAACTAGGATACAATATACCCAGACTTATGAACACTTTAACCCTCTTTGCGCAGTCGGGTAACAATATTGCATTGGAGATGAGCGAACTCTGCGGTGCGATGCGACAATCCTACCAATAAAACTTGTTAAGTGGATAAAAATTCGCCCGCGAAATAAATATCTCCGAATTCTCTCTGCTCCGTCCTCGATCGTTATTTATTATTTATGGAAATAGACCTGGGGACTCCATCGGGGGAAGGTCGTCATATTTTTCTTAAAAAAAGTAATGTCCCTCGGCGCGGCGGCGTTTGTCATGCAAATTTATGCGATCCATTTTTAGCGTTCGTTTTTTAAACCGATAGCGATTTCTAGACCGAATATTGAATCGAATAAAAAAGAGTTCATTCGATAATGCTGGAGTTATTTTTCGGTGTCACGAAGGAGGTTGATGGAGTATCGTAAATTTGGGTATTTTAATGTGTTGGAGCCGTTTAATGGCAGCGAGGAAGCGTTTAGTCATTCTCCGGGTTAAGAGCTGCGTCATTTATCATGCATAATGTTATATGACGTCATTATGTCATGTAGCTCATTTTGTAAGTGGAGTAGGGATGCAGTGTGAACGGGACATAGTATTAGATCGTCAGTTGAAACATGTGTTTACGTCATGTTTATGCTAATAGGTTTTAATCTTTCACGGCTGGACTATATCAACACATTACACTGTTCCCTTGCACCTGGGAACTGTTAGAGCTGAAAGCATGTGACTTTCATATTTGACTGGTCAATATAATTTAAAAAAAATCGTAGGTACGTCAATCACATCACTAAAAAATATTATAAATCCTTAAAAAATCTTAACCTTTTTTTAAAACGAATCTGGTTTGGCTGGAGGAACCACAGAATAGAGAGTCGCGGAGAGACCAGAGAGAGGCCTTAACCCAGCAGTGGGACATTAACGGCTAGACAAGAATAAGAAGAATTATACTGCGACTTATACCTACGCGTATGTTACCCTTTTCCAGTCGGTCCAAAAAGACGAAAGCTGTAGGTTCTATGTTTAACGAACCCTCGGTAGCGCTACTCAGCTTTTCGTTCATTGTTAGATGCCAGGCCTGCGCTATCCTGTTTCTGGCTGCTTTTACAGTCGACTGGAGAGTGTTTCTATACGTTTCATCAAGGTAAGTGTTTGTGGATGCAATTTTGAATCCGATTAGAATCAGAATGATTGATAATTAATTTCTTTAGTATTTTTTTCAATAGTCTATGGGCATTAACACACATGTGTTACTCACTGCTCGCAAGCTGGCGCTCAATACATACATGCATCACCTTACGCACTACGCGCGCGTATCGAAGAACTCTACGTCAGCGCACCCCTCTACCAATGATACCAGCGTTTTACTAGTCACATTTGCCTACCATGATATGGAATAAGTATTTCTTTCTCCTTGATACACTGTTCGATACTCACCTTTTAATGTGTTCTTTAATTTCAAGATTGAGATTAAATTAGTAAAGACAAAATTTTGACAAATATATCTTCTTAGTTAAATTCTCTATATTTGCATAAGTTTATTGATTTTACTGCCTCACCATCAAACGTCAAAGTTCACTACCTAAAATAAATAAAATTGTACATAAAACTCGTTACGAAAACTGTATTAAAATGGTAGCTTCTCCAGCCTGACTCGCTCTACAACAGAAACATTTTATTGTCCTCTAATGAGAAACGTTTTCGTTTAAATACGGCGAATTGTTTTGTCACGAAAGCGAATTTCTCCGTCGCGTGTAGAAAAGCAAGTTTTGAGCACTGAAATTGTGTATGAGTTGAAGTTTTGAGTTTTTCAATATAGCTCTTTGTTTTCGTGCTTTATTAGATTTAAGATTAGTTTTGTCTACTTCACTTTTGTTTTATTTTCTAAAATCTTATTACGAACTAACACCCTTATTTATAATCAGCTCTCAAGAGTGACAGCGAGTTTGAGTTCGTATCAGAAATGTTATTTCAGTACCAACGAACTGTCAAATACATACATAATATTGCCCTCAATCTTGTTATCGCTTCTTAAATACGAGCCTAAACTATTTTCTCTATTTTCAAATAAATTCAGGAAATGTTGACTTCACTATACATGTATACCATCTATCTGGTCTGGTCGAGTGGTCAGATGGTATTTTTTTTTAAGAAATTCATATTTCGAAATAATTTTCTTGAAGAATTTCTTTGGTTCTGTAGTATTAATTGACAACTATTTCAATACCCAACCAGTTAAAGCAGAAACGTCCTACATTCAGTGCCAAGTAATTTGTTATTTAAAGGCGGACTTGGCGTCCGACTGTTGTGAGGGATCGCTACAAATACTTGGATTTCTGGATCCAGACCTCGTTGCGACAGGGCATAAATCTTGAAATGAAATATACATTTATAAAGGTGGGCTAGAGAATGTTGTAGTACTAACACATGAATTCCTGCTTTTATAAGACAATTTTGTGTTTCAGGTCAATTCACACTGGAAAGCGACGCAACGTAACCTTTTCCTTTTTCTATTCTTCTTCTGTCGAGTGGGTATCGAGTCTATCGATCCCTATAAACCCTGGTGTCAGAGTTTTTAAACCGCCTAGTAGCACAACTATCAGGCCTATGACATGGTTTTTCTATGAGGGGTGGCGATCCCTCTCGATCCCCCAATCTTGATGCCTCGTAGCGGTGACTACTCAAGAACTAACTACAGAATAATCGTTCTATACTCTTATAACCATTGTTTTTCTGTAAGAAGGGCACCCCCATCTTAACCGTTTATTAATCTCGATGCCCCGTAGTAGCGGTGACTAGACTACATAACTTTTCTTTTAATGCTGTGCGACGCAGCATAGCGTAGCGAAAATTCGCACGGAATTATTTTCACCGGAGGCTTCTTCGCACGAAAATGGTAGAGTTTCAGGTGAATACGCGGGATGAATCATGTTTAAAAACCAGCTCACCTGCCGTGTTTCTTCAAGTCGGACTTGATGGAATAAATTTACATGAATATTTCGCGGGGCTACGAAGAATTCTGGATATTCCCGGAATTCTTATGATGGAAACCATTGAACGGAGAGCGTTTTTTTTTTGCTCCAGACAAATTAATAGCTTTCTTTTGAAGTTATTATTGTTTTTTGCTACCTTTTCCGCTTTCTATTGCAATTTTTGTTTCACAGGAGAACGATTAAATATTTTTAATTTTTCTTGGATGCTTTATCTTAAACGATAAAAGAAAGTGATGCGTTATTCATAGCTTCGATTACTCATAAAAATAAGCAGTTACTTACGTAACAAAGACATTTTATAAAGAGTTTTATAATCAAGATTTTGTGTAATAATTTGATCTACCGAGTGTAATGGACAGACAGACAGTCAGACAGAAATTCTTTCAGGAAGTGGAAATAAAAATTATCGTCTCCATACAAAATGTCCACCTCGATCAGACAATTCGTATGAAAAAAACATGTTTATTTTTCTCTTCCAGAAAGATTTACCTGGTAGAAATTGTTTAGTGTCGTTCACTGAGCAACCCCTATCAGTTTGTGGGACGGTGTCCCTTACACCCGCTTTATTATAATTTTGTTTCATTGATCTATATATTATAATAGGAGACGACATCGACATAATAGTACTTGTAATAATGGATATAATTAAATATAACAAAATTCATTTTCTACGTACTCCTATGTTAAATTGAAAGGAGAGACCGATGGTGTAGTGGATAGGGCCGCTGCCACCAGAGCGGGAGGTCGTGGTTCGAATCCCGCCATGTGTTTTTCGGTTTAAGAATTTCGTATTTACGTTTAAACGGCGCTTTTTCCGTGCTTTGGAAGGCACGTTAAGCCGTTGGTCCCAGTTAATATCGTTTAATACCGTAGATATTAGTCGTTAAACCATGTCAGAGGCCTGTGTTAAGCATTGGAGGCTTGAAAACTCTGACCTAATCTAGGATTGGGTCTGGTTTCCCTTCTAAGTAGCGGAGGTCAGATGGCAGTCGCTCTGTGAAAAAACCAGTACCCTCGTTCAATCCCCTAGATTAGGTAGCCACCCCATAAGATACGGGATTAGTCTATGGAGATGATGAGTACTCCTATGTTAAATTACCAGAAATGAGGTCGTAATAATACGAACCGTACCGTGTAAGGACCTAATATTTGCTGTAATAATTACCCCACTTCTATTATCACTGAAACTAGGAAATAATGACCAAGTCATAACGCACGAGAGTATATAATAATAATGAATGAGCGAAGGACTATACCCAAATCACGAGTTTTGCCGCCATCACGCCAATCTGCGATAAATCACTCGAGTATAGAGCACGACCACGTTTTAAGTGAAAGTGGCGAAAAATTGAACTAATGCCGCCATCTTGTTATTTGACAGTCTCTCTCTCTCTCTTGTCTTGTGGGTTTCAGGTCGATACAATACAATACAATACATCGATGGACCCGATGAACCCTGGTGTCAGAGTATTGAAACCGCCTAATAGTACAGATAATAGGCATCTGACATGGTTTGAGTAACGACCACTATCAAAGACAGCGACCGAGACCGGCGGCTTAACTTGCCAGCCATCCGCCTCCCCCCCTTTTTCTTACAGAAAATCATTTTGCCTGCATTTTCCTAACCAAACTGGAGAAAATCTCTCAAAGTGATAAATTGCCAAATATCAACTTTGTGTGTCCCATGGGAATCAAACCCAAGACCTCCGGATCGTAAGCCCATGGCTCTGACCACTAGACCATGGAGGCAGTTTGACATTGATATGACGGTTTTCCTAATACTGCAGCGCCCCAACCAAGTTCATTGAGAGCCATGTCGTACTGTCCTTCACTTTACACTTTCGAGGTTAGTGACATTAGTGGCTGTTTAGGACAGAACTGTAAGTTTGAATTAGGTAGGTTATTACCTTCGGTCGAACACATTTTTGACACCTTTTCAGCAAAGGTCATTGTATAGGCTCATATTAAAACTTGTGAGAGGCCCCAGACTGTAAGGGTCCCACTCAGTCCTTGGATAGTGGCGACGGAGGAAATGAGACAACTATATAACTTTCACTATTACGACTATTTATTCACTTAATTTACTTTTTCACTGATTCAATACAAAACAGAATTGACCTAGGGTCTTATATACAAGTGCCGTGAACAAAGTCATACCACGTTCTAAAAAGTTCTTAGCGACATCTGTTGTTGCGTCAAGAGAAAGTCGCGGTTCAAATTCAGAGATGACATTTCATAGTGTTTATTCACGTAGCATGATATCGCTTGTCCAAAAAGGTTTATGCGAAGAAGTCGCCACAAACTAAAGGTATTTTCAGAGTTTAAAACCAAAGAAAGTATAAAAGTCATTTATTTCGGTGGAATAGTTTTATGATTATTAAAATAAAAACAACAGAAAATATTGGGCTTGATTCGGGATTTTCCGGCTAATAGGTACTAAATTTAAAATCCATTCGTTATTTTCAGACTTAAAATATTGGAAAAGTACAGGAGATTCTCTCCGGTTTTTAATTTATTGTCGGTGGTTTCATGCGTTATATCTATCATTTTATCCGCCGTTATATCATATGGCGGATAAAATTGACAGATTTACTGGTTAAAACGTGCAAAAGAGCGTCAAAATCTAGCGGACAAAGTGTAAACTACTCTACAGCCATAGAGTATAAATCGCCTGTCTTTTTTCAATTTTATTATTTTGAAAGTGACAGATAAATTTTAAATTTAGTTTTACCCGGTGGTACCTAGAATTGAGCCCATTGTCTCGTATCATCTCTACCTCTGATTTCTTGAGTCAGCTACGATTACGATTATGATATGTGGCAGATTCTTGTTCAAAGTGACATAAGGTAACAATAAATTAAAATTAAACTTTACATCTTCATAGTATATTCAAATCCTCCATGGTCTAGTAGTCAGAGCCATGTGCTTATGATCCGGAGGTCCTGGGTTCGATTCCCAGTGGGGGGACAAAGTTGATGTTTGTCAATTTATCACTTTGTGAGGTTTTCCTCAGTTTGGTTAGGCAGGCTGAATCACCCGATTGTCCGAATAGAAAAAAGGATTCCGTGCTTCGGAGGGCACGTTACGCCGACGCTCCCGGTCGCTGGCTTTGATAATGGTCGTTACTCAAATCATGCCAAAGGCGGTTTAAAAACTCTGACAGCAGGGTTCATCTGGTCATTTGACTCGAGAATATACTCGCTTAGAAGAATACTCGCGTGTAAAATATTTTTTTTTTTATTAAATAATAACTTTATTAAGTAATGTATTCCTTGTGAACTGTACTTTTATCTACAATCAAAGAGGAAGTATAATCGGCCGATTAAAGCGAAACACGCATTTCGTAGAGCCGTTTGCGCAATATTAATTACATGGCCCTAATCACTGTTCAGACGAACCTTCTTAGAGGCTGCCCTAGGCTTAGTGGCACCTTCGAAAGTAAAATTGATATTGGGCTGGATTCTAGATTTACCGGCTGAAACTAAAAATAAAATCTGTTGGTCACTTTCATACTCAAAACATTGGAATAAGACAAGAGATCTATTTATTTTAGTTAGTGGTTTTATGCGTTATTTGCCATTTTTATCGGATTAAATTTACAGAAATACTGGGGAACCGTGTCCTTTTGCAATCTTATTACTTTGGAAATTAATTGATTGACTATAATTTAGATTTAGCCGGTTTCAATCTAGAACTGATCCCGTTATTTATTTAAATATTAGTTCATATTGAACCTACCTAAGGTTAAGTACTAAACTTTATTTTAAGCATGTTAAATTGCTATTTAGTATTTGCTATAGTAGGATAGAAAATGTGCTGAAAGGGGACGAAATATGCTTTTTTTAACACTAACGAAATATGAATTGCTTATTTATAAGGTTCTAACAAAATAACGTTATCACTTTAACTTTAATCTATTCTACCGGATTTTTGATTAACAGTGTTTTCAGAGAGTATTTTTTTATGTAATCTTAAAAACCATACACGTGGTGTGTTAAGAGTACAACACAACCGGCTGGCTGCACTGTCCTCTACACCTCCCAGCAAATGAAAGCCATAACGATAAATACACACACACACACACATAATCACGCCTTTATCCCTAATGGGGTAGGCAAAGCGTAAACGACCTAAACAAAGGTCGTTCCGCCACGGCTGACAAAGTTTCGAGGGTTATTTAAGATAGATTTGGAGGTATATTGCTGTAGTGAGGTTGTCAGTCCATCGCCTAAATTACAATATACTTAAACCCTTGGTTCCCTTAACTGGTTTTTACAGCATGCCCGGGAGGAAATGCAGCTGGCACATTCTATGTTTTTCTCTCGCTCCCAGGCCGGCATGGAAGAAATATACCAAAACAATTTTTTACTGATAAAAGCGCTAGTGTACGTCAGGGATCCCCTTAAGGCCGGTCGTTGATTGTAATTGTACAATTGTAATTTGCACAATTGTAATAAAGTTGTTATTGCTTCCAGAGATGTAATTAGGCAGTGGCCCCCAAAGTTTGTTTTCGGGCCGATTGGGAAGGCTTGTTTGGGTAAAGGGTTCTCAAATAAAGTTAGCTATCCTTTTCTGATAAGTTCCGAGTTATTGTGTAAATATGTAAATGTTAAGTGAAGTTGGAGGTGTTGTAGCGAGTTTTATGATTATGAGTTATGTCAGATTTAGATTTATTTTATTAATATTTCAATGAAAAGAGATTTTACATTGAAATTGGTTATTAAAAGAATATTTCGTAAATCATTTAAATAATACGTAGAATAGGAGTGAACGCAGAGATATAACAAATTGAGTACTTTCATACATATATACATATATGTATCACGCTTTATCTCTAATCTGGTGCAGAGCATAAACAACCTAATCAAATGTCGGTCCGCCACATTTGACAAAGTTTTAAGGGTTATTTGAGATATATTTGTAGGTATCCTGATGTAGTGACAGGTTGTCAGCCCATCGCCTAAATTGCAATATACTAAAACCCTCGGAGCAGAGCGTAAACGACCTAAATAATGGTCGTTCCGCCACGTCTGACAAAGTTTTGGGGGTTATTTGAGATATATTTGTAGGTACATTGCTGTAATGGAAGGTTTTCAGCCGATCGCCTTGATTACAGTATACAGTAACCCTCGGATCCCTTAGCTTGTTTTTACAGCATGCTGCTCGGGAGGAATTCCAGCTGGCACATTCTATTATATGGTTTTCTCTCACTCGCGGAATGGGAGCATGGAAGTAATGGACTTTCCTATTGACTATAAAGTATGCTAAATGGTATGTTTGAATTTGTGTACTGTAATCATCATCATCCTATCCTTAGCCGTATCTCACAGGGTCGGTTACCAAATCAAGGTGATTGAACGAGGGTACTAGTTTTTACACAGACTGCCTTCTGACCTTCGCAACCCAGAAGGGAAACCAGACCCAATCCTAGATTAGGTCAGAGTTTTCAAGCCGCCTAAGCGTAGCACTGGCCTCTGACATGGCTTAACGACTAATATCTACGGTATTAAACAATATTAACTGGAACGAACGGCTTAACGTGCCTTCCGAAGCACGGATTTTCTATCTTAAATAACCCTTAAAACTTTGTCAGACGTGGCGAAACGACCTTTGTTAAGATTGTTCACGCTCTGCCTACCCCATTAGGGATAAAGGCGTGATTAAAAAAATAAAATGGTTTTATTTCAGACAAAATTACATTACAGTCATGTAAGCAATTATTTGTCCATATATAAGTAGATTAATTGATCAATAATACTTATGTTATGATGTACCTACTTATACATTACATTGTTGTCAAAAAAGAAGAACAGATCCAAATATTATGAACATTTACTTTGACTTTGATATTCAAAGTAAACACACATTACAATTTAATTATAAGATACAATATCCATACACATTGATACCTATTTTATATATTTATAAGAAGTAGTATAATAGAGGAGAGAATTATAAAATTGTCAAGTTCAAACAGTCGTTTTAGATTATTTTACATATTAAAAAAATTTGGTATATGGTCATGATACTTTTGCATGTATGCATACATACAAACATACATATAATCACGCCTTTATCCCTAATGGGGTAGGCAGAGCGTAAACGTCCTAAACAAAGGCCGTTCCGCCACGTCTGACAAAGTCTTGAGGGCCATTCAAGAAAGATTTGTCAGATTTGCATGTATGTATGTATATATGTCTTGAATTGAATAGTATATAGTATAAGAGGTGAACACGGGTTAATTAAAACATCGTGAAAATGACTATAGTCTGTCAACGTCGTGCTTACCGCGCCCTAGGGGTACAGACGTTGGCGGGGACGCGGTAGCACGCGGCGATTGCGAACATGAACACATTGCGTCGTGCTCGCTCACCCTCCTGCTTCACCGCCCGCACCCCCGTTACCGCGTCCCCGCGCACGTCTGTACCCCTAAGGCGCGGTAAGCACGACGTTGACAGACTATAATTACATGTTTGGAGAACACAGATCAGATTGTGGTGGTCTGCCGCCATGGTGTAGGTGGAAGCTACAGCCTTTAAACCACGTGATGATCCAGCTTCCATGCTGGCCTGGGAGTCGGAGAAAAACATAGAATGTACCAGCTGCATTTCCTCCCGAGCATGCCGTAAAAACCAGCTACGGGATCTGATGGTTTTAGTATATTGTAATTTAGGCGATGGGCTGACAACCTATCACTACAGCAATATACGTATAAATCTATCTTAAAAAACCCTTAAAACTTTGTCAGACGTGGCGAAACGACCTTTGTTTAGGTCGTTTACGCTCTGCCTACCCCATTAGGGATAAAGGCGTGATTATATGTATGTATGTATGATGATCCAGTGACTTAATCATCTTAGCATTGATTAGGCTGAGGTATGTCAAGGTATCATGCTGGCCTGGGAGCGAGACAAAAACATAGAATGTGCCAGCTGCATTTCCTCCCGGGCATGCTGTAAAAACCAGCAAAGGGATCCGAGGGTTACTGTATACTGTAATTAAGGCGATCGGCTGAAAACCTGTCATTTGAGACAAATATATCTCAAATAACCCCCAAAACTTTGTCAGACGTGGCGGAACGACCTTTATTTAGGTCGTTTACGCTCTGCCTACCCCATTAGGGATAAAGGCGTGGTTATATGTATGTATGTATGTATGTCAAGTTATCAATTGAAAAAGCTTCACGAGCTGATTCCAAAAAGATTTCAGAAAGAAAAAGACTTCTACTATAATAGGGGTTGCTCAGTCAAGGAAACTGAACAACTTTCACCAGGCAATTCTTTCAGTATTATGAAAACAATTTTTGGAGTGCAAAAAGGTCATTGACATTTTGAATAGGAATTTTCAGGTGAAAATTGATCGTGTCGTAGAGTAAGCAACCCCTATCAGTTTGCGTTAATCTGTCCCTTACACACAATATTGGTTTAATATAGCGTAATACTCTTTAATCTACAGTCACGCGTAGGTTATCACCGTGAAATATCACAAGGGATTGCCTAAGGATTAAACGGGACTTAACCGTATTCAATAGTGGTGGCGATTTGGTCGTTGATACAACTTGACTAAGGCTCGTATTTATAAAGCGATCTAAAGATTGAGAGCGGTATTGAAAATCGATTTAACAGGCCATTTTGTACTGAAATAACATTTCTGATACGAACTCAAACTCGCTGTCACATTTAAATGCTGATTATAAATACGGGCCTTAAGGTCAGTCCTGTTCCAGTCACTTTCTAAAAATTTTACACAAAAGATACATACATACATATAATTACGGCTTTTTTCCGTAATGGGGTGGGCAGAGCGTAAACGATAAAAATATAGAATGTGCCAGCTGCATTTCCTTCCGGGCATGCTGTAAAAAACAAGCAAAGAAAGTTTCAGCATATTGTAATTTAGGCGATAGGCTGACTACCTGTCACTTCAGCAATATACCAACAAATGTATATTAAATAACCCTCAAAACATTGTCAGATGTGGCGGAACGACCTTTGTTTAACAAGGTTACGCTCTGCCTACCCCTTTAGGGATAAAGGCGTGATTATATGTATGTATCTGACAGCTCATACAAGATTTATGCCAAATATGTCATTTTATATAAATTTTATGTAATTTTATATAATCTGTCAGTTATGTTCAAATAAGTAGTGGACGGACGGACATAATGTAATTAAATTTTTAGCACTATACTCACTATGACAGGATTAAAATCCGCTGTTGATTTTCTATCTTACAATCACTAATGCTACCCCATTAGGGACAAAGGCGTGATTATACGTATGTTTGAGGGACGCTGTCCTTCTTCTTCTTCTTCTGTCGAGTGGGTATCGAGTCTATCGACCCGATGAACCCTGGTGTCAGAGTTTTTAAACCGCCTAGTAGCACAACTATCAGGCCTCTGACATGGTTTGAGTAACGAACACTATCAAAGACAGCGACCGGGACTGACGGCTTAACGTGCCCTCCGAAGCACGAAATCTTTTCCTTTTTCGGACAATCAGGTGATTCAGCCTGCAATGTCCTAACCAAACTGGGGAAAAATTCACAAAGTGATAAATTCTCAAATATTAACTTTGTGTTTCCCCCCTGGGAATCGAACCCAGGACCTCCGGATCGGAAGTCCATGACACTAGCCACTAGACCACGGAGGCAGAGCAGAGGCTGTCCTTTACACCCCGTATTGGACTAAACAAATACTTCAACAGTAAACTACTAGTTATAACAATATTTTCATAACCGACCACCAAACACACGCATCGGAACAATATTGCCCTAAAGGATCGAACTTCACACGATAAGTTTGTGTTGACCCTTAATTATTTGCCCAACTGTGGCCCTAGGGCAGCAATGATGCCGATTCGGTGGCAGACACGACTTATTTTGAGCCTGTCACTTTCTCATTTAATACAGAATAGATAGAAAATCGCTTCCATGCTGGCCTGGGAGCTAGAGAAAAACATAGGATGTGCCAGATGAATTTCCTCCCGGGCATGCTCTAAAATCAAGCTAAGGGATCCGAGGGGTTCAGTATTGTAATTTATACGATTGACTGAAAACCTGTTACTATACCAATATACAGATCTATCTGGAATTACCCTCAAAACGTGTCAGATCTGGTGGACCGACCTTTATTTAGGACATTAACGCACTGCATACCCCATTAGGAATAGATGCGTGATTATATATTTGTATATATTTAATACGACGGTGAGAAAATTACTCATAACCATCCCCATAAAAACTGCAATGGAAGATGCAGAAATATAGTATTATCATGCTCTTGGCGAAATGTACCGTACACCTCCCTTTATAGGAATAAATTTAGCTTTTTGTTTAGATACTTCATCTCGTATTTATAAAGCAATCTCAAGATTAAAATCCATATTAAGTATGGATTTGACAGGCCGTTTTGTACTGAAATTACATTTCTGTTACGAACTCAAACTCGCTGTCAATCTTGAGATCGCTTTATAAATACGAGCTTTAAACTCAAGTAGTATTTAGTATCGTGCAAATGTTAAAAGCAAGCGTGTTCAAGTATAATAGACGATTCCTGAAATTCAGTTTTTTTCGGTCATTTCGTGATATTCATTCATAATTTTTTTGTGGATTAAAATAATTTCGCTGCTGCATTGTAATCGACTTATTATGAAATTCATATCAGTGTTCATGCTGCTAGCTTTGTTTTTACATACATACATATAATCACACCTTTATCCCTAATGGGGTAGGCAGAGCGCAAACGACCTAAACAAAGATCGTTCCGCCACGTCTGACAAAGTTTTGAGGGTTATTTAAGATGGATTTGTAGGTATATTGCTGTAGTGACAGGTTGTCAACCCATCGCCTAAATTGCAGTATACAGGTTTTTACAGCATGCCCAGGAGGAAATGCAGCTGGCACATTTTATGTTTTACTCTCGCTCCTTGTCCAGCATGGAATAAAACTTTGTATTTAACCCCTATGATATCAAACTAAAATATTTTTGTTACTGCTTTCGTGGTCTGTGGTCTTCTTCTTCTTCTTATCGTGTTGATGGAATTCAAACAAACATACATACATTGGCTGATAAACACATTACCCTACTTTGCGTTGCGCAGTTGGGTAAAAAAGGCTCTTTACAAATTGTTGTGTACTCATACTGATTAATAATCAGCGTTGTGCAGTTTCCTAATGGCCATTAGAGAATGCAGCCTAGTACTAACGTAGTAACGAAGGTTTAATTTTAATAAAATTCCCATAAACCACAGGAAACTAAAATACCACGACACGCGACAGAATTTATTAAAAACTCACGTGAAAATATATGAAATTAAGCAATTTTAACTTTGATTAACTATTGTTGAACACAGTTATTTTGACCCAGTATACATATTGAGGAAATGAACCATTTTTCAAACTGGCCGAGGTAATTGTCGTTGTTAATTTTACAGGAAGTACTGTGAAAACTTAAACATTGGGTTTCTTGATTATAGGTTGTGTATCAAAAAGTGACCAAAAAGATTAATGTGTATCAGGATTTATAGTTTATATTTCGAAGTGAAATTAAATTAATTAACTTACCACACTTGTTTAAGACTCTTGCATTATACCTACGTATTATTCTAACGGATCTTTCTTAGTACTTTACTTTTACTTCCATGTTGGACTGGGAGTGAAAGAAAAACATAGAATGTGACATCTGCATGCTGTAAAAACCAGCTAAGGGATCCGAAGGTTTAAGTATATTGTAATTTAGGCGATGGGCTGGCAACCTGTCATTACAGAAATATACCTGCAAATCTATCTTAAATAACCCTCAAAACTTTGTCAGACGTGGCGGAATGACCTTTGTTTAGTACGTTACTCAAACTATGTCAGAGGCCTGATAGTACTACTAGGCGGTTTAAGAACTTTGACACCAGGGTTCATCGGGTCCATAGACTCGATACCCACTCGACAGAAGAAGAAGTACGTTTACGTTCTGGCTACCCCATTAGGGATAAAGGCGTGATTATATGTATGTTTGAGGGACGCGTATCTTTCTTAGTACCATTGCACATATTGTAGCGGTATGGCCCTGGAAATGAATGCACATTCCAAATTGTGCGATGGGAGCGCGTCGCCTTCCCAGCTGTCCCTTAACTTCTCTCGCGAATAGTAGTACTGTGTAATATTTGGTTCGGATAAATAAATCAATCGTATCAAGTTATTCTTCCATGCTGGACTGGGAGCAATAGAAAAACATAGAATATGTTAGCTGCATTTTCTCCCGGGCATGCTGTAAACACGAGCTAAGTGATCCAAAATTTCTGTATATTGCAATTTAGGCGAGGGGCTGACAACCTGTCCCTACAGCAATATACATACAAATCTATCTTAAATAACCCTCAAAACTTTGTCAGACGTGGCAAAACCACCTTTTTTTGGTCCATTACGCTCCGTTTACCCCATTAGGGATAAATGCGTGATTATATGTATGTATGTGTCAAGTTATAACGTATTTAAAGTGACTGACCGCAAATGGTTGTTTTCAAGAGTTTATTTCTCCTAAACGAAATATTGGAAAATTCTATAAAAATACAAATATTCTAGTTTAAAAATAAGTAAGCTAAATAAAATCCGAAATATAAAGCTGTTTTTATCAGTAAATTTGATATTCCTTCTAAACTATTAGGAGCGGTTTGACGGTTCCTTCAGAAAATTATCCGTATTATAATTATTTAACATCGCAACATAGCTTTTACTATCCGACTCGTAGTTTTTATGGGATTCGCATTTTGCGGCGTTTTTCGCACATTCTTGACGCTGCCAAGGACGTAACCGCCACTTCGTAGCGCGCGCGGATTTAAACGATATTCTAAGGCATTACGAGCGATGGTTGCATATCTTAAAATCTACTTGCTCATCTGCCGGCAGGATACACTTTCATTCCTGTCAACCCTTTGAGCCTTACAGATAACAGTTTAGAATAGAATAGAAAAACATTTATTATTCATGACGTCACAAACACAACACAGTAACAACACAGTAAATACATTTTTAAACAAAACAAACGAAAGTGAAACAAAATAAAGGTACCTAAAAATAATCAGTTAATGCCACCGGAATGTGCGTGTCGCGACGTCACAACAAAAGGACCCACTCAGCTTATGCCGCGATCTTGTGAGGCCACGACTCTGGTATTCTGTGAGCCTATCGTTCGGGAATGAACACTAGAAACTAACATATAAAGCACTTATTTGGCACTTAGCAGGTACTTAATTTTATTCTAACTAGAGATAAAGTATTCGTGTCGATTGTGGCACAAAATTTTCTTAGCTTATAATAATAAGCTCATTCCTTTAGAAGAAATACAAAACCTAGCGATGAATATCACTTTCAAAATAGCATATCAATATTTTTCATAGAATCGATATATTTTCATAGAATCGTCAACGGAACTACAATCGCAAAGCAATACTGACAAGCGTTGTCATTGCAATGGACAGTGACCTGACATGCAAAGTAAAAAAGGATTTCGCTTTTTCGTTTTCAGGCTTCAAACTGTACAAATTAACAATCAAATTGTTTATTGTTCAACTTTTGTAAGCTCGTGAAAAACTGCCATTTTTAGACTTAAATTTTTAAAGAGAGTTAGTTCTAGGGATTAAATTTGTGCAACATATCAATTTTAATTTTAAAAAGTATTCCTTACTTTCATAATAATTATTTTGATGTAAAAAAAATGGTCGTGTATTATATTTCATTTATTGGGGCACGACAGTTCACAGATCGAACACTTATTTTCCCTTCTGACACCAGAGTTCATCGGGTTGTTTGCCAACTCGATAAGGTAACTAGGTTCACTGCGGGATACCATCTGCACATAGTACATCCATGTGGACTAAGCGCTTTAAGTCTTCATTTATAAACATAATGTGCAGAGACAAAAGAGTGGAACTTACTGAGTGCACTCTAAAAGGCTTCTGCCAGGAAAAATTACGTTCTTATCGTCGATTCTGTTTAGATATTCCTCATATCAACACATTTTGACAAGAGTCAAACCTGTCACAAATAAAAAATAACTTACCCGACGTATGCTATCAGTCGGTACGTTGATGCAACGACATTGATATTAATGCCACAATTGCGTGTCAAACATTGATTCCATGATGGATTCCATGCCATTACTATGATATGCTTCCATTACTAGATTTTCGGTATATGATATAATTTCTAACACGACTTTTTAACAAGTATTTTAAAAAAGAATTCAGACAACCAGACTGTAACACCTATAAAAAAATGCATTAATTGTCCTAAAATTCAGCTTTGTCATATGAATCATAATATAAATTTGTAATTTCCTTTTAATGAGTTTTATTTTGAAACCCAATAGGTTCATTTTTGAAAATAATTTAGCCCCTAAATCCGCAAATTTGAATTTTAAAATAATATCTAAGAACACTCGGGTGCTTGAGACTAACGAACGATACCCTCCATCTAGCCATTTCGTAGACACGAGGTAATAAATAAATTTCAAAACATACATACCTACACGATACGCGCGAAAAATATAACCCTTCCTTGATAGTCGGGTGATGAAAAGCATTTTTTATTCCAATTTTAATATTTAAAAAAAATCTATTCCTATTTTGGAATCATTTTCTATACAACAAAAACTACACGAACAAAATCCGGCTTTAAGTATTTCCTAGAAAGTTAGTTTCGCAACTAGGTGTGATACAGTACAGGCGTAGTTTCTATTCAGTTTTTTTTTCACTTTTGCCAAGAAAAAAAAAATGCAAGCGAAGTTCTTGCAAGCGAGATAAGAGACGCGAGTATAGAGTGCCAACTTTGAAAATAGTGACGCGGGTTATAACTGGGCTTTAAAATGAAGGTTTGCGTGATAAAATATACGTATTCTACGTATATTAGACGCATTAGCACCACACAGAAGAGCCTGGTTTCAAAACAAAAAAAAAATATGTTATATTTATTGCCTTTAACTAGTAAATTATTCTTTTCCGCTTGTCTGCGAAAAGAACTATGAAGAAAAAGCTATGAAATAACGGATATACAGAAAATAATAAAATTAATAGATAATTAATCCTTTTACCGGTTTTCGAAAAGACATAACATAGGACATAGGAAGACTTTACGCGAAGTTACACACTGAGCTCAAAATGTATGATTTGACGTCAACTTGCGAAGAAAGAAACGCCATAGCACTAAAATTTGAAGTTGAAGAAGCGTGACTTTTTACGAAAGACTGACAGGAGAAGGTGGAGAAGTCGCTAGAATTACCTATTAATTGTTTTTTTATGTTTGTAATACGTTTTTCTGTTTCCTTCAACCAGTAAAGAAGAAAACGACTCCATTAGACAAATGTAAACACTTTGTACAAACCAGATGGCACCAGTACCTGCTTTATAGAATTTTATTTTATACCTAGCGTTTTATAGCTAAAAAAATTCAAAACTTGAGTTATGATGGCGAATGTCTGCTTTTATTACTGCCAAATGCGTTTGCGGCAATAACTCGATCGCTTTACGACTTTTCGTAGAAATTCACTGTTTTTCAACTGGAATTTTTCATTTCAGATTTTATTTTTGACAGTAAAATTAGGATTTATTAATGTTTTGATAGCTCCCCCGGCTGTTCTGGGACTGAGAGAAGTTTGTAATTTGAGAAAGTATTTTTTTAAATTCTCATATCCTTATTACCATTAGTATGGAGAGTCAATAACTATTCCTATCAAACCGGCAAAGGTATTATTAATGTATTCTATCACATTTCCAATTTCAGAAAGTGACAGTACTTATTTATTTATCGTATGGCATTATTTGATGCGAGGTCCAGAGGACAGTGCAGCAGCCGGCTTTGTTGCACTCATAGCCCCGCCGGGGTCACGTGTAGGGTTTTTAAGGTCCGGACGTGGAGCAACATCGACCTGTAACGACCACTATTAGAGGCAGCGACCGGGACCGACGGCTTAGTGTGCCCTCCGAAGCACGGAATCCGTTTTTATTTCAGACAATAAGGTGAATTCAGCCTGCATTGCCCAAACTGGGGAAAATCTCACAAATTTACAAATATCAACTTTGTGTTCCCACCTGGGAATCGAACTTAGAACCTCCGGATCGTAAGCCCATGGGTCTGACTACTAGACCACGGAGGCAATGACAGTTCTTATTCTAAAGTAAAACAAAATTGCGACCTCGATAACCTCCTTTTAAAAAAAATCTAAATCTAGATCACATTAACCAACGTATGCGTTTGGAAAAACTGAGGAGTGTAGAAGAAATCCACAATCTACAGAACACTTTTTATAAAAAGGCACTTGCAAGGCCGGTCTACTTTGATCGTTCGCACGGAATCGGTGAGAGCCAGCTTTTTATGGCTTTCAGACACTTTTAGCCACTTCTAGCCGGTTTTAGCTGGATTCACCCGGATATCGGCTGATCGGTTTGAAGTTTTTGTCGGCTTTCCGCGTGTACAGACTTCAAACGATTATTATGTCAATAAGTCATAATTCTTTGACTTCATGCTCATATTGAAGTTTCCTTAAGATAAATTTTCAACAAATACCTACCTAATAATAATAATTTACAAAAATAATATGATAATTATAAAATAATATTTAAATAAAACGATAATTTGTCATATTTTGTGTTTTAATCTGTTTAATTTCTATTTAGATTGTATAGTTGGTACAGGTGATTAATTATTATACATAACTATTTTTTCTCAAATTTTATTACTTCAATGAAGAATAGTATCTAAACTGCAACATTTTATTTCCATCTTTATGCAATGACCAACGTTGAAACTTTGAAAACGTAGCGAAATTTTCACAATTTTTCAGTCAAAGTTTTCGAGTAAAGCGGCCGTTATTTTCAAAAGTGTTAATGTAAATTTAAAAACTATTTTATGAGCATATTTTCATGGAGCCCCGAGCGGAACTTGTTGTAAATTGTTGCCCCATAACACAAGCCCATAATATCACGTTACAAAATACAATGTAATTTGTTGTTACCACACAACACGCGGCGAAGACTCTGTGGTCTATTGAGCTCTTGAATGTACTTGTATATAAAGTTCAAATTCTATGGACTAAATTACTTTGATCAAAAGTATATCATAAGTTTATGAAATGATTTTCTTGAACATGAAAATAAGTAAAGGTGTAGGTTTCAGATGTTTTTTTTAAAACGGAACACTGCATTAAGCAGAAAATCCCCATCGTGTAATCCCGAGGTTAAGCGCACTTGATAACAATCTTACAGGTAACTTACTTACGACACGAGCTTACTTAAAACACAAGTAACCGATAGAATAGGATATAATATGGAGAATCTTTGTTGCTTCTATGCTGGCATGGGAGCGAGAAAAAACACTGAATGTGCTAGATGCATTTCCTCTCGGGCATGCTTTAAAAACCAGTTAAGGGATCCGAGGGTTTCAATACATTGTAACTTAGACGATGGGCTGACAACCTATCACTACAGCAATATACCTACAAAATCTATCTTAAATTACCCTCAAAACTTTGTCATACGTGGCAGAACGACCTTGGTTTAGGTCCTTTACGCTCTGCCTACCCCATTAGTGATAAAGGCGTGATTATATGTACGTATGTATGTAGTCGTAGATGTCAAAGACTGACAAAGATAAAGCCCTTGTAGTAGATTGAGAAAATGCAATCAGAATAATAAGAAGCTCCACTCACCAAGTTTATCCTGCAGTACAGTCTTGGAGTCGCACTGGACGAGGCACAGCACCAGGAATAGCGCGACTGGCAGCGCCATGCTGGACGCAGTCTGACGCGGTCAGCTCAGCGGCTGATTATGTCAGGTGACCGGCGTCACACGCGACCCTATTTTTAACGCTTCACGACGCATTCTTAGTAGTTTCTGGAAAGAGAGAAAAAATAAGGTTAAATTTGGTTCAGACAAGTTAGGTTAGTTAAATTAAAAAAAATGTGTAATAATTTAGTCGGTAAGTATTTCAAAGATCTGGGCTACTTGAACGACTCGTCTCAAAATCGATTGTTTATAACCTAAACAGCTGAACCTGATTTTCATTCTTTATTTTATAATCTCCTTCCTTCACTTCCCACCCGTATCTCCCCTTTCATAAGTACCTCACTTCCTTCGCGTCACACCATTTCCCCTTTTCCCTCAATTCCCTCTTATCCCTCCCTTCCTGCAGTACCCTTTCGTCTTTTCCTCTCGTTCCTTCTCCCTCCCATCTGTAACTTCCATCTCGTACTATCTTTCTCGTCACTCTCTTTCCACTCTTCTCTCGTCCTTCCCTACCTTCTCATTCTTCCCTTCTCTCTCGTCACTTCCCTCCCTATTATCTTGTCCCTCCCATCCCTCTCTTCCCTCCCTTTCCTTTAAACTCTATTCATTTCACCTAAATAGTATTCAAAAACCAAGTGTCTCCACTCAAAACGCGCCAAACCACGCCTGCAAGCAACGACATTCCATGTTAACAAGATAAGAGGATGTATTTCAATGTGCTCCCTAGACTCCATGAATATACTAACGTCCAAATTTTCAACACACATTTACTGCCAAGTCTGCGTTCAAAAGGGAACTAGCTTACTAAAAATTAGGGTATAAGAGCTTTGAAAAGTTACCTATAATGTTTTGTTCCAGCATTTATCAATGTTTATTACGTGACTAGCAATGATTTATTTTGTCTTCGCGTAAAAACCATTTGCTCAAACTATTCGTAGTTCCGACAACAAAACTGAACAACTTGGACAATATGGAAAAGAACTTCTTCTTTTTCATTTACCAGTGCTCAGAACAAGCTATTTCAGTTTGAGTACAGTCTCTGAAATAACCCAGTATTAATTAGTCTAGCTAAAAGTCTATGCAAACTCTCGGTAAAAAGCTACAGTATTTCCTAGAATGCTATTTCGCACACGAGTAGCTAGACCTAATGAATGCCTAGGTAACCTACGTTAGTGTTTATTTTGTGCTTCGGAAGACATATGGTTTGTCTGTTACCACTGGCCTCTCTTAACTTATTGCCTTCCAGTTCTCACTGGCCTGGCTAATGAATGGCTAGTGGCCAGTGGAGTCAAAGATGTTTTGGGTCAATTATTTTGTAAAATAATAACCTTCAAACACATCGATGGTGTAGTGGATAGGGCCGCTGCCTCCTGAGCGGGAGGCCGTGGTTCGAATCCCACCAATGTGTTAACCAATATTCGAATTTCATATGTACGTTCATTTGGTGCTTCTTCCGTGCTTCGGAAAGCACGTTAAACTGTTGGTACCGGTTAATATTGTTTAATACCGTAAAGATTAGCCGTTAAGCCATGTCAGACACCAGTGCTAAGCATTGGCAGCTTAAAAACTCTGGCCTAATATAATCTAAATGGCAGTCCATTCGACCTCCGTAACCCAGAAGGAAAACCAGACCCAATCCTAGATTAAGCCAGAGTTTTTAAGCCGCCAATGCTTAGCACTGGTGTCTGACACTGGTGCGCACTGTATTAAAACCAGTTCTTTTGTTCAATCACCTAGATTAGATAGCCGACCTCGTGAGATACGGGATAAGACTAAAGAGATGATGAATAACCTTTGAAACACTCGCAATTATTTTCACTCTTTTTACAATTTTAAACGGGTCAACTTGCGATAGCTAATTATTAAGGCAAAACGTAGGAATTACCTTTTATCCCGACGTTTCGGCTGATAAAGGTTGCTCAGTCAACGAAGCTAACTTAACTGTCACGAATAATTCGTTTAGGAAATGGAAGACTCCAAGATTGCTTTGAATTGAAATTTAGGAAATGAGATAACAAACAGATTACTACATACAACATATTTAGTTTTCAATGTATCCTTAATAAGTGTTTTTTATTGCCTTGCCTGGAAAATTTCTCAGAAGATGTGAAACCTCACTTTTATTGATGTTCAGCTCACCCCATGAATGATTATAGCTTTAATTTTGTTTAGTGGGTGTGTATTATACGTTTCTAATAACATTAAAATAAACACCATCAATCCCACAGTAAATCCCCACATATCAAAGTGTCGTCCTTTACGACGCTACTAAACGATATCATCACTTAAAACACCATCCATTGCTTGCAAACCCCAACACATGTATAACCCGGTCAGTGCCAAGCCGTCGTTGTAAATCGGGCTGGGTATTAAAGTGTCCTTATAATTTATGAGGTGCGATGTCCCAGTGCTGAAATTTATTCATGGAAGTAATAAAATCTGGCGGCTGACGTTGTGCAGGACAAACCAGCGTGGGTCAAAGAACTTTTATATAGATAGTGTAAATTGTTTTAAAACTTGAAAATTACAGGAGCTGAAAGATTCACAGGCCTAAGCCTGCTTAAAACCCACGACCAAGGTATTTCGCTCTATCCAACCGAGCTATCGTTTCTACACCTCCTAACCTAATCTACCATCATATTCCTAGCCTTATCCCGTATCTCACGGGGTTGGCTACCTAATCTAGGGGATTGAACGAGGGTACTGGTTTTTACACAGAGCGACTGCCATCTGACCTCCGCAACCTAGAAGGGAAACCAGACCCAATCCTAGATTAGGTCAGAGTTTTCAAGCCGCCAATGCTTAGCACTGGCCTCTGATATGGCTTAACGACTAATATCTACGGTATTAAACGATATTAACCGGGACCAACTGCTTAACGTGCCTTCCGAAGCACGGAAAAAGCGCTGAATAAACGTACATATGAAATTCGAAAACCGAAAAACACATTGGTACGTGGTGGGATTCGAACCACGACCTCCCGCTCAGGAGGCAGCGGCCCTATCCACTACACCATATAATACTAAACCTAATCTACCGTTGTCCCGAAAATAAAAATAGGTATCTACATGTTATTTGAGGCTCCCATTGATTTACGAACAAAACCATTATTCCATTTCATTACAAGAATGACGCTCTTAAAAACATTTATTGCGCAAAAATACGACAATCCATTTAAGCGTAAACATAAATTACGAGGAAGCGAACGCGCATCACACCTGCGCATGGAAATTGGGGCGGCAAAAACAAGGCGCATAAAACGAATTCAAAATTGATTTATCCGGCTTTCCGATGAGTGAATGAGTACGGAGTGAATGAGAGTCGAATAGGACCGGGCCAATTTAGCCAGCTTTACGTGAACTACCGGCTTATTATACGGTAACACAAATTTTAAACTTTCGCGGTTATTTTCATTATAAACTATGACGCTATTTTAACAGAATCTCACCACGATTTATTTGTTTTTGAGTTTCCGATATTTTAATGGTATTGCAAACACCATGGTCACTGCCGGTGACTCACTGGTAAACTGGAGAAAACTGGGGTAGATTTAGGAACAGACATAATTACCTGTCTACCCTAAATTTTCTTCGTTTTTTCCGTACACTATTGACACTACTGGAACTCACTCGAAAGTCACCTCAACAACTCACACTGACTATATCACACATATTTGGTTAGAACCTGATTTTCTTTTTGCACTGTATTACCACAGAACAGGCACTCCATACAAGCCGCCGATTTTCGTACTACATGCGCAAAAACGTGTTCGTACAGGTTTCAAGTGGGTTTTATGTGCGTTCTGCCGCCTAGTCGAACCGGCTCGCGTACCCGTTGACGCGGGGAGACGAGGTGAGGTAACATTTCAGATCGGAGACGGGAGTGCCTCTTCTTTACCGTTAGCTAATATTAAATTTTCTTGAGTATGACAGTACCTATGCGCACAAGGTCACGTGTCTGTACGCACAACGAAAAGCATAGCCTAGCGGCAATTGTGAGATAAAAGTAGTGTATATCATCAGTCACAAATATTCTTCTGTGCTGGACTGGGAGCGAGAGAAAAACATAGAATGTGCCAGCTGCAATTTCTCCCGGGCGTGCTGCAAAAATCATCTAAGGGATCCGAGGGTTTCAGTATATTGCATTTAGGCAATGGGCTGACAACCTGTCACTACAGCAGTATATCTAAAAATCTATCTTAAATAACCCTCAAAACTTTGTCAGACGTGGCGGAACGACCTTTGTTTAGGTCGCTTACGCTCTGTCTACCCCATAAAGGATAAAGGCGTAACTATATGTATATATGTAATATTCGACTGCTGGGCATGGGCTTTCATGGGAGGTGCACTATACTTACCACGATTGGTCTAATGATCACTTTAATAACTGTTATACGGGATGTAAGGGACAGCGTCCCGAAAACTGATTCAGGGGTTACTCATTCAACGGAATTGAACAACAAGCAGAAGAATTTATTTTTCAGAAAGTGATTTTCCATACACATTGTCTGATCGAGGTGGTCATTGTGTATGGGAAGTTAAATTTTATATTTGTTCTCCTGAAATAATTTCCTGGTGATAGTTGTTCAGTTTCGTTGACTGAGCAACAACCTATCAGTTTGCGGGACGCTGTCCCTTATACCCGTTATACCCACAAATATATATATACCCATACTTACTTACTTCCATGCTGGACTGGGAGCGAGAGAAAAACATAGAATGTGCCAGCTGCATTTCCTCCCGGGCATGCTGTAAAAACCAGCTCAGGGACCCGAGAGTTACTGTATATTGCAATTTAGGCGATGGGCTGACAACCTGTCACTACAGCAATATACCTACAAATCTATCTTAAATAACTCTCAAAACTTTGTCAGACGTGGCGGAACGACCTTTGTTTAGGTAGTTCACGCTCTGCCTACCCCATTAGGGATAAAGGCGTGATCATATGTATGTATGTATGTATAAATATACCCAAGGTCAAGCCCTCAACATAGTAGGGTATACTAGGGGTAAAATGTCTTAATCTACTTTTCATTTTTCTCCACAACTCATTGGAAGTCAAACTTATATAACCCTCTAAGGCCTTGACTAAAAGCTAAATAAAAATATATATCTACAACACTACGTATGAATCATACATAATGTTCCATCAAAGGAAAAAACTTCAAAGGACTGGACCCTACATACGTAAAAATGAACCATAATACACGTGGGTACTATAATATCTTGTACTCAAACTAACTCATTCTAGTCCAACCAACGTGATTTTTAACCCTGACAAAAATACTCAGTCATAATACTGTAAAACGCGACTCAATTTTGTCGCTTAAAATGCCTACTAAGTAGTTTAATTATATTCAATATTTGTAGTGTATTTAGAGTTAAGATTTTGTATTGCATTATTATATTCTGTACTACGGTTATGACAGAATATCAGTGTTACTGGTTATAGACAAAACTTGTAACAAATACTGAGTCAGCTCCATTTCTTGTGCAATACAGATCTCAGCATTCAATAAAAAAAAATAGTAAAGAGTAAATTTATGTCGAGTTTTGTATTGTTTCATGAATAAACGTTTTTCTATTATATTCTATTCTAATAATAAAATGACTTATGATAGTCTAAATCAAGTGTAGTATTACATAAGGTTTGATAAAAGAATGACTACTCAATTGTTTGTTTAACGGAGATTTTAGACGTCAACGTTTCGACTCTTTATGAGAATCTTCTTCATGGAAAATCACACACGGCGGGCAGATTTGTGTGATTTTCACTATTCATGAAGAAGACTCTCGTGAAGAGTCGAAACGTTGAGGTCTAACACCTCCGTTAATCAAACAAGTGAGTAGTCGTTGATTTATTTATCAGTATGAATAACACTTACTATGTGCCAGCTGCATTTACTTTTCTTCCATGCTGGACTGGGAGCGAGAGAAAAACATAGAATGTGCCAGCTGCATTTCCTCCCGGGCATGCTGTAAAAACCAGCTAAGGGATCCGAGGGTTTTAGTATATTGTAATTTAGGCGATGGGCTGACAACCTGTCACTACAGCAATAAACCTATAAATTTATCTTGAATAACCCTCAGAACTTTGTCAGACGTGGCGGAACGACCTTTCCTTAGGTCGTTTACGCTCTGCCTACCCCATTAGGGATAAAGGCGTGATTATATGTATGTATGTATGTATGTAGTAACACTTGTTCGTCATCACCACATAGTATAATACTAAGTCGCTTTCTCTGTCCCTATATCCCTATGAATGCTTAGATCTTTAAAAATACGCAACGGATTTTGATGCGGTTTCTTTTAATGGATAGAGTAATTCAAGAGACAGGTTTATATGTATAAAACATGCATAATATAGTAGAGAAACACTGATGATTTCCGTGCGAAGCCGGGGTGGGTCGCTAGTTTAGTGATAAACAACATAAGGTATACATTTATTATTTTTTATTTTACGAGTCATTTAATATGTACTCAAACATAATATACGCACCTTATCTTGTCTATATTTACCACCTACAATTTATTTTACCATTTTTAAAAACCAAAATAGAGTAGGTCTATATTACATGTCTCTGATTTGCATACATACATACATACATAAATCACGCCTTTATCCCTTACGGGGTAGGCAGAGCGTTTAACGCCTCGTAAAAAGCGCTTTCGCCACGTCTGACAAAAATTGAGGGCAATTTTAGATTGTAATATGTATTGCTATAGTGACAGGTTGTCAGCCCATCGCCTAAATTACAATACACTGTAACCCTTGAGTCCCTTTTGCTGACTTCAACAGCATGCCCGGGAGGAAGGGCAGCTGGAACATTCTATGTTTTTCTATCTCTCCCAGTCCAGCATGGAAGTAGTCAAAGTCTCTGATTTGACCTTTAAAAATTGGGTTGAGTGTAACGTGCAAAATTAATATTTATCCGTGTCGTAGCTAATACGAACAAAATGACCCGTATTATTTAAAATAATATTAATGGCTTCTTATCCTCGGAGTTGAAAAACGATAATAATTTTTCAGTTTCTTGTATGATTCTTCTTCTGTCGAGTGGGTTCGAGTCTATTCTATCGACCCGATGAACCCTGGTGTCAGAGTTTTTAAACCCCCTAGTAGTACAACTATCAGGCCTCTGACATGGTTTGAGTAACGACCACTATCAAAGACAGCGACCGGGACCGGCGGCGTAACGTGCCCTCCGAATCACGGAATCTTTTTCTTTTCGGACAATCAGGTGATTCAGCCTGCAATGTCCTAACCAAACTGGGGAAAAAATAACAAAGTGATAAATTCTCAAATATCAACTTTGTGTTTCCCCCCTGGGAATCGAACCCAGGACCTTCGGATCGGGAGTCCATGGCACTAACCACTAGGCCACAGAGGCTTGTATGATTAAGCTCTGCATACCAATGTTTTTTAATGTTAATGCGTGATTAGGTAATATTACCCAGTTAGGTAAATATAAGATTAAGCACATGCACCAAACTGGACTGCACTTCCATTCTAGAATGTGCCAGCTGCATTTCCTCCCGGCCATGCTGTAGAAACCAGCTAAGGGATCCGAGGGTATCAGTATATTGTAAATTAGGCGATAGACTGACAACCTGTCACTACAGCAATGTACCTAAAAATCTATCTTAAATAACCCTCAAAACCTTGTCAGATGTGGCGGAACGAAATTTGTTTAGGTAGTTTACGCTCTGCCTACTCCATTAGGGATAAAGGCGTGATTATGTGTATGTATGTACGCACAATTATTATGGGTGCTTACGTATTCGGTGCGCGCATATATTTCTCAAAAAGCGATATCAAGCAAATATTGGCACACGTGATCTGGACCCTTAAGTACATACATACATAAAATCACGCCTTTATCCCTTACGGGGTAGGCAGAGCGTAAAACTTTCGCCACGTCTGACATAAATTGGGGGCAATTTTAGATTGTAATGTGTATTGCTGTAGTGACAGGTTGTCAGCCCATCGCCTTAATTACAATACACTGTAACCCTCGAATCCCTTTTGCTGACTTATACAGCATGCCCGGGAGGAAGGGCAACTGGAACATTCTATGTTTTTCTTTCTCTCCCAGTCCAGTATGGAAGGGACCCTTAAGCGGATGTTGGAAAAACTTGGTCGATTCTATGTTTTCCTCTCGCTCCCAGGCCAGCATGAAAGAGAAAAGAAGCCGTTAAGCATCAATAAAGAACCGATGCATTTCGTGTTCATGTTCGTGACATTCATCCCTTAAAGTCCATAAGACCTTTCACACTAAATGGTTTTACATTATCAAAACGAAATGAAATTCTTATTTAGGAATCGACCAACCAATAAAATTTAAGTGGATAGAATAAACTAAGAAACTTATACTGACCTATCTTCAACCAATTATTTATTTTATTTATTTACTAGCGACCCGTCCCGGCTTTGCACGGACATTATCAGTGTTTTTCTACTATATTATGCATGTATTACACATACAAACCTTCCTCTTGAATCACTCTCTCCAATGAAAGAAACCGCATCAAAATACGTGACGTAGTATTAAAGATTTATGCATACATAGGGATATAGGGACAGAGAAAGCGACTTTGTTTTATACTATGTAGTGATGAGGCTGTGGTGTCCCACTGCAAGGCAAACAAATACTTTGTATAAATAATTTGGTTTTACTTGTAAATATATTTTTATAACAAACTTTTCCACTAATCTCCCTAGCCTTATCCCATATCTTACGGGGTCGGCTACTTAATCTAGGGGATTGAACGAGGGTACTGGTTTTTACACAGAGCGACTGCCATCTGACCTCCGCAACCCAGAAGGGAAACCAGACCTAATCCTAGATTAGGTCAGAGTTTTCAAGCCGCCAATGCTTAGCACTGGCCTCTGACAGGGCTTAACGACTAATATTAACCGTGACCAACGACTTAACGTGCCTTCCGAACCACGGAAAAAGCGCCGAATAAACGTAGATATGAAATTCGAAAACCGAAAAACACATTGGTACGTTGTGGGATTCGAACCACGGCCTGCCGCTCAGGAGGCACCGGCCCTATCCACTACACCAACGGGCTCTCTTAATAATCTTTTCCACTGTAGTAATATTTTATTCTTTTTCCATGCTGGGCATATAGTCCAGCCAGTTTATTGTATATTATATACTTTATTATATTATACCATTTTTTTATGTTAATGCGTGATTTGGTAATATTACCCAGTTAGGTAAATATTATATGCAGCACATGCATCAAACTGCACTGCACTTCCATGCTGGCCTGGGAGCGGGAGAGATACAAAGAATGTGCCAGCTACATTTCCTCCCGCGCATGCTGTAAAAACCAGCTATGGGATCCAAGGGTTACTGTATACTTCAATTTAGGCAATGGGCTGACAACCTGTCACTACAGCAATATACCTACAAATCTATCTTGAATAACCCTCAAAACTTTATCAGACGTGGCGGAACGACCTTTGCTTAGGTCGTTTACGCGTTGCCTACCCCATTAGGGATAAAGGCGTGAAAATATGTATTATTAGAAATAAACTTACATGATAATTCGTACTGTCGCATATAGAATTATGTTAATATAAAACATAATGATGTTTCGTAACAATAAATTGTGTATTCATGCCTTAAAAAATGGACAACAATATCAAATTTAATTGGATAAAATATTGTACTCGTATAAAACTAACTTTACCAACTTTTATGTCAACCAATAATTTGTATTAATACTTAATTCGGTTTTACTAGTAACTACCTCCGTTGGTCTAGTGGCTTGTGCCATGGACACCTGATCCGGAGGTCCTGGGGTCGATTCCCAGGGGGGAAACACAAGGTTGAGAATTTATCACTTTGTGAATTTTTCCCCCAGTTTGGTTAGGACATTGCAGGCTGAATCACCTGATTGTCCGAAAAAGAAAAAGTTTAGCACGTTAAGCCGTCGGTCCCGGTCGCTGTCTTTGATAGTGGTCGTTACTCACACCATGTCAGAGGCCTGATAGCTGTGCTACTAGGCGGTTTAAAAACTCTGACACTAGGGTTCATCGGGTCGATATACTCGATACCCACTCGACAGAAGAAGACTAGTATATTCACCTTTTCCAGTATGTAGTAATATTTTACTTCCATGCTGGACTGGGAGAGGTAGAAAAACATAGAATGTTCCAGCTGCCCTTCCTCCCGGGCATGCTGTTGAAGTCAGCAAAAGGAACTCGAGGGTTACAGTGTATTGTAATTTAGGCAATGGGCTGACAACCTGTCACTATAGCAATACATATTACAATCTAAAATTGCCCTCAATTTTTTGTCAGACGTGGCGAAAGCGCTTTTTACGAGGCGTTAAACGCTCTGCCTACCCCGTAAGGGATAAAGGCGTGATTTATGTATGTATGTATCTATGTATGTAGTAATATTTTATCACGCTTGTAGCAAGACATTAGTACCCAAAGCAATTTATTAGACGCCTCAACAAGATATATAGGTACGTGTCGGAACCCAAACTAGTAATTACAACTTAAATTAATAAGTGAGGGAAGTATGTACCTATTTAATAGTTTCCGTAGTTGCTTGTTCTTCATGGTCACAAAATTCTCTACTGTCAAATACTTATTTATTTCTACAGGGTTTGAGGGACAACGTCCCACAAACTGATAGGGGTTCCATTAGTTTATTATATAGTATGTATTAGTTTATGTTATGTTATGTATTAGTTTTTATTGTTTTGTAATTAATTATTATTACTTTTCTAACTTCTGAGCTCACTGCCGAAACTGTACATATCAAACTGTGTTCAAAGGTTGCCCGCTACATAGGTTCGCCTAGTGCGGGAACCCGATAATCTTGCCCATGTAACCTAATTTTTGGTTAATAAATATTTTTGTATTTCTTTTACAAATATCTATACAGTAGCTTGTACTTAGTTTATATATTATATGTAATGTAATGTATTTAGGATACCTATTTGACTAGGTTTGCACTATCTCGCTTACCGCTACATATTTTTCTTTCACCCAAAGGTTGCCTGGGAGAAATTGCTACCTTAGCAATAAGGCCGCCTATGTTGTACTTCTCTTTTTTGTTATCTGTTGGGTGTATGATAGTTTATTACGTGCAATAAAGTATTTTTATGTTTTGTTATGTTATGTTACTCATTTTAACGACACTGAACAACTACAACCAGAAACTTCTTTCAGGAAGTGAAAAAAAAAAAGGATTTGCATACAATTGTCTGATCGAGGTGGACATTTTGTATGGAAAGCCAATTTTTATTTCCACTTCCTGAAATATATTTCTGGTGGAAGTATAGTTGACTTGCCCTTATCAGTTTGCGGGACGCCGTCCCTTACACCCAGTTTACCTAGTAATATAAATATGATACATATATACATATTAAATAAAGTATATATATATACTTTATTGCATAAACACAAAAGAAATGTAATTTATAAATATAGTGTGCAAGGGCGAACTTATCTCTATGAAGAGATCTCTTCCAGCCAACCCAATGGTAGTAAGAGAAAGTAAATAATTTTGAGGGGACAAGAAAATGCAACATTAACAGAGACTAGTAAAACAAAAAATTAAAAATACTTACATACCTATACATAGAATAAATACCTACCGTATATTACTATCTTAAATAAACATACATATATACTAAACAATATATTGATACATACATATACGAATAAACTACTACATAAAAACATACATCAAAATTGTTCAGATAAGAAGTGCTCTTTTAATCTTTTCTTAAAGACATTATCACGCCTTTATCCCTAATGGCGTAGGCAGAGCGTCAACGACCAACTCAATTAGAACTTTCCGCCTTCTTACGAACTTTTGAGAGTTATTTAAGATCGATTTGTATGTATATTGCTGTAGTGACAAGTTGTCAGCCCACCGCCTAAATTGCTGTAATATACTGAAACCATCACATCCATTAGCTGGATTTTACAACATGCCCGGGAAGAAATTCAGCTGGCACATTTTAGTTTCCAGTCCAACATGGAACTAACAAGGCCATTAAAAAATCTAAGCATGAATTATTTTTTCAACTCAACGTGAAAAGCACAAATTGCCGCTGTCACCGTCGCTCCATTTCTTTACCATAATCAGATACCGTACGACCACGCTTTTAGTGTTCGTGGCGAATACAGGAACTAAAGCCGTGATCTTGAAATGTTACAGTCCTCCTTATAATGCAACGCCCCCGCCTACATTCATTTAGAACCGCGTCGAACTGTACTTTACAATACCTCCTTCAGTTAAAAATATAACTAAATACCTTAGGAATAAAGTGAAAAATTCCTGAAGAAGTAAGTTTAAACCTGTAATAAGTAGATGTTAAATTTATACATGTGAGAACCTAACATGTTGACTGTATTAAAAAAGATTTAATTGTTTATGTTTGCGTTCGGAAATTACGAATTGCTCTATTCAAAAAACATACATACATGCATATAATCACGCCTCTATATCTAATGGGGTAGACAGAGCGTAAACGACCTAAACAAAGGTCGTTTCGCCACGTCTGACAAAGCTTTGAGCGTTACTTAAGATAGATTTGTTATATACTTAGTGACAGGTTGTCAGCCCATCGCCTAAATTACAATATACTGAAACCCACGGATCCCCTTGCTAGTTTTTACAGCATGCCCGGGAGGAGATGCAGCTGGCGGGTTTCAGTACTGTAAGTTAGGCGATGGGCTGAGAACCTGTCACTATAGCAACAACAGATATATCTGGAATAAACCTCAAAACTTGTCAGACGTAGCGGAACGACCTATGTTGAGGTTGTTTACACTCTGCCTACCCCAAAAGGGATAAATAAAGGCGTGACTATATGTATGTATGTAAACAAAAACTTCAAGGGGCTTTGTTATATCCAGTTTGTATACACGAACCTGTGCCTTCTCATTTATTCATTCTTGTGTTAAAAGGTGTATACACGTGTGGAAATAAATGTATCATTCGTTTTACATTTCAAAATAATTTAATATCTGTAGGTATTATTATAATATCTTCCATGTTGGACTAGGAGCGAAAGAAAAACATAGCATGTGCCAGCTGCATTTCCTCCCGGGCATGCTGTAAAAACCAGCTAAGGGATCCGAGGGTTTTAGTATATTGTAATTTAGGCGATGGGCTGACAACCTGTCACTATAGCAATATACCTACAAATCTATCCTAAACTACCCACAAAACTTTGGCAGACGTGGCGGAACGACCTTTGTGTAGGTCCTTTACGCTCTGCCTACCCAATCAGAGATTCAGGCCTGATTATATGTTTGTATGTAAGTATATTTCTATTGTAATGTTCTTTGCTGTAACTATCGAATCTCTTTGTATAAAGATGAAAAATCAATATACTTTGTGTAAGGAACAGCGTCTCGTAAACTGATAGGGGAATTTCAGACAGCGGAACTGAACAACTATCAGCAGGTATTTTTTTTTTCAGGAAAAGAAACCAAATGAATTTACATACAACTGATCAAGGTGGTCTTTTTGTATGAGAAGTTCAATTTCCTATTTCATCTCCTGAAATAATTTCCTGGTGACAGTTGTTTAGTTTTGTTGACTGAGCAACCCCTCGTTTTGCAGGACGCTGTCCCTTACACCTTGAATATGCATTGAGACTCGCTGGTGAGTGCAAGTCCCAATAATTCCATAAATTCGGGATCCTTTTACGTAATTGTGCGTGTGTCTCTCGCGTTTCTCTAATGGCTTCTGGAACTCGTGAGTGATGGCAGGATAATTCCAAGTGATCGCTTGTTTTATTTGCCAAGGACCATTGTATGTGAATACTAGGGCTCGTATCTATAAAGCGATCTCAAGATTGAGACCCATTTTAAGTTTTGATTTGACAGGTCGTTTTGTACTGAAATTACATTTCTGGTGCGAACTTAAACTAGATGTCAGACTCAGGTGTGTTATTATTAATAACAAGAATGTTTTTCAAGCACTAGTCCTATTCTTCCATGCTAGACTGGGAGCGAGAGAAAAACATAGAATGTGCCAGCTGCAAATCCTACCAGGCATGCTGTAAAAATCAGTTGAGGGATCCGAGGGTGTCTGTATATTGTAATTTAGGCGATGGGCTGACAACCTGTCACTACAGCAATATACCTATAAATCTATCTTAAATAACCCTTGAAACTTTGTCAGACGTGGCGGAACGACCTTTGTTTAGGTCGTTTACGCTCTGCCTATTCCATTTGGGTTAAAGGCGTGATTATATGTATGTATGTATATTTTATGTAGAAAAAACTCAGTGGCTCAAAATCTTGGAAACTATCATTAAATCATTTCAATATAATTATCCTACTCAAAAGGTTTTTAAAAACTTCTGCATGCCGTCATTCAAGCTTCAAAGCTTACCTCATCCACCTTTTAAAAACTATACCTGTTTTGACTTCACCTCTAAGTCTGTTTGCATACGGTGCATTTTACAAAATACCTTAGAGCGCCCTTGCTTTGCATTCCACACTATTTTCAAGGTGTGTTAGGTAGTTTAAGGTTACACTGCTGGTTTTATTCCTAAACTTTTTTTAATCTTCTTCGTAGCCAGTGGATTCTCGAGTTGAACGGCGACTCGAAGAACCCTGGTGTCAGAGTTGTCAGAGGCCTCTGACATGGTTTGGGTAACGACCATTATCAAAGCAACGATTGGGACCGGCGGCTTAGCGTGTCCTCTATAGCGCGGAATCCTTTTCTTTTCGGACAATAAGGTGATTCAGCCTGCAATGTCCTAACCAATGTGGAGAAAACCTCACAAAGTGATAAATTGACAAATATCAACGTTGTGTTCCCCCCCGGGAATCGAACCCAGGACCTCCGGATCGTAAGCCAATGGCTCTGGCCACTAGACCACGGAGGCAGTTACTTTTTTAAATTTAAGAAGGTGTCACTCAAGGTGCAATAGAAAATGCCGGAAGCAGACCCCAGCATCAGGCTGGGAAAACAAAAGGCAGAAGAAGAAGAAGACAGTGACAACCAAGCATACGGCTTGGTTGATGGGAAAATAACGACGTAGCCTATGGTCCGTATTAACAAACTGGACTTGAGGTTGACAGCAAGTTTGAGGTCGCATCAGAAATATCCTTTCAGTACAAAATGGCCCGTCAAATTCATACTTAATAATGCTCTCCATCTTAAGATTGCTTTATAAATATCAGCCTATCACACCTACTACTTCTAAAGATATTAGCAAAATAGCAGAAGATTGCGTTGTGGGACCTAAGATGGATTAACAGTTCCAGTATTTTTGCTGGCTCCATTACCCCACACTTCTATTTGGCGGTAGAAATAAGCAAGCGGAGAGGAATGGGTTTTGGCACAAAAATCTACCTCAGCAATGTAGAAAAAATGTTTTTTGCCACGTCGCCGCTCAGAGTGCGTCTGAACTACCGACGATCATTTCCGTAGCGGTCACGAGCTGAACACGCACTGACGCCTTTGCGAGGGCCTTTTCCTGTTCGTATATTATTTCTTTTTATTTTTCAAAAAATTAGAATAGCTCTCTTTTGAATCAACAGTATAAGTCATTTCCTCCCGGGCATGCTGTGAAAACCAGCTTTTGCTCATAGTATATTGTAATTTAGGCGATGGGCTGACAACCCGTCACTGAGCAATATACCTTTAAATATATCATAAATAACGCTCCAAGCTTTGTCAGACGTGGCGAAACGACCTTTGTTTAGGTCGTTTACGCTCTGATAGATAGATAGATATATTCTTTATTGGACATAAAACAAAACAACAGGAATTAGAACAAATTAAATAAAAATTAAAGTACAATGAAGGCGGCCTTATTGCTATGGTAGCAATTTCTACCTCTTTTTTTCTGCCTACGCTTTTATCCCTAATGGGGATTAGGGATAAGGCGTGACTATATGTATGTATGTATGTAGTATAAGTAATTGATACATACATACATACATACATAAATCACGCCTTTATCCCTTACGGGGTAGGCAGAGCGTTAAACGCCTCGTAAAAGTCACTTTCGCCACGTCTGACAAAAATTGAGGGCAATTTTATATTGAAAAGTGTTTTGCTATAGTGACAGGTTGTCAGCCCATCGCCTAAATTACAATACACTGTAACACTCGAGTCCCTTTTGCTGACTTCTACAGCATGCGCGGGAGGAAGGGCAGCTGGAACATTCTATGTTTTTCTACCTCTCCCAGTCCAGCATGGAAGAAATAAATAGTAATTGATGTTGTATAAAAATGTCAGCAGTATATTTTTTTACGTCGGATAAAAATTACAGACAACGCATAAAACCACAGACTATAAATCAAAAACCGGAGAGAATAGATCTCCTGTCCTTTTCCAATGTTTTTAGTCTGAAAGTTTTAATATTTGTTTTAGCCGGCAAATCTAGAATCGAGCCCAGTATTATATAACAGACTAGAGAATTATAAATAGTCAAAAGTTTATCTAAATATGATTTTTTAACAAAAATGTTGCCGCGTAAAATTGATCCACTTCTTACAAAGCACCTTATTCATCACTAGGGTTGGCAGTCGTATGAAATTTTGCAGATTTGTTTCTATCAAGCTAATCAATTAGACTGGCTGCCCAAAAAATTAATAATGTTAATTTGTTAACACAATAAGGTTCCTATTCCATGATGGTAATATCTAAAAAAATATTATGTATACGAAGACTAAATATAAATAAAAATGGCACACTACTTAAATTGCAATCACAGAGGCCTGTTATTTTGTTTCGTCTATAAACGATTAGAAAATTAATATTTTGTCATATTTTTATGTTTATAATTTTCTTAGCAACTGCTTCTATGTAAATAAAAAATCTATAGGGCAGCCCTACTTATGATTTTCTCACAAGCACTTTGTCCAGTGAGGCATTAAAATCGCCACAAAGAAACGTCTCAGACTTAACTTGGAAAAAATATCCACTGAAATATTGAGTTTATTACTTTTAAGTGCTCTTTTGACTTCTCTTTTTATTGGTCTTTAAGTTTTTTATTGAAATGCAATACCACAAAAGCTTTATTTACACAGAAGAGTCTGTAAGAGGTGGATAAACTGCGAGATAACCATTTTCGAATGATCATTCCATGGAAATAGAATTTTAGGTCTTTATTTTTACTAAATAGTGGTCAATTCCATTCGAGTGACTACTTTTACAATTCCACCACCTAATAATAATAATAATGATTCCAAGCCGATTTCGGCTACAGCGACTGCTGGACGGACTCAGCAGCTAGCGTCTCCACCACCTAACATGTACCATCCAAATATCGAAATTAATAGATCTGATATTATATCAAAATGAAGGTTTGCAAGTGCTTCGCTTTATTGAGTTTAGGTTATTTGGATCGGAACGGAATCCAACTCTTTAGGTACAGCCGTAGATTCGTCCTCCCCGCAAGAAGGATCTTTCCCACGTGTATCCCTGTCGATATTACCTATGCAATGTTTAGTGACACACTTCCGCATCTGATGAGTCAAAATAAAGAAACAGTGGTCAACAAACGACAAACCCATGCGTTTCGTTTACTGTCACAGTCATTACAAAGGCCAAAGTGCCTTTACACACTCAAAATTAAGGAATTTGTTATTTTTTGTATCGTATACTCCTCAGAGATACGCAACTCTAAAGTTATGAAACCCACCATTTCTAGAGTTAATAATCTTCTTCTTCTGTCGAGTGGGTATCAAGTCTATCGACCCGATGAACCCTGGTGTCAGAGTTTTTGAACCGCCGTACAACTATCAGGCCTCTGACATGGTTTGAGTAACGACCACTATCAAAGACAGCGACCGAAACTGACGGCTTAACGTGCCCTCCGAAGCACGAAATCTTTTTTCTTTTTCGGACAATCAGGTGATTCAGCCTGCAATATCCTAACCAAACTGGAGAAAAATTCACAAAGGGATAAATTCTCAAATATCAACTTTGTGTTTCCCCCCTGGGAATCGAACCCAGGACCTCCGGATCAGGAGTCCATGGCACTAGCCACAAAACCACGGAGGCAGTTAATAATTATAACACCAAACTTGAAATCTGATTGTAGCTATATATAAAACAGTAACTATTTAACTAGTCTTGGATTCAAAATATAACCGTCAAAATATCAAAGCTGTTCGCTGACAAACCGGACTAACAGCAGAAACTTTGCCAAGATTCGTTAGATATTCATCCGAGTTTTCACCCAGAACTTGCCGCTGCTAGTTAGGAGACGAATTTTGGACAAATTGGCCATTTCACTCGTCTTGGGAAAATTGTTTGTCAAAGGACTAGAAGGGGTACATTTCCAACTCGAGAGGTTGTGGGGATATAAAAATACGGGATGAGTTATTTATTTCAATTTTAAATAACTTCTAATTGATTGATTCAATTGCTTCTATGCTGGACTGGGAGCGAGAGAAAATCATAGAATGTGCCACCTGCATTTCCTCCCGGGCATGCTATAAAAACCAGCTAATTTATCCGAGGGTTTCTATATACTGCAGTTAAGGCGATAAGCTGACAACCTGTCACTACAGCAATATACCTACAAATCTATCTTAAATATCCCCTTAAAACTTTTTCAGACGTGGCGGTATGATCATTGTTTAGGTCGTTTACGCTCTGCCTACCCGGTTAGGGATAAAGGCGTGAATGTATGTATGTATGATTGATTCAATGCTACAATATAAAAATAATCGAACAAAAAAACATTGTGAACAAGCTGGCTTTCCATTTGTTTACCAAGTGATTCAAGATTTATAAATTTGATTTTGAAAGGGTGTTTTGTAGGGACCATGGAGTAAGCAATCTTTCCAAAATATCAAGGTTATCAAAAAAACATTATCGAAGTAATAACCCTGTTCAAAACAACAAGTTAAACATAGGGCCGTATTTATAATAAGCTCTCAAGAGCGAAAGCGAGTGTGAGTTCATAATTCAAATCCATAATTAATATTGCTCTCAAGTTTGAGATCGCTTCAAAAATACGAGCTTAAGAGTAGGAAAATATCTATTCATCTACTCCCAAAATGTCAAAAGGTGATCCGGGAAAATAATAATACCTGGGCCCGTGATACTCAAAATTATACCGACAATAATAAGAATAGTCCACCCATCGATTTTCGGTGAATGCTGCCAATGTCCCAGAGATCGGCCAACTGCGCAGGACTGGTTTTTAGTACCCAAGTGTTTGCGCTTCACACAGGTGCACCCTCTATTCCTTCAATCTCTTATTCTGATGGGACAGATTAACTGACACGACCAGAGAGAAATCAAGCGCAGCACCAAATATTTACATGCCCATCCGACAGCATGGACCATCTTATTTTTCGGACGTTCAGGTGATCAGCCTGCAATGTCCTAACCAAACTAGAAACAACAACACAAAGTCATAGTACCCCGCCGGGAATCAAACCCAGGACCACCGGGTCGAGAGCCCATGACTCAGACCGCTAGACCACGGAGGCAGTTAAACCGGGAACATACAGTGTTTTGGGGCGCGCGGAAACGACCCGGAACTTTTATGATTCCCGCGTCACCCGGTTGATGGACCCCGGATGGCATGCCCGGACGCTTCAAAGTTGTCACTCCAAAACCAAAGCTATAACGGGCATAAAAAAAAAACATACATATAATCACGCTTTTATATCTAATGGGGTAGGCAGAGCGTAAACGACCTAAACAAAGGTCGTTCCGCCACGCCTGATAAAGTTTTGAGGGTTATTCAAGATAGATTTGCAGGTATATTGGCTGTAGTGACAGGTTGTCAGCCCATCGCCTAAATTGCAGTATACTGAAACCCTCGGATCCTTTAGCTGGTTTTTACAGCATGCCCGGGAGGAAATGCAGCTGGCACATTCTATGTTTTTCTCTCGCTCCCAGTCCAGCATGGAAGAATAAAAAAAAATGCTGACTATAATAAAGTTTAAGTATGAACCGTCATGTAACCGACTTTAGACGACCCGCGCAGACTAGTTGGCTGTGTACCTGCCTGCTACGCAGAGGGTCCCGGGTTCGATTCTCGGCCGGGGCAGACATATGAATGATGAATTTAAATGTCTGTTTCTGGGTCTGGGTATTATTTGTGGTTGTTTCTGTGTATGTCCATGGCACCCCGATACAGGGAATCTTAGTGGGGGCTGTGAGTGTGATCGTGTTTTTTTTTTTTAAACTACTAGCAACATACTTAGTAAAAAATGGGCCTCTAGACTATGAACATCTATGGACTAACTTGTCTGAAAATATATTTTTATACTTTACTAGCGACCCGCCCCGGCTTCGCACGGAAATCATCAGTGTTTCTCTACTAAATTATGCATGTATTATACATGTAAACCTTCCACTTGAACCACTATATCCATTAAAAGAAAACGCATTAAAATCCATTGCGTACTTTTAAAGATCTAAGCATACATAGGGATATAGGGACAGAGAAAGCGACTTTGTTTTATACTATGTAGTGATAGAAAGTTTGCTAGCCGCTAGAGTCATTTGGTATGCGCGGCCCAATTATCTTTGTTTTTCATATTTTGATTAACATTCCTTGAAAAAGTTGTTCAGTACGTACCCCTCAGCTAGTGTACACATCCCTTGCGCTAAACTAAGAATCATAGCTTTTCAATAGCAATTAAATATAAAGATAAAATACATTTACTTCAACATTAACACAAGTAACATTAATACAAAAGAATCATTTAAAATCTTCACTTAAAACTAAAATGCATAATTTCATTTTTAAATAGTTAGGTTAAATTCATTAAAATTTATTTCTAATTTAATAAATTCTAAGTTAAATTAATTATATTTATTTCCCAAAGAAAAATATTAAAAAGAAAAACATTTATGTAAAATTAAGTTATCAAATTACCAACATTAAAAGTCAGTTTTAACTTGAAAGATCCAAACACGTTTCTGACTATAATAAAGACTTAAACACACGCTGTGACTTCCAAGTATGAAAAGAATTAGTATGAAACATAAAATATTGTTCGTTTCCCCATAATATTTGCAGAAAACATTAGTAAACAGAGAGCGACAGAGAAACATAGAATGTGCCTGCTGCATTTCCTCCCGGGCATCTTGTAAAAACCAGCTAAGGGATCCGAGGGTTTCAGTATAATGCAATTTAGGCGATGGGCTGACAATCTATCTCTACAGCAATATACCTACAAATATATTTTAAATATCTTATTTCTACTCACGTTTAGTTAAAAGCCCCTTTGAAATAATCAACAGGGACACATTTTAGTACCGATCATGAACGATACGCTCTCAATTCAAGAAGTACCCAACTAATGAAGAATACATACATACAAATCACGCCTTTATACCTGACGGGGTAGGTAGAGCGTTAACGACCTAAAGTAAGGTCGTTCGCCACGTCTGACAAAGTTTTGAGGGTAATTTAAGATAGATTTGTAGGTATATTACTGTAGTGACAGGTCATTTATATACCAAATGCATAGTCCAATCTTCGTAAAAATGCAAAATGTAAAGACCATAAGTTATTCAAGTCGTGTCACTGTGCTATTTTAAAAACTTGCGCTACGATAAAAGTCGAACCGTCTACGAGCAGCCTTATCTCCTTAGCCTCTCTCGAAGGAAAAGTCCAAAACTTTGATGGACCGATCCGGATTTTTCATCTTCCACTAATTTGAAATTATAATTCGCGCAAAAGAAATCAAATCAAAATTCCATTTTAACTTGAGATTTCAATATTTGTTTGTAGCCAGCTGCCCAATATGGTAATCTCTGGGTCGACTTGACCAAAGAAATTTATTAGCTAGTTTGACCACGGGTTTGAGAAGTTTTTAAAATCTTTGGAATAATAAACTTAATTCTTTTTGTGGGATTACTTTACGTGGATGATCTGTCAATCACGTTAAATTCAGGCTAATATTGAGAATAACATACGTATACATACATAGCTTTTACGTTATTTCTATGAAATCTAGCTAATGTAAAAACTCCAAAGAAAGATTTTTTTTGGGAAGGTGTAAACTACTTACTTTCACGTGAAAATTTTCTTTTTTCCGTTCTTTTGAGCAGCTCATAGGTAAAAAAAACCTAATAAACGACACATATATTATATCAGCAAAACGGACTCGAGGGTTACAGTTTATTGGAATATAGGTGATGGGCTTACAACATGTCACTACAGCAATACACATTACAAACTAAAATTGTACTAAATTTTTGTCAGACGTAGCGAAAGGGCCTTTTACGAGACGTTTAACGTAGGCAGAGCCTACCCCATAAGAAATGAAGGCGTGATTTTATGTATGTTATGTATGGCTATTAGTCTGTATCTCTCAATGAGAACATAAACGACGCAGAATTTAATTAAATATAAAAGAGATCCTTGCACAGAAGTAGCATTAATGTCAAACTGCCAAATTTCCGGATTTCCTTTTTAGGGAATATCTTCAGAAATTCATTCAAAAGAGTATTCATTAAAATCGCCACACGAAAACATTTCCTCTCTTAAAAGTATTAGTCTCAGAACTGCTTCATTACCAGAAGCACATTAAAATCTATTGAGTTAAAGGCAAAAATGCCACTACCACTGGAAAGACTCAATGGCAGAATAGTCAAGTCAATATTTGGTTAAGTATTTACATAATTTAAGTCTAAGAAAAGTCTTAAAGAGTTCTTCCTTGCTGTACTGGGAGCGAGAGAAAAATATAGAATATTCCAGCTTTATTTCCTTCCGGGCATGCTGTTAAAACCAGCTGAGGGATACGAGACTTTCAGTAAATTGCAATTTAGGTGATGGGCTAACAACCTGTCACTGCAGCAATATACGTACAAATCTATCCTTAATAATCCGCAAAACTTTGTCAGACATGGCAAAACGACCTTTCGTTAGGTCGTTTACGCTCTGCCTACCCCATTAGGTAAAAGACGCGATTATATGTATGTATGTAAAAAAGATAATGAAAAAGAACAGATACGCTTTAAATGAACGTGGCGAGAACAGGAACTGACGCCGCCATCTTGAGAATTGTCAGTTTTTCATATCGTACTCGTTTAAGGCGTTTGCCCATGTTCATTACGAACCACTCATGACGATCTTAGGCTTGCATGTATAATGGTATCTCAAGATTGAGAGCTATATTAAGTTTTTTATTTAACAGATCATAAAGTACTGAAATGCCATTTCTGATACGAACTCAAACTAGCTGTCAGTCTCAAGTGTCTTTGTTTATCAATACGGGCCTCTAGAAACAACCAGACATTAATTTAGCCGCTCAGGATAACGTTAGCTCAATTGGTTAGAATTTTTGATAATATGTTGTTTCTAATACTTCAAAGGTATGGTGTAGTTTTCGAATTGACACCATTACTTCTCAAAATGCAATTACGTCCCTCGGTCCATACAAAATAATCTTAATTCACTGGTCTACGAATGGCAGAAATAAAACGTTCCTTTTCACCGTCACCTATTACCGCGGGGTTTTGTTTTAGTTGCCATCTGTAATTTTCTTAATTATACACTTGGAATGGGCGGCAGGGTTGCCAGCTATTGCTGCTTTTAATTGCTGTATAAATATAAAGCGCTGTCATGTTGCTTCCTTGAAGGGTTTGAAATATTGAAAGTTGCCGACTCGTAAATATATACTAAATTGACAAAAAATAATTTATTATAGAATCATTGGCTTTTAAAAGTATTATGCAAATAAAATATGTGCACATCTCCTGACGTAGTAAAATTCGTAATTTTAAAACAAAGATTCTTTCTTCCATGCTTGCCTGGAAGCGAAAAAAAAACATAGGATGTGCCGGTTGCATTTCCTAACGGGTATACTCTAAAAACCAGGTATAGGACATACGAGTTTCAGTATATTGTGATTTGTATTGCATTGGATTAAGGTCGTTCCGCCACGTCTGACAAAGTTTTGAGGGTTTTTTAAGATACATTTGTAGGTATATTGCTGTTAGTGACAGGTTGCCCATCGCCTAAATTACAATATACTGAAACCCTCGGATCTGTTTTCTGTTGGCCATTCGTTCATGTCAGCCCATCGCCTAAATTGGAATTTACTGAAACCCTCGGATCCCTTAGCTGATTTTTACAGCATGCCCGGGAGGAAATACTATAGGTACTTGAAAATCTAAGGATGAAAATTGCAATGCATTTTTTGCAAATGCACAGTAATTAAAAAAACTGCATCCCTAGTCAAATGGTGACGTCATTCCGTTTCCCACTTTCTATTCAGAGCGCATCTTATTCAGCGCCACCAGTGATTTCTGAATGAACTAATGACAGAACTTTACGAGGGCAGATCAGATAATGGTTACAGTACGGGGCCGATAATTTTGCACATCTACACTTGGAAAGAGTGCACGTTAATTTATCGCTCTAAAGGTTCATATGTTTAATCAGCTCTCAAGAGAGACAGCGTGTTTGAGTTCGTATCAGAAATGTCATCACTACATTGTATATAACAAAGTCGCTTTCTCTGTCCCTATATCCCTATGTATGCATAAATCTTTAGAACTACGCAACGGATTTTGATGCGGTTTCTTTTAATGGATAAAATAATTCAAGACGAAGGTTTATATGTATAATACATGCATAATATAGTAGAGAAACACTGATAATTTCCGTGCGAAGCCGGGGCGGGTCGCTAGTTTCAGTATAAAACGACCTGTCAAATCCATACTTAATATTGCTCTTAATCTTGATATCGCTTTATAAATACGAGCCTTAGTCCCTGTCTAATTGTCCTTGTTGGTAATAGTGTTTGTTTTGATAAAGAATATTTATATAAACTTGTTTTTTTTTAACCGCCTTATTGCCTGGCCTTAACTGACTTTGGTTGAGATCTCACGTCTCTTTTCCCCTTATAGGGCAGGCAGAGGGTCAGCCAGTCTAGGTTTATTACTACAGTAATTAGGTATAAACTTCTTATCAGATATCACCGTCAGCAATATAATCATACGTATCGGAAACGGTTTATTTTATAGTAAACCGTTAAAACTGTGCCTACTCAGTAAAGAATAGCAGATCACTGGCCGCACATACTCTTCTTTGTTTAGATTAAGTACCCTTAATGTTACATAATATTACTATATAACTTAATAAATTAAACAGTTTTTTTTATAGAGGTATGATTATAAGTTTTCTGTTGGCCATTCCACTAGAAACAAGTGAAACACAGTTCCAAGTAAGTCGAGATCCTATTAGGTGTAGTGGCTAAACAATAAATCTTAGATAAAGACACAAATCCCGCTGATCTGGCCAACTGGTGGATAAAGTTCTCTTAACTTACTGGACGGACACACAAACATAATACCAGGAGTAAAACAAATGCTGGACACACTTTAAGGAGCTCCCCTGGGCGCCCTCATCAGTAAAAAAATCATAATTCACTAAAACCACAATCAATCGAAAATCCACTGGATCAGATTCAGGTTAAAGCAATTTATAATCAGCTTTCAAGAGTGACAGCGAGTTTGAGTTCGTATCACAAATGTCATTTCAGTGCAAAACCACCTGTTAAATCCATACTTTATATTGCTCTCAAGTTTGAGTTGGCTTCATAAATACGAGCCTTAGAACCTCATAAAGTTGCAACTTATAGTTCATTGTAATTACAGATAGTTTGCGAAAAACGGCCACCTTTAGCACATTTGCTATCTGTTTCTGCAGTAAACATTAAATTATTAATTAATAATGCTTAAAATATACTTCAGTACCTATACTTCAATCTGATCTACCGGATTTTCGATTAATTGCGTTTTCAGTGAGTAATAATATTTTAACTGATGAGGGCGCTGGCTTGCACTGGGGACCTTAAGGTGTCATTCTGCTTTTGGATCTGAACGAATTTCACCAAGGAACAGTAAATGGTATTTCGAATACAAAAAAAATAAAATTACTGTACGGATGCGAGACTTGTCTCATCAAGAAAGAAGTAACCGGTAGACTTCAGGTGTTCGTGAACAAATGTTTGCGGCGCATACTGGGTATCTGGCCACGAACCATTTCTAACGTAAGACTGTGGGAGTTGACTGACCAAAAACCTAGATTGGACATGTGCTGCGGAAACCAGACAACCATATATCCAAGCAAGGGTTGTCATGACAAGCGTATGGAACACGAAGACCGGGCCGCCCACGTACCACCTGGAGGCGCTCAGTCGAAAAAGAGGCCGCATCTATTGGTCTCGACTGGGAAGACCTAGAAGTTACCGCGCAGGATCGAGAGCAGTGGAAATCCCTTCTTCGAGCCCTATGTCCCTGATGAGGGATAATAGGACTTCATCATCACTTATACAAATTGAATCGAGCCGCTGACATAATTTGTATGGGAGGGCTAATTTATTTATTTTTCGTATTTCGACCTACGTTCCGTGGGGAAAGTTGTTCAGTTTTATACCATAAATTATATTCAGAATCACATCCTAAAATATGGCGAGCTATATTTTTACTCCCTGTATTATACATACTTATGGTAGGGCCCAAGGAATTACGGGGGAGGGAAAACGTCAAAGACATTAAAAAAAAAAAAAGATTTTTTCAGTAGAATAATAATGTTATTTAATAGCACTGATAATTTGTATAGTACAAAAAGTATATATTTTATTACTCTATTTTATGTAAAACCCGAATTATTTTTTATCCTATAAAATTAAGGTGTATCCTCCCGGCAGATGAGCATGTAGATTTCTAAATATGCAACCATCGCCCGTAATGCCTTAGAATATCGTTCAAAACAGCGCGCGCTACGTCCGTGGCCGCGTCAAATTATGTGGAAAATGCACAAATAAGCCAATGTCATAAAAAATACGAGTCGGAATAAAGAAAGCTATTTAGCGATTTTAGAACGGATAATTTCTCGAAGGAACCGTAAAAGTATTTTTGTATTATCTTAAAGCACTGCTTAAAGTTTAGTGGGAATATCGAATTTACTGATAAAAACAGCGTTACTTCCAGATTTTTTAAGCATACTTATTTCTGAACTAAAATATTATTAAATGTTGCAATTGCAGGCCATGAACTGATTTCTTAGATGCATATTTTTTTAGAGTTTTCTAATGATTCGTTTAGAAGAAAGAAGGTCTGAAAAACAACAATTCGCCGGGAGGAATCACCTTAAGCTACCACTCAGTTCTCGAAGATTCAGAAAATTAGGCCCCTTTTACACTAGCAATTTTTCTCGGCGGAACATGATGCGGTGAGACCGCTGCAGAAGTACGCCGCTATAATAAACGATCAGTTTATTGAGTCCTTTTTATGCACAAAATTATAAAAGGTACCTAGTTTTATTTCAAAGAATTTGTTGAACCAGATTAGATCCAAATCTAATTCGTATCCGAATTGGCATTCCTGTAATTGTATGTATAACAGCTTGTGCATTCATCCATATACGTGTCATAATATGTTTTTTTCCTGATACCTACCTACGAACTGAATTCGGAACTAATATAGGTGAGTGCACGCACAAAAGCCCTTACTAATATTGTAATTTAGGCGATAGGCCAATTAGAACATCTTAAATCAGTATGCAATGGATGTATTCAATCTGTGTTTGGCGCACCGCAATTAAGAAGTGGCGAGGCGGCGACGCGGCGAAGGCGCGCCGTTTTTTAATAGAAATTTACGTCACCAGCTACGAGATTGCGGGTACTTATTGTCGCTTTGACAAAAAAACGCCAAGAAAGTCGCTAGTAATTATAAAATACTCGGCCCCTCACTTGTGAGTTTGATAGAGGTATTCTCCTCGTACTTTCGACCGTATACGAGGATCTTCATCTGGAGAGGAGAAAGTCAAACTACGCCGCCCGTAAAATTGCTAGTGTGACAGGGCTCTTATACTTTTTCTAAACAGAGAAAGCTACAAAGGGTCTGTTCTAAAGACATGCTTAATAGACCGGGGGTGGAGGAAATCCGATTACAAATAAATGGGAATTTAATCCTACCTGTTTCCCTTTTATAAAAGGGACTCCTGTTTGCGATTATAGCTAAATTTACAATAATACTCTTATTTAATACAATATAGACAATGAGTACACGTTTTGTGAATTCGGTGTCCGTTTTTAGAACTTATTTAGGTGTTATTTTACTTTCAAATATAATGTAGGTATGTATTGTTTTTTAGGGTTTATACATACCTACATACATATAATCACGCCTTTATCCCTAATGGAGTAGGCAGAGAGTAAAATACCTAAACAAAGGTCGTTTCGCCTCGTCTGACAAAAGTGTTGATGGTTGTTTAAGATAGATTTGTAGGTACATTGCTGTAGTGACAGGTTGTCAGCCCATCGCCTAAATTGAACAATATACTTAATCCTCATATCCCTTAGCTGGTATTTATTTTTTTTTAAATCCAGCTGACACATTCTATCTTTTTCTGTCGGTCCCAGTCCAGCATGGAAGAATATAATAATATAATAAAATCAGTATCTATTAGTTTTGTAGGATTTATCAGACTCGGTGAAAAGTGAATGCCCGTTATTCAAATCTTTATTTAGAATGTCTCACTTAAGCTTAAATAGTTTGATCGGTGAAAATTGTTTTTATTCAAACTTTAATGGTCTAATACATACATACATATAATCACGCCTTTATCCCTTATGGTCTAATGGTTAAAGGTAAACTATCCTGGCTAAGAATCTTGATTGTGACTATCACAAGTTGCGCACTTAGTATGTCCATAATATACGTGGGACACTCAGAAAGTTTTGCGACACTAAAAAAAATTGTTCTACAGGTACATATATTTTTATTAAATCTTTTCAACGTACTCTCCACCAGCCTCTATACAAAGATTCATGCGTCTGAACCAGTTTTCAAAATACTTTTTCCAGTCCGCCGTAGACACCTCGTTTACAGCCTGCTCGAACGCAGCCAGCGCATCTTCCGGCGACGAAAATTGTATCCCCTTGAGCTGATTTTTTATTTTTAGAAATAAAAAGAAGTCACACGGTGCTAGATCAGGGCTGTAAGGAGGGTGACCCAGGAGTTTGACTGGTGTGCTGTCCAGGAAGTCCCTCGTTTTGAGCGCGGTGTGTGCAGGCGCATTGTCGTGGTGGAGCAGTAGTCCGCGGAGCCCTGTGTTTGGTCGCTTGTTGCTCACAACAGAAAAAACTTCTGGTAAACATTTGGTAGTATACCATTCGGCGTTAATGTTTCTTTGATATCGTAAGGGAATTGAGGCCAAGTGGCCAGTCAAATTAAAAAAGCTGGCGATCAAAATCTTCCCCCCGCTTCGAGATCGCTTCACTTTGGTAGGCGTTGGTTCATTTTGAAACACCCAAACTGTCGACTGGCGCTTGGTTTCTGGATCGTATTGATAAATCCAGGACTCATCACCTGTTACGATGTCGTAAACACGCCGAGACGAGCCTGCTTCAAATTTGTTCAGCATATCACGGCACCATTCCACCCGGGCCTGCTTCTGAGCGTCGGTGAGGTAGTGCGGCACCCAGCGCGATACTATCCTCCTCACGCGAAGATGCCCATGTAGAATCTCGTGAACGCTTCCCGATCCAATCGTTAATATGTGCTGAATCTCCTGATATGTAATTCGCCTATAATCTTAAAATTTTTCACTGCTAGCACGTTTTCTTCCGTAATACCCGTCAAAGGGCGACCGCTTCTTTCTTCATCCCCCAAGGTTGGTTGACCGCGCCTAAATTCGTTATACCAACGATACACGGTTGCCTTGGAGGGGCTTTCATCCATAAATGCCATTTGAAGTCTATCGAACGATTCATCCGGTTTCAGGCGACACTTGAAATCGTAAAAAATCATAGCTCTAAAATGTTCCCGGCGCAGATCCATTTTTCAGTAAGACACGATACTTTGAATTGGCTCGCAAAAAATGTGGAGGGAAATTTTGAAAATGGAACACACATATTTTTACTTACAAGTAATCAAATTTTCAAAAAAGATTCTAACCGGCCAGTCTGCCATATATAAAAACTATTTATCGCAATACTTTCTGAGTGGCCTGGTATAGTACGTAGATCTTCTGCTACACCTATTCTTTGGCGACACAATCCTGCGGCGGGATGAAAATGTCTGTAAAAAACTAAACCCACTGCAGTAGAAAATATTTCAAACTTAAATACCGCCATTGCAACGCCCGAAGAGGGGTACAGAAAAAAGCAGAACCAGTTTTTCTACACTTTCTATGATCCATTGTGATGTTCGCGGCCCGCCACGCCGTTAGCGAGCCAATAAATTTTCAATTTCATTCAAAAACTCTATCAAAGTTCTAACAAAAGCTTCGGCTTTTGATCCAACTCGAGGTTTTGTTGCGCGCTGCGCTAGTGGTGCATGCAAAGCAAAATCTTAGCAAAATTGACCTGACAACTATTTACAGACACTTTCAGGATGTCCTGTGAAAAAAAAACTAAGTAGACCTATATTATATTCTGTGAAGGATGTGATACTAAAGCAGTTGTATTTTTTCGCAACTAACGCCTCTTAGGCCATTCTGGAAAGAGTACACTACACCGCAAAGTCTCCTAATTTTGTTCTGTGTAGAAATCGGGACCTATTATTATTTAACAATTTATTGCACACATAAACATACATAGGACACAAATATAAAAAACAATAGCACAACAGGTACAGCTTTTCTCTAAAAAGAAATCTCTTCCAGCTGACCTACGGTAGTGAAAGTGCATAAGTGAGGCAGATAAGGCGTGTATAATATAGGTAAAAAACATTAAATAAAATTCAAAGCCTAATATCATAATAAAAAACAATAAATGTACATAATAATACATATACCTACAATCTACATAAATACATACATATAGAAATAAATGGATAATCTATAATACTAGTATAATAATACATAATAATTACCTGCTTCTTGCTCTTCCATGCTGGACTGGGAGAGATAGAAAAACATAGAATGTTCCAGCTGCCCTTCCTCCCGGGCATGCTGTTGAAGTCAGCAAAAGGGACTCGAGGGTTACAGTATATTGTAATTTAGGCGATGGGCTGACAACCTGTCACTATAGCAATACATATTACAAGCTAAAATTGCCCTCAATTTTTGTCAGACGTGGCGAAAGCGCCTTTTACGAGGCGTTAAACGCTCTGCCTACCCCGTAAGGGATAAAGGCGTGATTTATGTATGTATGTATGTAATAATGACCTATAGGTACGAAACTGACCGAGGAGCCCGATGGTGTAGTGGATAGGGCCGCTGCCTCCTGAGCGGGAGGTCGTGGTTCGAATCCCACCACGTACCAATGCGTTTTTCGGTTTTCGAATTTCATATGTACGTTTATTCGACGCTTTTTCCGTGCTTCGGAAGGCACGTTAAGCCGTTGGTCCCGGTTAATATCATTGAATACCGTAGATATTAGTCGTTAAGCCATGTCAGAGGCCAGTGCTAAGCATTGGCGGCTTGAAATCTCTGACCTAACCTAGGATTGGGTCTGGTTTCCCTTCTGGGTTGCGGAGGTCAGATGGCAGTCGCTCTGTGTAAAAACCAGTACCCTCGTTCAATCCCATAGATTAGGTAGCCGACCCCGTGAGATACAGGATAAGGCTAGGGAGATGATGAGGTACGAAACTGACTAGTTTCTAGAACTGACAATATGGCTATAATATTTTGCTTAGTACTTAAAACAGCCATGCCATGAGGTGACCCTACTCACTCAATGAGCGAATTCGGGGTTTGAGTGGAACACATAAATAATTTCATGTATTTTTAAAAATAATTTCTTTCATGTGTACTTCAAACGGATCCCAAAAAAACCGCGAAAGAGATTTAGCACAGTGTTAAAACCGAACAAAATAAATAAACATTCTCACGTCGCACAAAAAAATGCCATTTTGTATATAAACTCGGAAATCAGATAATCCAAATTGGTTTTTAGACGTAAACTCAATTTTGACGTGTATTTTATTTACTGTATCGTGTTCACAGATAAATTGGGTGAGATAGCTACAGGGTAGGCAGGTGTGAATTTGGGTAGTAAATAAGTAAAATATACTTTCGCATTTTGTTATCAAGTTGATAAATACAAAAGTAATTTGCTCGTCCTTCAAATTACAAAAGACATACTTTATTTACTAAAATTTGTGTTTTATTTTGTTGTACTAGATATTGGAAACCGAATATCGCTATATCAAATCTCATTTATTTTTTATTTTATTGTATTGTACAACAGTACAAAGCACACGTATATACGAATAAAGTACATACTACATATAATCACGCCTTTATCCCTAACGACCTAAACAAGGGTTGTTTCGCCACGTCTGACAAAGCTTTGAGGGTTATTTAAGATAGATATGAAGGTATATTGCTTAGTGACAGGTTGTCATCCCATCGCCTTCATTACAATAAACTGAAACCCTCGGATCCCTTAGCTGGTTTTTACAGCATGCTCGGGAGGAAATGCAGCTGGCACATTCTATGTTTTTCTCTCGCTCCCAGGCCAGCATGGAAGAAAGTAGGACGTAAATAATACCTTTTTGGCACGTCTTACGAAAAAGAACCATGTATTACTATAGTGGTAGGTTGTCAGTTTTTTGCCTAAATTGCAATTCCCCGAAAACATAACTTCCCCCTATATTTCTGCAGTATGCCCGGGAAGTCAAGGTGCTGGTATATTTCCTGGTTCCCAGTCCAGCATAAAATAATTTAATTTAATTGTAATGTAACATAATTTAGTTTAATGTAATTATAAGATTATATTGTGTTGTTAAATATGGGTGTACATTTAAGTGCCTGAAATAAATGATTATTTATTTTTATTTATAAAAATAAATCAGCAAGGCGGACTTTCTCCAAAAAGGTTCTATCAATCAGTTGAAGCTAATCCTATATTTGGGACTAGTATCGGAGTCGCGTGACCCTAACATCTAAAGGTTGACCTGGGCGGAGTAAGTTACGACCGCCCAGCGATTGCGACTGATCGCTAGCAGATACACATAAAGTGATTGTTTTCTAGCCAGCTTTATGCTGAACTGGAATCAATAGATAAACATAGAATGTACCGACCACGTTTCTTACCAGACTTATTGTAAATGTTGATTGATTTGCTCTTCCATGCTGGACTGGGAGCGAGAGAAAAACATAGAATGTGCCAGCTGCATTTCCTCCCGAGCATGCTGTAAAAACCAGCTAAGGGATCCGAGGGTTTCTGTATATTGCAATGTAGGCGATGGGCTGACAACCTGTCACTACAGCAATATACCTTCAAATCTATCTAAAATAACCCACAAAACTTTGTCAGACGGGGCGGAATGACCTTTGATTTGGTCGTTTACGCTCTGCCTACCCGATTAGGGATAAAGGCGTGATTATATGTATGTATGTAGTTGCCGCGTGGTTGCTGTACAATCGTAAAATAATATCCTATTCTGAAGAACTCAACTTTGAAGTGTTGCAAAACTGTATACCAGCCGAAGCAGTCGTAATACCTCCTTCATACCCGACCTCGCTTCATCTTCAAAGCTTCCCCTCCCTTTCTTGAACTCAGCAAACCAATTAAAAACTGTTGCTGGTGAACAAGCAGATTCACCAAAAGTAGCCACCAACAATTCAAAACATTCTTGTGGTTTAAAACCTTTTTATAGTCATAGTAAATCATAGCGAGAAAATCACGGCGACTGAGCTGCATTCTTGCAAGCAAATTCCCGCCGAAGTCTATCAAAAATGAACATTCTAAAAGAAAAAGGAAAATAATTCCATATTCAAACTAATCCCTCAATGACCAGTGTTTACGATGGCGTATTACTTGCCAGTATCAGTAGAGCCCGATGGTGTAGTGGATAGGGCCGCTGCCTCCTGAGCGGGAGGTCGTGGTTCGAATCCCACCACGTACCAATGTGTTTTTCGGTTTTCGAATTTCATATGTACGTTTATTCGGCGCCTTTTCCGTGCTAAGGCACGTTAAGCCGTTGGTCCCGGTTAATATCGTTTAATACCGTAGATATTAGTCGTTAAGCCATATCAGAGGCCAGTGCTAAGCATTGGCGGCTTGAAAACTCTGACCTAATCTAGGATTGGGTCTGGTTTCCCTTCTGGGTTGCGGAGGTCAGATGGCAGTCGCTCTGTGTAAAAATCAGTACCCTCGTTCAATCCCCTAGATTAGGAAGCCGACCCCGTGATATACGGGATAAGGCTAAGGAGATGATGATGGAGATGATGATCAAATTATTGAGCAAGGAGTATCTAAAAACTTTTGGCATTTCTGCTTACCTTACGTACACGTCATAATTGTTCCACCAGGAACAATTTATATCAAATTACACAAGCCGCTGACAGAACAACCGTCTCACCTCATTCTTTGAACTTGCATAACTTGTTTAATTTCAGCCGCGATCGCTCGGGGAGTCCGTAATATGTTCCCGGTGAATATTTTATCCGGGTAACAGGAAAGTTTAACCGGATAAAAACTTTCTTCCATGCTGGACTGGGAGAGATAGAAAAACATAGAATGTTCCAGCTGCCCTTCCTCCTGGGCATGCTGTAGAAGTCAGCAAAAGGGAACAGGGTTACAGTGTGTTGTAATTTAGGCGATGGGCTGACAACCTGTCACTATAGCAATACACATAACAATCAAAAATTGCTTCCATGCTGGACTGGGAGTGAGAGAAAAACATAGAATGTGCTAGCTGCATTTCCTCCTGGGCATGCTGTAAAAAAAAGCTAAGGGATCCGAGGGTTTCTGTGTATTGCAATTTAGGCGATAGGCCACTACAGCAATATACCTACAAATCTATCTTAAATAACCTTCGAAACTTTGTCCGACTTGCGAAACGACCCTTGTTTATGCCGTTTACGCTCTGCCTACCACATTAGGGATAAAGGCATGATTTCATGTATGTATGTAACAGGAAAGTTTGCCTCTTTTGTACCCCTTTCCTCCCACTTTCTTGAAGACGTGACGTTTAATATTGCCAGTGCCGGTAAGTTGTGAGTTTTTACACGCGCGACGTGGATCGCTTGTTGTATAGCAAGACTAAGCTTCAAGTGAATGCGAGCAAAGGCGCTGACTAGTCTTTGCATATAAAATATTCTCGGTATCCGAGATTATTTTCAAAAAGCCTTGTCTTGTCTAGCCGTTAATGTCCCAATGTTGGGCAATGTTGTCCGGTCTTTTTCAAAATGTATCAAATATTATTTTAATAACTGTGTAAGCAAAAATTAAATGAATCAAAACCAACATGATATCATTATAAAGCTAGTATATCTATCTTTGTCTTCGAATAATAAAAATATGACGTCACATGATAGTTTGAATCTCTCTTTCTAACGAACGAATTGAAAGTATCATAACTCGTAAACTATTGGGAGTTTTTGGAAAATTATTTTACATTTATTTGTGTATGGTGACGTCAATTCTTTCTGATAATTTTAAAAATACATGCATATATCGTCCCTATTGTACGGAGGAGAACTGTCAAAATTGCGTTTTCGTCGTTCGTTCCTTTTTTTCCTACATTCATTAAAAGCCTTGCCTTGTTGTACGTTTGAATAACTATTTTTTTTCCTCTGTGACGTCACTCGAGTAAAAGTGGCCAGTCTCGATTGCATGCTTTATACTTTTAATAAGTTGGGTTTTTGCTTCGTTTTGCTTTATGAAGACTTGTTACGAAGCGCGACATTCAGGGCCAAACTACTAACTTTAATTTAGATAACACTAGCTTTTTGCTAGTAACTTCGTTTGCTTGCTGCAGCCAGAATTGCAAAGTGGTTGGAAGATATTTGTAATCTAAACATGAAGATCTATCAAGAAGTTTGCACTGATCTCGTCCTGTACGAAAAGACTTATCTTTGTTACTATCTACATAATCCTTCTTTGGTTTAGATACTTTCAGCACATAAATATACTGGGTAGAATTTTCTGACTTGGTCTCAAGTAAAAGAACATTTATCCCCGGGTTAGATCCGGGATAGATAGCATCACCCCATAACTTCCCGTGGGTGTCGTAAAAGGCTACTAAGGGATAAATTCAGGGAATGGGCAGCAGAGTTCCCTGTGAATGAAAACTTCTACTCCACTCACCACCGCCTGCCAAGCGTGGTGAGTATGGCATATACCCCTCATGAGGCCCATGTCCAGCAGTGGACTGTTGTGGCTGATGTGGATTTTGAAAAGAATATTTATATATTTTTGAACAATGTGCTTGCTACACCCGGAAATCGAACCGGCTACGTCTATTTGAATCATCAGTTTTAGTAAAAGAAACATACCAAAAACCTAAAAGAAACAGTATCTGCATATACAGATTTCTGAAGCCTTTGAACCTAGCTACTAAAATCGAAATAAAATAACATCCTGTATTTTTACGATGTTGAAAAGCCAGTTAAAAATAAATGCTAACCAATGCCCACAGTTTTTCGTCTTCCCTTTTAAAGGTCCTCAGAGACAGACCATAATTTTCTTTTCGGGGCCTCAAAGGGCCGAATCGAATCAGTCTTGCCGCCTGGGGCACTCAATTGGGACCATAATTTCTTATTTTGCTGCTTCCTACAATCAGAATTTTCCATTGTGCCCTAGAACTACTGCTCTTTGTGACGTCACCTTTATTGTGGAGCAATGACTTAACAAATATTTCAGGTGTTCGAACTTACGATATTCGGCACAGCAGGCGGGATCATTAATTTTACTAAGGCCCGTAATTATAGTCAGCACTTGAGACTGACAACGAGTTTGAGTTACATAATGGCCTTCTTCTTCTGTCGAGTGGGTGTCGAGTCTATCGACCCCATGAACCCTGGTGTCAGAGTTTTTAAACCGCCTAGTAGTACAACTATCAGGCCTCTGACATGGTTTGAGTAACGACCACTATCAAAGACAGCGACCGGGACCGACGGCTTAACGTGCCCTCCGAAGCACGAAATCTTTTCCTTTTTTGGACAATCAGGTGATTCAGCCTGCAATGTCCAAACTGGGGAAAAATTCACAAAGTGATAAATTCTCAAATATCACCTTTGTGTTTCCCCCCTGGGAATCGAACCCAGGACCTCCGGATCGGGAGTCCATGGCACTAGCCACTAGACCACGGAGGCAGTTCAGACCACGGATGCAGTTCAACATAATAGCCTGTCAACTCCATACTTAATATTGTTCTCAATGTTGAGTACGCTTTATTAATACGAGCCTTACTGAATTATCGCGGCAGTCATAATTCTTTAGATCAACTCCGAAATATGACCATCATTTAAGACATGCTAGGAAATCGTGGCCGCAGGAGGACAAGGTGAAATACTTCTTGTATGCTGTGGTGTGATTAGATATACTTAGGCAAGAATTGTACGTGTAAAATATCCTCAAAACTTTGCCGGACGTGGCGGGACGACCTTTGTTTACGTTGTTGACGTTCTGCCTACCCCATTAGGGATAAAGGCGTGCTTGATTGTACATGATATTGGTGCCTATATACAAAGATATCATCATCTCCGAGGTATACCGACCTCCTTCTGTTTAATCTGGCGTCGGGAATCAGGACATAACGAGATAAACACGCATTATGGAATAAGAAGGGAGGCGATAGCTGGTAACAACCAACTACTAGAGATGTCACTATTACAGAAGCTAATAACATGTAGAGTAAATCAAATAACAGCTGAAAGAGGAAGAGATTGGGGTGGGATGGGGTCTACCACCTAGTAATCCACCTCGGGCAACGGCAACACGGGCTCTCCTGTGAATTAATCCGGCTGAACGCCCAACAAAGCGGTGGTAGGCTCTGCAAGGGGCCGCCTAGCTCGCGACCACCTTATCACCGGAGTCTGGCGCCAAACAGCTTGCTGTGTTCCGTCGGTGCGTAAAACCGCAGTGCCATAATAGGCATCTTCTGGATGAGCTCGCTCCATCGTCTTTTCTGTCACGGTTAGCCCTGACCTAGTGTCTACTGACAAGAGCAAACCCATTTAAAGGTTTTTTTTTAAACAGTTGAAAGAGAAAAGCCAGCTAAAAGGAGATTTATAACAATTTCACAGGTAGTCTCCTAGTAAATAAGTAATCGTGGGATCTTCCAATAAGAGAGCCAACAACCAGCTAAAATGGCCGCGCCACAATGCCAAAATTAGATAAAGAGCGAGTAAGGCAGCGAGTGAGATAGCATTGCGCGTATCGTTTCATAGCAAATATGGAAATATCATCATAAAGCTATGTGACACTGTGAAAACGTAGATTTTGTTATTTATACCTACTTCCGATTGTCGCCCTAAATTCATATTCTTTTCTATCTCAAATAACCCTCAAAACCTTGTCAGACGTGGCGGTACGACCTTTGTTTACCCCAGCCCATTAAAAAAAGGTTAAAGGAGTGATTATATGTATGTAAACTACTCGCAATAGCAGTAACAGAAGTAACAGTTACATCACTAACAACAGCCCTTGAGCTATCTGGTGGGGTTGCATCTTTTTTTTGTTTATTTCAAACAAATATGCATAAAATATGTGAACGCCAGGGATGTTCCAAACATTTGCGGGGTGGAGTGAGTCAATGGTATTTTAAAAGTTCACGTTTTACGCGTGTACCGGAAGTAAGAAGTACATACATACATACATATAATCACGCCTTTATTTCTAATGGGGTAGGCAGAGCAAAAAAAAAAGGTCAGAAGTAAAAGAGTGATAAATTGGCGTAATGCGTATTTTTTTCTTAACTACACACATGTCATCACGCTTTCATCCCCAATAGGGTAGACAGAGCCTAAACGACCTAAACAAAGGTCGTTCCGTTCGTTTGACAAGTTTTTAGAATTATTTCAGATAGATCTGTATAGTTGCTATACTGTCAGGTAGCCCATCGACTAAATTACGATACTTAAACCATCTAATCCCTTACCTGATTTTTACAGCATGCCCGGGAGGAGATGCAGCTCTATGGTTTTTTATCTCTCCCAGTCCAGCAAGAATCTTAAACTAATTTTGTAAAAATAGATCAACTGGGAAAATATAAACTTATATAGAATGCGGAAGGTTTGAAATATAAGTTTGTTAGCAATGCAATAATGATTAATAGTTTGTGGACTATTTAAAACTAAGTTCCACGCATATAGCTAATACCGAGTGTAACGGACAGCGTCCCGCTTACTGATAGGGGTAGGTCAGTCAACGACACTGAACACCTTTCACAGAGAAATTATTTTAGGAGATGAAAAAAATAATTCCTTCCCATACAAAATGCACAACTTGATCAGACAATTTGTATAGAAAACCAATCTCTTTTTTTTAAGCAACCCCTATCAGTTTGTAGGACGCTGTGTGAAAATTCGTTGTGTCACTGCATAATATTAGAATAGATACAACTGTTGTCGACTATGAAATATCCCATGAGTTACCTATCATCCCATCAATACTTTCAGGCTGGACTGGGAGCAAGAGAAAAACATAGAATATGCCAGCTGCATTTCCTCCCGGGCATGCTGTAAAAACCAGCTAAGAGATCCGAGGGTTTCTGTACATTGCAATTTAGGCGATGGGCTGACAACCTGTCACCACTGCAATATATCTACATTTCTTTCTTAAATAACCCTCAAAACATTGTCAGATTTGGCGGAACGACCTTTGTTTAGGTCGTTTACGCTCTTCCTACCCCATAAGGGATAAAGGCGTGATTATATGAATGTATGTAATTCAGGAAGTCGACATCCACGACCCACACCAAGAACAATTCCAAACGATCAGACAAGCTATCTGACATCAAAAACACTAAACAGTTTGTTAGAACATTACACAACTCTTTGGCGAAATCACGATTATATCCAAGACCTTGCAGGAGATGGAGCCAATGGGAGTGTTTCCACTGGTGTGCTAAAACATACGCTTTCGACTGTGATATACATTGCTGGTATTGTCCAGATTCAGATTCAGATTTTATTTCATAAATTCTTAAAAATAATTTACATGTCAGATGGTATTAATTTTAGTAAATTCATATAATCACGCCTTTATCCCTAATGGAGTAGGCAGAGTGTAAACGACCTAAACACAGGTCGTTTCACCACGTCTGACAAAGTTTTGAGGGTTATTTAATGGAAAATTTTATGGAATTGTGGTATATTGCTGTAGGTAAGTATAATGTATACATACATACATACATATATTCACGCCTGTATCCCTAATGGGGTAGGCAGAGGCCTCTGTCTACCCTCTATAATGTAAGTGTAATGTCTTGGCCAACAATCCGTTTTATGCTTACATAGAAGTCATTAATATTATAACTTGCAAGTTATTTCTTTTAAACTTTTGGAGTACAATTGTGCGTAAGGACCATTTTTTACCTTTTCAAGAAGGCTATTATATAGATTAGGACCGACAACATCAAGTAATTTACGGACTTGGTGGTGGTGGTTCGAGGTGGTTATATTAGCTCTAGCTGTAGTGGTGACTGAGAGTTGATGATAAGCTTTTAAGGCTCGTATTTATAAAGCTATGTCAAGATTGAGAGCAATATTAAGTATGGCTTGTCAAACCATTTTGTACTGAAATATGATTATTCAAACTCAAACTGGCTGTCAATCTCAAGTGCGGATTATAAATACCGGCCTAAATTCACTGCCATTCTCACTCACAGATGAAATATGACAGCTTGCTTGCTTGTTTGTGACTGTACTAGTGTCACCATAACAGGTATCTTCTGGATAAGCTCGCTCTATCGTTGACTCTGTCAGTAACTGCCTGCCCTGACCGTATCTATTATTAGTCAAGAGCAAAACCATTTCTAAATACATACGTATAATCACGCTTTTATCCCTAATGAGGTAGGCAGAGCGAAATCGACCTAAATAAAGGTCGTTCCGCCATGTCTGATAAAGTTTTGAGGGTTATTTAAGATAGATTTTTAAGTTAGATTTGTACGTATATTGCTGTAGTTACAGGTTGTCAACGCATCACCTAAATTGCAATATACAGAAACCCTTGGATCTCTTAGCTAGTTTTTACAGCATTCCCGGGATAACGTAATAACGTATACTATAATACGGCTGGCACATTCTAAGTATTTCTCTCGCTCCCAGTCCAGCATGGAAGTATCCACAGAAGAGTAAAAGCTAGCGCTCCGTAGCGACTTCTCAAATCAGTGGAAGAATCCATTTCTTATATTAAAAAAAAACGGATTCATCTTATTTTGATACAGCTTGCATTGTTCTAAGTATGTGACAATATCAAATTTCCTCTGTGGAAACTGAACCTGCAACCCTCCAGACCCCATAACAGATAGACGACTAGTCCATATAGGCAGTCAATGGATGCTTATCTGTGCAAAAGTGGAAATAAGTTCATCCTATATAGCGCCCAAAAAAAACACATAGTGCGTAAGGCGAATGTCAGATATCCCTGAGAAACGAGGGTTGAACACGGAGTTTTGAATAGTTTTATTTCTACTTGAAGTTGCTTTCTGTAGTTCTGAAGGTCCTTTTTGCTGGGTTTACCTACTTTTGAAAGTCTTTCACATTTTTCGATGGCTACAAAATTTTGTGCAAAAACGTTCGATTGCGGATCTGTTTCGCGCACGCTATAACCAGGACCTTTTCAAAGCGGGAGTGAACAGACAATTATGCTCCATCATGGTCTGCATCATCACTTCACATCAAGTGAGATGGCGAACAAAATAATTGCCTATCAACTATAAAAAAAACTAATAAAAGTATGTGACCACTGATTGTGTCCCTCTCTAAAGTAGGAACATAAGGTACTCAATAATTTTGGTATATTACGAGTATTATAATTAGAAGCGTTTCATAATTGAGTTCCAATCCAACTCTGTAAGGAAATTAAAATAAAGTTTGGAGAATATAAGGCGCCATTTTTTCTGTTATAATTAGTTTTGTTGCGAACAGTTAAGTTATAATTATTTGCTTAAAAGTAAAAGAAAATTAATTTCTTAATTATTGTTTTATACGAAAATGCGACGAAAAACCATAATGGAGGCAGAACTTGCATACAATAATTATTGTTAACTAGGAGTTACTGTTCCTTCCATGCTGGACTGGGAGCGAAAGAAAATCATAGATCATGCCATAATCATGCCAGCTGCATATCCTTTTGGGCATGCTGTAAACATCAGCTAAGGGATCCGAGGGTTTCTGTATATTGCAATTTAGGCGATAGGCTGACAGCCTGTTACTACAGCAATATACCTACAAATCTATCTTAAATAACCCTCATAACTTTGTCAGACGTGGCGGAACGACCTTTGTTCAGGTCGTGTACGCTATGCCTACCCCAGTAAGGATAAAGGCGTGATTATGTGTATGTATGTAGAAGTTAATGTGAACGCTGATTATGTTTCCGTAGATGTGCATAGCATTAGGTCTGTACACAGGTGTTAAGATGTTAAGCCAAGGTAAAAAAACATTGGAAAACATTAAACTGTGGGGTGGAAAACTGTTGGGAAATATGTGCCTTAGAGCAAGTGACACAGTAAAGATATATCACTACATAGTATAAAACAAAGTCGCTTTCTCGGTTCTTATATCCCTATGTATGACTAAATCTTTAAAACTACCGTACTGATTTTGATGCGGTTTCTTTTAATGGATAGTGTGATTCAAGAGAAAGGTTTATATGTATAATACATGCATAATATAGTAGAGAAACACTGATAATGTCCGTGCGAAGGGTCGCTAGAAATAAATATAACTGGGTTAGGCGAGACCTTGTGAACACAAGAAAAATCCAAAGTCATGGAATCAGTCTTCTTCTTTGCGAGTGGATTCTCGAGTCAAACGACCCGATGAATCGTGTTGTCAGAATTTTCAAACCACCTAGTAGCTCAGCTATTAGGCCTCTGACATGGTTTGAGTAACGACCACTATCACAAGACAGCGACCGAGACCGACGGCATATCGTACCCTCCGAAGCACGGTTTCGGACAATCAGGTGATTCAGCCTGCAATGTCCTAACCAAACTGGGGAAACCTCACTATATGATAAATTGACAAATATCAACTTCGTGTTCCACCCCTGGGAATCAAACCCAGGACCTCCGGATCATAAGCCCATGGCTCTGACCACGGTGGAATCAGTAACATTTTGTATTGACGCTGTCTGTACGACACTCGCCATAGAGACCAGCTAGTTGACAATAAGCACTACGTGGTATGGAGGCGGAATATAATATCCAACAAAAGCTAACTGATTTTGAATATTAGGTAGGAACGTTGGTAAGAGAAAAGGCCCGATGGTGTAGTGGATAGGGCCGCTGCCTCCTAAGCGGGAGGTCGTGGTTCGAATCCCACCACGTACCAATGTGTTTTTCGGTTTTCGAATTTCATATGTACGTTTATTCGGTGCTTTTTCCGTGCTTCGGAAGGCACGTTAAGCCGTTGGTCCCGGTTAATATCGTTTAATACCGTAGATATTAGTCGTTAAGCCATATCAGAGGCCAATGCTAAGCATTGGCGGCTTAAAAAATTGGACCTAATCTAGGATTGGGTCTGGTTTCCCTTCTGGGTTGCGGAGGTCAGATGGCAGTCGCTCTGTGTAAAAACCAGTACCCTCGTTCAATCCCCTAGATTAGGAAGCCGACCCCGTGAGATAAGGCTGTTGAGATGATGATGGTAAGAGAAAAGGGTGAGCTTGCTCCATCATCGATTCTGTATCAATAAACTGTAGTCTAGAAGAAACTGTAGTCGTGAGAACTGTCGTACAATAACAACAAATAAACTTTAACTGCCTCCGTGGACTCCCGATCCGGAGGTCCTGGGTTCGATTCCCAGAGGGGAAATATATAAAAAAAACTGATATTTGAGTGAGTGTGAATTTATCACTTTGTGATTTTTTCCCCAGTTTGGCTAGGACATTGCAGGCTGAATCACTTGATTGTCCGTAAAGGAAAAAGAACTTCGTGCTTCGGAGGGCACGTTAAGCCATCGGTCCCGGTCGCTGTCTTTGATAGTTGTCTTTACTCAAACCACGTCAGAGGCCTGATAGTTGTGCTACTAGGCGGTTTAAAAACTCTGACACCATTGTTCATCGGGTCGATATACTTGATACCCACTCGACAGAAGAAGAAGAACCGAATAAACTCCAACATTTTTTTTACATTCCAAGTGACGTCACAGCGAGCATCTGACGTCACAGCGACCGCAACGGGATTAACTTCAAAAAGCCGCCCCGGAATAATTGCCACGACTTGTGACCCTCATAAATTGCCGGAATTATTACAATTAACATATCATTCTCGTTTCGAATATTTATCCTTTAGTATTGTCAACAGAATTTCCTGGAGTAGTGAATTAAAAATTCTGTTTATTTATTTTTTATGGTGGCATGGTATGCTCCACTCGAGTAAAAAAAGCGATATTTTTATTCAGTTTTAAAAAACACCCTAGAATTCGTAGAACAGGGACGTACTGTGTGTAATTTGCTTAAAATAAATGGAAAATATTAGCAATTTTATTTATTTAACTTTCTTTTAGTTTTAATACTAGTCAAGAGAAAAACATGTATTTTATCGACAAACATTTCAAGTAAAAGATTTTTGTAATGCATTTTCATAAAATAAGGTTTTCTTTCCGTATGTGACTTAAATTGATATTTAAAAAATACATACATATAATCACGCCTTTATCCCTAATGGAGTAGGCAGAGCAGAAACGACCTAAACAAAGGTCGTTCCGCCACGTCTGACAAAGTTTTGAGGGTTATTCAAGATGGTTTTGTACGTATATTGCTGTAGTGACAGGTTGTCAGCCCATCGCCCAAATTGCAATATACTTCTTCTTCTTCTTTGCGTGTCGCGATGGATCAAAATCTCTCAGCCCAAAATGTTGCCACACAAATAGCGTAATATACTGAAACCCTCAGATCCCTTAGCTGGTTTTTACAGCATGCCCGCGAGGAAATGCAGCTGGCACATTCTATGTTTTTCTCTCGCTCCCAGTCCAGCGTGGAAGAAAAAAATACACGTGACAAATTGGCGAACCTGTTTTTTTTCATAGGAAATTGAGTTTATACAATTTGTATTTTATTTTCTGTTTTTTCAGGAAAATATAGGGTATTATTATTTTATCCTGGCACAGTATAGCTACAGGCCATGCTGAGCAATCTTGCCTTTTTACCAGCTGTAGTATTATTTAGTGATTAAGTCTAACAAATAAGTTATACTGTAATTTGCACACTTGTTGATAAATCTCTTCTTCTTTTTCTTCCATGCTGGACTGGGAGAGATAGAAAAACATAGCATGTTCCAGCTGCCCTTCCTCCCGGGAATGCTGTAGAAGTCAGCAAAAGGGTTCGAGGGTTACAGTGTATTGTAATTTAGGCGATGGGCTGACAACCTGTCACTATAGCAATACACATTACAATCTAAAATTGCCCTCAATTTTTGTCAGACGTGGCGAAAGCGCCTTTTACGAGGCGTTTGACGCTCTGCCTACCCCGTAAGGGATAGAGGCGTGATTTTATGTATGTATGTTGATAAATAAAGTTCTTATTTATTTTTTTATTTTATTTTATTTTAAAGGTATTTTTTTTAATACATCTGCTCATCCTAGATCCAGCCCTGGCAGTATAATGTCCCGATCGATCACGATCACCATATTTACCGCGCTGCCGTCTCCACTCCACACATTTAGAATGTAAATAGCACATACTTATCCCCACTTTTTACCAAACATCCAAATAAATTTATACTGAACAAAAAAATAGACGCCGTCGATTCGGGTGAAAATTACCAAACAAGAAAGGTACATACATACATATAATTATGCCTAATGTACTTCCATGCTGGCCTGGGGGCGAGATAAAAACATAGAATGTGCCAGCTGCGTTTCCACCCGGGCATTCTGTAAAAACCAGCTAAGGAATCCGAGAGTTTCAGTATATTGCAATTTAGGCGATGGGCTGACAACCTGTCACTACAGCAATATACCTACAAATCTATCTTAAATAACCCTCAAAACTTTGTCAGACGTGGCGGAACGACCTTTCTTTAGGTCGTTTAAGCTCTGCCTACCCCATTAGGGATAAAGGCGTGATTATATGTATGTATGTATGTAATTATGCTTAATGGGCAGAGCGTAAACGACCTAAACAAAGGTCGTTCTGCCATGTCTGACAATGTTTTGAGGGTTATTTAGATAGATATGTAGGAATATTGCTGTTGTGACAGGTTGTCAGCTTATAGCCTAAATTGCAATATACGGAAACCTTCGGATCCTTTAGGTGGTTTTTACAGCATGACCGGGAGGAAATGCAGCTGGTACATTCCATGTTTTTCTATTGCTCCCAGTCCAGCATAGAAGTAGTAACTGCCTCCGTGGTCTAGTGGTTAGAATCGTAAGCCTCCGGTCCTGGGTTCGTTTCCCAGAGGGCGAACACAAAGTTGATATTTGTCAATTTATCACTTTGTGAGGTTTTTCCCAGTTTGGTTAGGACATTGCAGGCTGAATCACCTCTGATTGTCCGAAAAGAAAAAAGATTCCGTGCTTCGGAGGGCACGTTAAAGCTGTCGGTCATGGTCACTGTCTTTGATAGTGGTCGTTACTCAAAACTATGTCAGAGGTCTAATAGCTGTGCTACTAGGCGGTTTGAAAGCTCTGACACCAGGGTTCATCGGGTCATTCGACTCGAGAATCCACTCGCTAAGAAGAAGAAGAAGCATGAAAGTAAAAAAAGAAAGGTAGTGATTTTAGGTAGTGATAACTATTAAAATAATATAATAAAAGTGAGATCTGTAACAATAAATATCGAGAACGAACTGGTCTAGTGGTCTAAGCGATGAGCTCCTGATCCGGAGGCCCTGGGTTCGTTTTATTTGTCAATTTATCACTTTATGAGGTTTTCCCAAGTTTGGTTAGGACAATGCGGTCTAAATCACCTGATTGTCCGGAGGGTACGTAAAAACTGTCGGTCCCGGTCTCAATGTCTTTGATATTGGTCGTTACTCAAACCGTGCCAGAGGACTAATAGCTGTGCTACTAGGTGGTTTTAAAACTCACTCGCTAAGAAGAATATGAAAAATAAAAATAAAAAATAAATGTATTGCCAAAATTATAAGAACAGTTAAATTAAAACTAAAACATAACATATGATTACATATGCAAAAGGAGCTGTCTAAGCTTATCCTTGCATGGAAAATGATGCGGTTCCATACAATGCTGATTTTCAGCCAACCCCTTCTCCCTAAGTTGTAAGGCGGGAGATTCTGACATAGAGGGCCTATTACTCTTTAAAAGATTAAAAAAAAGAAAAAGATATAGATCGAGAGCTAAGGCACATACGACTATGCCACAGAGGCAAAGTGAAAAGGATTAGACGTCGAACGAAGTGTTTTAAAAATCGCCTACTGGGAATTAATGCAGAGGGCAGGCAGGTGAGGGGCTATCGATCTCAAAAACCACATTAAAATTCCAACACTTACGTCTTACTTTCTAAGTATTTGTTCAGCAACTTGAAATTATCGATAATTCGTCAAGATATAAAATATTTATAACTAGCGACCCGCCCCGGCTTCGCACGGAAATCATCAGTGTTTCTCTACTATGTTATGCATGTATTATACATATAAACCTTCCTCTTGAATCAATCCACTAAAAGAAACCTCATCAAAAGCCGTTGCGTAGTTTTAAAGATCTAAGCATACATAGGGATATAGGGACAGAGAAAGCGACTTTGTTTTATACTATGTAGTGATGAGAGCCCGATGGTGTAATGGATAGGGCCACTGCCTCCTGAGCCGGAGGTTGTGGTTCGAATCCCACCACGTACCAATGTGTTTTTCGGTTTTTTAAGTTCAAATTTTCAAATTCAAATTCAAATTATTTATTTTAGATAAAATTCCATATACAGTACATTACAATAATTCAGGATAATAAATTAAAATAGAGACGAAAATAAGATAGCCACAATAATAATAATTATCAAACAAATAAATTTAAAATAAAATAAAATCCAAATAAAATTTACAATTACATGCAGTGTTAGTAAACTTAAAACTAGGTATTAGTACATGAGTGGCTTACTTAATATGAACTTGCATCCACCTCTCCAAGAAGGGGGAATCCCACCTATGTACCAACGCGTTCAGTATTCTATTCGGGCTGCCGCGGACCCGGTCATGTATGGAAGCACACCTTTTTCTGATGATAGCTGCGAAACCATCAACTTGTGCCTCAGAAAACATCTCGGACACGCTGCATCTCCACGGCAGCCCCAACAGAGCCCTGAACGCGTTGTTGTACTGGACCCGCAGATCGCTGTATGCCCGCTTCGTAAAATTGACCAATAGGCTACACGTGTACAGCGACTGGCAGACGAAAAAGCGTCACCTTAACATCACTGGTACACCATGCAAACCTACGAGCCAGCATGTTACCACGAGCAGCCAGCGATCTGCGTTCCCTATCTAAGTCCTTATTATCCCTCAGATCCTCAGTGACCCAGTGGCCCAGGTAATTGAATTGAGTAACCCTACGAAGAAGAGTTCCGCTAAGTGATACAGATGGTATTTTATCGTAATATTTGTTTCCCGCTTTGAACATCATCAGCTCACTCTTCTTTGCGTTGTACCTGAGCCCATGGACCACTGCATATGACTAGCAAATAGGAACAAGCTTTCTTAACGCCTTAATCAATGGGCTCAGCAGCACCATGTCATCAGCATAGCTCAAATTGTTAATACATTCACCTTCCACATGAAATCCGACATTAGTGCTACCGAGCTCATCGATAAGTTGGTTCATGTAAAAGTTAAAGATTTTGGGGGAGGTCAGCCCACCTTGTCTCACCTCGCACTCCAACTTATACACATCTGAGTAAGAACTACCCCACCTCACTCGGTACTCCTGGTGACTAAACCAGTATTGAAAGAGGGCAATAATTTATTTTGGTATAGTAGTTCCTTCCATCTTTTTCCAAAGTATGTCATATGACACTGGGTCAAATGCCTTTGACAGGTCCAGGAAAACCGCGTAAACTGAAGTACCTCTAGATGTTTAGTAATGAACGGTCTGCTTGAGACAGAGGATAGCACTTTCTGTTGACAGGCCTGGCCTGAAACCAAACTGTCTTTCGTTAAGAAAAATGTGCTTATCCAACTGCCTCTCAAGCAGACCGTCCAGTACCTTTGCGACAACTGTTGCTAGCGAAATCGGTCTGTAATTAGAAAAATCTGAGGGATCGCCTGTTTTATTTACGTATACATTAGCTTGGCCGGCAAATAACTATGTCCAAGGCAAAGAGTATAGAACATCGCCAGTACCCTTGATAAATGAAAACCCGCATACTTAAGATGCTTAACGCTAAGGCTGTCATAACCAGGAGACTTACCCCCTTTCATTTTTCTGATGACAGTCTCCACCGCCTTCCTAGTAAAAGACACATTACGTGTAGAGGTATTGGGCCCAGCGCTAAACATCCGTTTCGCAGGGCCTAGCGACGATTGAACACAAAAATGATTTTGGAAAATGTTTGCAATATCCTCAGGCTCGTGACATCCGGCTACACTCACTGGGAGAGATGGTCTTATATTCAGGGCATTTGTCTTTTCTAATTTCAAATATACGTTTATTCGGCGCTTTTTCGGAAGGCACGTTAAGCCGTTGGTCTCGGTTAATATCATTTAAAACCGTAGATATTAGTTGTTAAGCCAAATCAGAGGCCAGTGATAAACATTGGCGGCTTGAAATCTCTGACCTAATATAGTATTGGGTCTGGTTTCCCTTCCGGGTTGCGGAGGTTAGATGGCAGTCGCTCTGTGAAAAACCAGTTCCCTCGTTCAATCCCTTAGATTAGGTAGCCGACCCCGTGAGATACGGGAAAAGGCTAGGGAGATGATAAAATATTTATAATCTTCCATGTGAGAACTGACTGGCAGGAATAAAAAAATATAGAATGTTATTACCTGCTTCTGATCCCGGTCAAACTGTATGAATCAGTGAAGAGAGCTGCAGGTTATATGTATTGCAACTTACTTAACTGATGAATTAGTATAACACTATAGGTATATGATACAGATTTCCATCAGAATGTACCCTAAATAATACCAGAGACGTGACTAAGCTGCCTTTTACTAGGCTGCTACGATCTGCTTACTCCGTAAAACATAAAAATATTATCTTTGTAAAAAATATGTATTAGTAAGGCCCGTATTGATAACCAGCACTTGAGACTGATAGCTAGTTTGTGTTCAGAGTACAATATGGCTTGTCAAATCTATACTCAATATTGCTCTTAATCTTGAGATTGGTTTATAAATAAGAGCCTATCCTAGCCTTATAAATAAGTATCTATAGTATTTCCAACTCGGTTTTAGAAAAAAGGTAAACAAAGTTTCATGTCCTTTAATCGAAGAACTTGATTCAAAAATAATTTATAGCTATTAGATATAACAACTTTTGTTTAGGTCGTTTACGCCTACCCCATTAGGAATAAAGGCGTGATTATATGTATGTATGTATATAACAACATAATAAAACAGTAGTTTGAGAAACTTAACTAATTCGCCAACACGTATCAATCATTTTTCAATGTGTTTTTGAATAAAGAACATTAAACTTTGTTTACCTTTGTTCTAAAACCGAATCGGAAATACTATAGGCTTAGATCACCGATTAAATTAAGTCAAATAAACCGGCCTGCGGTCAACTAGCCTCCCTTTATGTTTGGTAAATTGGGAATAATTTAAATGATAAAACGCGGATTTTGTGTACACAGGATGCAGTCCCCTACGCCAGATGTTCTCGCGCGCGCGTAGCATACTAAAATCCTCCAGGAATGTTCCCGTTTACGCTTTCATATCCATACATACATACATATCATCACGCCTTTATCCCTAATGGGGTAGGCAGAGCGTAAACGACCTAAGCAAAAGGTCGTTCCGCCACGTCTGACAAGTTTTGAGGGTTATTACAGATGTTCATGACGTATATTGCTATAGTGACAGGTTGTCAGCCCATCGCCTAAAATTGTAATATACTATAACCCTCGAATCCATTAGGCGCCAGTTTTTGGAGACCCATTTCCATAGGAAGTAACTGAGAGTAACCCGTGTAGCGTCACACGCCCCGCCCCCACCCCCGGTCGTAACGAGAAATGCCCAAATTTCAATGATGCATTAACCCGGCCAACCCCGCAATTTTCAACCCTATTGCCTTATTATAAGCTATATTTGCGGATTACAAACATTTCCGGGCGGTCTCTTGTTTGCAGTTTTCCTGTCACTGATTCTTGACATGTAAAATAAAAGCTCTTTTTTTTCGTGTAATTGCGTAGAGCCGCGATAAAGAATTTTCAGTCGGGCCATGAATTCGTAATGTTGGAATATTTTTGTGTTTTGTAGAATATAATTGGGATTTAAATGTAAGTCTATTTTTTTTCACTAATTAGTTAGTATGTACTTACCTTCTGAAACGGTTTAATTCGTTAGAAAAAAGATTTGTTGACGTAACAAGTATTCTGGATACACTGAGAAAAATCATAAACTATGAACCTAAAGCTAGTTGCAAAGCAAAGATTAGTCACGCCCATATTCACGACTGGGTAGGCAGACCATAATATGCCTAGTTTGCGCAACGTCTGATAAGCGTTTAAGATCAATTTTACGTACAGTTGGAAACGTTTATTGCTATGACAGGTTGTGAGCCCATCGCCTAAATTAGAATACACTATAACCCTCAAATCCATTTGCTTGTTTCTACAGCATGCCCGGGAGGAAAAGCACCTGGAACTATAAATCCCAGTCCAGCATGGAAATAAACATTATTTTTTTTGTCATTTTTTGACTGCCCCAGCCCTACCTGGCTGGACCAACCCTTACCACACTTTGCAACAGTCCCGCCATTTTCTTAATTAAACACTTTGAAGGATCCGCAAGAATTAAGCTTTCCAGCTTATTCTTTAGAACTTTACCATTCATAACTTCTTTAATTTTGCGCCACGGATTACCAACTGAATATTCCGCCTTGATTTCACGATTTTATGCAGGTAGAAATATAAAAGTTTCGTCGTTGGGGAGTTGGGTTGTCGCCGCCATCTTTTTCTAGTTCTGTTTTTAAATGGCGTTTGAGGCTTATTTAAATGCGGCCAGGATTTGACTTAATTTTATTAAGCCAGATGAACTATAAGTGAATATAGTGAAAATATTACATTTTATTTCAATTTCTTAGCTAAATTCTTGCTCTTTAATATTTGGACTTCTCTTGCGATCTTTCAATTTATCTTTAGGAGTTTTTAAATTTTTCTTCTTCTATAGTCGACAGCAACCCCATATAATATTTCTCTAGCCCAGTTTTAGTATTTTCGAAAAACGGAAAACACATTGGTTGGTAGGAACTTACGTGGTGGGATTTAAACCATGCGGCCCTGTCCACTACACCTAGCTTCTTAGTATCCAGTGGGTTTTTGAGTCAACCATCGACCCTATGAACACAAATGAGAATAAATCCAAAGCGGACTATAATCGTTTATTTATAAATTGCAAAATGCTGCCGGCCCAGGAGAAAGGATTGTTTCTGTTAGCACTAGAGCATTATAACTGTGATCAATTTAAAGTCCCGGTGACTTATTCGCGTATACTTAGGAATTCAGAGGAAGGCACATTATGTGTACCTAAAACTGTTTACTATTATGGTGAGCGCACCACTGTGTGAAAGTAAACAGGTTTTTAAGAAAAAGGTTAGAGAGCATTTATTAACACATACATACATACATAAAATCACGCCTTTATCCCTTACGGGGTAAGCAGAGCGATAAACGCCTCGTAAAAGGCGGTTTCGCCATTTTATTTATTAACACAATTTAATAAAAATATTATTTTCGACTTCTACATACATACTATCACGCCTGTATCCCTAATGGGGTAGGCAGAGCGTTAACAACCCAAACAAAGGTCGTTCCGCCACGTCTGACAAGTTTTGAGGGTTGTTTAACATAGAACTGGATATTGCTGTAGTGACAGGTTGTCAGCCCATCGCCTAAATTACAATATACCCTCGAATCCCTCAGCTGGTTTTTACGGCATGCCCGGGAGGAGATGCAGCTGGCACATTCTACGTTCTTCTGTCGCTCCCAGTCCAGCACGGAAGCTAAACCTATAGTTTTCGATTTCTAACTTTAAATATATGTATTATACATGATTCTTAAATTTGAAAAACAACAGTATGTAATACATTTTATTTAATGTAGAAAAAACAGTTTGTAATGTTATGGGGATCCACTTCTGCCAACAAACTATTGTATAGTTTGGCAAATTTTGTTTAAGTTGTAAAACTGTACTGCCAAAATTAATAAACGATTTATTATTATTATTACACTGGTACCAGAGTTTTCAAATTATCAAACTAAGTATTAAATTGGCTAATATAACTTTGTGTTAATCGAGCTCACTACCTCCGGATCGGAACCCCGCGGCTCTGAACAGTACACCACAGAGGCTCTTCTGTACACACGTTGTGTATATTTTGTCGATCTGTAACGATCGTTTATCATTACATATAGAATAATTAGTTTATAAAATCGACCCAACACTTAAACAAATAGCATTTAGATTTTTCGTTCAAAAATTGAGACATGTTTACCTGACATGACCCAGCATTTAAACAAGAGTATCAAATGCATAAAGACCCATACTTGTTTCTTGGAAATAGAGTTAAATTTTGAATGTTACAAAAGATATTTTACTTTGTCTTAATATATCATAGAACTTGGAAGATTAAAAAAAACAGAGGAACAGCGGGCATGCAGTGGGGGTTGGCAGTGGCTGACGGGCCGGGACGATGTTCGAACGCGGAAATTGGCGATGCCGAGCATCATGTGTTGTTTATTTTCGGCGTTGTGTTTTAATTCGAAGTCCATCGTTGTGATTATTACTGTAAATGTTTCTTAACCTTACAGATAGACGATTTCGTAATAAAGTGATAGTTTCAGCTTTCTGTACCTGCAGCGTTGCGAGTTTTCAAACATCATTCAATGATAATCGTAGGGAAATGTGTTATTAGAATAGGAAATAGTAGGTGTGTGTTATGTAATAATAAAATATCAGTGTGCGAGACTGTGAGGATGAATAAATTCAATAAAAACTAATAGGAATATTTTGATATGTCTTTAAGATACAGTGTTACACGTTAAAACAAAACACGGTGTTTTAAAGATATTAGCGGTTAAAATCAATTACTTGTATTTTGAAATATTTAATTACTTTTATATTCAGGATAACACTTTACATACATTAAATACACATCGACAAGGCTTATGGGCTCCGAGAGTAGCTGGCCCATAATCCCTCTCGAGAATTCATTCGAATAGGTATTCATACAAACCTCTAATGGTCTATTTCTCAGCTGACGTAGCGAGCTATAAAGGTGATAATTTCTCGACACAGTCTCTATCATTTGAACTGACTTCTTAGCGCATATCATGTGATTTTGGTACAGCAGTCCTTGAAAATTATACCATATTGCAAACTGAACAGAGAAATTGATTATTAAAAGGTTTGAACATTAGTACACCGTCACAGGTGACCAAAACTGCAGTTAATAGGTAACTTGTATGACTTTGATGAATGATTGGTAGTATGAAAGAAATTGTGAATGAATTAAGATGATCGGAATGTTTGATGGAAGGTTTGCAAGTTAGATAAGACTAGGGTTTAGTGTTAGTCTGTGCAAGGTTTTCGCGCGTTGGCATGGTCTGTAGGTTGGAAGGGAGGGCCATTTCATTTGCCTAGGTATCCTAATTCTAAGATCTTAAAGATCTTTATTCAAATTCCCTTCCCTGGTTATTGAGTCTTTGTACCTTTCAGCACGCTACATTAGCCGGGAGATTTAATATTAAGTATGTTTGGTTTTATTTTATTTGGGTTAGTTATGCGCAAGAAGAAAGAAGATGGAGATTCCTGATTCCTGCATTTCAGCTGAAAATATTTTATGTGAGTCGCATGTTTTATATTACTCATTTATATTTTGTTTTTATCATTCTGTGTTATTTTTCAGCTGAATTTGATTATGAACTTTTTTGACAAATAATTTATTTACTTACGTCATAATTTCAATTACGATTACCCTATTCAAACTTAACTTAGATTTATTTCAATTTTCTATTTGAATACACAACGTATGGGTCTTTTAATTTGACATAAAATCAGTTTTTAGACGATCAAATATTTATTTATCTTTGGCCATATTAATTTTATCAGATTATTATTTAAATAGGGATAGGGTGTTACATTGCTGCTCGTGACGTCTGGATGCTTCGTCATTAAAGGACGAATGATTGTTTTATTATTTTCATTCGTACACGAAGTATAAATTATTTGGGTTACTGTTATTATTACGATAGGGCTTTATTTATTTGTAGGTTACATTAGTTCATTAAATAGGTGAGTAGTGTTTTATAATACAAAGTAAGTCAGACTGATAGTTCGTTTTTAATATTTCATTATCTTAATTGTAGCGATATTTTAAAATAATTTTTATTTCAAAGTAAACGCTTTGACAAGTTTGAAACAAACAGAAAAAAAGGGACGGCTTTGCACAATAGCGACGCTACTTTAAAAGAGGGCTTGAATAGAAATGTGTCAAAGATACGGTTTAACGTTCGAAGACATTTGTGCAATATACTTTTACTAGTGTTGATTGCAGTCAAAAAGTTTAAATTTCGAGAGAAAGAAAACTGATGGATTTACTAACGTAGGGGCGAGAAAATTATAGATTTATGAACGTTTCGTAAAAACTACTGAACGGATTTTTAATTTAAGGATGATTTAGAATAGCATGTCTATATTACTTATTTACTTAAAGAGTTAAGTACTTTATTCCCACTTAACGGTTAACACTTATAATTAATTAAGAGTTTTAGGGGCGGATCGCTAGTTATTTATAAAATTGTAACATTAATTAGAGTTTTCAAACCACATGACTATCCACATGATTCAAACATTTTATTGAATTTTAACAATACATTATTTCTATAAGTTATCCTTCAGGATAAGTTAAAATTTTAAAGCTAAAGTTGATTATGCATTTTTTTTATGAACCCATGATACCCTGTTTACTCTGACAGGAAAACAGGCGTGATTTTATATGTATGTTTGTCTTATTTACAAACAAATTGGATGGATTCAAAATATTTACTTAAGTATGCATTGTCAGCCCTTGAAGTAGGTAGGATAATAAAACAATGCAGTTAGGTTACAAACAAAGAAAAAGCCAGAGAATTTGTTTTATTATGCTTGTACACGTGTTTGGGACAAAGTGGTTCATTTATCGCTTATGAATAGAGATAAGTTTTTGTTAACTATTTCTTGCAAAAATAGACGAAGTTGAGAATACAGCTTTGGTACATATCGGTCACAGATACTTCAAGTGGGTACGCCTTGAGTTCTGAGAACGATATTGGTTCTATGAAATTTGAGTCCTGTTTTTTGTTTAAGGGTGATAAATTTTGAAACTTTGACTGGCTCAAGAGTAGTTTTCCTATGAAATGTTAACGATAAAAAAGAGCCATTATAATCGTAGTTTATGGGTTTTCGTTTTGAGAAGTTTTGTTTCTCACACCAATTAAGTTAGTCACTTTTGACACTTTAGTTATTTAAACCATTTAAGTTGAGATAAGGATTTGGGAAAGAACTACTTAAATTGAAATATGACATTTCAAATCGTAAGTGGTTTCGTTAGTCAGAAACATAAATAAACTCTGAAACCTTTTTGCTATGTAAAATCATTATTTGATTTTAATGGATTCATGAGTAACTTTACCATAGTGCTATGGTAAATAAAGAGTACGATGAAATCAAAAACTATTGAATAGATTTTGAAAAAGGATATTTTATTGTAACTTTAGAGATTAAAACGTAGGGGCGTAGAAATAATTACATACATACATATAATAAAGCTTTTATCCCTGATGGGGTGGGCAGAGTTTGAACGATCTAGACAAGGGTCGTTCCGCTACGTCTGACAAAGTTTTGTGGGTTGTTTGGGATAGACTTGTAGGTATATTGCTGAGGTCTTAGGTTCCCTACCCATCGCCTTACTTACAATATTTCAGTATATTGTAATCATAAACCCTCGCATTACTTAGCTGGATTTTACAGTTTCCCGGGAGGATGTGCAGCTGGCACGTTCTATGTTTTTCTCTTCGCTACCAGCCCAGTATGGAAGTAATAGTTAATAATGATAATTATGAAACATTAGATGATAATGATAATAATATATGATAATATTATTAAACGTTTTAGGGGCGAATTTTAGCATCAGTTATGGTTTAAGTTTGAAGCGAGTATTGACTGATAACTATTGATAGAAAGGGAAGATTATAATAAAGGTGAATAGCATGATCAACAAATGGGTTTTATGTTCAGCAGTGATAATGATAAGCAAGTGGTTAGTTTAGTTTAATAAACCGATAGTTATTAGATGAGGAGCGTAAATTAATACTTCTTAAAGTGTTAATTAAATTAAAATAAGTTAGAATGATAATTGAGATAATAGACAGATGAGAAAATAAAAGATGTTGATACTTTTAAGATTTTAGTTCTTTATTTGTGACTAGTTTTTAGATATGAGAGAGGCCAGAGGAAGAAATTTGCCCAGCAGTGGGACACTAACGCTAGATAAGATAAGATAAGATATTAAAATTGGACAATTTAAAAAAAATGGCTTGTCTCAATAGTACAGACAAATTAAGTACAGTTACAAAAAAAAGGTCAGTTTAGACCTATGATTGTTTATTTGCAATTTTATCTATTTTGACAAATATCAAAATGGCTCACAAACAAAGGGGCGTCTGTAACGATCGTTTATCATTACATATAGAATAATTAGTTTATAAAATCGACCCAACACTTAAACAAATAGCATTTAGATTTTTCGTTCAAAAATTGAGACATGTTTACCTGACATGACCCAGCATTTAAACAAGAGTATCAAATGCATAAAGACCCATACTTGTTTCTTGGAAATAGAGTTAAATTTTGAATCTTACAAAAGATATTTTACTTTGTCTTAATATATCATAGAACTTGGAAGATTAAAAAAAACAGAGGAACAGCGGGCATGCAGTGGGGGTTGGCAGTGGCTGACGGGCCGGGACGATGTTCGAACGCGGAAATTGGCGATGCCGAGCATCATGTGTTGTTTATTTTCGGCGTTGTGTTTTAATTCGAAGTCCATCGTTGTGATTATTACTGTAAATGTTTCTTAACCTTACAGATAGACGATTTCGTAATAAAGTGATAGTTTCAGCTTTCTGTACCTGCAGCGTTGCGAGTTTTCAAACATCATTCAATGATAATCGTAGGGAAATGTGTTATTAGAATAGGAAATAGTAGGTGTGTGTTATGTAATAATAAAATATCAGTGTGCGAGACTGTGAGGATGAATAAATTCAATAAAAACTAATAGGAATATTTTGATATGTCTTTAAGATACAGTGTTACACGTTAAAACAAAACACGGTGTTTTAAAGATATTAGCGGTTAAAATCAATTACTTGTATTTTGAAATATTTAATTACTTTTATATTCAGGATAACACTTTACATACATTAAATACACATCGACAAGGCTTATGGGCTCCGAGAGTAGCTGGCCCATAATCCCTCTCGAGAATTCATTCGAATAGGTATTCATACAAACCTCTAATGGTCTATTTCTCAGCTGACGTAGCGAGCTATAAAGGTGATAATTTCTCGACACAGTCTCTATCATTTGAACTGACTTCTTAGCGCATATCATGTGATTTTGGTACAGCAGTCCTTGAAAATTATACCATATTGCAAACTGAACAGAGAAATTGATTATTAAAAGGTTTGAACATTAGTACACCGTCTCAGGTGACCAAAACTGCAGTTAATAGGTAACTTGTATGACTTTGATGAATGATTGGTAGTATGAAAGAAATTGTGAATGAATTAAGATGATCGGAATGTTTGATGGAAGGTTTGCAAGTTAGATAAGACTAGGGTTTAGTGTTAGTCTGTGCAAGGTTTTCGCGCGTTGGCATGGTCTGTAGGTTGGAAGGGAGGGCCATTTCATTTGCCTAGGTATCCTAATTCTAAGATCTTAAAGATCTTTATTCAAATTCCCTTCCCTGGTTATTGAGTCTTTGTACCTTTCAGCACGCTACATTAGCCGGGAGATTTAATATTAAGTATGTTTGGTTTTATTTTATTTGGGTTAGTTATGCGCAAGAAGAAAGAAGATGGAGATTCCTGATTCCTGCATTTCAGCTGAAAATATTTTATGTGAGTCGCATGTTTTATATTACTCATTTATATTTTGTTTTTATCATTCTGTGTTATTTTTCAGCTGAATTTGATTATGAACTTTTTTGACAAATAATTTATTTACTTACGTCATAATTTCAATTACGATTACCCTATTCAAACTTAACTTAGATTTATTTCAATTTTCTATTTGAATACACAACGTATGGGTCTTTTAATTTGACATAAAATCAGTTTTTAGACGATCAAATATTTATTTATCTTTGGCCATATTAATTTTATCAGATTATTATTTAAATAGGGATAGGGTGTTACAGATCGCACAGCCAAGTTTATTGCGGTCGCGAGTTATGGCCACGGACATTTTGGACCCGACGTTACTGCTTCGTACTTATACAAGGGTGTTATAAATATTGAATAACTTATTTTATATTAAAGGGTAAGGAAGTTAAATTCAAAAGCACTTCTTTTGAGCCTGCCTGGAAAGTTTTTGGCTAATAGACTGTATTATTTAAAAAACAACATTTCTCTTTAAGTAACGTAAAAGTAGGTAAATGTTTTGAATCTGTGGATTATTTTATTGTCTAAACCTCTGGGTTCTCTTTCTAGAATTTGCTTTGGGGGTACCTGTACCTGTGTGTTTATGATAGCTGACAGTTTTAATATTCTGACCGTCAAAAAAGCCAGAAGATTCTAAACTATGATTCTGTGCTCTAGAGGGCACGGTCAATTTTGGTTGCTGGAAGTATTTAACAGTGGTCCTTACAGATAAGTTTATATAAAAAGTCCAGGCTTGTTTGGTAAAAGTGGTGGTCACAATCGAAATTATAGTATTAGTTTCAAATCCCATTTGAAACCATTATGCAAGCTTTTAGTTATAGTGTTGGAATAAATATTTACTTCCATGCTGGACTGGGAGCGAGAGAAAAACATAGAATGTGCCAGCTGCATTTCCTCCCGGGCATGCTGTAAAAACCAGCTAAGGGATCCGAGGGTTTCTGTATATTGCAATTTAGGCGACAGGCTGACAACCTGTCACTACAGCAATATACCTACAAATCTATCTTAAACAACCCTCAAAACTTTGTCAGACGTGGCGGAACGACCTTTGTTTAGGTCGTGTACGCTCTGCCTACCCCATTAGGGATAAAGGCGTGATTATATGTATGTATGTATAAATATTTACAGTTTGAACCTAAAACTGTCGGATCGAGAAATTGAGCTGAAACCACTAGACTGCTAAGACGTTGTTTCATATGTATAACGCGTCACCTGACCCAATTACTAAACGCAACCCGTCAATACTATACATCATAATGCGTTTTCTTATTCACCTCACGTACAACACAAGATTTGCTACAACAGTCACCAGGGGGGGCGATTCTACTATTTTGACTATAATATCGATTCAGGCAGAGCCCGATGGTGTAGTGGATAGGGCTGCTGCCTCCTGAGCAGGAGGTCGTGGTTCGAATCCCACCACGTACCAATGTGTTTTTCGGTTTTCGAATTTCATATGTACGTTTATTCGGCGCTTTTGCCGTGCTTCGGAAGGCACGTTAAGCCGTTGGTCCCGGTTAATATCGTTTAATACCATAGATATTAGTCGTTAAGCCATGACAGAGGCCAGTGTTAAGCATTGGCGGCTTGAAAACTCTGACCTAATCCAGGATTGGGTCTGGTTTCCCTTTTGGGTTGCGGTGGTCAGATGGCAGTCGCTCTGTGTAAAAACCAGTACCCTCGTTCAATCACCTATATTAGGTAGCCAACCCCGTGAGATACGGGATAAGGCTAGGGAGATGATGATCGATTCAGGCAAACATTTTTTTTTACTAATTCTAAGCTGTGGGACACAGTGGGCTGGTAAAAATACGGTACTTCTATAGTGCATACAGGAGGGATCACCGCCGGCTAGTGTCACATTACTGATATTAAAGTTGTCTAAAAGGGCCTATAAGTGTTGGATTTGGCCCCACGCACGCCTTCTAAAAGACCGGGACTTTATAGTCCCGAGATATGGTACGACATACATAATAATAATAACTTTAAGAAATATGGAAGAGACGCTGAATAAACACCTAAATTTGGATAGGTATATCCATCTGACGTAAACATGTGACCACGCCTAAAATAAGTATTTTTAGAAGACGCACCACAGAACATGTTATCTGACTTTACGGCCCGTATTTATAACCATCACTTAAGAGTGAGAGCGAGTTTGAGTTCGTATCATAAATATCACTTCAGTACAAAATTGCCTGTCAAACCCAAACATAATATCGCCGTCAATATTGAGATTGCTTTATAAATACGAACATAAGTTGCAACACTTTGATATTTTATTAATTTAAATAAATTAAGGAATGTGTTAGTAAGAATTGAAACCCTCGACTATCCAGAAGATTATCGTCGTTTTGAGCTTAATTCTAAACATGTGTTCGTAAATTCATACTTTGTTTTTCTGTTAGAACAAAACTAAGTTGATGTACTTTTGTCGTCGTTACCCAAAATCTACATGTTCACAAAAGTATTATCATAATCTCAGTGTCAAGACAGTAGAATCGTGGCCCGGAAAAGCTGGTTTTATTACGTGTTTATAGCAGTTGGCCGATCGCCCGATCGCCATCGCCATGGAGAGGCTATGGTCACATGTAATATTCATCCAGAGACTGATAAAGCAATGTATTTGGATGGAAGCGTATATCTAAACATGTGTATTGCTTATGCTTTCCACATTGGACGACTTTTCTATCCAGTAGGTTTTAAAACGGAGGAACCTTTGTTTTAAAAACGCGAGTTTTTCAACCGCCTTAAGTATCTAAAAGGCCTGTGACATGGTTTTTGTGACGACCACTGTTGGTAAATGGCAGCTTAGCCAGCAGTCTGATACAAGGTGTATTTTGATAACTCTCAGTTTTCGTTTTGTTTTAGGTATGGTATACATGTCAGCAAGGTAAATATATGTTTTGCCAGTTCGGTTTGTGTTTTTTACTACGCGTAGTTATCGAAGGCAGTCTAACAACCACTATTTAAGACAGTGACCAATACCTAGAGCTTTACGTGAACTCCCAAGCACGGAATCATTTTACAGATATTAAATAGTTCGGTACATAAAAAAATAAATGTATTTAAAATTTTAAACCTACAGGCATACACGAACGCGTTATATAATAATAACATGTTTAGCTTAATAGCAGTCATGAGATAACACAACTGTAGGTATGATTAGTTTTCTAGCAAAATTTTAAATACCTATAGAATGTCTATGTCTTAAATAAATTTTTAAATTTAATTTTGAGCAAACCTTCTGTTCTTAGATAATGAACTTTAAAATTACTTTTATATTAATTTACTGCTGACTTAATGACACTTAAAAAACTGTATTTAATTAACTTAGTCGATTTCATTATATAATTTTCTCTCAGAGGCAAACTTAGATTAAAATTAATTTGCACATTAACTAGAGAACAAAACGAAACAAAAATAATAAAGAACTTTGAACCTAGCTACCTAAAATTATACTTACTTATATGGGGTAGGCAGAGGGTCAGATAAAACGTCTGCATTCTTTCTATTCCTACAGATTTTTAGCATATTTTCGTTCAAATAGCTTCCTATATCTTTTCCAGTAGACATGGTAGGATGATGAAGGTCTGTTAATACCGTAAGCGATTAAGGCGTGTTTTCAAGTATATTTCTTTGGAAGCAAAGAAAAGCAGAATGTTCCAGCTGCGTCTCTTTACGGGAATAGTGTAGGAAGCAGTAATGGTGAACAAGGTGTAAGGTTTTATTTTACTATTTAGAAGAAAGGCTTGCAACCTACCACTATTATTTATACATACATACATATAATCACGCCTTTATCCCTGATGGGGTAGGCAGAGCGTATATGACCTAAACGAAAGGTCATTCCGCCACGTCTGACAAAGCTTTGAGGGTTATTTAAGATAGACTTGTAAGTATATTGCTGTAGTGACAGGTTGTCAGCCCATCGCCTAAATTACAATATACAGAAACCCTCGGATCCCTTAGCTGATTTTTACAGCATGCCCGGGAGGAAATGCAGCTGAAACATTCTAAGCTTTTCTTTCGCTCCCAGTCCAGCATGGAAGTCTATTATTTTTTTAAAATTAAAATTGTATAAAATTATTTATACAATTTTAATTAAAAAAATCCAAACCCTTGAGACGAGGCAAAAGCTCCCTATTTAGAGGTTGTTGATGCTATGACTACACCGTAAGCGATAGAGACATGTACTGGTACGTATTTGACTTGCTTATGCTTTGACACCGGCTTGACTAACGACCTGACTCAGCATTTTCCATCCGGCTTTACCTACCCCGTAAGAGATAGAAGCGTGACTATACGTATGTATTCTGTCTCGAAGTAAATGGCTTACAAACTTGACTTGCTTATGCCTTGACACCGGCTTGACTAACAGCATTTTCCATCATGCTTTACCTACCCCGTAAGAGATAGAAGCGTGACTTTATATATGTATTCTGTCTCGAAGTAAATGGCTTTCAAACTTGACTTGCTTATGCCTTGACACCGGCTTGACTAACGACCTGACTCAACATTATCCATCCAGCTTTACCTACCCCGTAAGAGATAGAAGCGTGACTTTATATATGTATTCTATCTCGAAGTAAATGGTTTCCAAACATGACTTGCTTATGCCTTGACACCGGCTTGACTAACGACCTGACTCAGCATTTTCCATCAAGCTTTACCTACCCCGTAAGAGATACAAGCGTGACTTTATATATGTATTCTGTCTCGAAGTAAATGGCTTCCAAACTTGACTTGCTTATGCCTTGACACCGGCTTGACTAACGACCTGACTCAGCATTTTCCATCCGGCTTTGTTTAACAAGTAAGTGGGCAATTTGTTATAAAACTAATCACTTGAATTATGCTTCCCTATTTAGCTTGACAGTGTCAATAATAGGATAATAGCCTTAGAAGAGTGTCGCGGCACAGCTTCTCGTGGTTGGGGTTTGATTTCCGAGTAAAAAGGTAGTCTTTTTTGTCATATATTCATTCTTCGCTTTTCGAAATAAGAAAATAAATATACCATACATGCATATAATCACGCCTTTGTCCCTAATAGGGTAGGCAGATTGTAAACGACCCAAACAAAAATCGTTCCGCCACGACTGACCAACTTTTGAAGGTTATTTAAGATATAATTGTATTGTATATTGCTGTAGTAACAGGTTGACAGCCTATCGCCTATTTCGCAATATACTAAAATCCTCGGTTCCCGTAGCTGGTTTTTACAGCATGCCCGGGAGGAAACGCAGATAGCACATTCTCTGTATTTTTCTTGCTCCCAGTCTAGCATGGAAGATAGACCAGGAGGGCTATAATGGTCACTGAAGACTTCGATTTGTCTACACGCGTTGAGTGTATAGCTACAGTGACAGGTTGTCAGCCCATCGCCTAAATTACAATACACTGTAACCCTCGAGTCCCTTTTGCTGAATTCTACAGCATGCCCGGGAGGAAGGGCAGCTGGAACATGCTATGTTTTTCTATCTCTCCCAGTCCAGCATGGAAGGAAGTCAAATTATTCCATGTTAATTATTGTGATATTGATATTATTTATTTATCTTCCAAAAACGACATTGTATAATCGTAATGCCGCGGAATTCGCACTCTATATGTTTTGATGGGACACCACAGCCTCCAAAATGTAAACCTAAGTCTAAAAGGAATAATTATGATACTGAATTGTATAAACAAACAATTCTATCTTGAATAACCCTTAAAACTTTTGTCAGACGTGTCGGAGCGACAATTGTTTAGGTTTTTTACGCTCTGGGGGTACGCAGAGCGTAAAAAACCTAAAAATTAGGGATAAAAGCGTGACTATATGTATGTATAAACGAAATCAATGTTCCAACAACTCAATCAAGTCCTTTTTTTAATTTCCGCACACACATAGCAACTTTAATAAAAGTAAATAATACCTACCCATCTAGTCAATTTAGTTGAAAGCATCGTTGTGATTCTATCGAGGTCGGAAATACAGTCAGGATAAAATGCTCAATATCGATATTGCTAGTGACACACACACACATGTGTGTATAGTTGCGTGTGTGGACGTTTATTGATGTTCAATATAGATAGCCAATCACAGCTTGAAAATCAGTGTAAAAGTATAATTTATTTATTATCTTACCCCGTAAAGGATACATGCGTGACTTTATGTATGTACGTAAGTATTCAGACCTTGGTGTGCCAGAATAGTAATAATAATAATAATCTTTTACAATGGACTGGAAGCGAAAGACAAACATAGAACGAGCCAGCTGCAATTCCACCCGGGCATGCTGTAAAAACCAGCTAAGGTATCAGAGGATTTCAATATATTGCAATTTAGGCGATGGGCTGACAAAAATATACCTACAAATCTTTCATATTAATAACCCTCAAATTTTTGCCAGACGTGGCGGAACGACTTTATTCAGGTCTTTACTCTCTGCCTACCCCATTAGGCATAAAGCCCTGATTACATGTATGTATGTTAGGTATAGCACAACCCTAAGGATGTTGTTTAAGGCGAGTGGGCAACAGCGTTCCCTGTGAAAATAAGACTCTACTCGACTCGACTTTACTCGTCAATCCGCCTGCCAAGCGAGGTGATAATGGGAAATAATAAAATAATTAAGTGTACTTTACTAGAGTTACAGTCATACGTATAATCACGCCTTTATCCCTGGGGTAGGCAGAGAGTAAGCAACCTAAACATAAGGTCGTTCCGTCACGTCTAAAAAGTTTTGAGGGTTATTTAAAATAGATTTGTATGTATATTGCTGTAGTGACAGGTTATCAGCCCATCGCCTAAATTGCAATATACTGAAACCCTCGGATCCCTACGCTGATTTTTACAGCATGCCCGGAAGGAAATGCAGCTGTCGCATTCTATGTTTCCTCTCGCTCAAAGTCCAGCTTGGAAAAATTTACTGAAGTTTCAGGTTTCAATCGAATTAAAAGTAACTAAGCTCAAATCACGAGAAGGCTGTCCAAGTGTATGCCTACCTACCAAGCATGGCGAGTTTCATAGAGCCTCTAGCGGGTGTAAGGGACAGCGTCCCGCAAACTGATAGGGGTTGCTTAGTCAACGACACTGAACAACTATCACTAGGAATTTCTCTCAGAAAATTTTCTGGTAATAGTTGTTCAGTTTCGTTGACTGATCAACCCCTATAAGTTTGCGGGACGCTGTCCCGATAAGAAAGTACCTTAGCGCGGACAGGGTACTATCAATAACTTACCTACTTACCTTATTATAATTTCTTTGTTTTTTAAATTGTATACCAGATATATTTACTAAAAAAAGGGAACAGTAGGTCTACATTTTATAAAATGTTTATGTATTGTATACAAAAATGTAAGACTGTTTGTTTCTGAATAAATAAAAGTAAAAAGTAAACGTAATACCTGCTTATCCGTCGAACAAAACTGCGATACAAAAGAAGATGTTTGCCAAATGCAAGTCGAATTCTGAACTACCGCACTAGCAGTGAATTGACAATATACATACATACATATAATCACGCCTTTATCCCTAATGGGGTAGGCAGAGCGTACAATATTGAGGTATATTATACGGGGTGTAAGGGACAACGTCCCGCAAACTGATAGGGGTTGCTCAGTCAACGAAGCTAAACAACAATCAGCAGTTTTTTTTGAGGAAGTTAAAAAAAATGTCTGATCGAGGTGGTCATTTTGTATGGGAAACTAAATTTTTTTCGTCTTCTGAAAGATTTTCCTGGTGATAGTTGTTCAGTTTCGTTGACTGAGCAACCCCTATCAGTTAGCGGGACACTGTCCCTTACACCCAGTGTCTTGGCAACGAGGGTTGTAATATAGCTGATATTGCGTGCATTCATTATAGTATTCTAAATTTATTATTTTTTTACATATTTTACCTCTAGGTGTTATTGATATCGAATCAACCGATTCTCAGTGTCATTTTATGTAGCGGAACTATATGAAACTTATTAATAGATACCATCTGGTCTATTAACATGGGTGTCACTGGATTTTTGTGAAACTTGTTTTCGTGTCGACGGTATCTGATATTCTGATAGCAACAAACTTTTAGTATAACCTAAATTCGTGTTTATTGAATAGAGAAAGTTCTGGAATAAATTAAAATTGTACAGGGCTAAAAGTTAGGTATTATATAAGTATGTGTAAATCACAAATTGTCTATTAAAAATAGTTAAGTTTTGATGGATACGTTGGGAATAGCTTAAAGAGTAGGTAGGTAGATGGTACATTAAAATAAAAATAAATTAATCATTCCCAACAGATAAACTATTGACTTTTTTTTACACCATTGGTAAAAATTTTACTCTATGGGCAAACATTTAAATTTTGCAATTAATATATTGTACTTTTATATGCATATTATGGACTCAATTCTCGATTTGCCGGCTAAAACTAAAATTTAAATTTATTTGTCACTTTCAGACTAGAACATTGGAAAATGACAGGAGATCTATTCTCTGGGGTTTTTGATTTATAGTTGATGGTTTTATGCGTTATCTCTCATTTTTATCGGCTGTCAGATGATATGGCGGATAAAATTGACCGAAATACTGGGGAAACGTGGAAAAGCACGTCAAAATCTAGCGGACGAAGTGTAAAACCATAGAGTATAAATCGCCTGTCCTTTTTCAATTTTATTATTTTGAAAGTGACAGATAGATTTTAATTTTAGTTTTAGCTGGTTGTATCTAGATTCGAGCCCTATATTTGTTTGTTTTTAGTATCCAAACTATTTATAAATTATTTACTTCTACCGAAAACCAAAAATCGGGGTCTCAAAAACAACTTTCACTCTTTAAATAAAACAGAAACGCGTTACCGTGGAACGGAACGCTCGCCCGAAAATTCGAGAAATTTGGAGCACCTCTTACATGAAGTGCTCTCTTTTGTCGTAAAGCGAAAGTTTGTAGAATTTGACAGTTTAACGTATAAAGGAGCGTAATGGATGGGTGGAGGCATGGGTGGTGTTTAGCGATAATTAGCGGCAAAGATAAATCACGCAGATGCGCCATTGTCCTATAAGACGGAAGGGAAGCGGGTAAAGTGATGAAAAACAGATACAAGGTACGTTCTCTTATTTATATTCATTAACATAGAATGTACGACCTTTTTTTTTCAACCTAATCGTATTAGCAAAAATCAAGAGGGATTTAAAGAATTCAGTGCACTGTACCTAAAAAGCGATAGCCCCGTACATTTTAGTTCTTTTTACACCATCGAGCAAAACGCGGTGTATCACTACATAGTATAAAACAAAGTCGCTTTCTCTGTCCGTATATCCATATGTATGCATAAATCTTTAAAACTACCAAACGGATTTTGATGCGGTTTCTTTAAATGGATAGAGTGATTCAAGAGGAAGGTTTATATGTATAATATATCTCAAAACATTATATGGTGAAAAGACGACAAGGCCAATTTATGTGGTGGTTCACACATCCTTGCTTAATTGACCAGTTGCAAATAACAATTTTCACACGGACGTATTCCTAATTGTATGAATTCCGGCATACATCTCTCACTCCCTAGCCTTATCCCGTATCTCACGGGGTCGGCTTCCTAATCTAGGGGATTGAACGAGGGTACTGGTTTTTACACAGAGCGACTGCCATCTGACCTCCGCAACCCAGAAGGGAAACCAGACCCAATCCTAGATTAGGTCAGAGTTTTCAAGCCGCCAATGCTTAGCACTGGCCTCTGATATGGCTTAACGACTAATATCTACGGTATTAAACGATATTAACCGGGACCAACGGCTTAACGTGCCTTCCGAAGCACGGAAAAAGCACCGAATAAACGTACATATGAAATTCGAAAACCGAAAAACACATTGGTACGTGGTGACTGGTGGGGTTCGAACCACGACCTCCCGCTCAGGAGGCAGCGGCCCTATCCACTACACCATCGGGCTCTCTAATAAATTCCGGCATATTTAAGGCAATTATTTTGCTTTCAAAAACCACCATATAATAAAGTATAGGTATATCTGTAGCAAACTGGATTGATTACCCACATTTTTTCAATTTTAAACGCCCAAAATCACAACTTTAGAAATCAAAACACATTCCTCGAAATTTTTCGAACATTTACAGAGTTATTAGAATAAGGGCTAAGGGCCAAAGGGCGAATGAGGGACCCTCCCCGCAGATTGCCTTCTGCCTTTACGCGGAGGGCGTATCGTAGGTATAAAATATTTAAACGTTTCGGCTGTTTCAGTAATTATTAAGTAGCGCGAGAATTTCTAAGTGACGCGATGGAATTTGATACCATGTTATTTATAACTAGTACTTTCGTTACTTCCATGCTAGATTGGGAGAGATAGAAAAACATAGAATGTTCCAGCTGCCCTTTCTCCCGGGCATGCTGTTGAAGTCAGCAAAAGGGACTCGAGGGTTACAGTCACTATAGCAATACATATTACAATATAAAATTGCCCTCAATTTTTGTCAGACGTGGCGAAAGTGCCTTTTACGAGGCGTTAAACGCTCTGCCTATACCGTAAGGGAAAAAGGCGTGATTTATGTATGTATGTATGTACTTTCGTTGAAATGTGATATCATTGAAGAATCCATGCTGGACTGGAAGCAATTTAAAAAATGTACCGTAATGTAAATGTAATGTCTATGTCCTGGAATGTTCATGTTTTTATGGTAAAAGAATGTAAGGGATTATTATAGGCGCAACGTTGATGTAGAGATATGAATTTGTACTAGGAGTTTGTATCGTAGTGGGTTTACAGCTAATCACAGTATTTATTTTTTAAACCCTTGCAGGGAGGGCGAGCAAATATGGTAGGTATATTAGCGGGAGGAAATGCAGCTGGCATATTCTATGTTTTTCTCTCGCTCCCAAGCCAGCATGGAAACATTTGTAGGTATATTACAATAAATAAATATGAATATAAATTATACTGACCCTTACATCGTCTTAGGTCCGTATTTATAATCCGCTGAGATTGGCAGCCAGTTTGAGTTCGTATCAGAAATGTCATTTCAGTACAAATGGCTCGTCAAATCCGTACTTAAGCTCTCAATTTTGAGATAGCTTTACAAAACTACTTACTTCTTTTTTTTTTTATTTTACTTTTACTTTGAGATTGCTTTATAGATGTTTATTTAAATAATTTATATGTATGTTTATGTAGGTTATAGGTTATATGTAGAAGTCTATTGCGTGTACAGTCTTGTCCCCGTATATATTGTTATCTCATATTCAGTTTTACAGGTTGGCTGGAAGAGATCTATTTATAGAGGTAAGCTTACCTTTGTGAACTAAATTTAAGATTGTGTATTTATTGTAAACTTTTTGTACACAAGTAGAAAAAAGAGTATCGTTTCTTGCCATTTCACTTTTGTAGGTCTGCTGTAAGTTTTTTTTTTTAGAGATAAGCAGTGCCTGTTGTAACTTTGTTTCCTATGCACATGTCTTTAGCATGTATCTGTGTAAAATAAATGGTTAAGTAAATTGTAAATGGTTCTTAATAATCAAGCCGAAAAATAAGCAAATAAAAATGCACCAACAAGTAGGTATATTTATTATTAATCCAACTAAAAAAAAAAGAAAAGTATTTTCTATAATATTATTGTTATCACCGAAGTACAAAACATGTGTTATGTTATTAAATAATTAAAACAAAACTTCGGCGTGAAACAAAATGATTGCAATAAGTTAGAGACTCCCGAAGTTGGTTTCCATTGAACAAAGAAGGATTGAGCAGTATTTATTAGGGTCTTTTTACACGAGCAAAGAAAATGGACTGCTCCATGATATCGACTCGTGTATTTCCTTATCTGCCCATTTATCACATTCTAACTGAATTACTACGATTTTTTCAGCCCTTTTATTTACAAAAGGAATTTGAGGTTCTCTTCTTTCTTTCGAGCGTGTTATCGATGAACGAAATATAGTTTTAAAATAAAAGTCAACAAAATATCATGTCCTTTAAACAAAAACACATTTCAAAAATTTATTATACGTGTTGGCAAATTTGTTAAATTACTAAAACCACTATTTCATTATGTTACATACATACATACATACTATCACGCCTGTATCCCTAATGGGGTAGGCAGAGCGTGAACAATTTAATCAAAGGTCGTTCCGCCACGTCTGACAAGTTATGAGGGTTGTTTCAAATAAAACTGGATATTGCTGTAGTGACAGGTTGTAAGCCCATCGCCTTAATTACAATATACCCTCGAATCCCTTAGCTGGTTTTTACAGCATGCCCGGGAGGAGATGCAGCTATTTCATTACGTTGTTATATCTAATAGCTAAAAAATATTTTAGAAACAAGATCTTCGATTAAAGGACATGAAACTTTGTTTCTATTATTCTAAAACTGAGTTGGAAATACTATAATGATCTATGGTGTTAGAGGTTTTTGCCCCGTTTTATATATTTTTTGTAGGTATTTAGGCCTCTGTTTCTTGTAAAATTATACAATTTCTATACCTAAATTATTTTTAAATTTGTATTTTCTTAGAATGGTTTTTCTGGAATATTATTTTTAAGGCGACAATGAAGTCAACTCATAGATTTGGTTTTTTTATATATAATCACGCCTTTCTCCATATTTTTTTCCTTTATTCCGTTATTTAAAATAGATTTGTAGGTATATTGCTGTAGTGACAGGTTGTTATCCCACCGCCTAAATTGCAATATACTAAAACTCTCGGATCCCTTAGCTGGTTTTTACAGCATGCCGGGGAGGAAGTGCAGCTGGCACAATCTATGTTTTTCTTTCGCTCCCAGTCCAACATGCAAAAGATTGTCAATCAAAAAATATATTATGATCATCAGTGCTATCATGAGAAGCATTTTTATTTTGATTTATTAAATTATAGATAAGTTAAAAAAATGGAATAGTTTTCTAAAAGTCCAGAAAAAAATAACAGACAAATGAGTCCTTTAAAGATCTTTATTTACTCAAGTGAAAGAAGTGTTTTTTGTTCGAAAAACCTCCAAACGTTATTACTGCAGGCGTTTCGTTTTTGCTGACTCAAAGTCTGTAATCTTCTGGCGAATAAAGTAATTTTTGCTCACCCAACATTGGTAAAGGTATTTTTTGGTCATGTTGTATGTGCTTGTGTGTGTACTCGTATGTGTTGCTTTTTTCATACAAACGTGAAATCATTACTTTATTCCGTATATAGCGGTAGGCAGAGGGTAAATGCCTGAATAAAAACGTTTCTTGTCCAGTCAGATCTGACAAACGATAAGCAATATTTTAAATACTATTTGTTTAATTTTCTATGGCGACGAATTACAATACATACACCAAGCACCTTAAGGTCCCTCACTTAGCCGATAGCTTTGACAGTATTCCCAGAAATAGAGTACAAACATACATATAATCATGCCTTTATCCCTAATGGGGTAGGCAGAGCGTAAACAACCTAAACAATGGTCGTTCCGCTACGTCTGACAAAATTTTGAGGATTGTTTAAGATATATTTATTACCTACAAATCTATCTATCTATTGCTGAAGTGACAGGTTGTCAGCTCATCGCCCAAATTACAATATACTGAAATCCTCGAATCCCTTTGCTGGTTTTTACAGCATGCCCAGGAGGAAATGCAGCTGGCACATTCTATGTTTTTCTCTCGCTCCCAGACCAGCATGGAAGATACAAGTAAGTACCCTATATTATTTGCTTTTTATACCTAGAACTTCTTATCCATCCATCTGCGAGAAATAAGTATTATTCTAAAGGGTTTTGCAAACAGGCCCTGCACTTTTTCGGGATTGGTTACGTTGGAAATTAATTTTATTTTAATATTTGGAATATTACAAATTAATGTCAAAATCACCTACTACTCTGACAAAATATGTAAGAACGTCATAATCTATTATAAATTGGTGTAAAAAATGACCCCTGCTAGTCGAATCTCCTGACCGACTTCGACATTATCGATGGTCACAAAAAGCACATTACCGTACCGAATAGTCTTTAGCATTCTCAAAATAACCTGCATAATACATACCAGGTGTAAGGGACAACGTCCCGCAAACTGATAGGGGTTGCTCAGTCATTGATACTGAACAACATTCACCAGGAAATTCTTTCGGGAGATGAAAAAAAATCATTTCCATACAAAATGACTACCTCGATTAGACTGTATGGAAAAAGATTTTGTTTTTTAATTCCCTGAAAGATTTTCTTGGTTATACTTCGGTTCAGTTTCGTTGACTGAGGAACCGCTATAAGCTTGCAGGACGCTGTCCTTTACACCCCATATTAATACGCATACAACCTTGACTAACTCCTGTCTTAAGTTTCTACTGTAACATGATACCTTTATATATGAAGTTGGGATGTTCCCGGGACGTCTAGTCAACTACACAATGTTTATACGACTGATTCGGTGTTGTACAATACCTGTGAGTATTAGATCCTGTCCAAAGCACTTAAACACAGAACATATATCCACTGCACTAACACAACACGGGTTTCGGGAGCACTGTCACTCGACGCGGGTGTTCTGACGGGACACGTGCGCTCGCCTCGGCGCCGCGACGTCGACTGAGGTCTGAGGATCACGCAACCCCTCTGCGGAGCCGTCAAAGATTATTCAGTGAGTAGAGCCGACGCTTCAGGTGGTAATAACTAAGACTCGTATTTATAAAGCAATCTGAAGATTGAGAGCAATCTTAAGTGTGGATTTGACAGATCGTTTTGTATTGAAATGACATTTCTGACACGAACTCAAACTTGCTGTCAGTCTCATGAGCTGATTATAAACACGAGCCTAAGGCTTAGCCTAAGGCTCGTATTTATGAAGCGATATCAACCTTAAGAGCTATATTAAGTATGGATTTGACGGGTCAGTTTATACCGAAATGACATTTCTGATACGAACTCAAACTTGCTGTCAGTCTCAAGAGCTGATTATAAATACGGCTCCAAGTGGCCAATCAATGTCCTCCGTGGTCAAAGCCATAGGCTTGCGATCCGGATGTCCTGAGTTCGATTCCAAGTTAATCGTAGATGTTGATATTTTTGTCAATTTATCACTTTGTGGGGTTTTCCCCAGTTTGGTTAGGGCATTGCAGGCTGAGTCACTTTGACTATCAAGTGATAGTCTGAAAAGAAAAGGGATTCCGTGCTTCGGAGGGCACGAAAAGCTGTCGGTCCCGGTCGCTCTCTTTGATAGTGGTCGTTACTCAAACCAAGTCAGAGCCCTAATAGCTGTCGTTACTGTTAGCTGTGCTACTAGGCGGTTTGAAAAAATCTGACACCAGAGGTTCATCGGGTGGTTTGACTCGAAAATCCACTCGCTAAGAAGAGGCCTCCATCAGTAAAAAAATCATAATACATTAAAAACGCAGTGAATCGTAATACCGGTTCAACAGACGCAAGTAATAGTACATAATTACATACATATAATAACGCCTTTATCCCTAATGGGGTAGGCAGAGCATAGACGACCTAAACAAAGTCATTCCACCCTGTCTGGCAAAGTCTAAAGGGTTATTTAAGATAGAATTGTAGGTATATTGCTGTAGTGACAGATTGTCAGCCCATCGCCTAAATTACAATATACCGCTTCTACTCTTAGAAGCTGTATATTGTAATTTAGTATATTGAATCTCTATTCGAGAGTTTCAGTATTGTAATTTAGGCGATGGGCTGACAACCAGTCACTATATCAATATACGTACAGATCTATATGGAATAACCATGAAAACTTGTCAACGTGGCCGATCGACCATTGTTTGGGTCGTTTACGCTCCACCTACCCCATTAGGGATAAAGTCGTGATTATATGCATGTATGTTTGTATGAAACCCTCATATCCCTTTGCTGGATTTACAGCATGCTCGGGAGGAAATGCAGCTGGCATATTCTAGGTTTTTCTCTCAGTCCCAGTCCAGCAAAAGTAATAGTAATTAAAATAAAGGCTCGTATTTATAAAGGGATCTCAAGATTGAGAGCAATATTAAGTATGGATTTGACGTTTTTTGTAGTGAAATGATGAAAAATTTTCACCTCAATCAGACAATTTGTATGGAAGAGCCATTTTCTTTTTCACTTCCTAAAAAAAATCTGCTGATTATTGTTCAGTGCCGTTGACTGAGCAACCCCTATCAGTAAACGGGACGTTGTCCCTTACACCTGGTATAGTGGCTACAATTGCTACGCCGTAGCATTCGGCTACGAGTTGCTACGGAGCAGAGGGAGACAGACAAGCGTATAGATTTTTTATCTCACGACTACCGCTTAGCCATACCTATGTGTGTCTTCCATGCTGGACTGTGAGCGAAAGAAAAACAAAGAATGTGCCAGCTGCATTTTCTGCCGCGCATGCTATAACAACCAGCTAAGAGATCCGAGGGTTTCATACAAACATACTTACATATAATCACGCCTTTATATGATGGGGTAGATGGAGCGTAAACGACCCAAACAAAACTCGTTCGGCCACGTTGACAAGTTTTCAGGATTATTCCATATAGATCTGTACGTATATTGATATAGTGACTTGTTGTCAGCCCATCGCTTCAATTACAATACTGAAACTCTCGAATCCCTTAAATGATTTTTATAGCATGCCCGGGAGGAGATGCAGCTGGCACATTGTATATTTTTCTATCACTCCTAGTCCAGCATACAAGTTTCAGTATATTGCAATTTAGGCGACTGGCTGACACCCTGTCACTATAGCAATATACTTACAAATCTATCTTAAATGACCCTCAAAACTTTGTCAGACGTGGCGGAACGACCTTTGTTTAGGTCGATTACAATCTGCCTACCCCTTTGGGAATAAAAGCGTAAGTATTAAAGAGCGGTAGCCGTGAGATTAAACAAATATAGTCGTCTGTCGAGTGGGTATCGAGTCTATCGACCCGATGAACCCTGGTGTCAGAGTTTTTAAACCGCCTAGTAGCACAACTATCATGCCTCTGACATGGTTTGAGTAACGACCACTATCAAAGACAGTCTTCTTCTTCTGTCGAGTGGGTATCGAGTCTATCGACCCGATGAACCCTGGTGTCAGAGTTTTTAAACCGCCTAGTAGCACAACTATCAGGCCTCTGACATGGTTTGAGTAACGACCACTATCAAAGACAGCGACCGGGACCGACGGCTTAACGTGCCCTCTGAAGCACGAAATCGTCTTTTTCGGACAATCAGGTGATTCAGCCTGCAATATCCTAACCAAACTGGGGAAAAATTCACAAAGAGATAAATTCTCAAATATCAACTTTGTGTTTCCCCCCTGGGAATCGAACCCAGGACCTCCGGATCAGGAGTCCATGGCACTAGCCGCTAGACCACCGAGGCAGTTAGACAGTGACCGGGACCGATGGCTTGACGTGCCCTCCGAAGCACGAAATTTTTTTTTTTTTTTTCGGACAATCTGGTGATTCAGCCTGCAATGTCCTAATCAAACTGGGGAAAAGTGATAAATCTCAAAAATCAACTTTGTGTTTCCCCCCTGGGAATCGATCCCTGGACCTCCGGATCAGGAGTCCATGGCACTAGCCACTAGACCACGGAGGCAGTTAACAAATATAGTGTGACTATAGCAAGTTATTGCCATTCGCAAAGGAATCTCACTAAATGTCTTAGATAAGATAATAAAATATTAGTAGTTAAACCATGTCAGAGGCCAGTGCTAAGCATTGGCAACTTAAAACTACCTAATCTAAGATTGGGTCTGGTTTCCCTTCTGGGCTGTGGAGATCAGATGGCAGTCACTCTGTGTAGGAACCGGTACTTTCATTCAATAAGAAGGTAGGCCCTAGATAAGGTAGCCAACCCCGTGAGATACGGGATAAGGAGAGGAAGATAATGATGATAAACTGTTTGAACATCTATGGTCTGAACAAAATGGCAATTTCGTATGGAGTAGTCTTTTATTTTTTTAATCTTAGACAACACTACACAGTGTAGTTTACATACATACATACATATAATCACGCCTTTATCCCTAATGGGGTAGGCAGAGCGTAAACGACCCAAACAAAGGTCGTTCCGCCACGTCTGACAAAGTTTTGAGGGTTATTTAAGATAGATTTGTAAGTATATTGCTGTAGTGACAGGTTGTCAGCCCATCGCCTAAATTACAATATACTGAAACCTTCAGATCCCTTAGCTGGTTTTTACAGCATGCCCGGGAGGAAATGCAGCTGGCACATTCTATGTATTTCTCTCGCTCCCAGGCCAGCATGGAAGAAGTTAAAAGTTAAGCAGTGTAGTTTAAACTACCAATATGGTAGCTACGAGTAGATATGGTAAAAAACATACATTAACTCAGCTTACAATTTTTGAACTCTGAATATCCCAGCTTTGGACGAAAAAAAAATCTCATTATGCGAGCTCTTTTAAATTTAGAATAGACTAAAAATCCTGCGCGGTGTTTTGGTTGAAAAAGGGTCGGAAGTAAAAATAACACTTTAAGGTCATGGGCGTCATGGCCGACAATGTTGATGCAAAATAAAGCTTTGTTTTATACTTTAACTTCTACAGGTATCCACGGAAAACTCTGACACCAGGTTTCTTCGGGTCGTTGTTCGACTCGAGAATCCACTAGCTAAGAAGAAATATGCCCGGAAAATGAACTAAACATTATAATGAAGGAACATTATACTAGGTGTAAAAAAATACCGTCAAACTTCCGGACCTGAATCTACTTATGAAACAAAATTTGTAAAAACCAGTAAAGGGATCCAAGGGTTTCTGTATATTGCAATTTAGGTGATGGGCTGACAACGAGTCACTACAGCAATATACCTACAAATACAAAACTATCTTAAATAACCCTCAAAACTTTGTCAAACGTGGCGAAACGACCTTTGTATAGATCGTTTACGCTCTGCCTACCCCATTAGAGATAAAGGCGTGATTTTATGTATGTATGTATTTTTAAAATGCTTTTTGTAAGCTTGATGCTTGTAGATTATGGAATCATCAATAACTCCAAAACGACAATAAGGCCACTTTCCGCTGAGAACGTCACATTTTAGTGTTTAAATAAAAAATGAAAACCATATAGCCCCCTATATGATATATGATAGAAAATATAAGGCGCATGGTATACCGGAAGAGGCAAGGCGCAGACAAGGCACAGGCAAGGCGGAAGCGAGGCGCAGGCGGAGGCGAGGTGGAGGCGAGGCGGAGGCGAGGCGGAGGCGAGGCGGAGGCGCGCTGATTTTTCATAAAAAATCACGTCGTTGTAGCATCTTCAAATCAAGCTGCGCTGTGCAACCGTATATTTCTATACAAAATCGGCTCTCCGCGCTGCCTCGCCTCTTCCTATTTGCCATGCGTCTAACACACATTTTGGCGCAAAAATGTTTCCGAGACGGAAGCGAGACAACGACTTCAGAATAATTGTTCCCAAAGGGAATACCTTCACGCGGCTCATTTTGAAAATGGGTCACCTCAACATATTGTTTTATACATACATACTATCACGCCTGTATCCCTAATGGGGTAGGCAGAGCGTACAACCCAAACAAAGATCATTCCGCCACGTCTGTCAAATTTTGAGGATCCTTTAGGATATATCTGTATATTTTTGTAGTGACAGGTTTGCAAGGAAACAATAACAATACACTTAAAAACAAACATTCATTCCATTTTGTACATTTAAACAGTTGTATGCGCATTCAGCCTTAAAATAATCACTAATGTGAACAAAAAAACACCTAAACCATAGCAGTGTGTCCTTAATTTCATAGTTGTCGTCTGGAGTAATTGCTGGCGTTTGTGAATATGAGGACCAAAAAGAGTGAAAGTAGGTTTTATTTTAAAATAATAAAGCTTTTTTCGAGCAAATGGAAGTTTTTTTTTTTTATATTTGATAGGCAATCAGTTGTCCGCCATCTCACGTGATGGTAAGTGATGATGTAGACTATGATGGAGCATGATTGCCTAGAAAATGCCTGTTCACTCTCGCCTTGAAAAGGCCCAGGTTACATACATACATACATACAATCACGCCTTTATCCCTATACAACGTTCCGGAAGTAGATCTGCATGCAGGGAGTTCCACACTTTGGCCGTTCGCGTTAAAAATGTAGAAGCGTACCGCTTTGTGCGAAAACACCATTTACTAGTCTGTTATGCTCTGCCCACCCTGTATCGTATACTAGCAGGTGAAGTTAAGATAGAAAGTGGTGTTATTCTAACCTGGCTTAAAACGGTAAGGGTTATTTGGCTAACACTGACATCACGGTTTATCGACCCTCTGAATAAAAGTTAAAATGTTAAGTTATTTGGTGTGCAAACACTTTTACCTTTGTGATGACTGTGAAATAAAACGAAACGCATCGGTTCGTCGTTTGTTGATCACTGTTTTTACTTTTTTACTTCCATGCTGGTCTGGGAGCGAAAGAAAAACAGAATGTGCCAGCTGCATTTCCTCCCGGGCATGCTGTAAGATCCAGCTAAGGGATCCGAGGGTTTCAGTATATTGTAATTTAGGCGATGGGCTGACAACCTGTCACTACAGCAATATACCTAGAATTCTCAGTGTCACTACAGCAATATACCTAGAATCTTATATAACCCTCAAAACTTTGTCAGACGTGGCGGAACGACCTTTGTTTAGGTCGTTTACGCTCTGCCTACCCCATTAGGGATAAAGGCGTGATTATATGTATGTATGTTTTTACTTTATTTCGACTCATCAGATGCGGAAGTGTCCACATTACAGTTGGTTTGCAAGTGCTTCGCTCTTGTGAGCTTAGCTTGTTTGGATCGGAACGGAATCCAACTCTTTAGGAGCAGCCATTAAGCATGATATCCGCAGAGGACTGGGAGGACCACTCATTGCGTTTCGTTTTCTCTCAGACTCATCTTAAAGGCCAAAGTGTATTTACAGTACACACTCCTCATAATCAGGAGGTCTTGGGTTCGATTCCCAGGGGGAAACACAAAGCTGATATTTGAGAATTTATCACTTTGTGAATTTTTCCCCAGTTTGGTTAGGACATTGCAGGCTGAATCACCTGATTGTCCGAAAAAGAAAAAGATTTCGTGCTTCGGAGGGCACGTTAAGCCGTCGGTCCCAGTCGCAGTCTTTGATAGTGGTAGTTACTCAAACCATGTCAGAGGCCTGATAGTTGTGCTACTAAGCGGTTTAAAAACTCTGACACCAGGGTTCATCGGGTCGATAGACTCGATACCCACTCGACAGAAAAAGACATACATATATACATACATATAATCACGCCTTTATCCCTAATGGGGTAGGCAGAGCGGAAACGACCTAAACAAAGGTCGTTCCGCCACGCCTGACAAAGTTTTGAGGGTTGTTTAAGATAGATTTGTAGGTATATTGCTGTAGTGACAGGTTGTCATCCTGTCGCCTAAATTGCAATATACAGAAACCCTCGGATCCCTTAGCTGGTTTTTACAGCATGCCCGGGAGGAAATGCAGCTGGCACATTCGATGTTTTTTTCTCGCTCCCAGTCCAGCATGGAAGTAAACAGAAAAAGACTACACACTACAAATTGAATTCTTGACAGGGATACACGTGGGAAAGCGGGGAGGACCACTCTGCGGAGATCATGCTTAACGGCTGCTTCTAAAGAGTTGGATTTCGTTCCGATACAACCAAGCTAGGCAAAGATTAGTTATTTATTAATGTTCGTTTGCGGGCTAACCTTTCCAGTGCCCTTACGAAATTGGGTATTAGGTAACCTGAACTTATTATAGGCACGAGAATGCCACCGCTCGAGCAATGTAATGGCGTAAGAATAAATAGGTCCTAATGGTTAACTGCCTCCGTGGTCTTGTGGCTAGTGCCATGGACTCCCGATCCGGAGGTCCTGGGTTCGATTCCCAGGGAGGAAACACAAAAACGATATTTAAGAATTTATCACTTTGTGAATTTTTCCCCAGTTTGGTTAGGACATTGCAGGCTGAATCACCTGATTGTCCGAAAAGAAAAGAGATTTCGTGCTTCGGAGGGCACGTTAAGCCGTCGGTCCCGGTCGCTGTCTTTGATAGTGGTCGTTACTCAAACCATGTCAGAGGCCTGATAGTTGTGCTACTAGGCGGTTTAAAAACTCTGACACCAGGGTTCATCAGGTCGATAGACTCGATACCCACTCGAAAGAAGAAGAAGAATGGTTATTTCAAGTATAGATTCCAGCTAGATTGATTTAACTGCCTCCGTGGTCAAGTGGTCTGAACCATGGGCTCCTGATCCGGAGGTCCTGGGTTCAAATCCTATAATTTGTCAATTTATCACTTCGTGCGGTTTTCCCCAGTTTGGTTAGGACATTGCGGGCTGAATTTTTGTAATTTTTCTTTATTATATTTTTTGTCCGTGTTGAACTAAGAGCAATACAATATAGAATGTACCGGTTGTTACTCGGACTAAAAACCTGTCACTACAGAAAAAAATAATTTTATGATATTATGGTTTGAATCGTATATAATATATTTTACCTATATTTTAAATTGTACACGCCTTTTCTGCCGCACTCTCACTACCGAAGGTCAGCTGGAAGAGATTTATTTTTAGAGATAAGCTGTAACTGTAGTGCTATTGTTTTTTTTTGTTTGTGTCCTCTGTATGTTCATAAATACATACATATAATCACGCCTATATCTCTAATGGGGTAGGCGGGGCGTAAACTACCTTTATGATCATGTGTGCAATAAACTGTTAAATAATAATAATGGGATAATGGGAAATACCTCCAAAAGGAGAGAAAAGAAAATAGAGACAAATAATAATTATTAAATGTAAGAAATACTCAACTCTTCTATACTTTTGATGATCTATCTACTCCGCAAAGGACGTAGTTGTGACGAAACCCAGCTCTCACCAAACTCATCTCAAAAAGCGCTCAAGCGTAAACCAGCATTTCAAAACTAAGCATCCAACTCGGTCGGACATAATAATTCCTATTCAAAGGGGGCTGTTGATATATCTCTGTTTGCATCCTATTTAGCCGTGGCCTTAGGCTGCCTTTCCACCAGAGATAGGCGAGGGAAATGTGTCGTGCGAGGATGTTTAGCTGTGCTGTGAAAATGTGTGGGTGTTTCCACCAAAGCTGTGCGAGGAAAATGTGTCGTAAGAGGATGTGTAGCGGAGCTGTCAAAATGCGTATTAATATGCGGTGCGAGCCGAGCGAGGATGCGTTGCTAAGCTGTGAAATGTGTCGGCGGCCTATTCCTCGCACACATTCCTAGCACACATCTCTCGCTTGTTTTGTACAGACAAAACCTCGCTCCGCTAAAGCCGTTTATGGCCAGGCGAGGTAAATAGAGTGATCCTATTGGTTGTTTAAAAACACATCCCTCGCTACCTATTCTCGCACAGCTCTGGTGGAAACGCAGCCCACCGCTCGGACAGTTTAAAAGGAGTCAAAGAACGCCTATCTCGCAGGTTTGCACGTTTGCTGTGCTAACTGAGGGAGTGTCGCGAACTGTATAAACATTCCGTATGTGAGGGACTGCCATTTTTTATGCGCCTTGAGGCGCCTTGTCTGTTTGGAGACAAAAACTGTAAGGGACAGCGTCCCGCAAATTGATAGCGGTTGCTCATTCAATGAAACTAAACAGCTATCATCAGAAATTTCTTTCAGAAGATGAAAAAAAAGTAACTTCCAATACAAAATGACTACCTCGATCAGACAATTTGTATGGAAATCCAACATTTTTGTTTTTTACTTCCAGAACAAAGTTGTTCAGTACCGCTGACTGAGCAACCCCTATCAGTTTGCGGGACGCTGTCCCTTACACTCCGTAGACAGTACTTAAATATGGTATAATAGTTGAGATAATTGTTCCCGCTATTTCCCTCATTTTTGCATACAATCGAATCATTTGGACCAAATTTTGTTGTTATTGAATAACGCTTCAACCACTGAATCCATCATACCTAGTTTTCCAACTCAGTTTGAGAATAAACATAAACAAAGTTTCATGTCTTTTTAATCAAAAACACATTTCAAAAATAAATGATACGTGACAAATTAGTTAAATGAATAAAACTACTATTTTATTAGGTGGGCATATCTAATAGCTAAAACTTATTTTAGAAACAAGATCTTCAAATAAAAGACATGAAATTTTGTTAACCTTTATTCTAAATCTGATTTGGAAATACTATAGTATAACTTAGAACACAAACCAGGTGTGAGGGACAGCATACCGCGAACTGCTAGAGGTTGCTCAGTCAATAAAACTGAACAACTTTCACCAGGAAATTGGTACCCTGGAACCAGTTTGTCATAAAGTACTTGGCCATGACGCTCGCAGCTTGATATAGGTACTTATAAACACAGATGAATAAGAATTAGTACCTTATATTATAATTTATTCTTTGCACTTGAAAAAACTTGAAATAATCAAGAGAATGGGCAAGAGAACTGTACAAGATGGACCAAAGAGTGATGTCCAAAGATAAAAAGCAGATTCCTTAGGTCAAAGTGTATCCAAATCACTCCCATATATGTTCAGCGATGTTTAGTAGTTTAGGAGCTATGAGCGTTTATAAAAACAAAAAAATAATAATTTAAAAATTTAATAATAATTTCTCGAAAATAAATAATTATTTTCGAGAAATTTCGACCTAATTTACATCAAAGCTAGGATGCTGAAACTTTTATGGTTAAAAGAACTATTCAAGAAGATAATAACATTACAATATTACAATAATCTTGAAAAATACTCAATCAGGTCCGTTTTTCCCGAAATTTTCTAAAAATCGCTAAGCATACAGGGGTGGGGGGGTGATTTAGATATCCTTAGAGTAAAGAATCCGATTTTTTATCTTTGGACGTCAATATTTTGGCCACCTGTGTAAGCCATTGAACCTCGCACATTCTGATTCTGATTCTGAAAATCAGATCATGAAATTTGTCAAGTCAGTCACTGATTAATGTCACTGATGGATGTCAATCATTAAAGACTTGACTTAATGCCTTATTAAATATTATTTCTGAAATGAGAAATAAAAATTTGGCTGTATGACTTTGTACCGTTGCCTATCCGTTAAGGATAAATTTAAAAACAACAACAATCAATCATTTACATCACTGAGCATATAATCATTGATTCACATAATACATTGAAAAATTATCTGGTGTTGTGCTCCTTATTTTTTCGAAAATGCTCATGCACAAATAAATTGTACTGAAATTGAAAAATTATTCGTCATAATGGGTTATTCTGCGTTACCTACTATAGCTGAGTGTTGTAATTGTTTGGGTGATCTAAGAACCGCGTCAACTATTATATCTTATTTTACTACCGTGAGTGTTTTTAGTTTCTTAACGTGAAATTTCAGCTGATAGGTTGGGTGATCGTGGTTCGAATCCCACCACGTACCAACGTGTTTTTCGGTTTTCAAATTTAATATGGACGTTTATTCGTTGCTTTTTACGTACTTCGGAATGCGATTTAAGCCGTTGGTCCCGGCTAACATCGTTTAATACCGTAGATATTAGTCGTTAAGCCATGTCAGAGGCTAGTGCTTAGCATTAGCGGCTTTAAAACTCTGACCTAATCTAGGACTGGGCCTGGTTTCCATTCTGGATTGCGGAGGTCAGATAGCAGTCACTTTGTATAATAACCAGTATCCTCGTTCAATCCCCTAGATTAGGTATCCGACCACGTGAGATACGGGATAAGGCTAGGAAGATGATGAGGGTGGGTGACCTTTAATAAACCTAACCTACCCATGAACCTGACCAACGTCCTCAAGGAATGCAGCTGCATTTCCTCCCGGGTATGCTGTAAAAACCAGCTAAGTGATCCGAGGGTTTCTGTATATTACAATTTAGGCTGAGAACCTGTCACTAACAGCAATATACCTACAAATCTATTTTAAATAACCCTCGAAACTTTGTCAGACGTGGCGGAACGAACTTTGTTCAGGTCGTTTACGGTCTGCCTAACCCATTAGGGATAACGACGTGATTATATGAATGTGATTTCTTTCAGATATATCCTATTCTTTTATACAGAGTATTGGATTGGATTGGATTTAAATATGCTGGGAAATATGTTGTTTGTGATCTTCCCTATCCGAGTGTGGGATCAGTTATTCAAATAATAAATTTGGTGATACTGATTGTGGCTAGTGGGTTTTTAAACTTTGGTGCCAAGTATGTAAGTAATAAAATAATACAAGATAGTTCAAAGTCTTATTAAAATCAAATTATTCTGGATATACGTAATCTTCTTCTTGTCAGGTGGGTTTCGAGTCAATCGACTCAATTAACCCTGGTGGCTGACAACCTGTCACTACAGATAATACATACATATCCATACCTCAAAAGTTTGTCAGACGTGGCGGAACGACCTTTGTTTACGCTCTGCCTACCCCGTTAGTGATAAAGGCGTGATTTCATGTATGTATATAACCCTGGTGTCAGGTTTTTCAAACCACCCGCTACTGCACATCTATTAGACCTCTGACACGGTTTGTCTAACGACCATTAACGAAGCAGCGACCGGGATCGACGGCTTTACATGCCCTCAAAAGCACTTAATCTTTTTTCTTACGGAAGATCAGGTGCTTTGGCTTTTATAAGTTAACAAATATGAACTTGGTCCTCCCTGAGAATCGAACCCAGGACCTCAGTTAGCCCAAGGACCAGACCACGGAGACGGTAATATCTACTCGTAAACTATAGTAGCTCTCTTAACTACCTCACCCTCAAGTACCATAAAAATCTCAACATAATAAAACCAATGTGGCCAATATCTTAGCACTTTTAAGCAGATTCATATCACTCCTGTACTGCTACGGGTAAGGCTAAAAGCGCCGACGAAATTTTACAGACGTAATTTTAAATTAAGTCGACTAGAATTATTGTTTAAACTAGCTTTCTAGCCGTCACTTCACCCACGTTAAATGAGTTTTTCTACGGGAATGAAGTCTGTTTCCCAGCGGTAAAATGTAGCCTATGTTCGACTCTGGGTTACCACCTACCATGATGCTTAATCCTTTTATCTTAATCCTTTCAACTGTTTTAAAAGGCAACAAACAGAATTAATATAAGTAACTCTACTTATTTTATATCAGTATGGATCTAATTTTAATTTAGCAATTTCACATAATTACATACAAATAATCACGCCTTTATACCTAATGGGGTAGGCAGAGCGTAAACGACCTAAACAAAGGTCGTTCCGCCACATCTGACAAAGTTTTGAGGGTTATTTAAGATATATTTGTAGGTATATTGCTATAGTGATAGGTTGTCAGCCCATCGCCTAAACTGCAATATACTGAATCCCTCGGATCCCTTAGCAGGTTTATACAGCATACCCGGGAGGATATGCAGCTGGCACATTCTATGTTTTTCTCTCGCTCCCAGGCCAGCATGGTTTTATATCAATATGGATCTAATTTTAACTTAGCAATTTCAAGTCTAAATATTTAAAGCCTTATGCATCTGGAATTGATCTCATCTTAACCTGAATAATAAATAGTACTCCCACCGATTTCCAGCTATGGCGCCAAATCTCTCAGAGACTTTTTTACTTTTTAGTGTTTGCACAATACACAAGTACATTCTCTATTCCTTCAATCTTTTATTCTGATGGGACAGATTGACTGACACGACCAGAGAGAAATCAGGCGCAGGATCGACTATTTACATGCCCATCCGACACCATGGATCATCTTAATTTTCGGACAATCAGGTGTTCAGCCAACAAGGTCCTAATCAAGCTATAAACAAGAACAGAAATCATTGTCCCCGCCGGGAATCGAACTCCAGGCCGTGGCTCAGACCGCTGGACCACGAATGCTAACCTTAAAAGTACTACAAAAGATAATATAAGATAAACACCTTTTTAGTGTACTCATCAGATGCAGAAGTGTCCGCATTACAGTTGGTTTGCAAATACTTCGCTCTTGTGAGCTTACATTATTTGGATCGGAGCGGAATCGAACTCTTTAGAAGCAGCCGTTAAATATGATCTCCGTAGAGTGGTCCTCCCCGCAAGGGGGCTCTTTCCTATTTCCCTTCCCTGTCTTACTTCCATGCTGGACTGGGAGCAACACAAAAACATAGAATGAGCCAGCTGCATTTCCTCCAGGGCACGCTGTAGAAACCAGCTAAGGGATTCGAGGGTTTCTGTATATTGCAATTTAGGCGATAGGTTGAAGACCTGTCACTACAACAATATACCTACAAATCTATCTTAAATAACCCTCAAAACTTTTTTAGACGTGGTGGTACGACCTTTCTTCCATGCTGGCCTGGGAGCGAGAGAAAAACATAGAATGTGCCAGCTGCATTTCCTCCCGGGCATGCTGTAAAAACCGGCTAAGGGATCCAAGGGTTTCAGTATATTGTAATTTAGGTGATGGGCTGACAACCTGTCACTACAGCAATATACTTACAAATCTATCTTAAATAACCCTCAAAGCTTTGTCAGACGTGGCGGAACGACCGTTGTTTGGGTCGTTAACGCTCTGCCTGCCCCATTAGGGATGGAGGCGTGATTATATGTACGTATGGTACGACCTTGGTTTATGTCGTTTACGCTCTGCCTACACCGTTAGGGATAGAGGCGTGATTATATGTATGTAATATATGTTTCCCTGTCGAGATAATGCAATGTTTAGAATAAACCTTTTTCAACAGGAGAATATCCGATTTGTGCACGGGTACGTGGTCGCTGTGCTTTGGGCGTTCACGATTGAAGTAGCACTTGGTTTTTACTACTTGTATTTTGTTATTACGAACCTCAGATGGTGCTACGAATATGGCGGCTTGATCTTTGCGTGTTTGGCACTTATAAGGCCTATTAGTAAGTAATTTTAATATTTTAAAATTTAAGATTTATTAATTTATTTAAGCAAAAGCTAAAAAGGGCATATACATTTAGTTACATAGTTTTTAAAAACATATAATTATTAGAAACTAACAAGACTAAGTGACTGTGAAACCTGTATCTTGGGAGACAGAAAGCGAAATTGCTATCGATTCGTTGAGGGCACGACTTAACTAAATCTTGACTAAAATTATTGCCGTCCCTTCCTGTTCTCTTATGATAGAAAATACATTATCTGCCTCCGTGGTCTAGTGGCTAGTGCCATAGACTCCTGATCCGGAGGTCCTGGGTTCGATTCCCAGGGGGGAAACACAAAGTTGATATTTGAGAATTTATCACTTTGTGAATTTTTCCCCAGTTTGGTTAGGACATTGCAGGCTGAATCACCTGATTGTCCGAAAAAGAAAAAGATTTCGTGTTTCGGAGGGCACGTTAAGCCGTCGGTTCAGGTCACTGTCTTTGATAGTGGTCGTTACTCAAACCATGTCAGAGGCCTGATAGTTGTGCTACTAGACGGTTTAAAAACTCTAAAACCAGGGTTCATCGGGTCGAAAGACTCGATACCCACTCGACAGAAGATGATAGAAAATGTCAGGTATAGCTATATATTTTGCTAACAAATGCATACATACATAAATTCACGTCTTTATCCCTTACAATACAATACAAGGTACTTTATTGCACAAATAAACACAAATAAATTCAGCAGAAAAGTAGCAAAAACAAAACAGTACAATATAGGCGGCCTTATTGCAAAAGCAGCAATTTCTACCAGGCAATCTTTGGAGACGCTGGCCTGGGAGCGAGAGAAAAACATAGAATGCGCCAACTGCATTTCCTCCCGGACATGCAGTAAAAACCAGCTAAGGGATTCGAGGGTTTCAGTATATTTCAATTTAGGCGATAGGCTGACATATCTACAAATCTATCTGAAACCCTTAAAACTTTGTCAGACGTGGTGGAACGGCATTTTTTTTAGATCGTTTACGCTCTGCCTACCCCATTAGAGATAAATGCGTAATTATATGTATGTATGCAATCTTTGGAAACCCAGGGTTCCGTACCAAAAAAGGGAAAAACACGGGACTGAGACTTCGCTGTCTGTCCGTCTCTCACCAGGCTGTATCTCGTGGACTGTAACAGCTAGATAGTTGTTATTTTCAACGATTATGTATTTCTGTTGCTGCTCATCATCATCCTAGCCTTATCCCGTATTTCTCGGGGTCGGCTACCTAGTCCAGGTGATTGATCGAGGGTACTGGTTTTTACACAGAGCGACTGCCATCTGACCTCCGCAACCCAGAAGGGAAACCAGACCCAATCCTAGATTAGGTCAGAGTTTTCAAGCCGCCAAAGCTTAGCACTGGCCTCTGATATGGCTTAACGACTAATATCTACGGTTTTAAACGATATTAACCGGGACCAACGGCTTAACGTGCCTTCCGAAGCACGGAAAAAGCGCCGAAATAAACGTACATATGAAATTCGAAAATCAAAACACATTGGTACGTGGTGGGGTTCGAACCACGACCTCCCGCTCAGGAGGCAGCGGCCCTATCCACTACACCATCGGGCTCTCACCAGGCTGTATCTCATGGACTGTAATAGCTAGATAGTTGTTATTTTCACCGATTATGTATTTCTGTTGCTGCTATAACAATAAATACTAAATATAAATAAATATTTGAGGGGGCAATACAATAAACGTGATTTTTGTGCCGTTTCATGCTCGATATTAAAAATGGCAACAGATAAATGCTTTAGATACTCATAGAACATTGAGTTGTAAAATTACTTTGAAAATAAATAAATAAATATATAAGGGGTTTAAATGTCTAATATTGTATAGATAATGGTATGGAACTCTTCGTGCGCGAGTCTGACTCGCACTTGGCCGTTTTTTTTATTTTTCAACCCTATGTAAAAGATTTTTAAATTTTTGTAAAAAAAATAAGGTTTTGCTTTTTGCGAGAGTCGTCGAACAAAACGACATACCACCCAAATGTCTGGGACTTTTAAAGACTGGGCTGCAATGTAATATTATTTTTTCTATCTTTATTTTTGGAATGGACGCTTTGGGGCTTCGTATTCAGTTCGCATCTGATTCGTATCTGAGTTGGCCTTCCTAGCAAATGTATGACAGCTTGTGCACCCATCCGTTTTATATGAAATTTTCATGGATACGGTTCGGATACGAACCGAATAGGAAGCAGTGCAAAACCGCCCTTACTGTGCTATTAATGTTTTTAGAACATGAAAATATAGAAGCTAAATGTTACGTTTACGGATTTGAACCCACGATCTTCAGTTTAACATGCCAATGAACGGCATTTTTCTTTCTGTTTCAGTATTGTTGTACTGTGCCGCTGTCGTCAATTCGTACTATCAGGAATTATTGCTGCCTCCATTTTATAAGAAACAAAAAAAAACAGATGATGAAGATGACAAAAAATAAACAATAAAAAACATTTTGTACTGTAATATCATTTTCAAAATGCTATAAAATAAATATATGGACATTAATTAAACCAATTTATTTGATCAGTTCAAATTATTTCAATATTTATTATTGCTCATAAATAAACGATATACCTCATGTTGTTACTATTTGTCAAATTGTAGTTCAAGTTGTTCTGTGCTATTTCATTTCTATCCTCTTCTATACACCTGACGTAGGATGGACTTAAAAACAGTCAAGCTGTGTCCACACCTTTTTCCACTTTTGTAATAAAATATTCTTCGATGCTGGACTGGAAGCGAGAAAAAAACATACAATGTTCCAGCTGCATTTCCTCCCGGGCATGCTGTAAAAACCAGCTAAGGGATCCGAGGGTATACTGTACAGTATACTGTATTTGAGGCGATGGGCTGACAACCTGTCACTACAGCAATATACCTACAAATCTATCGTAAATAACCCTCGAAACTGTCAGACGTCGCGGAACGGCCTTTGTTTAGGTCGTTTACGCTCTGCCTACCCCATTAGGGATAAAGGCGTGATTATATATATGTTTTGTATGTATGTATCAACTGAATACGGATCAGTACAAAAACGCCCTAAGGGCGTTAGCAGGTCACTATATCACTGACTCTGTCTCGGTCATCTATGTAAATTAACGTACTTGATTAGCAATGCTAAAATAATCATAGCCTTTCATTGCTATTCTTTGAACTCATGGGCATTACTTATCTTGTTTTAAGTGATGACGACTTTAGCAGCTAAGGGTCTAGACAGACGGACTCCCACTTAACTACAAAATAGCAGTCAGATTGTAATATAATGTTTTATTTTTCAGTTGTTCACTATATTTAATTTTGTATTTTGATCGGGTTTTTCACGACGATAATGTCATAAATAATACGATAATGTCCTTCCATGCTGGCCTGGGAGCGAAAGAAAAACATAGAATGTGCTAGCTGCATTTTCTACCGAGCATGCTGTAAATATCAAATTAGGGATCCGAGGGTTTCAGTATATTGCAATTTAAGCGATGGTCAGCCCATCTCCAACCTGTCACTACAGCAATATACTACAATTCTATCCTAAATAAAAATCTAAATTTTGTCCGATGTGGTGGATCGACCTTTGTTCAGGTCGTTAACGCTCTGTCTACCCCGGCGTGATTATATGTATGTATGTATAATTTCATCAATCTATGTGACCATAGAATGTGCAATCTGAAACATTGAGGTAATCAAAATAAAAATTATGTTGTTGAAAGACCCTTACAAAATACAAAAATGTAACTACATACTGATAACCTCAATATTTCAAGATGCACGTTCTACGGTCACGAGTACCTAAATAGATTGAGGACATTATCGTCGCGATAAACCCGATTTTGGGCTGAGAAAATTTAATTCGCCGCGACACGCAATGAAGAAGAACCCGATCAACTAGCCAACAAGCCAACTGGCTTGCAGTTGAATTAAAGCCCGTCTTTCTTGTGCCGTACCATTTCATTTGAAGTGATGAAGACTTCAACAGCTAAACAGAAGGCCTTGTGATCGTTATTTTGAACAACACCCTGTAACTTTCAAGGCCCGATTCCCAACAGATTATTCGCTTGGAATCATTTGGGCGGGCTATTCCCGTCTTGAAATACGTTTTATTTTTTTGTAATATTCTTCCATGCTGGACTGGGAGTGATAGAAAAACATAGAATGCGCCAGCTGCATCTCCTCCCGGGCATGCTGTAAAGAACCAGCTAAGGAATTCGACACTTGTAGTCTATTGCAGTTTTAGGCGATAGGATGGCAACCTGTTACTCTAGCAATATACATCATAATCATCTGTAATAATATTAATTACCATCAAAACTTGTCAGACGTGGTAGAACGACCTTTGTTTAGGTTATTTTCGCTCTGCCTACCCCATTAGGGATAGAGGTGTGATTTTATGTATGTATGAGGTTGTCTTACGTATACCGAGTGACAGGACAATGCAGGTTGTAACACCTGATTGTAAGAAAAAGAAATATGCTCCGGAGGGCCGCTAAGCCGACAATCCCGCTCGCTGCCTTTGACTGTGGTCTTTACACAAACCATGCCAGAAGCCAATTAGCTATTACTGTACATACATATAATCACGTCTTTATCCCTAATGGGGTAGGCTAAGCGTAAACGACCTACACAAAGGTCGTTCCGCCACGACTGACAAAGGTTTTAGGGTTATTTAAGATAGATTTGTAGATATATTGCTGTAGTGACAGGTTACCCCATTAGGGGTAAAGGCGTGATTATATGTATGTATGTGACAGGTTGTCAGCCCATTGCCTGAATTGCAATAAAGAGAAACCTTCAAAGTTTTGAGGGTTATTTAAGATAGATTTGTACGTAAGTATATTCCTGTACTGACAGGTTGTCAGCCTTTCGCCTAAATTGCAATATACAGAAACCCTCGGGTCCCTTAACTAGTTTTTACAGCATGCTGTGGAGGAAATCCAGCTGACTCATTCTATGTTTTACTATAAGGATATTAAAAAAACCTTGACAATAGGGTTCATCGGGTCCTACAAAAGCCACTCAATAAGAAGAATAAGACTGCACAACAACCCTTCAAAACGAGTCTAAACGGGCAAAAGCCAGGGATTGCGGATTACCAAGTTTAATTACCAAACCCACATTAACCCTTGCCAATTCCAAGATAACTGCAGTCAATTCTTTAAACTCCGCCAATGTAGAGAGACAATCGGTCCAATTATCTTGCGCTTAGTGCTTCGGTCGAACATAGAAGTAGCTTGAACGGATATGTCAAGGTACGATCCCAAGTTGCAACTTCCATAGAATGTGCCAGCTGTCTTTCCTTCCGGGCATGCTGTGAAAACCAGCTAAGGGGTCCGAGGGTGTCAGTATATTGCTATTTAGGCGACGGGCTGACAACCTGTCACTACAGCAATATCTACCTACAAATCTATCTTAATTGACTCTCAAAACTTTGTCAGACGTGGCGGAACGACCTGTGTTTTGGTGGTTTACGCTCTGCCTACCCCATTAAGGATAAAGGCGTGATTATATATATGTATGTATGTGACTCATTTTCTTAGCGGCCCAATGTATAGGTATCTCAAAAAAAAGATTAACCGTATGCAATTTATGATATTTTTATGGTATTTTTATAGCTCGCTCCATTATCAACTCTGCCTCTATTATTATCAATTAACTACCAATATAGTCCACACTAGAGTCAGAACAAAACTCAACAACATTTGATGATAAAATAACATTATCTAGATGCCTCTTCTAGTGTTTTATGAGGGGGGTGAAACTGAGTCTTGGGCTCTTGGCGAGTTCTTCCCAAAATCCATCCTTTAAGCACTTTAGCTGTTGGGAGAGGGAAGCTCAGCGGTAGTAAGTAACTGTTTGGACTTAGGTAAATAATCTGGGGATAGTACATCTTACTACCGTGCTTCGGAAGGCACGTTAAGCCGTTGGTTCCGGTTAATATCGTTTAACACCTTAGATATTAGTGGTTAAGCCATGTCTGAGGCCAGTGCTAAGCATTGGCAGCTTGAAAACTCTGTCCTAATCTAGGATTGGGTCTGGTTTCCCTTCTTGGTTGCGGAGGTCAGATGGTAGTCGCTCTGTGTAAAAACCAGTACCCTCGTTCAATCACCTATATTAGGTAGCTGACCCCGAGAAATACGGGATAAGGCAAGGAAGAAGAAGTACATCTTACTACAGGTACTAAAACTTACATAAAATAGGGCATTGCTCAGTCAACAAAACTGAACAACTTTTACCAGTAAATTCTCCCAAAAGATGAAAACAGTATTTAACTTTCCCATACAAAATACCACCTCAACGAAACAATTTGTATTCTTCTTCTTCTGTCGAGTAGGTATCGAGTCTATCGACCTGATAAACCCGTATTTGTATTAAAAATCTTTTTTTTATTTCACTTCCTTAAAAAAAATCCTGGTGATAGTTTTACAGTTTCGTTTACCCCATCAGTTTTCGGTACGCTGTCTCTTACAACCTGTATTTTTTTAAAAAACAAAATTTTATTATTTACCCATACAAAATGACCACTTCTATCAGAGAATTTTATTATTATTATAGCTAGCCTACTAGATCCCACTGCTGGGCAAAGGCCTCCCCCGCGGTTTTCCACTCATCACGGTCCAATGCAACCTCAGTCCAATCTTTCAGATAGGCGTCGAGATCGTCACGCCATATTTTCCGGGGTCTACCTCTTCGCTGAAATCCGCCTTGAGGTACCCAATTTTCTGTAACGATCTTTGCCCATCGACCTGGGTGCATCCGACAAACATGCCCGGCCCAATGCCACTTTACCACGCCAAGCGGTTTTGTACCCTACGTCAGCTATGCCCGTCTTGGCTCGAAGCGTAGTGTTGCGGACCCTGTCCGTTCTTTTTACGCCTAAGATGCTCCGCCCCATTGCTCTTTGGCAAACCTTGAGTTTGGACTTTTGACCCTCGGTTAGAGACCATGTTTGTGCACCGTAGGTTAGGACAGGCAGAATACACAAGTCGATGAGTTTCCTTTTGAGTGAAATGGGCAAATCGCCCTTCATAAATGCTTTTAACGACAAGAAGCTTTTCCAGGCATTTTCGATACGGCCATTGATTTCTTTCTCTTGCCTGTTATTGAAATAGATCAATCTAGCCTAGGTTAATATACTCATCGACAAAATGTATTGTCTGCCCATCTACCTGTACCCTACGTTTCGTGCTGTTAGTCATCAATTGAGTCTTCGTTCTGTTCATTTGAAGTCCAACGTCAAGGCTTGCTGCACTTAAACCTTGAAGCATCTCTTCGAGTTCTTCTGCCGTATTAGCAAAGAGAACAATGTCGTCCGCAAAACGCAGATTAGTCAATCGTTTTTCGCCGACGACAATGCCCCGAGAATTTTAAGTTTATAAAAATCAATCGATGGGTAGATCTACAGAGCATGTCCAATTTGATAGTGTGCTCGACATGCCCCACCACTTTCTCGCGAGAGCAGCTGATGCAAGCAACCGACAACGCAGTCAGGGTTGTGGACTACTGGGCTAGGGAAATTTGAAGAAAAATGACCAGGTGTTGTCTTGTCATCGTATCATTAAAAAAAATTACTTCTGTAGGTCTGCTGTAAGAAATTTCTTTTTAGAAATAATCAGTGCCTGTTGAGTCTTTGTTTTGTATGTCCTATTTTTATGATCTTTTTGTGTACAATAAATTTTTAAATACATAAATTGCATCGTCGCGATAGAAGAAGAAGAATCGCTCACACTAACCCTAGGATCCTACCATTAGGTTGATTACATCAACATTAGCCACAACAGTCCACATAGGCCTCCCCAAAATTGGAGGTATATGCCATACTCACCACGATTGGCATGCGGGTTGGTGAGTGCAGTAGAACTTTTCTATTCACAGGGAACGCTGCTGCCCATTTCCTGGATTTATCCCTCACTCGCCTTTTACGACACCCACGGGAAGTTATGGGGTGATGCTATTCTAACCCGGCACCACACGGGGAGTTTTATTACATTCTCATCACTATTACCATGGTGGTAAGGTTTCAGTCTAACCATACCACCAAGGGAAGTGTGGGTGGTATAGTGAGTGCACAGGAAAATTTTGAGTTGCATTTTGATTGACTCTAAAATTCATTTTTGTGTAGTTATTCATTATATTTTATTTGGAGACCTTAAAGGTTAAGTAAATGGTGCGTTTACAAACTAGTTAAATAATTACAAAATATTTTTGTAACCTACACCATCATCTTCTTTGCTTCTTGGTCTTCCATGCTGGACTGGGAGTGAGAGAAAACTATAGAATGTGTGAGCTGCATTTCCTCCCGGGCATGCTGTAAAAACCAGCTAAGGGTTCCGAGGGTTTCAGTAAATTGTAATTTAGGCGATGGGCTGCCATCCTGTCACTACAGCAATATACCTAGAAATCTATCTTAAATAACCCTTAATACTTTGTCAAACGTGGCGGAACGACCTCGGTTTAGGTCGTTCACGCTCTGCCTACCTCGTTAGGGATAAAGGCGTGATTATATGTATGTTTGTATGTACACCATCATAATCTCCCTAGCCATATTCCGTATTTCACGGGGCCGCTACCTAATCTAAGTGATTGAAATGGTTTTAACACAGCGACTGCCATCTGACCTCGGCAACCCAGAAAGGAAACCAGACCCAATCCTAGATTAGGTCAGAGTTTTCAAGCCACCTAAGCTTAGCACAGGTGGCTTGACAGGTGCTATGGGAGCCAGGGGATACACAACCAAGCTGCCTGTCCGGTAGTATGGTGTTTTATACGGGTATGCGACCCCGGCTTCCCGAGCTACTACAGTCACAAATCCAGTTTTCCGAGGCAGTAGTATCCTTACACCTTGTTTCCTACCTCAAACCTTCACTGTCCTCTCCTACACAGCTTTTCCTTCCACCCTCCTCTATCCTTCCCTCTCCGCCAATCTAAGGTCTGCCGCGCCGATGGATGCTTGGCTAGGGACGAGCCTAGTTTTTGAGCGTGCCGATTGCCCTGGGACCCGGTGACCCCAGATCACGGCTAACCTTATCCTGGTAAGCGGGGCTCTGCCAGGAGGGACATATACTGACCCTTGCTACTCGTGGGAACGCAATGATATTAAAAAACAATCTATATGGCGGCGATGTGGTTCGCGACACATCACGTCTCGTTCCTGGCGGGAGCGGAACGCGGGCTTGGGAAAGCCGCTTTGCTGCGATGAATGTTAGAGGAGGAATGGTAGATAATATTGATGAAGTATGCTAGATGATGGATTACAGTAATATAGATGTATTGTGTGTGAATGAAACAAAGCGGAAAGGATGCGACACGACCAAATATGGACCTTATGTTACCTATTAGTCTGGGGTACCCAGTACTGATCGAGCAAGCAAGGGAGTCTGTGTTTTCCTTTCTGCGCGAATGGCTGAATGTGTGACTGAGTTTGAGTGTGTAAGCCCACGACTTCTTTGGATTAGGCTGAACGTCGGAATTACTCGAATCTTTGTCCTAGGTGTCTACGCACCGACAGATGGAGGTTCGTACATACATACATACATATAATCACGCCTTTATCCCTAATGGGGGTAGGCAGAGCGCAAAAGACCTAATCAGAGGTCATTCTGCCACGTCTGACAAAGTTTTGAGGGTTATTTAAGATATATTTGTAGGCATATTGCTGTAGTGACAGGTTGTCAGCCCATCGCCTAAATCACAATATACCGAAACCCTCGGATCCCTTAACTGGTTTTTACAGCATGCTCGGGAGGAAATGCAGCTGGCACATTCTATGTTTTTCTCTTGCTCCCAGGCTGGCATGGAAGATTGGAGGTTCGGATGGTTTCAAAAAAGCCAAAAGGGAAAATAAGGAGTTGTGGAATAGTATGAGAGATATACTAAAAATATGTAAGGCGAATGAAAGGAATATCATGCTTGGAGATTTTAATGGATGGGTTGGGGTGAAGCGAGATGGGTAATATGGGTATGATAAGGTTTTAGGTGCATTTGGTGACGAAAGAATAAATAAAAATGGAAAGAGTCTGTTAGAGATTTGTTTGGAGTGGGGTCTTTTTGTGTCGAATACAATGATTCGACATAAAAAGATTCACACATATACAAAAGAAGAAGGTTCTAGTAGAACTATGATAGATTTTGTAATTGTGGATGGAAGATTGAAGACAAAAGTCATGGAAACTCGATATCGTGGTGCCGGAATCAACTCAGACCACTTCCTGGTGATGTCCCGAGTAAGTGGTCTGTTCAGTCGGTGGCGCCACAGAAAAACGGAGCCTACTATTTTCATGGAAAGAGTGAAAGTAGAAAATTTGCAAGACCAGGATGTAAGAAAAGAATATGTTAAAAGATTGAAGGATGATTTTTGTGGCTTAGATGAGATGGCTGATATTGAAGAAGGTTGGAAGGGATTTAAGAAAGGAATTTTGAAAGTTGCTACAGAAATATGTGGTATTTCTAGACGCAGGTTAATATTCCAGAAGTGGATGTAAGTGTGATAGACAGTGAGATTGAAATGGATGAGATTGTGAAAGCGTTGAAAAGTATGAAGTCGGGTAATACAGGGTATGATAGGGTATCAGTCGAGATGCTGAAGGCTGGCGAAGGTGTAGTGGCTAGTCAGCTATACTGCCTTTTCAACTTGTGTTGGATTGGTGCAAAGCTGTTATAGTTCCGCTATATAAGGGAAAAGGGTCACAGCTAGACTGCAAAAAAAAACCGTGGTATTGTCGGAAAACTGTTTGAAAAGATATTGATTAAAAGAGTGACGAAAGAAACTGATGAGAAGGTATGGGATGGTCAAGCAGGATTTTGAAAGGGAATGGGATGTACGGATCAGGTCTTTTCCTTGCGGTGCAAAGCTGAAAAATCTTTGGCTAAAAACCAAAAAGTTTATTAAGCATTCGTGGATTTGGAAAAGGCCTATGATAGAGTGGTGATAAATGAATTACGGTCAGCACTATACATGCATGTAGCGTTGCCAGGCGTCCGGCTTTAGCCGGACATAGTCAGGCTTTTTGATTGCCTGTCCGGCCAAAATAAGCGTCGTCCGGCCTGTCCGGCTTTTGTTAAGCTTTTTAGATTTCAAAATTCGTGCGCCTCGAGACCGAATTCGAATCGACTGATTAAAATAATAAAGTACTTATAGACTAATTTGGCATTAGTTTTATTGTAAATTATCAAAAAAGCTTGGTTTTCATTAATTTTCTACATTAATACCAAAAAATCCCCTAAAATGCAAAGTGTCCGGCTTATTTACCAAAATGTTAGGCCAAAAAAAAATGACTTTTTACACGAATATTTAGCACTTAAGTATATCACATTAATAATCATTTAAATTGTATTGCTTTTATTATCATTAAAATTAATAAAATCATTATAACTATAGAATGCCTGTTCGACAAGCCAACGCTTAAGCCGTGATTTAAAGCTATTTAAGCTTGGTGCCTGCTTGATTACATTGGGTATTTTATTAAATACAGCCGTGCCCATCACATGCGTGGTTCTGGCGGTCTTCTCCAACGTGTGCCTCACTACGTACAACATGTTCGCATGACGTGCGTTATATCCAAGTCTATCGCTTCTGCTCTGATATGTGAAAGAAGATATAGTGACAGGTATTGACAAGAGAATGCTTAAATGGTTTGGACATGTTGACAGAATGAGTGAAAGCAGGATGACCAAACAGATATATATGGCGAGTGTGGATGGGAATGTTGGAAGGGGAAGTACTTGGATCAAATCGGGGACGTCCTAAAGAAAGGTCAGGTCAAGAGTACCCTAAACCGACGAGCATGTATGAAGAGATTAATGAATGTGGATGAAGCGAAAGAAGTATGTAAGGATCGTAGCAAGTGGCAAAGATGTGGTCTGTGCCTACCGCTCCGGGAAAGAGGCGTGATTATATGTATGTATATATGCTTAGCACTGGCCTCTGACGTGGCTTAAAGACTAATTCCTACGACATTAGACAATATTAACCGGGACCAACTGCTTAACGTGCCTTCCGAAGCACGGAAAAAGCGGCGAATAAACGTAAATATGAAATTTGAAAACCGAAAACACATTGCTACGTGGAGGGATTTGAATCACGACCTCCCCTGCTCAGGAGGCATTTTTTTTACCTACAATAAGAAAAAAAGTATTAAAGAAAATATTTTTTTTTATTCTCTTTCTCTCTCTCTCCTTGGCAATTATTATTCCCATCTGATGGTGGGGTCTGCCTTCTTCGTTTTCTCTTTCCACTTCGCTCAATTTGACGTGTCTAACTCTCGTCACTCCGCAGGAACCAAGATCTTTTCTATTTTATTTTTATTATTACTACTATTTCAAAAGCAGAAAAAAAAAATTTGATGAGTATTAAGGTCAGACCGCAAGGTAGAACGTAGCTGCAGCAGCAAAGCAGCGTGTCACGGCGCGACAAATGATTCGTTGTATGAAAATGTATGAGATGTACCGCACTGCAGCGGCATTGTAACTGCAGCGGAGCGGCGCGGCGCGGCACGGCGAGGCAATCCCAGTTCATAGAGTTTTGCAATTGTTTGGTTAGTGGTGAGATGGGCTACGATCCGGAGGTCCTGGGTTCGATTCCCGGGGGGAAACACAAATTTGATATTTATTAATTTATCACTTTGTGAGGTTTTTCCCAGTTTGGTTAGGACATTGCAGGCTGAATCACCTGATTGTCCGAAAAGGAAAAAAAAACCGTGCTTCGGAGGGCACGTTAAGCCGTCGGTCTAGGTCGCTGTCTGATAGTGGTCGTTACTCGAACCATGTCAGAGGCCTATTAGCTGTGCTACTGGGCGGTTTGAAAACTCTGACACCAGGGCTCATCGGGTCATTCGACTCGAGTATCCATTCGCTAAGGAGAAGGCAGTTGTTGACGCGCCGTGTCACGCCGCTGCAGCCACGTCCTAGTGCGGTCTAACCTTTGCCCGCTATACATACATACATACATATAGTCACGCCTTTATCCCTAATGGGGTAGGCAAAGCGTAAACGACCTGAACAAAGGTCGTTCCGCCGCGACTGACAAAAGTTTTAGGGTTATTTAAGATAGATATTGCTGTAGTGACAGGTTACCCCATTAGGGATAAAGGCGTGATTATATGTATGTATGTGACAGGTTGTCAGCCCATTGCCTGAATTGCAATAAAGAGAAACCTTCAGATTCTTTAGCTGGTTTTTACAGCATGCGCAGGAGGAAATGCAGCTGGCACATTTTATGTTCTTCTCTTGCTACCAGTCCAGCATGGAAGTATAGGTTTGCCCGCTATTCTAGCCTTTAAAAACTTGCCTGACAGATGTAGCCTTGCGACTGCAGTACGTAGTCAGGACAAAACTTCAAATTCTGATATGACATATTACCTTTACACAAAAACAAAGTCCAACAGCATAGGAAAATCTTTCATGGAGTCTTAATATTACATACATAACGTCAAGCCTCTTGCCCGGAGGGGTAGGCAGAGATCTCATCCCTCTACTTGCTACGGTCCTTGCAAACTCCTTTCGCTTTATCTACATTCATCAATCTTTTCATGCACGCTCGTCGGTTTAGGGTACTCCTGACCTGACCTTTCTCTAGAACGTCCCTGATTTGGTCGCGGTACGTTCGTCGAGGTCTTCTCCTTCCAGCGTTTTCACTCACACTCGCCATATATATCTGTTTACTTAACTGCTTTCATCCATCCTCTCAACATGACCAAACCACCTAAGCATTTCTTTTTCTATACCTTTCACTATATTCTCTTTCACACCACAATGTTCTCTTATCACGCTATTTCTTATTCTGTCACTCAGTTTCACACCAATCATACTTCTTAACGCTCCCAGTTCTACTGCATTCATTCTACTTTCATGGCTTTTCTGCCAGACCCAACTTTCACTGCCATACACAAGTGTTGGGTCTAACACTCCTCTATGCACAGCCAGACGAGCCTTTTTCGATACCTTCTGGCTGTTCATAAAAGTGTGCATAAAGGGGCCAAATATTATTTAAAAGATATAACGTGGCCACCAACTCGGTCGAGAAATCAGTCAGCCTCGAGGAACATCAATATTCCCCTTATCAGGAGAACGCAGATCCCCCTCTTCCCCTTAAGCGGCGACAACCTTACTTATTATATTCTTACCCGATGGAGCGACAAAAAATATGAGCGGAGTCTTAAATTTTCAGCTCACCGAAAGAATTTCTTTGAGAAAGTTGTTCAGCTTAAGTGACTGAGCAAACCCTATTAGTGTAGCAAAGGTGTAAAAAAAAAATTCAGGGGATAAAAAACATATTTACCCATACAAATCAACCCGATCTCGTTTCGACAGTTTGTATGGAAAAGTAAAATAATATTCTATTACTCATTTTTTAAAGAATTTCCTGGTGATAGTTGTTTATTTTAGTTGAATGAGCAACCCGTATGAGTTTGCGGGACGTGCTGTAATGGTCCGTGTGTGTGTCCTTCTACCACAAGATACGACTCCAATAGGAACTTTTGTAGTTTCCCAAGTGATGACAGACGGTAATTAACTTCATAAAAAATGTGCAACCTAACCTATTCTATCTATTCAGTTACAGTAAACTACTGTAAAACGTTGGTTAAAGGTAATTAACTTTGGAATTATGTGTAGTAAGGACATTGGGACATTATAATTGAGATGTTTGTGATCAGTGAAATTAGGTGTTGCTTGGATATCGTTATTTAACTTCACGATTCCACGTGATTATGACATTACGAAATGGTTGATGATTATTATTGTTATTTATAGTAAATAATGTTTATTAGGTAAGTTCTTACCAATCTTTTCTTACGATTTCTTACATGCTGGCCTGGGAGCGAGAGAAAAACATAGAATGTGCTAGCTGCATTTCCTCCCGGGCATGCTGTAACAACCAGCTAAGGGATCCGAGGGTTACAGTATATTGTAATTTAGGCAATGGGCTGACAACCTGTCACTACAGCAATATACTTACAAATATATCTTAAATAACCCTCAAAACTTTGTCAGACGTGGCGGAACGACCTTTTTTTGGATCGTTTACGCTCTGCCTACCCCATTAGGGATAAAGGCGTTATTATACGTATGTATGTATGTCCTTACCAATCAATTGCGTAGTTGAGGTACCAAGTGATGATTATGACCGGTATATTATAATTTGTTAACCCTTTTAATATGTACACAAACGCAGGGCAAGTGTATGTAATAATGTAATGAAATGTATGACCAAAATGACAAGGTAGTTAGGAGTGTACAAACTTCAGACCCCGTATATCAGAAAACTTTTGTTAAATATTAGGTATCTTAGACAAAATAATTTACCAGACACTTCTTCAAGCAAAGTTTCCGAAACAGATATAATTCCTGCCGACAAAATAAAAACTTTCACAGAGGAACTTGTTAAAAGACTAGGTCAAACTTTAACACCCATCACATGTATCAACGCAGTTTGAAACTTAAAACTTGTTTGAATTCAAGTCTTCGAGGAAAAATTTGAGATATATGTGAATTTGGTTCGCATTTTGCACAAGTCGAAATGATCGCATTTTTAGACAGACTTTAGGATTTATATAAAAAAGGCTCCACTCCATACTTTGAGCTTTCGACAGTACCACAGAATATACAACGTGTAACAGAAAGGGTATATTAATCGAAAAAGGTGTGAATCTACCCATAAAACTGAACAACTTACCCTAAGGAACATAGTTTCAAAAACGAAAAAAAAAAAGATTTTTCATACAAAATGCATCATCGATAGCGCATTTAGTATGGAGAGTCAAATTATTTTTTTCGTGTTTTACCTATGTTCCTTAGGGAAAGTTGGTCAGTTTCATGGGTAGACTCAGACATATCACGATGCATATACCCTTTATATTACTCGTTGTATAATAGACTACACACTAAAACGACAAAGCAGAACGATAGAGCGAGTCTCAGGTATATACATAATAAAATAATCAATAGGTAAGCAACTTTTTACAAACATACATACAACCAAAACGTAATGGAGTAGGCAGAGCGTCAACGACCAAACATAAATTAATGCATGGGTGTTTTACCGCCTCAAATAATTTTCTGCCATTTAACATTTGAGCTTGGTACTCTGGGAAATTGGGAATGGTAGAGGTAGGCAGCGCGTATAGTAGATCAGTAGATCTACTTACATTTGCTTTCGATAAATATCTGTTCTTCCATGCTGGTTTCGGAGTAAGAGAAAAACATAGAATGTGCCAGTTGCATTTCCTCCGGAGCATGCTGTAAAAACCAGCTAAGGGATCCGAGGGTTACAGTATATTTTAATTTAGGCGATGGGCTGACAACCTGTCCCTACAGCAATATACCTAAAAATATATCTTAATTAAAATATTATATAATAAATATAATTATATTAAGGCGAGATTATATGTATGTATAAATATCTATTAACTATGGAATGTATAATGCACTAAAAAGCAAGAAATAAAATAATTTTAAGTTACAAAATAAATAAAGGCGTGATTATATGTACGAGTATGTATGTATGTACAAAATAAATAACCTCCTTCTAGTTTTTTGTGGAAACACTTAAAGGTAATTTAATTCCACTTAATTATATTTTCAATTATAATTATATTTGGGCTCTTGTCGGTGGAGCAACTTCCATTTTTGTCTATCATTGGCCAGTTCTTTGATATCCTGATACGACTTGGCATTTGAACTATACTTTACAATAATATTAAAATTTTGGATTCGACGTCAGCCATGATGCATCAGCATTTTATAAAAATAATTTTCCATTTTCAAAAATTAATTGCCTATCATGTCTAATATAACTTACACAATTGTTAAAAATTGCTGGCGACGACTCCTATATTAAAAATATTGTAAAGTACGTGGGACACTCAGAAAGATTTGCGACACTTAAAAAAATTGTTCTACAGGTACATATATTTTTATTAAATATTTTCAAAGTACTCTCCACCAGCCTCTATACAAAGATTCATGCGTCTGAACCAGTTTTCAAAACACTTTTTCCAGTCCGCCGTAGACACCTCGTTTACAGCCTGCTCGAACGCAGCCAGCGCATCTTCCGGCGACGAAAATTGTATCCCCTTGAGCTGATTTTTTATTTTTGGAAATAAAAAGAAGTCACACGGTGCTAGATCAGGGCTGTAAGGAGGGTGACCCAGGAGTTTGACTGGTGTGCTGTCCAGGAAGTCCCTCGTTTTGAGCGCGGTGTGTGCAGGCGCATTGTCGTGGTGGAGCAATAGTCCGCGGAGCCCTGTGTTTGGTCGCTTGTTGCTCACAACAGAAAAAACTTCTGGTAAACATTTGGTAGTATACCATTCGGCGTTAATGCTTCTTTGATCTCGTAAGGGAATTGAGGCCAAGTGGCCAGTCAAATTAAAAAAGCTGGCGATCAAAATCTTCCCCCCGCTTCGAGATCGCTTCAATTGGGTAGGCGTTGGTTCATTTTGAAACACCCAAACTGTGGACTGGCGCTTGGTTTCTGGATCGTATTGATAAATCCAGGACTCATCACCTGTTACGATGTCGTAAACACACCGAGTCGAGCCTGCTTCAAATTTGTTCAGCATATCACGGCACTATTCCACCCGGGCCTGCTTCTGAGCGTCGGTGAGGTAGTGCGGCACCCAGCGCGATACTATCCTCCTCACGCGAAGATGCCCTTGTAGAATCTCGTGAACGCTTCCCGATCCAATCTTTAATATGTGCTGAATCTCTTGATATGTAATTCGCCTATTATCTTGGATTAAATTTTTCACTGCTAGCACGTTTTCTTCCGTAATAGCCGTCAAAGGGCGACCGCTTCTTTCATCATCCCCCAAGGTTGGTCGACCGCGCCTAAATTCGTTATACCAACGATACACGGTTGCCTTGGAGGGGCTTTCATCCATAAATGCCATTTGAAGTCTATCGAACGATTCATCCGGTTTCAGGCGACACTTGAAATCGTAAAAAATCATAGCTCTAAAATGTTCCCGGCGCAGATCCATTTTTCAGTAAGACACGATACTTTGAATTGGCTTGCAAAAAATGTGGAGGCAAATTTTGAAAATGGAACACACATATTTTTACTTACAAGTAATCATATTTTCAAAAAAGATTCTAACCGGCCAGTCTGCCATATATAAAAACTATTTATCGCAATACTTTCTGAGTGGCCTGGTATAGTTCTAATATAATTAAATTTTAAGGTAAGTGGATTTAAAATACCTTTCAGTGCGTCTTTCCTCAAAGAACTTATTGGTAGCCCAGATGGTAGAGTAATGGACCAGCATTCCAGAGACGCAGGTTCGGACCTGCCCGAAACGAATTTATTATTTTCTTTCTTTCATAATATAATACATACATACATACATAAATCACGCCTTTATCCCTTACGGGGTAGGCAGAGCGTTTAACGCTTCGTAAAAGGCGCTTTCGCCACGTCTGACAAAAATTGAGGGCAATTTTAGATTGTAATATGTATTGCTATAGTGACAGGTTGTCAGCCCATCGCCTAAATTACAATACACTGTAACCCTCGAGTCCCTTTTGCTGACTTCAACAGCATGCCCGGGAGGAAGGGCAGCTGGAACATTCTATGTTTTTCTATCTCTCCCAGTCCAGCATGGAAGGAATCATAATATAATAAAACAGATTTATGCTTATTACAATTACAGTCCATTTATTTCATGTACTTAAGATATTGATATTTATAATAATTAATAAGATTATTCATATTCATATATTAATTGCGATCATGTACCTACATACATATACATTACATTCTGCAGGTCTTAAATACTATTTTAAATAGATCGAGCAGTACATGAACCCTGTTACTAGGGCATTGCAATTTGTCTTAAACAAAGTATAATTAATTATTTGTATGATATGTAATTAGATTGGATAGCAGAATTTCCGTTCTTATAATAAAATATGTGTCATTATCATATTCATTATCTAAAACCATATAAAACTGATGGATACGAGTATCTTATTTTAGTTATTTATTACAATCTAAGTGTTAGTATAGTAAGTATAAATATTGTCGGTGTTAAAATGCAATTCATAATTCAATTTATCATTAGCCTATTTAAACTGTCGGATTTCAATTTTATATTTTCCTAATGTCATGATTAATTAATGTTGATTCTATCAAATGTCAATGTTAAAAAGTACAATGTTAAATTAAATTTCCATTTAAATACTCATTTACGGTGTAGTAGCTTTATATTATTAAGAACTTTTTAAATCTGTTTATAAATTGAGTTAATTTGGGTTCGGCTTTTATATCTTTTGGTATTTTATTGTAAATTTTTGCAGCTCGATAATGTGGACTATTTTGATACAAGGTCAATTTTGTATGCGGTAGTACAATGGTATCCTTACGTCTTAAAGATTATTATGATTGTCAGTATGATTATTATTAACAAATATTTTAGATCAGTACCTAATACATTCAATGAAAATAATACCTAAGGATGGACTACACTAAGACGTAGCTGCATCGGCATCGGCGCGGCGCGGTGCGACACGGCGCGGCACTTTGCGTATTTTTTTTTTGTATGAAAATGTATCAGATGTGCCGCACTGCAGCTGCGCGACACAGTGCGTCAAAAACTGTCAAAATGTTTCATCTGACATTGCCGCCCAGCACCGCTGTAGCTACGTTCTAGAGCGGTCTAACCTTTATAGTTAAACTAAAGAGCTAAGCTGAATAATATCCACGTTAAATAACTAGTTCAGAGAACTAGAGCACATTCAAAGATTAGTCTATTCAATAAGTCTAGACTAAAATTGGACGAACCAAGTGGTTATCCACAACGTTAGCAGCGTAGGCCACACCATTGATTTGGAATTTCTCCTCAACACACACCATAACATCCTCGCTGTGTCGAACTCTGCTCAAGGCCAGATACAGCTGGCCATGGCAAAACACAGGATCACGCAAATCTACTCCAACTTTATCCAGGGTCTGGCTTTGACTTCTGTGAATTGTTGTTGCGTAACTCAGTTTCAACGGAAACTGCTTCCATTCACCCATGCTACGAGATACAAACATTTTTCTTGTTATTGGTATTTTCTCTTTTTTCCCCGGTCTTCGAACATAAATACTATCGGGTTGTATATCGTGTACAATAACTTTAGTCCCGGTTAGCAAAGTGGCATAGTACAATGATGCTGGTTGATACATATTTTGAGTAACCATGCAAACGCATCCCTTCCACAATTCTAACTCAGCATCAGGAAATATTGTATGCTCATCAATGTCTTCTAAAATACTCTCAATAAAATTGAAAGTTCTAGAAATAATGATTGATTTTATAATTTTTGTCTTTTTGCCGCATTGTTCGGTTATTTTTGCGTTTATTTTCTTTGCGTTTCTTAAAGTAGGAGTGAGTATACCTCTCTTAGCACATAAATCAGGATCGCTTAATATTTGTGGAGAATAAACGAATTCTATTATTTCTTCGATACTCGTCGAGTATTTAATATCATTTAAAGGTACATAATACAGGTTATCATTAATATACATTGGAGGCAAGTCATTGTAACCCAAATCCAATAAAAGACCAAAGTAATCTGCGTCCTTTTTAGTTCTGTATGGATCTTTCAGTGTAAAAAAAAATGTGTTATCCTGATTGAAAAGAGATGAATATTTTATGGAAAGTTCACATCTGTTCATCTCATTAACAACTATGGGGCCAACGCTAAGAAAATCAGCGGCGAAAATTATAATTTTGCCCCCAAATACTTCACTTGAATTCATAAGTTTTTGTAACGACGTGTTTAACATTTGTATTAAACGATTATAAGTCATATTTACGTCATCAAATATTATTATGGATGCGCCCGAAACCTGATGACCGTAATCGTTGATATCACATAATGTTGTTAGACCATGTACATTAAAGGGAAATCCAAACATGCTGTGAGCTGTTCTACCTTCTTTATATTTTTGCGCAGCTACACCGGTGCTAGCTGTACAAATAGCCTGACAATGCAAGTCTGATTGAACATAATCACTGACACGTTTTAAAAGTTCAGTTTTTCCTGTACCAGCGGCACCATTTACAAGAATTATTTTAGGGTTTTCGTTGCGGAACTTTTTGTCCACCACCATTTTTTTCACGTACTCAAAAATTCTTCCCTGATCTTTTCCGAGTTGTATCTCGTAGTCTTGCTCTTCGCCACTTTCTTCGGATTCTGTATCCTGAAATAGATAAATAAAGTCATTTTGAAAATAAGTCAGTTCTGTATCTCAATCCTCTATCATATAAAAATCCGACCATGGGCATTTACAACTCTCGAGAAGTTGGTGGCAGGCAAATACCGTTGGATGCTCAAAATTTCATTGATATGCAATAATATATTTTAATGTATGTTACTTAATCACACTTCAACCATAAATTAATCGTGTTGAAACTTGGCCCATTACGGTTACTTCCTGGGATAAGACCAAGGCTTCTTTTCACCGCGGAAAACTTTTATAACCACGTGAAAACTCATTTAACGCGGGTGAAACCGCCAGTGGACAGCTAGTATAACCTATATAAGCTAGTTGTATATATAAGCTAGTATAAATATTATTTGCATTATAGAAGGTTCGCATTTTATCAGATTCTCAAAGAAGCAAATTCGTGAAATAGCAAAAATTGGACTGTCACTTTGAAAGCTACATACGGGGTGTAAAGGACAGCGTCCCACTAACTGATAGGGGTGGCTCAGTCATTGACAGTGAACAACTTCCACCACGAAATTCATACAGGAAGTGAAAAAAATGGCTTTTCCATACAACTTGATCACTTTGACTTCATTTTCCATTCCTGAAAGAATTTATTGGTGGAAGATGTTTAGTATCGTTGACTGAGCAACGACTATCTTGCGGGACGCTGTCCCTTACACCCAGTATTACTTCTTAAATCTTCTTATAAATTTTGTGAAGGGTGGTCACTGCAGTACAGTGTGAAGGTCAGGTGAGGGTCCACTGAATATTTAACAATAACTATACCTATAACACTTACATCGACTTCTGAATCATCTTCTTCACTAGCTTCCTCCTTGACTTTGCATTTGAAATTATCAATTTCTTCATTATCTTTGTCATCAAAATCATCTTCTGAATTTTCTTTACTCATTGCTGCTTCTTCCTCTTCACTCGTAACTTCTTCTTCTTCACTCGTAACTTCTTCGTCTTCATGAAGATGTATGGCGTTAGCAATAGTCTTCCTTTTTGGTTGGAAATTATACTCTTCTTCGTCATCAGCGAAAAGATGGTGTTTACTTGCCATTGTTTCGGTTTATGCGCTTTTCTGAATTCTCTACGGACCTTTACAGCTAATGAAGTTACTTAAATATTCGGTTTGCTACCTGAAATGTATTAAACGCCTTTTTCCCTAATGAAGTAGGCACAGCGTAAACGACCTAAACAAAGGCCGTTCCGCCACGTCTGACAAAGTTTTGAGGGTTATTTAAGATAACTTGTAGGTACATAGCTGTAGTGACAGGTTGTCAACCCATCGCCTAAATTACAATATACTAAAACCCTCGGATCCCTTAGCTATTTTTACAGCATGCCCGAGAGGAACTGCAGCTGGCACAACCTATGTTTTTCTCTCGCATCCAGGCCAGCATGGAAGGAATAGATAACTTTTAACTTTATAGATCAATTTTGTATTTATACGATTTTGACATGTTCTGACTTGTTAAGATGCGACCTTGGAGTGCTCTACATACGCGTTTTAGCGGCGGTCGGATCAACAAAATGTCTGTCATTATGTGCTCTTCATTAACTTGCATACACAATGCGATTCACAAAAAGTGTGTCCGTGCTATCGCAATTGCGTGGTTTGATGACAACTGTAAACCTATTTTTGAGCAACTTGATATACTACCTCTACCTTGTATGAATACAACGTGTTACAGAAAGGGTATATGTATCGAGATAGGTGTAAATATACCTATGAAACTGAACATAAACGTAAAGCGTGAACGAAATAAAAAAAGGTCGCCCCGCCACGTGTGACAAAGTTTTGAGGGTTATTTAAGATAGATTTGTAGTAACAGGTTGTCAGCCCATCGCCTAAATTACAATTTAGACACGCGATAGCATGTCCAAGCCAAGTTGCCGAGTCGAACGAAGAGAACTGTCCGGCAGCACCGTGTGTATATTTACAGGAACCATTTGGAGCCACTTTTGACCCCTTCATAACTCAAAAACTACTTGATTTAAATACATCAAATTTGAATTATATATTAAGATACTTCAAATTTTATAAACATATCTTAAACGGTAATTTAAATATTACCAATACATGATAAAATAAAACTTACCCTCTTAATAGAAGAATATTATAATGACAATTTGCTTCAATTAGTAAAACATTCAAAGAATACTCGTAGTGCTTTAAAACCTCAGTTCAAAATACCGCCATATCAGAACTTGTACGGCAAACACCGGTTACACTATATAATTCCAAAACTCATAAATTCACTACCCTGTGATTTAAAAAGTGAGTTAAATTGCAAAAATATTAAAACAAATCTAAAAAAACACTTTCTTTTTAAACTAGAAGGTTAAAATAAGCAATTATTTCTGGGTTTCGTCTTTTTTCTTTTCTCAGGGACACACTGTATATGCGCGTTCGGAATCCGGTTCTTGGCTGAGCGCTGTACAGTTGTCCGCTACCGGCGGCAGGACTGTACTTGCGTTGGGTTTGAGCCGCGTAAACAATAACTGGTCGATCACTAGAGATACTTACCGAGCGCCGCCGTGATGACGATATCAGGGCGCACGGATAAACCTCTATACAGGTTTTTGTTGCGTGCCTTATGTAATCGCTGTGTAGAATTTTTTTTTTTAGATGTAATAAATAAATAAATATTAATTCTGAAAATTCGTATTTTTTACGACTGATTGACTGACTGACTGACATACATATCAAAAATCAGTTAATCAAAAATCCAATGACCTAGTAAGCTTTTACTAGGAATAAAGATTAATTTTAATGACACAAAGTTAGAAATGTAAAAAAATCATACACATTTTTTTTTGCCTTAATGGCATTCTCGAGATATTTGCATTTAAAGCCGCCGTTGTTAAAAACGAAAAAATAAACAAAAACCTAACCCACTTCCAAATAATCTAGGAAGCTGATATTTGGAACAAAAATCGATTATATTGACACAAGGTTAGAAATGTAGAAACAAAAATAAGTGAAAGAGAAGCATTTTTTTCATTTTTAAATATTATTTTGAGTGGGATACCTATCGTTTGACAGGTCTTGTAAAATTAAATAAAGGTTTTCTCGAAAGTAAGTGCCTTAAATGTGTCTATTTCGAGATATTTGCATTCTTCTTCTTCTGTCGAGTGGGTATCGAGTCTATCGACCCGATGAACCCTGGTGTCAGAATTTTAAACCGCCTAGTAGCACAACTAACAGGCCTCTGACATGGTTTGAGTAACGACCACTATCAAAGACAGCGACCGGGACCGACGGCTTAACGTGCCCTCCGAAGCACGAAATCTTTTTCTTTTTCGGACAATCAGGTGATTCAGCCTGCAATGTCCTAGCCAAACTGGGGAAAAATTCACAAGGTGATAAATTTCAATTTGCATTTATAGTTGCCATTCTTATAAAACGAAAAGGCAATCAAAAACCTAACCCACTATTAGAAGTCATAGAAAATAAAAATATTTGGTGCCAAGATAGCTTATTATGATACCATAATAGAAAAATAACATACAAACATACGTACATAAATCACGCTTTTATCCCTTACGGGGTAGGCAGAGCGTTTAACGCCTCGTAAAAGGCGCTTTCGCCACGTCTGACATAAATTGAGGGCAATTTTAGATTGTAATATGTATTGCTATCGTGACAGGTTGTCAGCCCATCGCCTAAATTACAATACACTGTAACCCTCGAGTCCCTTTTGCTGACTTCAACAGCATGCCCGGGAGGAAGGGCAGCTGGAACATTCTATGTTTTTCTATCTCTCCCAGTCCAGCATGGAAGTATAATGCAGCATGGAAAAATAAAACATATATAATTTTTTGGACGCTTTTCCAAGTTTTTTTACTCTACAAAATTTAAGTGGGGTGTCATCATTGGTGAATACAGCATGCAAGTGTTGTGGAACTATTTTTGCGGGAACCATATCAATTATCTTAACCAGTTTATGTTTTTCAATAAAATTGAAAAGCCGTTTTTACATAACCTTTAAAATAATAAGATAGATTTGCAGGTATACTTCTGTAGTGACAGGTTATCAGCCCATAAGTAACAAATTACAGTGAACTGAAACTCTCGGATCCCCTTGCTGGTTTTTACATGCCCGGGATGAAATGCAGCTGGCACATTCCATGTTTTTCTCTCGCTTCAGGCCAGCATGGAAGGAGATAATAAAAGATTATTAAAAAAACCGCCTTCTATGCCTTTTAAGACGCACTAAAAGATGAAAAATAATTAAGAAGGCATGGAAGGTGTACTTTTTTTAATAATCTTTTATTTAATACTTTTTAGTGAACGATTCATGTCTTATTCCCTACATAAAGAAACCACTCCCACTAAAAAGTAACCTCTAAAGAAATTTCTTTGCTTTTCTATTCTTTTCCCTCTCAAATCCTCGGACGCATACATACGAGTACATACATATAATCACGCTTAGTAAGTTAGTTTAGTAGGGATCGATAGAGAGGAGAGAGGGCGCTAGTGAGAGGAGAGAGGGCGCTAGTTGCCAAGTAAACATTAGCTCCGTAAATAATTGAAAAATAAATAGGTTAACTCAAGAATCTAGTGAAAGCAAGAACAAATATAAGTTTAATGGTTGTTAATAGTTAGATAGATAGATAAAACATTTATTTAGCACCAACACAAATCACAAGGACATAAAAAACAATAAAATTAAATTAAAAAACAAAATCAAAAACATACATTAACAACTAACTTAGCTATAAAAAACAGATTTGTAGGCGCTAAAAAAGGCGATCAGCTCAGCAAAAAGCTGTGGCTCTGGACCACAGCGCTGATTTTCAGCTGGATCTTTGGTGAGAGGAGAGCTTTATGTTAATAATAATAATTTATAAAAGTAAAACTAAAAAATAAAAAAAAAACGGGTAACATACATTCGAGTGACAATATTAAGCCTAAAAACAAAAACAATGAAATATTAAAATGCAAAAAACTGATTCAGTGTAGTTAAGTTAAAACCCCAATATTTACAAAGAAATTACTAAAATAAACAGTGAAGAATCTCCAAAAGGTGTTTTACTATATATAATCGAACATTCAACATTGATCTGGAGGTGTGAGAAATTAAATATTTGTTATAATTTAACCTCAAATGTATAATTTACAAGAAAAAATGTGTATACAATGACCTTGACACATAGCCTTGACATCACAAATTGGTTTCAACCGCGATACGCGATACAGCGCCATCTGCTGAGGACAGCCTTTATCTGTACCAAAAATCGATCCCTGTACCCCTATACTCTGAACTTAAAACGAGTACGAAGTTCCAAACTTTAACGCAAGATGGCGAAAGTATGCGCAGGATGTCATCAGGAAATAATTGGAAGGCAATTACTTACATGTTCTCTGTGCCATGAAAACTATGATTTAGAGTGTTCTAACGTATCCGAAATAAGATTTTATAACACCCTAACAGTAGACCACAAAAAATCCTGGAAATGCCCTCTTTGCTGTGCTAATCAGCGAAAAACTGATAACCGCAATTCTCCCGCCCGATCGCTTGAGCAGACAAACTCTATGGCTCAGTTTTTCTCTGATAAGAATCCGAATGTGACGATAACAAGGGGAAAAAAGGAATCTTCGCAAACTGATCAAAATATATCGCTATATAAAGATGACTCTATATTGTCCCCAAATGGTTATACGCAATTATTCGAAACCTCTAAAACAAATTCGCTATGTCAGATAGAAAATAATGATTTTGAAGACCAGAACGAGATAGCAGATGATGAGAAAATTACGATCAAAAAGTTGAGAGCTAGACTTTGTGAAAATAATAACTGCATATTATCATCTATGCAAACCATTTTCCAAAAACACAAATTGAAAACGCATTATTGGAATTAAAAAGAAATCTCCAATGTCACACAGAAAATACCCACAAAGAGCAGACATTAATTAAGTCTAGCATAGCTGCCATTGACACCCAAGTTATTGAGCTAAATAAGAAATGCTGTGCTCTCAAACAAGAAAATGAAAATCTTCAAAAGGAACTTCGTAACATTAGGGACAACCAGAACTCTAAGGAAATCCCAGAAAATAATGAAAAGATAATTAGTTCTACATGGGCTAGAAATAAACTACTGGGAGACTGAAGAAGATCTTACTGACAGAATTACAAACATTTTCTACGACATTTTGAATATTAATTTAACAAGAAATATAGAAGAAATATCCATAATAGGAAAAAAAGGATTTAGAAAACCAATAAAAATTGAATTGTTGAGCAAAAAATTAAAAGATATATTTTAGAAAACTCCATTTTCCTTAGAGATGCGGGATTGGAAGTAACAGAATACCTAAATAAATCAGAATTACGAGAACGGAAAAATTTAATAGAAGCTATGTACACTGCAAGGAAACATGGCCATAACGCAATAATAAAAAATATAAATTTATAATTAATGGTTAAGAAACTACAATCGAGAACTCTCCAGATTCCCCCGAGAAAGAGAGAGAAATCTTAATAAATTCTGAGCAAGAGAAACATACTAAAAATAAAAACGTATACCGAAATCAGAGCAAGAACGCCAACTCTACTGCCAATATTTCGACATTTCGAGACTGATCTCACTATTTTATACCAGAATATGCAAAGTATCGGAAACAAAGTACACTTATTAGAAGACCTAACAGAAAATGAAAAAAATATACATATTTTGTGTTTATCTGAAACTTGGATGAATGAAGAAAAGTTAAAGCTACAAAAAATAAATAATTTCGTACTAGGTTCATTCTACTGCCGTGAACACCATGAAGGTGGTGGAACGTGCATTTTAATTAAAAATACATTAAAATATCCTGAAAGACTTGATATTCAAAAGTTATCTATAGAGACTATTTCTGAGGTATGCGCAATAGAAATACCTAAAGTCAATATATTATTAATTAACCTATACTGGCCTGAAAGCTCGAGAGAAGTAGAAATATTTTACACTTGTTTAGAAAAACTTCTTACCGTGTTAGCAAAAAACGATAAAAATTAAAACATTATAATTGGCGGAGACATAAATGTAAACTTCAAAATAAATAAAAAGTCATCTAAAAACAAACAACGCAAGGACTATCTAGCTAAATTACGACTTACAAATCTAATGCTTAAGTACAACTTTCATCAAAAAGTAAAAGAAATTACAAGACACTAAACCTCTACATGTATCGACTTAATTTTTACGAATTTTAAAACTAAGAATTCACAAGTAAATGTACACAGAACTCAGATTCAGCTATACTAAGCAATTTTATACAAAAACAAATATACAACGAAACTAATATAAATAAGTTTAAAAGCTACAAAAGGTAAACTGGAATGACTTAATTCAAAAACATAAAAACATCCATGAAAACTACGACATATTTCTAACAGTTCTACAAAAAATATTAAATAAATGTATTCCAAAGAAACTCATTAGAATAATAATAAAACATATTACAAGAGGGCTTAAAAAAGCTTGCAAAAACAAAAGGTTACTTAAAATGTTAATATCACAAACCAAAAATAAAAATTTACATAAACACTATAAAACATACCCATAAAATATTTAAAAAATGTATGTATAAATCTAAAAAACTTAGCAATATGTCTAAATTTAATGAGTCTCCTCATAAAAATCGTTGTATATGGAAAATAATAAATAATTAAACAAATAAAAAGTCATACAAAATTGTAAAAAATATTAACATTAAAATAAATAACTCAGTAATAAAAGATCCTAATTCAATATCCACCTTGTTTAACACCTTCTTCACATGTATTGCAAATAATAAAAGTACAGCCAAAATAAATCCAAATTTACCCCTAACTTCATCTAGCGAACACAGTTTCTTTCTTAGACCTACAGAACCCCATGAAGTATACAACATTATAAAAAACCTACAAAATAAATCTTCTTTTGGTGTGGACGAACTTCCTCCAGTCCTAATAATAAATTATGCAACCGAGTTAACTGCCCCATTCACTGAACTCATCAACCAATATTTTTCAGAAGGTATGCTTCCAAACGCATTAAACATTTCCGCATTAAAAACCTCTCCATAAAAAGGGGGAACTAACCGACTCCTTCCAACATCTTCAAAGATATTTGAAACAGCAATGGCTAAGCGACTTCATGACTTTCATGAAAAGTTTAAAATCTTTCATGAAAATCAAAATGGATTCAGAAAAAAACACTCTACGACGTTAGCTGTATACAAATATGTTCAAACAATTCTTGACTCTATAAATAACAGTATGCGGTAGGATTACTTTTCGATATGAGTAAGGCCTATGATCGTGTATGTTATTCAGCGCTTTTAGACAAACTTTATAAAACTGGGTTAAGAGGAATAGCTCATAAATGGTTAAAATCATATCTTCAAAATCGTTTTCAATATGTAGAGATTAATTACACTAACTTTGACACTAATAAAATAGAATATATAAGATCTGACAGGCTTCCTGTAAATGGTTCTATCCCGCAGGGAAGTGTTTTAGGGTGTTTATTATTTTTAGTATATATAAACGATCTCCCTAGCTTATTAAATAATCACTCCGTCCTTTTTGCAGATGATATATCGGTACTAGTCCCCTGTTCAAATTTAAATGAGTTACATAATCAATTAGATTCAACACTTAGTACAATAGAAAACTGGCTAGAATGTTATAACCTCCTTCTAAATCTAAATAAAACGAAATTAATTCAATTTAAGCCCCGACAAAAAGCTACCTTGCCAATAACTTACCTTTATAATAACATTAATAACACACCAATAGAAACCGTAGACTCAGCAACTTTGTTAGGAATTACTTTGGATTCAAATATAGATTGCAAAAACACATAGATAAACTTTCAAACTAATTTTCTTCTTTTACATACGCTCTTAGGCATTTAAAACGTGTGACAGATTTTAAAACAGCTCTTACAGCATATTATGCATACGCCCGCCCATTCCAGATTATCCTACGGCGTAATTTTGTGGGGTAACTGTACTGATGCAGAGGAAATCTTTATACTGCAAAAGAAATGTATCAGGATACTCACTAATACTGATCAAATGCAATCTTGTAAACCTTTTTTCATTGAACATAAAATATTAACATTTACTTCTATATATATATAATTGAATCGTGTAAATTCATCAGAAATCACCCAAAGTTTTACAGGCCAATGACATTAATCAAATGAAACAACCGAAATCATAATATTTTCCTAAATTAAAGTTAGTTACTTCCGGGCCACATATTATGCTGATAAAAATTTATAATCATATTCCGAATCACATAAAAAATATACAAAAACATCATTATTCTTTAAACATCTGAAGTCCTATCTAATTAATAAATGCTATAATAATATTACATAATTCTTTAAAGATAGTAATTAATTTAAAAGTGGAAAAAACTAAATTAGATTTATTAGTTTAAGTTTATATATTTTAAGTTTATTTGAATTGTTATCCTATTTAACTAAGCTCTCTCTCTAAATTGCTGTGACCTTGCAGGGCGTCACATGAGACTAAAACTGTTATTTATGTATCTTTAAGGTATATTTTTAAGATCTTTTGTGTTGTGACTTGCAATAAACATTTGAATTTGAATTTCCCTAATGGGGTAGGCAGAGCATAAACGACCTCAACAAAGGTCTGACAAAGTTTTGAGGGTTATTTAAGATTAATTTGTAGGTATATTGCTGTAGTGATAGGTTGTCAGCTTATCGCCTAAATTGCAATATACAGAAACCTTCTGATCCCCTAGCTGGTTTTTACAGCATGCCCGGGAGGAAATGTAGCTGGCACATTCTTTGTTTTTCTTTCGCTCCCAGTCCAGCATGGAAGACTCCTCGGTCTCGTTGCCATGTAATGTAATGATGGATGACTAATCACTACAAAGTATAAAACATAGTCGCTTCCTCTATCCCTATATCCCTATGTACTCGTATGCTTAGATCTTTGAAACTACGCAACGGATTTTGATGCGGTTTCTTTAAGTGGATAGAGTGATTTAAGAGGAAGGTTTATATGTATAATACATGCATAATATAGTAGAGAAACACTGATGATTTTCGTGCGAAGCCGGGGCGGGTCCCTACTTCTTTATATTACGATGAGGATCGCAAGTGCCGCAAGAGGCTTTAGATTACATAGCGCTTGGGGTTGACTTTCGTGCGGTACTTGTTTCTGCGGCTTGTGCCGGCGGTATTTTGGCGGCATGTGTGTAGTAGGCTTAAGGTGATCCCTAACGGCAAATGATTGATTTTAAGAGCTTATTTCTGCTAAATAAATCATTATAAAAAAAAAAAAAAAAAAAAAACTTCCATGCTGGACTGGGAGCGAGAGAAAAACATAGAATGTGCCAGCTGCATTTCCTCCCGGGCATGCTGTAAAAACCAGCTAAGGGATCCGAGGGTTTTAGTATGTTGCATTTTAGGCGACGGGCTGACAACCTGTCACTACAGCAATATACATACAAATCTATCATAAATAACCTTCAAAACTTTGTCAGACGTGGCGGAACGACCTTTGTTTAGGTCGTTTACGCTCTGCCTACCCCATTAGGGATAAAGGCGTGATTATATGTATGTATGTAGAAAATTAAAAAATATATACATCTAAGAAATTAGTTCATGGCCTGCAATTGCAACATTTAAAAATATTCTTGTTCATAAATAAGTATGCTAAAAAACATCTGGAAGAGAAGCTGTTTTTGTCTGTAAATTTTGATATTCTCTCTAAACTAGGAGCGCTTTCACTGTTCCTCCGATAAATTATCCGTATTTTAATTATCTAAAATCGTAACATAGCTTTTTTAAATGCAAATCGTAGTTTTTATGGAATTCGATTTTTTGTGCGTTTTACGCTCATTTTTGACGCGGCCACGGACGTAACCGCCACGACGTGGCGCGCGCTGATATGAATGATATTAAAAGGCGTTACGGGCGATGGTTGCATATCCTGAAATCTACCTGCTCATCTGCTGTTGGGCTTGGGATACACCTTAATAGGATAATTTGAGTGTCATTACATCAACAGGGTGAGTGACTTTCGTTAAAATTGTATCAAAATTCGTTCAGCCGTTTCGGCGTGAAAGAGCAACAAACAAACAGACAGACAGGGTTACTTTCGCATTTATTCAGAAACTAACAGTCTTACATATCTGTATACAATAAATAAACTCTTTAATGTAGTACTATTATATATTCTGTGCTCTTTATAAAACATAGACCTATATTTGCAAATACAACTTTTATAATATTTAAGAATCAAAGAAGTTATAATAATGGTGAAGCAACATTATGTTTATAAATTTTGAAATTAATTTTTATCACATCTCCCTAGCCTAATCCCGTATCTCACAGGGTCGGCTTCCTAATCTAGGGGATTGAACGAGGGTACTGGTTTTTACACAGAGCGACTGCCATCTGACCTCCGCAACCCAGAAGGGAAACCAGACCCAATCCTAGATTAGGTCAGAGTTTTCAAGCCGCCAATTAATTTTTATATTCATATTTATTATGTTTTTGATTTTAGTTTATGTATACACTAGCTTTCCGCCCTGCGGCTTAACCCGCAGCTAATAGAGTTTTCTGCGAGAATATTCTTTTTTTTTCACGCGGTAAAAAGAAGCCAATTTCATTAATCTAAGGCTAAGCAAGAAATAAAAAGATCTTCACTTTAAAATTACCAAAATTTCATGCAAATCTTAATCCTTTTTATTATTCCCTTAGGGGTTAGAAAACAAAAACGCTGAGACATGAGTCAATTAATTTATATCATTAGCCTAAAAACGAAACTGGAAGATCCTAACTCCAAAATTGTCGGAAATTCCATACAAATCTTCAACACCTATGTAACCCCCTTGGGGGTCGAAAATTCACAAACTTTGATACAGGTCTCCATATTTTTTTTTACTATTAGCCTATACACGATATTGAAAAATCATAATTTCCCAATTGACGGAATTTCCATACAAACTTCCAACCCCTATTTCACCCCCTCAGGGGTCGAAAAATCAAAAACGCTGATACATGTCTCCATTAACCTTTAATCATTAGCATAAATATTTCTTCCGTGCTGGCCTGGGAGCAAAAGAAAAACATAGAATGTGTCAGCTGCATTTCCTCCCGCGCATGCTGTATAAACCAGCTAAGGGATCTGAGGGTTTCGGTATATTGTAATTTAGGCGATGGGCTGACAACCTGTCACTACAGCAATATACCTACAAATCTATCTTAAATAACCCCCAAAACTTGGTCAGACGTGGCGAAACGACCTTTGTTTAGGTCTTTTATGTTCTGCCCCTACCCCGTTAGGGATAAAGGCGTGATGTTATGTATGTATGTATAAATATGAAATTGGAAGATCCTAACTTTAAAATTTACGGACTTTCATACAAACCCCTTTTGTACCCCCTTAGGGGGGGAATCCGAAAATCTTTTCTTGGTGTGGAAAATTACGTTGTAGAAGAAACTTGTTCTTCAAGTATCACGATTCTAGCTTTAGTAGTTTATGCTCTGCGTTTATGAATCAGTCAGTCAGTAAGGACAAACGATTTTATAAGTTTAGACGTGTGGTGTATATGTTTTAAATTATATATATATACTCTAAATTACTTTTTATGTTTTGTTCTAACTTTGTTAGTTAAAAGGATAGATATATTTTGCATCTGCGTTGCCACATTCCCTCTTCTGTAAAGTGGGTATCGAGTCTATCGACCCGATGAACCCTGGTGTCAGAGTTTTTAAACCGCCTAGCACAACTATCGGGCGTTGCCACATGCCTAAGGTAGACTGGTGAATAATTTTTAGCTAGTCTTTAGCGTGAAGTCCGCCCATGTAACAGTTATGTGCATAAAGATAAATAAATAAATAAAATAAATAAAAATTATACGTAAAAAGAAAGTTAGAATTACATACCTATTCAGTTTGAATTGCAGAATGATTAGAGATACACTCCAAAGTTAATCTGTTGAAGCCGTTAAGAGATTCACTAAATAAATCATAATTTACCAATAAATCATTGAACATCCTGCAAGCGCGTCTTATGAAGCTGTTTCCTTCGTAATTAGTGCGACTACGGGGTATTACAAAGAGAGGCTTACTTCGAAAACTACTCTCACGACGACGAGGCACTCTAAACGACAGATAACCTTACTGGCACATTCTGTGTTTTTCTATTGCTCCCAGTTCATTATAACAGTTCTTCATGACAACTGCCTCCGTGGTCTAGATTAGCCTAGTTTATTTGTAGTAGCCTAAATTGCAATATACGGAAACCTTCGGATCCTTTAGGTGGTTTTTACAGCATGGCCGGGAGGAAATGCAGCTGGTACATTCCATGTTTTTTTAATGCTCCCAGTCCAGCATAGAAGTAGTAACTGCCTCCGTGGTCTAATGGCTAGTGCCATGGACTCCCGATCCGGAGGTCCTGGGTTCGATTCCCAGGGGGAAAAACACAAAGTTGATATTAGAGAATTTATCACTTTGTGAATTTTTCCCCAGTTTGGTTAGGACATTGCAGGCTGAATCACCTGATTGTCCGAAAAGGAAAAGATTTCGTGCTTCGGCGGACACGTTAAGCCGTCGGTCCCGGTCGCTGTCTTTGATAGTGGTCGCTACTCAAACCATGTCAGAGGCCTGATAGTTGTGCTACTAGGCGGTTTAAAAACTCTGACACCAGGGTTCATCGGGTCCATAGACTCGATACCCACTCGGCAGTAGAAGAAATTCATCATGGAAGCACTGTCAATGCAGGGGGCGTAAAATGCCGCTGGTTTGTCATCCTATGCCGCCGGCGTGCCGCAATCAGCACACCCTCGTTACGGTAATTCGATCACTCCGGTCACTAATCACTCGTTCATTTCCATACGATTCATTTGTTTTGGTCACAATATGGAAAACAACAGATACGACATTATCCGTATATATTATTTTATTTCTTCCAAGCTAGCCTAGAAAAACAAAGAATGTGCCAGCTACATTTCCTTCCGAGTATGCTGTAAAAACCAGCTTAGGGATTCGAGGGTTTTAGTGTATTGCAATTTAGGCGATCGGGTGACAACCTGTCACTATAGCGATACACATTTCAGTCTAAAATAATTGCCCTCAAAACTTTGTCAGACGTGGCGCAACTACCTTTCCTTCGGTCGTTTACGCTCTGCCTACCCCATTCGGGATAAAGACGCGATTATATGTATGATTATATGTATTTTTTTTATTTGAGGCTGTCAGTTTATAACATACATACATATAATCACGCCTTTATCAGGCGCCTTTCTTAGGCAGAGCGTGAACGACCTAAACAAAGGTCGTTCCGCCACGTCTGACAAAGTTTTGAGGGTTATTTAAGATAGATTTCTGCGTATATTGCTGTAGTTACAAGTTGTCAGCCCTTCGCCTAAATTGCAATATACAGAAACCCTCGGATCCCTTGGCTGGTTTTTACAGCATGCCCGGGTGGAAATGCAGCTGGCACATTCTATGTTTTTCCCTCGCTCCCAGTCCAGCATGTAATAAGGCATGGAGTCATTGTTGGACTCGAGAATCTACTCGCTAAGAAGAAGAGCAACTCAGCCTAGGCCGTGTTGCTCTATGAAGTAATCCACATACGCTTACAGTTATTTTGTTTGGATTTATCACATTCAGCCAATATAGCATTACTTCCATGCTGGACTGGGAGTAAGAGAAAAACATAGAATGTGCCAGCTGCGTTTCCTCCCTAGCATGCTGTAAAAACCAGCTAAGGGATCCGAGGGTTTCTGTATATTGTAATTTAGGCGATGGGCTGACAACCTGTCACTACAGCAATATACGTACAAATCCATCTTAAATAACCCTCAAAACTTTGTTAGACGTGGCGGAACGACCTTTGTTTAGTTTTTTACGCTCTGCCTACATTTGGGATAAAGGCGTGATTATATGTATGTAGCCATTGTGTTTGTGCGTACACGCGCCTTTTTGTGCGTAACTACAAGTTGATGCCAAATTTAGGATCTTTTCACAAAACTGCGATATGTAACCTTCGTAATTAAAATTCACAATAAGATACCAAACAGCATTAAGAATATATCAAACACTAAAGTCTTTATGGACAATATAAAAAAGTTCCTATTAAATAAAAGTTACTTAACAATATCTATAAATATAATTAACGTAAACTGATTACCATACCGATCTAACATTGATATACTTACCTCACAATTTTAAACCGAAACACTGTTTTATCTGTTTGTCGAACATATACTGCGCTGCATTACTCACCTGGAGTAAACAAGTTGATCCTTACAATGGACTGTGTTGAACAGTAAAGAGTTAATACTACCCATTTATTAAGTTTTAATTGTGAACTTGTGTTTAAATTTTGGCTATAAACGTAATTAATTAATCTTGGCATACATTTTTATTTTAAGTATTAATAATTAGAGATGTAAGTGTAATAACGTTTATTTTAAAATGTACATTTTGGATGAAAGACTGGCTTCCCATAGCATAGGGAAACCTAGTTTGGGGGTCAGGCAACCACGATTGTAAACCATAAGTTACAAATAAATACCTTTTTAATTTTTTTTTTATTTATTTAACATAAGTGAATTTCTAAACGATAAAATAGGTTTAACTTAAAAATACTTATTGAAGTATTATTATTATGTAAAGTTAATTTTACTGTCGTTTCAAGGTTTATGGCATTGAAATGTTATATATTAATTTTATTAAGTTGTAAGGCTTGTATATCTTAAATGACCTTCGAAACTTTGTCAGACGTGGCGGAACGAGCTTTGTTTGAGTCGTTGACACTCTGCCTACCCCATTAGGGATAAAGGCGTGATTATATGTATGTATGTATGTATGTAAGGCTTACGGATTAAGTATTATCAAAAATAATTACTTTTACTTATTATATTGCCTTGCCCCACCGGCACCGGGGCGTCACATGATGTCTAACATTGTACTAGCGTGTAAGATATTTATGTGATATGCAATAAAGTCTAATTGAATTGAATTGCTTCGTAAAAATCTGCTAGCACGCACGACGCCGCATCACAAGAACTAGCGAACTGATTCATATCGCACTTTCCTGCGATGCTACGTTTTTTATTTATTTTTTATTTGAAATGGGTTGGACTCTAGTCAAGGTCAGGAGCGACTGAGATGGGGTCGACGATGAAGCGAGCTCACCCAGAAGATGCCTGTTCACTTTAACTTTGAAGTGTTGGTTGTTTACGTCAAACTACTATGGAAACGCCCTTGCCTTTGCCGCACGAAATGGTTTCGCAGCACATTACTACAATGTGTATATAGATACATTTACACACACAAGAACGCATATTCGGTGGCGGTTGTTAGATAACACATCTATCGTATTTTGTTAATCTAAGCCGTTGTTTCGTTACTCTTCGTTCGCGCTAGCAATTTGTGAACATTGTTTGATGCGCCATTTTAGTGGCTTTGTTGGTTCAAGCACTGATTAAACAGCAACTTTAGTAATAACATGTCTATAGTTAGGTTTTATAAATTATGTTTACTTATTTGGCAGGAAACAAGTAATTTAAAAAAGTTACCCAACTGTGTTTTTCAATTCGATTCAATTCAAATTATTTATTTCAGATAAAAGTCCATATACAGTACATAACAATAATTCGGGATAATAAAATAAAATAGAGAAGATAATAAGATAGCATAAGTTTTAAGTCGTGATCTTGCCGAATGGAGGCCAAATACACAGCGACACTTTTTTTTTTATTTCATCTGACATCACCTGTTTTTTTATACAAAATGCTGCCCGATGTTGCCTAGGCTGAGAGCCCGATGGTGTAATGGATAGGGCCGCTGCCTCCTAAGCGGGAGGTCGTGGTTCGATTCCAAACACGTAATAATGTGTTTTTCGGTTTTCAAATTTCATATGTACGTTTATTGCTCACATTTTCTGTGCTTCGGAAGGCACGTTAAGCTATTGGTCCCGGTTAATATAGTTTAACACCGTAGATATTAGTCGTTTAGCCATGTCAGAGGCCAGTGCAAAGCATTGGTGGCTTGAAAACTCTGACCTAATCTTGGATTGGGTCTAGTTTCCGTTTTGGGTTGCGGAGGTCAGTGTAAAAACCAGTACCCTCGTTCAATCCCCTAGATTAAGTAGTCTACCCCAAGAGATACGGGATAAGGTGACGGGAGATCACTAATGTTACCTAGGCGAAGAAAATGGCATCCCCATTACTGTCCACTCTTTTCTATCTTCTTCTCCTGTCGAGTGGGTATCGAGTCTATCGACCCGATGAACCCTGGTGTCAGAGTTTTTAAACCGCCTAGTAGCACAACTATCAGGCCTCTGACATGGTTTGAGTAACGACTACTATCAAAGACAGCGACCGGGACCGACGTCTTAACGTGCCCTCCGAAGCACGAAATCTTTTTCTTTTTCGGACAATCAGGTGATTCAGCCTAGAATGTCCTAACCAAACTGGGGGAAAATTAACAAAGTGACAAATTCTCAAATATCAACATTGTTTCCCCCCTGGGAATCGAACCCAGGACCTCCGGATCAGAAGTCTATGGCACTAGCCATTAGACCACGGAGGCAGTTCTCTTTTCTATCAGGGTATGGTATACCCATATTATTCCATACTGGACTGGGAGCGAGAAAAAAACATAGAATGTGATCCGAGGGTTTCTGTATGTTGCAATTTAGGCGATGGGCTGACAACCTGTCACTACAGCAATATACCAACAAATCTATATAAAATAACCCTCAAAATAATTGTCAGACGTGGCGGAGTGACCTTTCTGTAGGTCGTTTACGCTCTGCCTATCCCATAAGGGATAAAGGCTTATATTATAAACATGCAATTAATGAATTTATACTTTTACTAGTTACAATGTTACTTTTAATAGTTACAATGAACTGTGATTTTTATTTTATTTTGTTGGTTACTTTTACTTTTTCGGTATGATTTTTAATATTTTATTGTTGAGTTTAAACTTTTATCGTTAAATTAATTGATTTGCCAGTTTAATGAAATAATTTATTGTTATGATATCTTGATAACATTCTATTTAAAAATTTAAATTTCTACTATTAAAAATGTATTTACTTACGCTTCCTTATTATAACGTATTTTGCATGGTGTGTAAACATAACTTTATCAGCAAAATAAAGTTTTTTTTTTTTTAATCTGAATTTTATACCCAACTGCCGGATCCAAATGGTCCTCTGTACGCGCCCAATGACTTTCAAACGTTCAATCGCTTTATCCAGCGGGGGTGAAACATCACATAAATAAACAGCACAGAACTTGCTAATCAAGCAGCGCTGCAATGTTGCGCAATGTTGCGTAGACACTACACCGGCTATAAATCGCTGAGTAATCCAGCGACCGCCTACACCACAGTCTACTGAATACAGAAGACACGCTGGAGATTAGAAATACTTACGTACATACATACAATCACGCCTTTATCCCTAATAGGTAGGCAGAGCGTAAGCGACCTTAACAAAAGTCGTACCGCCCCGTCTGATAAAGTTTTAAGGATTATGTAAGATAGATTTGTAGGCATATTGCTGTAGTGACAGGTTGTCAGACGATCGCCTAAATTGATATACAGAAACCATCGGATCCCTCAGCTGGTTTTCACAGCATGCCCGGGAGGAAATGCAGCTGGCATATTCTAAGTTTTTCTTTCGCTTTCAGTCCAGCAGACGGCTTAACGTGCCCTCCGAAGAACGGAATAATATTTTCTTTTCGGACAATCAGGTGATGCAGCCGGTAATGTCCTAACCATACATACATACATACATATAATTACTCCTTGATCCCTAACGGGGTAGGCAGAGCGTAAACGACCTAAGCAAAGGTCGTTCCGCTACGTCTGACAAAGTTTTAAGGATTATTTAAGATAGATTTGTAGGTATATTGTTATAGTGACAGGTTGTCAGCCTATCGCCTAAATTGCAATATACAGAAACCCTCGGATCCCTTAGCCGACTTTTACAGCGTACCCGGGAGGAAATGCAGCTGGCACATTCTATGTTTTTCTCTCGCTCCCAGGCCAGCATGGAAGTCCTAACCAAACTGGGGAAAACCTCACAAAGTGATAAATTGTCAAATATTAATTTTGTGTTCCCCCCCGGGAAACGAACCCAGAACCTCCGAATCGTAAGCCCCTAGATCACAGAGGCGGTATTCAAACGAGTACGATGTCGTTCCAGCACCGTTTCTTATCACTAAATATTTTGTTCCTACAGTGTTCAATAACATACCAAATGAGATAACAAAGTGTGAAAGTAAACAGGTATTTAAGAAAAAGGTTAGAGAGCATTTATTACATACATACATACATAAAATCACGCCTTTATCCCTTACGGGGTAGGCAGAGCGTAAAACGCCTCCTAAAAGGCGCTTTCGCCACGTCTGACATAAATTGAGGGCAATTATAGATTGTAATGTGTATTGCTGTAGTGACAGGTTGTCAGCCCATCGCCTAAATTACAATACACTGTAACCCTCGAATCCCTTTTGCTGACTTTTACAGCATGCCAGGGAGGAAGGGCAACTGGAACATTCTATGTTTTTCTTTCTCTCCCAGTCCAGTATGGAAGAATCTCTCCCAGTCCAGTATGGAAGAACATTTATTAACACAATTTAATAATATTATTATTTTCGACTTCTAACTAATATTTATGAACTGTACATGTTTCTTAAATTTGAAAAACAACAGTATATAATACAGAAAAAAACAACTTGTAATGTAATGGGGAGCCATTTCTGCCAACAAACTATTGTATAGTTTGCCAGATATTGTTGAAATTGTAAAACTGTATTGCCAAAGTGAATAAACGTTTTGTTTTTTTTTTATCAGACGTCGTCGTATTTAGATATTGATATTATTCTTCCATGCTGGACTGGGAGAGATAGAAAAACATAGAATGTTCCACCTGCCCTTCCTCCCGGGCATGCTGTTAAAGTCAGCAAAAGGGACTCGAGGGTTACATTGTATTGTAATTTGGGCGATGGGCTGACAACCTGTCACTAAAGCAATACATATTACAATCTAAAATAGTCCCCTTAATTTTTGTCAGACGTGGCGAAAGCGCCTTTTACGAGGCGTTAAACGCTCTGCCTACCCCGTAAGGGATAAAGGCGTGATTTATGTATGTATGTATTTTGACGAAAGAAGGTACTACAAATACAAACCCTTCAGGCACTTACGGTCCAATTACCGGAATTACAAGTCGGTATATTTCAGCATTAAGACTATTTTCGGAATAAAATCTTATTGGTATGAGTATACTATACGGTACTTAATAAATAAACCTAAAGGTCACTAAAATAACCCGCCGCGGAGAAGCGTTGTGTACAAAATGGTTTACTTACTCAATGTTAGAATAGAACCTATTCAATAAGTCTAGGTAACAATCAACATACAAATTTCTGCCTACCCCCTTAGTCAAGTGGCGTGATTAAATATCTTAACTCTGGTTTTAGATAATGCTCAGTCGAATAAAAAAATCATCGAAATCTGTTAAAAAAAACAACCAAAGTACAATATCCTGCCTACCCCCTAAGGGAGGTGGCGTGATTATTTGTATCCTAAGTTGCGACCCAAGTTACATCCAGTCGAATAAAAACAGTTTAGTTTTAAATAGTTTTGGCGTGATGTGGTAACAGACAAACATTATAAAAAAATATGATTTGATCTTAGTATGGCTAATAATGCCTTTTGAAATTATTTTTGCGTAAAAATATTTAATGTACAGGCACGACCCTTCTAGAGATTTATTACTATACATACATACATACATACATATAATCACGCCTTTATCCCTAATGGGGTAGGCAGAGCGTAAACGACCTAAACAAAGGTCGTTCCGCCACGTCTGACAAAGTTTTGAGGGTTATTTTAAGATCGATTTGTAGGTATATTGCTGTAGTGACAGGTTGTCAGCCCATCGCCTAAATTACAATATACTGAAACCCTCAGATCCCTTAGCTGTTTTTTACAGCATGCCCGGGAGGAAATGCAGCTGGCACATTCTATGTTTTTCTCTCGCTCCCAGGCCAGCATGGAAGAAATTTATTCATTTATTACTATGGTGTATATAAAATTTTATTTTTTAAAGCTACAACATTGACAAGTTTGTAAATAAATGACATTCGTGCCCCATTTCTCCTGCCACCTGCACGCAGGAGGACCTGTTTGCCGCCAACCAAAAGGCTGTTGATGTGGCCACGTTCTGGGCGTCAAGGATTTAAAGCCATTGACTTGAGAAGAAGAAGAAGAATGACAAACCACGGTAAAAACCGCCTATATATATTTAAAAAAAAAAAAAAAAAAAAACAATCAAAACAACTGATTTGTTTTTGCTGTGGTCTCGCACTACTCTGAGCGTCCTTTATTGGAACTTGTTTAGAGAAAATCATTGTCATTTCGAACTCAATGTAACAAACATACATAAAGCTCCTGTATCTCTTACTTATTATTATTATTAAATTCTTTATTGTTTTAAAAAATTAAACATAAAAGTAAACTTAAAAATTAAAACAAAAGGCGAGCTTATCTCTATAAGAGATCTCTTCCAGCCAACCTAATGAGGATGAAAGAAGGGAAAATCACGGGAACAGATATAATAAACGTAATAACATTAATAATTATAGTAATACTAATACACACTAATATATTTCAATAAAATAAACTAATACATAACAATATCAATATGATATATAATTAAATGGTATAAAAGATATTGAAAATGAATCTAAATATATAAATGTCATAGAGAATTAATAAAATGCTCTTTCAGTCTCTTCTTAAAGGTGAAACTCGAGGGACTCTCTTGTAGAGTTTTTGGTAATTTATTCCAAAGTTGTATGGCTCTTACAGTGAATGAATTAAAAAAGAATTTGGTGTTCGATCCAGGAACCTCCAACACCTTTGTGATGCAGGCGCGCCTAGATCGAGGGTCAGGAAGTAATAATCGGAATCGGGAGCGGAGATATTCAGGAGAGGAAGGGTCATTAAGGATTTTATACAGGACAGTGAGGATGTGCACATCACGACGAAGTCGGATAGGAAGCCATTTAAGTTGAGCGCGAAATTCTGAGACGTGATCAAATTTGCGAAGTCCAAAAATGAATCTAATAGCTAGGTTTTGTAAGCGCTCAAGTTTGTTTAGCAGCTCCTCAGTCGCATCCAGATAACAGACATCAGCATAATCGAGGATGGGAAGGAGAAGAGCTTGTGCAAGCATAATTTTAGTGTGAAAAGGAAGGAAATTTTGGAGTCGTTTGAGAGAATGGAATGAATAATGCATACGTCTACTAACCTCATTCACCTGTGCCGACCATGATAAGTCACAGTCCAAAATCAACCCAAGATTCTTAACTTTGTCAGTATAAGGAATGCATATGTTGTTATAAAAAATCTTAGGTAGATCTGCAACCTTAATCCTACAACTGAGCCTGCTGCTACCGACGATCATTGCCTGAGATTTGGTAGGATTTACAAGTAGCCCAAAACTCCTTGCCCATTCCTGCACAGCAGCAAGATCTGCATTGACAGCATCAACTGCCTCTCTAACGTTAGTCAAAGAAAAATGACTGTAAATTTGTAAATCATCTGCATACAGATGGTAGGGAGAAGAAATGACTTTAGAGATGTTGTTTATAAATATTGAGAAAAGAAGAGGAGAAAGAATGCCGCCTTGCGGAACACCAGCAGATAAGTTTGACCAGTCCGATGATCCATCATCTGTCTTCACACACTGCTGGCGCCCATGAAGATAAGAGTGTTACTTACAGGGTAGGCAGAGCTTAAAACGCCTATAGTAAAAGGAATGGTTACCACGACTTACAAATATTAAATTATACCGGGTGTCTTCTTCTTAGCGAGTGGATTCTCGAGTGGAATAACGACCCGAAGAACCCTGGTGTTAGAGTTTTCAAACCGTCTAGTGGCACAGCTATTAGGCCACTGGCATGGTTTGAGTAACGACCACAATCAAAGACAGCGACCGGGACCGACGGCTTAACGTGCCCTCCGAAGCACGGAATCCTATTTTCTTTTCGGACAATCAGGTGATTCAGCCTGCAATGTCCTAACCATACATACATATAATCACGCCTTTATCCCTAATGGGGTAGGCAGAGTTTAAAACACCTATAGTAAAAGGAATGGTTACCACGTCTTACAAATATTAAAGATAATTATACCGGGTGTCTTCTTCTTAGCGAGTAGAATAACGACCCGAAGAACCCTGGTGTCAGAGTTTTAAAACCGTATAGTGGCACAGCTATTAGGCCACTGGCATGGTTTGAGTAACGACCACAATCAAAGACAGCGACCGGGACCGACGGCTTAACGTGCACTCCGAAGCACGGAACCCTTTTATTTTTCGAACAATCAGGTGATTCAGCCTGCAATATCCTAACCAAACTGGGGAAAACCTCACAAAGTGATAATTTGTCGAATATCAACTATGTGCTCCCTCCTGGGAATCGAACCCAAGACCTCCGGATCGTAAGCCCTTGGCTCTGACCACTAGACCAGAGGCAGTTTACCGGGTTTACAGTATACCGGGTGTAAGGGACAGCTTCCCGCAAACTGATAGGGGTTGCTCAGTCAACAATGGTTTTTCATACAAATTGTCCGATTGAGGCGTAAGTTGTTTAGTTAGTGACAGGTTGTCAGACGATCGCCTTAATTTACAATACACTGTAACACAAAAAATAGCCCGATGGTGTAGTGGATAGGGTCGCTGCCTCCTGAGCGGGAGGTCGAGGTTCGAATCCCACCACGGACCAATGTGTTTTTCGAATTTTATATTTACGTTTATTTGGCGCTTTCCCGTGCTTCGGAATGCACGTTAAACCGTTGGACCCGGTTAATATCGTTTAATACCGTAGATATGAATATGCCCTTACATTACAATGAAGCCATGAAGCTCATACACTACACAATACACATACATTTACACTTACACGCACACTTAGCCTACATTATGTTTTTTTGTTTACTACCCTATTATGTAATGTTAATATGATGAACTCTGTTATTGGCTATATAAGTTTTTAAGATTACTGTTTGTAATAGTGATATAATTGCTGTTGGGTTCTCAATAAAGAAATTAAATTAAATTAAATATTAGTCGTTAAGGCATGTCAGAAGTAAGTGCTAAACATTGGCGGCTTGAAAACTCTGACCTAATTTAGGATTGGGTCTGGTTTCCCTTCTGGATTGCGGAGGTCAGATGACAGTCGCTCTGTATAAAAACCAGTACCCTCGTTCAATCACCTAGATTAGGTAGCCGACCCTGTGAGATACGGGATAAGGTTAGGGAGATGATGTAACACCTCGAATCGCAGTTACTATGCCCTGGAGGAAAAGCAGTTGGCGCATTATTATGTTTTTCTATCGCTCCGGTAACTCAAATTCTACGTTTTCATTTTAACGAACGTAGGGTTGATATTTGGACTAGCTTTCCGCCCGCGGTTTCTCCCACATTTAATCAGTTTTCCGTGGGAATAAAGTGTTTTCGCGTGTAAATAAAAAAAAAAAACAAAAATAATCATGGAACACTTGTTATAGCTGCTCGTAAGCTGGTTACTTTATGCGGATACAAAAAAATATTTTTTCTTATGTTTAAATATTATTGTAATATTTATGTCTACTATTAATTTATATAATTATAAAATTTTGTACTACTCTTTCATATGGTATTCTATAAGATGCACAAGCAAAAACATTATTTTTTATCACGAACACTTTTTTTATTTTATGGATTCTTCCATGCTGGACTGGGAGAGATAGAAAAACATAGAATGTTCCAGCTGCCCTTCCTCCCGGGCATGCTGTAGAAGACAGCAAAACGGACTCGAGGGTTACAGTGTATTGTAATTTAGGCGATGGGCTGACAACCTGTAACTATACATTAGCAATACACGTTACAATCTAAAATTGCCCTCAATTTTTGTCAGACGCGGCGAAAGCGCCTTTTACGAGGCGTTTAACGCTCTGCCTACCCCGTAAGGGATAAAGGCGTGATTTTATGTATGTATGTACACTTTTTTATATCTCGACTTCCAGATTGAATTTCGAAAAAACTAAACATGAGTAACTAAGTTAGACCTTCAGAGTAATACAGCTAAAAAACCGCATTCCGTTTGGTGCAGTAGTTTTTACGTGGCACACGAAAAAACATTCCGACAGACAGCAGACAAAATATTTATTTTAATATTTTTTTTTCTTATTGATCTCCCATGTACAGACTTCGAGCGGTGTCAATTTTATTATATGAATATGATTAATGAACATTATCATTGCCACAGGAAATCTAATAAACATTGTATGGACAATAGTCTTCACAGTTCATCTTCAGGGTGGAATTAAAGAAAGAAAGCGCAGCAGAGTTTGGTAAGAAGTTGCGCGAACTAAGTTTATTCTACGCCCTCACATTTAGCTGTGATTTGTTTTTGTTTTGTCTCCAAGTTAAACATAAACTGTTCGATACCCTTACTTATTGTTTTTTTTACCCAACAAGATTTAACAAAGAAGTATTTTTTCATATCTTTTTGTGATAGATCTCTTCGATATACAATTTTATAGGGTTTTTTAATCCCTATAATACATGAAGTCACGCCTTTATCTCTTACAGGATAGTCAGGCGAAGAACGCATAGTTAAAGACGCTTACTCTACGTCTGACAAGTATTGAGGGTAATTTTAGATTGTTATCGCTATACAGTGACAGGTTGTCAGTTTTAATTACAATACACTGTTATGTAAATCTCGAATCCCTTGTACCTTTGTATCGTTGCTGTAGATCGTAAAATTAAAGCAGTCTGAAGAATAATATTAAACAGATATAATGGTGTTCCTACCTCTAGCATATTTTTAAATACGTCTAATGCTCCACTATAGGTCTGTAGCTGTACTTTTTCGAGTAATTGGCAATCATGGCGGCTTCAACTTCAGAACATTTTAAACCATGTCGGAGATAACAATGTTTTGGCGTACAAAGGATTTTTGCCACGTTTAAAGCCCAATATCAAAGCAAGTATGGCGTTATTAAAATACCAAACAGTTTTAAAAAGCCTTTACGTTTTATTTTGTATTAATTATGACATTGGGTTCGAAAATTTTAGAAGTTATTCAGGATTGTAAAGTTTAAACACACATACATAAAATCATACCTTTATTCCTGATGGGGTAGGCTAAGCATCAACGACAAAAGTCATCCCGCCACATCTAAAAGTTTTGAGTGTTATTTCAGATACCATTCGAGGTCCGTGTAATGCTGCAGTGACAGTTTGTCAGCCTATCGCCTAAATTGCAATACTTAATACTCACACGCTCGAATCCCATAGTTGGTTTTTACAGCATGCCCGGGAGATGTATCTGGCACATTTTATGTTTTCCTGTAAAGTGTATTATTATTTGTTAAAAAGTATTTTGTTTGTTCTTTTATCGCCACATATTTTATTGAAAATATGTTTCTGTATCACATTTCTTATTCATTGGAAACATTGCGTGTACATACATATATATAATCACGCCTTAATCGCTAATGGGGTAGGCAGAGAGTAAACGACCTAAAGAAAGGTCGTTCCGCCACGTCTGACAAAGTTTTAAGGGTTATTTAAGATAGATTTGTAGATATATTGCTGTAGGGACAGGTTTTCAGCCCATCACCTGAATTACAATATACTGAATCCCTCGGATCCCTTAGCTGGTTCTTACAGCATGCCCGGGATTAGATGCCGCTGCATTTTTCTATCACTCCCAGTCCAACATGGAATAAAGAAATAACCTAGAAATAACACGGTTTTCTTACAATGCCCTAAAACCTCGCGCGCAGCTCATTTAGCCGCAGTGCTAATGATAGCTTGTATTAGTGGTGGTGTAGATAGCGGTTGATATATGAGGCGCGGACGCGGAGTGAGCCGTTACTGTAAGCGCATCGCGGTGGTGTAGTAGATCGCGCGATACGCAATCACGCAAAGGTCTGTTCTTAAGGTGATTCCTAACGGCAAATGGTTTTTATTAAGAGCTTAAACGAATCATTGGAAAATTCTAATAAAATATACATCTAAGAATTTAGTTCATGGCCTGCAATTAGAAAATTTGAAAATATTCTAGTTCAAAAACTATTTATCTATATATCTTCCATGCTGAACTGGGAGTGAGAGAACAACATAGAATGTGCCAGCTGCATTTCCTCCCGAGCATGCTGTAAAAACCAGCTAAGGGATCTGAGGGTTTCAGTATATTGTAATTTAGGCGATGGGCTGACAACCTGTCACTACAGCAATATACGTACAAATCTTTCTTGAATAGCCCTCAAGACTTTGTCAGACGCGGTGGAACGGCCTTTGTTTAGGTATTTTATGCTCTGCCTACCCCATTAGGGATAAAGGCGTGATTATATGTATGTATGTATAAACTATTTAGGAACGCTTTCACGGTTCCTTCGGGAAATTATCCGTATTATGATTATCTAAATACGCAACATAGCTTTTTTTAATCCGACTCTTAGTCTTTATGGAATTAGCTTTTTTTGCAAATTTCGCACATTTTAGACGCGGCCACGGACGTAATTGCCACGCCGCCGTAGCGCGCGCCGATTTGAACGATATTCTAAGGCATTACGGGCGATGGTTGCATATCTTGAAAGCTACCTGCTCATCTGCCGACAGGAAGCACCTTAACATCTACTCGAATACAGGTCGAAAATGTTATTTTATACTACACCTATTAGGAATGTATGTTAGTTATCCAAGCGAACAAATATGCGGGCTGCAAAAATATATGGGAGTTATTTTCTCCCCTGCTGCAGCGGGTACAAAGTATAGCACTTTCTTTCCTGCTAAATATTTTTTAATTTTTAATTTAGGATTAGGTACAGGCGTATGGCAAAAGACAAAAAGTTTGTATCTCGAAGCCCACAAAATAATAACAGCCACTTCAATTTTTTGGTAGTATAAGTTTTCTTTCATTTGCCTCTTTTATATTTTCAAGTAAAAAATAAGGGAAAACCAACATATCCGCGTATTATGCTTCCTTTTTTGATTGTCTTACAAAGATTTTTAATTATATTTTCCTCATAGGTAAAGTATAAAGCATTATGAATCACTCCAAAAAAATGCGTATCGAAAATCGTAGGAATCGATTCCTTTCTTCCCTCGATGAACAATGTACTATTAATGCTTATATTAGAAGTAGTATACAGGATTCTCTAGCCAGTACGAAAACTGATTATCATCATCTCCCTAGCCTAATCTCGTATTTCACGGGGTCGGCTACCTAATATAGGTGATTGTTCGAAGGTACTGATTTTTACACAGAGCGACTGCCATCTGACCTCCGCAACCTAAAAGGAAAACCAAACCCAATCGTAGACTAGTTCAGAAATTTGATCAGACAATTTATATGGCAAAGTTATTTTCCTGTGTTATTTTTTGTTTTTTTCTGGAAAATTTTGTTCAATTTTGTATCTTTTCTTGTTATCTCTAAGTGTATAGGACGATTTTGCTTCTTACCTTTCAAAAGAGCTGAACCTGGTATCAGAGTATTCTTCAACCACGGGCTTCTGTTCTGACGTGGTTTGGTGTTAGCTAGTGTGTTTAGCTTGTGACTGTGATTCGCTTGCACTACAACCACTTGTATATAATAGAATGTTTGAAGGTCTTTTTAGATTTATTGTTAGAATAAGATAAACAGGATGTTCAATTTATTTTATTGAATATCGCTACTGATTATTTCCTAACAAGGCTTTGCATCAAACTTCCAAACACCCAAAATGATTTAAATAAAATATAAATTCACGAACACTTTAGATGTTTTATAACTACTTGACTAGGAATGACAATAAACAGTAAGAAATCATTTTAATAAGTTTTATAGTGCTTGCCTTCGTCATTTTAGTGAGCAATACTTTCTTCCATGCTGGCCTGGGAGCGAGAGAAAAACATAGAATGTGCCAGCTGCATTTCCTCCCGGGCATGCTGTAAAAACCAGCTAAGGGATCCGAGGGTTTCAGTATATTGTAATTTAGGCGATGGGCTGACAACCTGTCACTACAGCAATATACTTACAAATCTATCTTAAATAACCCTCAAAACTTTGTCAGACCTGGCGGAACGACCTTTGTTTGGGTCGTTTACGCTCTGCCTACCCCATTAGGGATAAAGGCGTGATTATATGTATGTATGTATGTAATACTAGCATAATCATTTGCTAAAAGAATTTGCTTTTTAGATTATTTTTTTTTGTTCGAGTTTTACATTAACATTTGTATTGTTGTAGAGACAATAAAATTATAGATTTGTTGAATATGATTGTTGTAGAGACAGGTGGTCAGCCCATTGCCTAAATTACAATACACTGAAACCCTTTCATCTCTTAGCTGTCTTTTACAGCACAAACTACTAATGGAATGAAATTTAGAAAAATAAACTATTCTCCGACGAAACTTGATCGCCAGAATTCGTTCAACCACAAAACACAAAATAAATCTAAATTCGAAAACAGTACGCGATTGTAGCAGATTCTTTAGCTAACTCAGCCGCTTTAAGAAGCGCAGTAGCGCTGCAAAACCCGATACCACTTTTAGGAATAGTTCCCAGTCAACAGTTTCCTATTTGGAAATTTCGGTTTGTTGTTGCACGTATAGTTTACAGAAGTATTTTCTCCCAAAAAATACCTGAGAAGTCTCTCTATTTTAACAGTAAAACAGAGGGCGGCTGAGTTAGCTGAGATAGGTACAGACCTATCTACTTCATAAGCCTAGGAAGAGAGCAGTTGAAACATTCTATGTTTTCTGTCTCTACCCAGTGCAGCAAAAAAGAAACAACAGATCACATAAGTTTTAATAAAACTTCAATTCAAAATTTACCTCCTGGTCCCTCCATGATTAAGTGTTAGAGAATTATATACCGATACCCGTTTGATAAAAAGAGTTCCAATTCCTGAACTGCGAACCGGTACATCGTCATCATCAGTAAGTGTTTAAAAGGAGTCATGACAATAATTGTCATGAAATTACAATTATTCTGATGACATGATGATGAATTTAATGTAATAGATTTTCTTTTAATTAAAATCTAATCAAGTGTGGTATCAAACGAAAAGGCCTAATTAGCTGATTCCAAATACATAAATACCATATTAATACATTACAGCCATAAAATATTACTTCCATGCTGGCCTGGAAGTGAGAGAAAAACATAGAATGTGCCAGCTGCATTTCCTTCTGAGCATGCTGTAAAAACCAGTTAAGTGATCTGAGGGTATTAGTGTATTGTAATTTAGGCGATGGGCTGACAACCTATCACTACAGCAATATTCGTACAAATCCATCTTAAAAAACAATTAAAACTTTGTCAGAGTTGGCAAAACGACCTTCGTTTAGGTCGTTTACGCTCTGCCTACCCCATTAGGTATAAAGGCGTGATTATATGTATGTATGTATGAAATATTACAGCTAGCTGTTTCGCATAAAAAAACGGATCAGTGTTCTGATCACTATTATTCTGAAATTTCAAATTTGATGTGGCAATTTCTGAACTGTCATCATCATATCCTCGATGAACTCACTGACATCTGACGCGCTGCAAAATCAGACGTCCCGAGAAATCTGCATATATCGAAACGTGTTCCGAACATTTCGAACCCTGTACGTCTCGCGAGAATATCAGAGTAAAGTGAAAACAGATGGGACAGTCCATCTTATCTTGATTCGATTTTCTCACTGTCTTGCAATTTAGGCGAAAGCCTGACAACGTGAAAAGTGGCCAAAACTATGTCAGAGGTCGAAAAAGCGTCTTTTGTATGTGGTCATTGAAGCTCTCTCTACCCCGAAAGAAATATAGGGATGACATATGATGATCTTTTAGAATTCTATAACAGCCTAATATAAGATTTTGACGTAGCTTTACAGAACGAACCGGGACCAGAAGCACGTTATCTTTAGAATCTTAAGTGATAGACAATTAGGTGATTATGTCTGCATTGTCTTAAACTAAAAGCGATCCCCCAAAGTGATAATCATCAACTTTATGATCGAGGGATCAAAACCATTTTAGTCCAGAAAACCGTGGTAAGTTTGGTACTAGTCAGCTGCTAAGATGTCAACGCAGGCATTAGTGTCCTCATCTGTACAATACAGTCACCAGAATCAGATTTAAATATTTCATGATAGTTATAATGTTATTAATAAAAAATGTACATATATTTGAATAAGATTTAGTTTAATATGTAATAAGCGCTTTGGTTTTCTCCATAAGCTTGTATTGTGATTGAATAAATAAATAAGTTCCTTTTATAGTCATACCTATACGTACTGGTTGTAACCTGCTCTGTAGCACGACGACCGTATATTGTAACCGCTACGTTAGCATTTGTATAGGAAGCCGTTTGCCGCCGCATCCCCGTTGCTAACAAACGATCGGTGGAGCCCGCTCGCCTACATACAGTGCAACTTGTGTAACGAAAAGGGTGTAAAAAAATGTTGACTTACACAATACCAAATGTGCCACCAGCTGTTGCATTTTTCATGGTTGACCATTTTTTTCATACATCGCTCGGCATTTGGAAAATTTGACCATTTTCATAGGAAGATTCACATTCTTTAGTTTATATGCCTTTTTTGTGCGATCTTCACCAGCGCTGTTTCCGGAATGAGATAATTTTTTGGTCGAGATCAAGAGTCGTATCTTATCTTATTTAGCCTACATCATCCCACTGCTGGGCAAAGGCCTCTCTCTTCTATTTCCACTTATCCCTATTTTGAGCCTCCAGGCGTCAGATCAAGAGTCACATCTTAAAAAAATCATTAGATAGGACGCCATATTATTTATGTAACGTACGTACTGTTCAGTATATACTGAACTGTAATTTAGGCGATGGGTTGTCAAGCTGTCACTACAGCAATATACCTACAAATCTACCTCAACACTTTGTCAGACGTGGCGGAACGATCTTCGTTTAGGTCGTTTACGCCCTGCCTACCCCATTAGGGATAAAGGCATGATTATATGTATGTTAAATGTTTGGGAGGATGGGAAGACAATTTTATTCTAGGCGCACAAACAGTCTTACCATTGCACTGTATTTGCACGACTGGTGTGTATTTGTGAAGTTGCACAAATATGCATAATGAGAGCGTTGTGGCTTACCTGGTTATCCTCAATCGATGCTCCGAGGAATATCTTCTGCAACTCAATTCTCATAAAGAATACTACTGGGTGTAAGGGACAGCTTCCTGCAAACTGATAAGGCTTATAGTCAACGAAACTGAACAACCATCAACAGGAAATTAACTCGTCAGCATGACTGCGTTAAAAATTCCAAGTCGATTTAGATTAAGAAAGCATGATTTACTTTTTGTACCTCCCAGTCATTCTCAATATAGAAAAAATAGTTTCATACCACGTGTCACAAAGCTATTCAATAAGTATAATGATGATAGCCGATTTGATTTATTTCGTGGTAGTATCAGATCAATGAAAAATGCGCTCGTTAAGGATTACTTCACAGAATCTTAGGGTCGTATTTATGAAGCGATATCAAACTTGAGAGCAATATTAAGTATGGATTTGACAGGCCAGTTTGTACTGAAATGACATTTCTGATACGAACTCAAACTCGCTGTCACTCATGAGAGCTGATTATAAATACGGCCCCTAAAGTATTAGTTTAGTGTAACTGTTTTTATATTTGTATGTGTTATTTTACCTATTCATTATTTTTAAGTTAGACTAAGCAATTTTCTTTCTTTATGTGGAAGCTATGTATACTTGAATACATACATATATATAATCACGCCTTTATCCTTAATTGGGTAGGCAGAGTGTAAACGACCTAACAAAGATCGTTCCGCTACGTCTGACAAATTTGGAGGGTTATTGAATAATTTGTAAATATTGCTGTAAGCTTCCCAAATAAAATAAAATTAAATTATGATTTTTTGACTGATGAGGGCGCCACTTAAAAAAAGCTGTAAGAATTCATCTATCATAGTTGTTCAGTTTTATTGACTGAACCACAATCCTACATTTCGCGGAACGCTGCTGCCGATTTCTTGATTTATCACTTAAAACTTTGATACTTTTTTTATTTTATTTTTATTTAGAATACCTAAAGCTAGATTACAAAAAGCTTATAGCTCGCAGATAGTTCTCACTTCTATGATACCCGCGGATAGCGAAGCGATATGATGAATATTCTGTTCTAACTTGGCAAAACACGGTCAAACACTTGGCAATACTCTTCAAAAACCCACTTGATAGAAGAAGAAACTATGACAGGTAAATAAATTATTCAGACTGCAAATTAATTTCAGTCACCCCTTTTCTTATCGCCCTGTAAAATCGGCATAAAATCAACAGTTCTCAGTTTGGATAGGTATTGTTTTGATAACAATATGAGTGATAGAGACCACGATGCCTTGTAGCTAATGGGTGTGAGCACGCCATGTTCTGAGTCAATAAATAGTGCCCTTGTAAATAGTGCCTTTGCGTCTTAGATAAACCGAAAATCTAGCTAAATCATAAGGGATAAGGATTACACATATATACTTAAAATCACGCCTTTATCCCTTTCGCGATAGGCAGAGCGTAATACTCCTAACTAAAACACGTTATCGCCACGTCTGACAAATCATTGAGGGCAAATTTAGATCGAAATACGTATCGCTAATAGTGGAAGTTACAATACACAAGTTAGATTTTGTTTTTTCCATCGACACGAAAAGAACATGAATACACTGCAACCCTCGAATTGCTTTTACTAACTTCTAGAACATGCCCAGGGGGAGAGACATTTTAATTATTGAAAATGAAATCACACAAGTAGGATTTGAAACTCAGATTTTTTATGTCACTGCTCTGTGACTCTCAACCGATTTTCTAACTGAACGGAACCACTCATTTTTTTACGCAATCAATCATGCCTCTTTTCCGCAATTAAAACAATATAGTTATCATTGATGTTCTGCCCTGCCCCGTCAGTCCGTGACTGCATGTATTTCAAAATGGCCGCTTCGATGGACGAATGCAGCTTTAATTACAGAAATACCACCTCCAGGTGGAATTACGTGCACTAAACACTAAATTCTGGAATATTTGCGTATTAATTTCTATCTGTCTGATTGCCTCACGGATTTAGGCAAGCGTAGACGTTGCAACCTAAAAACTAAATCGTCATTGCGTAATTTTGCAGGACAAAAAAAAGTACTGTTTCGAGTTGCAAGTACATCAGCGTTGCAAGTGCAGGAAAAATGTGCACATCTTGTTTAAGTCTTGCTTCCCTGTTTCATTGTTATGGTACTATTATTCTTTTTGTACATTCTGTTTGCATCATATATCTTAATAATTATTAATATTTATTATTGTATTTTTTACTGTAAGGTAATAGTAATTAATTGTTTATACAATGCCGTGACCTACCTATGTTGAAAATTGTTTAATGTTGTTTTTTTTTTCTTTTTTAATGTTTAATAATTTGTAATTCTTCTTATCGTATCGATTGTTATGGCTTAAAATTGTAATTAAAATAAGGTTATACACCGCCTCCTACTTAGGTTAAGTTAGTTTATAGTAAGGTTCCGGCTAAAAAACAGCGCTTCAGTCTTAGACTGGAGCATATGCTGAGCTCCGGCTCAAACACCTTTTCGGTATCGAGTGTAACGTTTAGGATAAATTTTAAGATCTTTGTCTGTATACTGGTACCGAATAAAGGGTTTCTATTTATTCTATTCAACCTGTTTAAGCTGTTTAAAAGACAGTGTGGTTTTTTTTCATACATACTGTAAAATAAAATAATCAGTATGCGGTATTTTGGCATCGTTTACACCTGCCAAGAAATATTATAGAAATTGCTTAACTCACACCGGGTCCACGAGTTCAACGTAGACCTAATCGCTCTAATTTCAGAGTAAGCTTATGCACCAAATGTGGTGACGTATAATTATGAGAACTGTAATAATTTATGTACAATCATTTTTACCGACCGACACCTATTAATGCAACAACAAAGAATGAATATCTTCATTGCTGGACCGGGAGCAATAGAAAAACATAGAATATGCCAGCTGCATCTCCTCCCGGGCATGCTGTAAAAACCAGCTAAGGTATTCGAGGGTTTCAGTGTATTGTAATTTATGCGATGGGCTCATAACCTGTCACTAGAGCAATACACAGATCTAGCTAAAATTACCCTCAATACATGTTGAACGTGGCGCAATGCGCTTTGTTTGGGTCGTTGACACCCATTAGGCATAAATGCGTGATTATATGTACTCGTATGTATGTAAAGTAAAATAAGCGCCTTGAGTCCAACTCCAGACTTTGATTAATCTGTGACTTTAGTATATTATTATAATTCGCAAGGAGACTTGCGGAATCTACCTTTAGTTTAAGTCTGGGTTTGGCCTCGTTTTGCGTGATATCGACAGGGCCGTCAGAGGGCTTATTTTGAGACCCTGCATTGGGAGCTTATTTTGTACCCTGCATAGGATCAAAATGTCTCTATGCGTTCACTTTGAATGGAAATTGGTGAAAACCCAGCGATGCGTTTATCAGCTATATAGCGGTGTAAAGGAATAATAAATATATCATTGCCTTGTTTTTTTTATTACTAGAAATAGGTTTGCTCTTAACTCTAGACAGGTCAGGGATGAACATGACAGAGTCGACGATGGAGCGAGCTCACCCAGACCAGAAGCGGACTCCGGTGAGAGGGTGGTCGCGAGTCAGGCGGCCTCTTACTGAGCCTACCACCGCTTTGATGGGATCGTTCAGCCAGTCTTATTCACAGGCAAACCTGTGTTGCCGTTGCCCAGGGTGGACCACTAGGAGGTAGATCCCATTGATTTATTATTTTACCGAAATAAATAAAAAATAAATCATAAGGATTCAAAAATAGATTCGTTTCCAAAGGAAAGTCAGAAATCAAAATATTTAAACTTAAGTGAGACATTCTAAATAAAGATTTTAATAACGGACACTCACTTTGGAAAATAAGTCGCGTACTTCATGTCAAAAAAAAAAAACAAAAGAAAGTCAGAAAGAAAATATATATATATAATAATAATAATCTAGAGCAGTAGGTACTTTAACATATTTCTAACAACAATTTCGCTCTTTTAGTGAAAAAAAGGGATAAACTCTGACTAGCCGTTAAATTAGAAAGCATACCAGTAAGTTAAGGCAAAGATGGGGCAAGCAGGGGGGTAGGGAATACCGCAAAAAGGCCTGATGCCCACGATAACAATGGGCGGAACGAGCCTACGTTCGTATCAAAGTAAATAATGCCTTTGCACGGGGTTCACGAAAAGGCTACACTTACATTGCTGCTGCAGTACATTCTACAGTCTACCTACTCTAGGACTTTATGCTTTAACTGCCTCCGTGGTCTAGCGGTCTGAGCCGTGGGCTTACGATCTGAAGGTTCTGGGTTCGGTTCCCAGGGGGAGGGACAAAGTTGATATTTGTCAATTTATCACTTTGTGAGGTTTACCTCAGTTTGGTAAGGACATTGCAGGCTGATTCACCGGATTGTCCGAAAAGAAAGAGGATTCCGTGCTTCGTAGCGCACAATAAGCCGTCGGTCCCGGTCGCTGTCTTTGGTAGTGGTCGTTACTCAAACCATGTCAGAGGCCTGACTATGAGAGCTATGCTATTAGGCGGATTGAAAACTCTGACACCAGGGTTCTTCGGGTCGTTGTTCGACTCGAGATTCCAGAAGAAGAAGGACTTTATGCTAGTTTTTACCGAAAGAAATACTCAATCCCACTGAAAAACACTAATACATACATATTATCAAGCCTTTATCCCTCATGGGGTAGGTAGAGCTTAAACGAGCTAATCAAATGTTGTTCCGCCACGTCTGACACGTTTTGAGGGTTATTTAAGATAGATTTGTAGATAGATATATTGCTGTAGTGACAGGTTGTCAGCCCATCGCCTAAATTTCAATATACAGAAACCCTCGGATTTTATATCATGCCCGGGAGAAAATGCAGCTGGCACATTCTATGTTTTTCTCTCGCTCCCAGTCCAGCATGAAAGAAAATTTATAACACTAAGCCACAGGCAAAACCATTGGACAGAAAGATGTTGTCATCAACCCCGCGTTTTCATCTGCGGCAAGATGAGTTTGTCCGCGGGAACGGAATATTTTCCATTGGTAAAAGAATGCCTATTTCCGAGCGCTGATTTAAAGAATAACCTGGTGTCAGAGTATAATAAACACAGCTTAGAGTCCAGACGTGGTTTGTATAACGACCACTATCAAAGACAGCGACCAGGACTGACGGCTTAACGTATCCTCCGAAGCAAGGAATCCTTTTCGGTCAATAGGATGATTCAGCTTGCAATGCCCTGAACACACTGAGGAAAATCACACAAAGTGATAAATTAACGATTATCGACTTTGTGTTACCCCCTCTGAGAATCAAACCTGAGCCCATGGATCAGACTAGGTACGGAGGCAGTAGCAGCAATGTATGTGAAACTGGCGAACCTATCGTGTATGGATATTGTTCCCAGTGGGGGTGAAAGCGGAAAGGCACGGCAAACAACACCATGGCTGATTAATCTCCGCTTTAGCTGCCATCGGATAGCGAGCGCTGATTTTTAAAACTAAAAGTTAATTTATATTCTGGGAACAACGTAAAGGGATTTCTACTACGCTAATGAACTCGATCCTAGATTTGCTGGCTAAAACTAACATACTTATCAGTCAGTCACTTACAGACTAACAACATTGGAAAAGACAGAAGATCTATTCTCTCCGGTTTTTGATTTATAGTCTTTTTTTTTTTTTATATTTGATAGGCAATCATTTGTCCGCCATCTCACGTGATGGTAAGTGATGATGTAGACTATGATGGAGCATGATTGCCTAGAAAATGCCTGTTCACTCTCGCCTTGAAAAGGCCCAGGTTATAACGTTCCGGAAATAGATCCGCAGGCAGGGAGTTCCACACTTTGGCCGTTCGCATTAAAAATGTAGAAGCGTACCGCTTTGTGCGAAAACTTGGTATGTCGACAACATAAGGGTGGAATCCCAACCGGCGTCTCGTACCCCGGAGATGGAATGGGGAGGGGGGTATCAGGTCATGAAGCGATGCTGCACATTCTCCGGAATGCACCCTGTAGAATACAGACAAGCAAGCTACTTTGCGACGATGTTCGAGGCTCTGCAGCTTTTCTTCTACCAGTGACGGGTCGGCGATGAGCTTCTTGGCGCGTTTTTCAATAGAATCCAAGGTTGCCAGTTGGTATTTGGCAGATCCGTCCCAAAGGTGGCAGCAGTACTCCATACACGATCGGACTTGAGCTTGGTAGAGCTGTAGTAGCTGTCCCGGTGTGAAGTATCGCCTAACCTTTGAGAGAATACCAAGTTTTTTGGCTGCAGTCGAAGCCAAGGATTCTATATATCGTCCAAAGTTCAGGTCTGACGTAAGGTTCATACCAAGAAGTTCGAGGTGATCGGAAATTGGCACGGATACATTTCGGAAAGTGGGAGTTAGATTGAAGGGACTCAATTTAGTCGAGAATAGACAGGCCTGCGTTATGCGTTCTCTGACATTTTTATCCGCCGTCATATAATATGGCGGATAAAATTGACAGAAATACTGGGGAAACGTGCAAACGTGAAAAAGTTTAAAACCATGGAGTATAAATCGCATGTCCTTTTTTAATTTTATTGTTTTGAAAGTGACAGATAGATTTTAATTTAAGTTTTAGCCGGTGGTATAGCCGGTAGTAGAATCGAGCACATTATCAGATTTCAGTTCATAGGCAATAAAAATACATTGAATGTTCCAGCTGCTTCGCTTCCCGGGCATATACTATAGGAATTAAAAGAGAGAGACGAGGTGTTTTTTAGTGCAGGGGATGGGCTGATATTGTCACTATATTATATATCGCAATTAGCGATATAGGTACATTTCAATCTAAAATGACATACATACATACATATAATCACGTCTTTATCCCTAATAGGGTAGGCAGAGCGTAAACGACCTAAACAAAGTTTGTTCTGCCGCGTCTGACAAAGTTTTGAGGGTTATTCAAGATGGATTTGTACGTATATGTGTAGTGACAGGTTGTGAGCCCATCGCCTAAATTGCAATATACTGAATTCCTCAGATCCCTTAGCTGGTTTTTACAGCATGCCCGGGAGGAACTGCAGCTGGCACATTCTATGTTTTTCTTTCGCTTCCAGTCCAGCGTGGAAGTATCCCAGTACAGCGTGGAAGAATAATGACGTTGTGTATATTTAGTCAGAAGTGGTGAAAACGACCTTTTATCACGCTTTGATTTTTTTTATTTCTTATAATATACTATTTTTTTTGTTTCATACTATATCCGCTAGATTTTGACGCACTTTTGCGAGTTTCCCCAGTATTTCAGTAAATTTTATCCACCATATCATATGACGGCGGATAAATATGACAGATAACGCAAAAATCCACAGTCTATAAATCAACAACCGGAGGGAATAGATCTCCTGTCCTTTTCCAAAGTTTTAAGTCGGACTTTACAAATAGATTTTAATTTTAGTTTTAGTCGGCAAATATAGAATCGAGCCCTCTATCTGTTTTCTGCTGAAGCTGTCTCTTATAAATCTCGTATCTATTTGAAATGACCCCCAAAAGTACTTGTCAGACGTGGCGAGCCGAACTTCAATTAATTAGTTCGTTGACGATCTGCGTACCCCATTAGGAATAAAACTGCCTCCGTGGTCTAGTGGCTAGTGCCATGGACTCCCGATCCGGAGATCCTGGGTTCGATTCCCAGGGGGGAAAACACAAAGTTAACATTTGAAAATTTATCACTTTGTGATTTTTTCCCCAGTTTGGGTAGGACATTGCAGGTTGAATCACCTGATTGTCCGAAAAGAAAAAGATTTCGTGCTTCGGAGGGCACGTTAAGCCGTCGGTCCCGGTCGCTGTCTTTGATAGTGGTCGTTACACAAAACCATGTCAGAGGCCTGATAGTTGTGCTACTAGGCTGTTTGAAAACTTTGACACCAGGGTTCATCGGGTCCATAGACTCGATACCCACTCGACAGAAGAAGAATAAATAATAATAATAATAACCCCCCCATGGGATCACCTTGCCGTGGTGGGGGGGCTTAGGGGAAGCAAGGTACTATAATTAAGCTCAGACCAACTAGAGTAAATCCCATTTATAAGGTACAGGTTAAATTGTCGCACATCCAGACTACCCTTCCCAACCAACGATCCCAACCCCTCTTTTTGATGCACTATGGAAGAAAGTCGTAATCGAAGATATAATTTGCGGCCGCTTCCCGGGGGTCGCCGGGGCACACCTGGAGCCGGTGCTGGGTGTCACAGCATGCGAACCACTGGCGGTGGGGGACTGAACAGGCGGGTTCCCCCCGAAAAATCGACGACAGCCGATCCAATCCGTTGCCCAAACTCACCATTATCCGAAACATCATCAGCAAACAATAGCCTTTATTCCACACCTATTTCATCCCCATACCGCATCGAGATGCCATCTCGATCTTCCACCACGTCACCCATGTCAGAAGATGTTGTGCAGGAGGCATTCGCCGCTCAAACTGCACCCACTCCTGGCATTACTAGCGCAAGAAAACGATGGAACTCAGAAATGAATAAATTCATATGGCGCAACTACCTAATATTGACAAAAAATGAAACTAATACACGATCTTACTTAGACACTCTACACCAAAAATTCACGGCAGCGTTCCCAGAAATGGATGTTTCGAGACAGAGGATCGGCGATCAGCGGAGAGCAATAATTAATAACAAGCTGCTCCCACAAGCCATACTTGACGAAATTAGAAACGAAATCTCAATCCTAATAGAAAACGGAAGTATTGCAACCAGTCAACCTAACCTTATACAAAACACAGGTACACGAATGCGGTGGTCTAGCGAACTAAACGAATCCATACTACGAACCTATTTTGAGGTAACACACGTTGAAACTGACATGACTGCAAATAGGAAAAAACACTACATCAAATTCATAGAACAACCCTTACCTTAGTAATATTTCAGAACAAAGATTATCAGACCAACGAAGAGCAATAGTTAACAACAAAATGATATCACGGGAAAGAATTGAGCAAATTAGACGAGAAGTAGAAATACAAATATTACGACCTACACAACGAGAAGGCCAAACTGACAATATAACAGACCTAGACTCTAATAACCAACTTACACAAGGAACGGTCACTCCACTATTTGAAATAGAAGAACCAGATTTCCCAACGAACTCACAAGCATCCCACTTACATGGTGAAGAAGAAATTCCCTCTGATAGAAATTATAACAATAATGCAAATAAAATACAGGAAAATTTAGCACATAAAATAAAAGATCAATTCATTTCAGCGTCAGAAAAATTTACAAATACTGATCCAATATTTCGCCCTTTCATACCAAAACAGAAGACATCGAAAAAATTAGCTATGATAGTAGAATATATCGATAAGAAAATTCTTCCCGATTATTTAAATATTGAGCAGGATTTCCACACACTACACACCATAATTTACACAGCGGCATACACAGCAGCAATTTGTAATGGTGCTAAAATTAATACTGATATACAAACTGGTAACAGCTACAGAAAAACAAAACCATCTTGGCAAAAAAGGTTAGAAGACAAAATCCGAACACTGAGATCTGAGATGGCCCACTTAACTCAATATAAGAACGGAAATAGATGTAACAGAATAGTTAATTCAGTAGAAGAAATAAAAAGAAAATATCAACTGCATGCCCAATACGAAAACCCAAACACCGAATTAAGCCACTTTTTAGACACCTTAAAACAGAAGTTAAACATAGTTTCCAGCCGACTCAAACGATATTTAGCATGTACAGCCCGCAAATCACAGGACCGTAAATTCATTAACAATGAAAAAGCCTTTTATAGGGACATCTCTACACCAGCACAGGAAACACAACGTACACAAGTAGAAGCACCAGCACCTGAAACACTTAAAGAGTTTTGGAGCAATATATGGGAACAACCAGTCGAACACAACGACAATGCTGAGTGGATAGAAAAAGTCAGTAGAGCAGTTGAAAATACACCTGAAATGAAATTTGAACATATCCCTGTAGACACATTCAAAGACATCATAAATCGCACGCACAACTGGAAATCGCCTGGGTCAGATAACTTACACGCTTACTGGTATAAAAAATTCACACAAGCTCATCCACACATTCATAACCATTTAAACACTTTCATTCAATCACCTGAAACAATGCCTACATTTATAACACAGGGAACAACATACATGCTACCAAAAGACATCCATGACGCACAGAACCCAGCCAAGTACAGACCAATTACCTGTCTTCAGATAATTTATAAAATTTTAACAGGTTGCATTAGTGCGCTCATATACCAACATATCGCTGAGCATAACATTCTTTCAGAAGAGCAAAAGGGATGTAGAAAATTCAGTCAGGGGTGCAAAGAGCAGCTAACTCTGGACGCAATTGCACTAAAACACGCATATAAGAAAAAGAAAGATATACATTCTATGTTTATTGATTACCGAAAAGCGTTTGACTCGGTACCCCACACCTGGCTGCTTAAAATCTTACAAATATATAAAATCAATCCTATTATTATAACTTTTCTTCAAAACTCCATGCAAAACTGGCAAACTAAGCTCAAAGTAAATCAAACCTTGATTACTGAACCGATTTATATAAAGCGCGGAATATTTCAAGGCGATGCCCTCAGTCCCTTATGGTTTTGCCTAGCTCTGAACCCTTTGTCAGACCTTATAAACCACAGTAAGCTCGGGTTCAAGCTTAATAGTGAACAAAATAGTACAATATCGCATCTCATGTACATGGATGACATTAAGTTATTTGCAAGTAATACAGTTGATCTTTTTAAACTGGCTGACATCACACAACAATTTTCTACAGACATAAATATGCAATTCAGTGTTGATAAGTGCAAAATCCTCTCAGTGACAAAAGGAAAACTTTTGCACATCCCTTATGCACTTCATACTGGCGAAACTATTGAACCGATGGATGAAGTTAGTACTTACAAATATTTAGGCTTTCATCAATCCAGACAGATCCAACAGAAACAATCAAAAATCGATCTCACCACGAAATTCACACACCGTCTCAATCTCATCTTGAAATCTAAACTAAACTCCAGAAACACTATTAAAGCCATAAACACATTTGCCATTCCTGTACTCACATACTCATTCGGAATAATTAATTGGTCACAAACAGATTTACAAAAACTACAACGCACCATACACACTACCCTGACAAAATTCAGAAAACATCACCCAAAATCATGCATTCAACGACTTACACTACAACGCCAAGAAGGAGGAAGAGGACTCATAGACATACATAACCTACACAATAAACAAATAACTGCACTCCGGCAATACTTTCACACCAAATCAGAACACTCATTACTCCACAAGCATGCGACCGAAACTGACACTAGACTGACACCACTAAACTTACATGACAGACGAGCACAAACTAACGAATAATTAACGGACCCCAAAGAAAAAATCGCTACCTGGGCTGGAAAGTCTCTCCACGGGAGACACCGATCCCACCTTTGCCAGGCATACGTCGACAAGGATAAGTCGAACGAATTGCTAAGGAAGGGTGAACTGTTCCCTGAGACCGAAGGCTTTATGTTAGCGATACAAGATGAAGTAATAGCCACACGCAATTACAGAAAGCATATTTTAAAAGACCCTAATCAAACTAATGACTTATGTAGACATTGCAACAGTGCACCCGAAACAATACAACATATAACTAGTTCCTGCAGAAGTATCGTACAGACAGACTATAAACACAGACATGACCAAGTAGCATCCATCATTCACCAAGAACTCGCACATAAATTCAAATTCATAGCCAAAAAACAACCATACTACAAATATAAACCGGACATAATTCTAGAAGACAGAAATCACAAAATCTACTGGGATAGGACTATATTAACGGACAGGACAGTACATTACAACAGACCAGACATTACACTCCACGACAGACAAAATAGAACAGTTTATTTGATAGACATAGCCATTCCTAACACCCACAATATACAAACAACTATATCTGATAAACTAACAAAATACCAGGATCTTGCAATAGAAATTAAAACTCAGTGGAATGCAGATACCGTTCATATTGTTCCTATAGTTCTCTCCTCAACTGGAATCATACCTAAAACTCTTGCTAATAGCCTAAAAATTCTAAACATATCCACCAATCTTACATACACCTTACAAAAAGCAACAGTCCTCAATACTTGCCGTATCACACGAAAATTTTTAACATCGTCGACAATCACCTCCAACACTGAACCATCTGCTATACTTGGCTAAGGCCCGTATGGTAGATTATTACCTTCTCTTGATAAGAGAAGAGAAAAAGAAATGAACAAAATAAATAATAATAATAATAATGATGCATGATTGTAATGTACATCATCATCTGCTTAGCCCCGAAAAACACATTGGTACGTGGTGGGAATCGAACCACGACCTCCCGTTCAGGAAGCAGCGGCCCTATCCACTACACCATCGGGCACTACATACATACATACATATAATCACGCCTTTATCCCTAATGGGGTAGGCAGAGCGTAAACGACCTAAACAAAGGTCGTCCCGCCACGTCTGACAAAGTTTTGAAGGTTATTTAAGATAGAATTCTAGGTATATTGCTGTAGTGACAGGTTGTCAGCCTAACCTACAATATACTGAAACCCTCGGAGCCCTTAGCTGGATTTTACAGCATGCCCGGGAGGAAATGCAGCTGGCACATTCTATGTTTTTCTCTCGCTCCCAGACCAGCATCGGGCGCTAACATGATTATAATGTACGTATGCAGTATACATTTCTGTTGTGTACTAGAAGGGTTAGCCGATGGTAACTCAGTAGTAACCTGACGTGTGAACGATAGTCAACTACTAATAGTACAACTTAACTTACTTTTTACATAAAAAAATACATAAAATCACGCCTTTATCCCTTACGGGGTAGGCAGAGCGTCAAACTCCTCGTAAAAGGCGCTTTCGCCACGTCTGACAAAAATTGAGGGCAATTTTAGATTGTAATGTGTATTGCTATAGTGACAGGTTGTCAGCCCATCGCCTAAATTACAATACACTGTAACCCTCGAGTCCCTTTTGCTGACTTCTACAGCATGCCCGGGAGGAAGGGCAGCTGGAACATTCTATGTTTTTCTATCTCTCCAAGTCCAGCATAGAAGAAGTTGCTTTTTGGAGAGAGATTATTGTACATATAGTGGACAAGTTGACAGCAGTGGCCATTATACCGGGTGTAAGGGACAGCGTCCCGCCAACTGGATTGGGGTTGCTCAGTCACCGAAACTAAACAACTATCATCAGGGGATTTTTCTGGAAATGAAAAAAAACATACAAATTGTCAGATTGAGGTGGTCATTTTGTATAGGAAAATCAAAAAGAAATGTCATCTCCCGAAAGAATTTCCTGGTGACAATTGTTCAGTTTCGTTGACTGAGCAATCCCTATCAGATTTCGGGATGCTGTCTCTTACACTTACGGGGGAGGTAGGTCAAGCGCCACTGTCCTCATAATAGGACGTTTTCGTCACGTCTTATAGGTTTTTGAAAATCATTTGACTGGGAACAAAAGAAAAACATATAAAGTGCCAGCTGCATTTCCTTCCGGTCATGCTGTAAAAAAAATAGTTAAGGGATCCGAGGGTTTCAGTATATTGCACTTTAGGTGATGGGCTGACAACCTGTCACTACAGTAATATACCTAAAAATCTATCTTCAATAACCCTCAAAACTTTGTCAGACGTGGCGGAACGTTTGAACCTTTGTTTGGGTCGTTTGCGCTCTTCCTTCCCCATTCGAGATAAAGGCGTGATTGTATGTATATATGTAGTAGCTCATGGCATTCTAGGATTGGGTCTGGTTTCCCTTCTGGGTTGCGGAGGCCAGATGCCAGTCGCTCTGTATAAAAACCAGTACCCTCATTCAATCCCGTAGATTAGGTTGCCGACCCCGTGAGATACAGGATAAGGCTAGGGAGATGATGATTAACTTGTGGTATTGTATTGTTATAGAGTCAGGTTATTATCACGTCTTACAGGTTTTTGAACGCTTTTGAGAAAAAAACCAACACGTATTCTGCCTAAGAATTTATTTATGTTAAGTTGCGCCCATAACAGATAAAATGAGAGGAAATCGCCTTGCGTGGTATGGACATGTAATGCGGAGGGATTAAAGTCATATAGGTAAAAGTGTATTGAATTTGGATGTGGACGGATATGTTGGGAGAGGATGACCAAAGAAAAGATGGATGGACTGTTTGAAAGATGATATGTTGAACACAGGTGCAAGAGTCGAACTGACGGCTGACAGGGATGAATGGAAGAAGAAAACATACTGCGCAGACCCAGAAAAAATGGGATAAGGGCTAGGGAATGATGATGATGATGAATTGTAAGTTCTACTATTACTATGACGGAAACTATTCAAATAAGATAGGTTAGTAGAAATTTGCGTTCGTAGTTGGTTCCGCATATACCGCAAATACAAGGATGTAGAGATTTATATGGAAGCGACATCCAGGTGGCTGCAGAATAGATCGACTGAACGACCCAACTTTGTCACACCAAATGGTTGATTTTGACATTCTGGAGCGAAATGACCAAAGTGTTAAAATGACCAAAGTGTTACATTGACCAAATACTAAAATGACCAGGGGCAAAATGACCAAAGTTTCAAAATGACCAAAGTGTTAAAATTACCAAGGTACTAAAATGACTGGTGACACTGGGGGCAATCTTTTTATAAGAGCCTTCGTCTGCAGAGCTATCTATGGTAGCGTTAATTTGTAAAAAATATCACAACATCACTACATAGTATAAAACAAAGTCGCTTTCTCCGTCCCTATATCCCTATGTATGCATAAATCTTTAAAACTATGCAACGGATATTGATGCAGTTTCTTTTAATGGATAGAGTAATTCAAGAGGAAGTTTTATATGTATCATACATGCATAACACAGTAGAGAAACACTGATAATTTCCGTGCGAAGCCGAGGCGTGTCGCTAGTAGTTATTAAAACCATTAATTAAACGAAACGACGAAAAATCAGAAAATGTTTATTAAATGACATACCTAATTAGAGGTCAATCCGCCACGCCTGACAAAGTTTTGAGTGTTATTTAAGATATATTTGTAGGTATATTGCTATCGCCTAAATTGCAATATAGATAGATAAATCGTTTATTTCATTGCTACAGACACATATATATATAAACCCCTACATATACAAAATCCCTCGGATACCTTAGCTGGTTTTTACAGCATGCCCGGAAGGCAATGCAGGTGGCATATGTGGCATAGATGGCGTTTTTCTCTCGCTCCCAGTCCAGCATGGAAGATATTAAATGATCTATCGGGTAAAAAAGCAAATTTCTTTGTTAATAGACAATAAACATAATTTAGAGCTATGTAAAGCACACTCTACTTCAGCTACCATTTTCCTAGATGAAAACTGGAAAGAGTTTCAATATTTGTCTCAGATTATTCCAACGAGGATAAATAAAAGGAAAAAAAGGGAAAAATCTTACTCTTCTTTGGAACGTTTCTTTTAAAAGATTTTAAATGATCCACTTGACTTCGATTTGCTTCAAAAACCAAAGGATTGAGATCGAAATTTTGAACAATAGGAAACAATTTAGAGAGAGGTTTTTTTTGTACAAATTAATATCCTTTTAATGATTAATTCTGCGTCTAATGATCTTTTTACAAATCTAACGACCTTTATATTGGAAGCCATCCAATGTCCTTTCTTCTTTTTTTACGAAAATAAAAGGTAAAGTTTAGATCTTTTGAGAATTGCTTATGTATTTTCATTATTATACCAAGAACTTGTTCAAGAATGAAGGCATTTATTTGTATCATTAAATTATTCTGAAGCTAGGTGTACCTTTCATTTGTCGTTATCATAGAATAAAAACTTACTTCGCCGTAACATGATAAAATTCAAGCCCGAGACGTCAAAAATTTAAAGTTCTGTGGCGAGGTTCTATTTTGAACTCAAACCGTCGGTAATAAGAACGATGGGAGCGGTAGATACACACCGTGATGGAGTTGTGAAGGGGAATCAATTGCCGCGAAGAGTATTAGGGTTCCGCAGTACAAGGTCTTACAAACTTGACTATAGGGGCCGGTGAAGCAAATTTGGTTTAATCCATTTTCTTTTTTAAATATGTGGCTACTCCATTTAAAATATTATTGAAAATCTAGAGGACCTATTATTATAAATATAGTGTCCAAAAGATTACAAAAAATCTTATCGAAACAAAACGAAAAAAACAAACTACTTAGCTTTTGCCCTGAGATAGAAATAAATAAATTAACTTTTATTTATGTACATTCTATAAATTCAATAAAAAATCCTTATATTTATGGATGCTTAGGCCCGTACTAATAATCCGCACTTGAGATTGACAGCCAGTTTGAGTTCGTATTAGAAATTTCATTTCAGTACATAATGGCTTGTCAAATCCATACTTAATATTGCTAACAATCTTGAGATAGCTTTTCAAATACGAGCCTTAATGTGCTCACAGTGACTTGGTCCATCCAAATCTCATAACAATACAGTGAGTACAGCTGAAACGTGACTTGAGAGTCAAATCAAATCCGTAAGTTTTTTTTTAGGAAGCGACGGAACCTAAAGGATGTACTGGAAACTTACGCTTGATATTTTTTTTAATCAAATGGACTAGAAAGGCGTTCGGGAATCGCCCATTAAACCTAACGAGCCACCTTTGTCATATTTTTCTTTAGAAATCGGCCAAAAGTCATTTCGAGGAATAATTAATCGATCACTTTTTCCTTTTTTCATCTTTTTCGTTTAATTTCTTCAATTCAATTCAATTCAATTTATTCGTGAACAATATACATTGTGTTCGAAATAACATAAAATAAGCAACATCTTATTATATAAATCAATTACATTCAAATAATTTAAATAGTCAAAAAAATAATAATTAAAATGTCAAACTTAATATCAATATAAATTAAAATACAATTAAAAATGTAAAAACATTAAATTCAACAATTTAAAATGTCACAGAATAAAATATAGAATCAATAACAAAATTAATATTAATTAAATACAACAATTTCGTCAGAATTCATCAATACATTAAATTCAACAATTTAAAATGTCTCAGAATAAAATAAAGAAACAAAAATAAAATTAATATTATTTAAATACAATAATTTTGTCAGAATTCATCAATACAGTAACAACACTTTTCTAAAAGGTATGTCTTCAATTTCTGTTTAAAAATATTTACTTTCGTAATAGTTTTGAAAGCAGTGGGCAATTTATTAAATAAACAGACTGCCTGATATCGAGCGCAATGTTTCACTATATTCAAGGTAGGTTGGATACAAGTATTCAAATCTTTTCGCCTAGTAGAGGTTCGTAACTCCATTTCAAGATCGGACTCAAAGTTGTATCTGTGTTTAATAATATCAGTCAGTAACACTAAGATATATAAGCTTGGTACTGTCAAAATACCCAAAGTCTTAAAATGTTCCCTGCACGTTTCCCACGGAGGGATGCGAACTATTGCACGTATTGCCCTTTTCTGAGCAATGAAAGCTTTTTGCATGTTGTAGCAATAACTGTTTCCCCACAGCTTAATGCTATATCTAAGCTTTGATTCAACTAGGGCATAGTAGACCATTTTTAACTGTACAGTAGTTAGCTCATCTCTTAAGTTGCGCAATGCAAAGCATGCAGAACTTATTGAGCTATCGAGAGCATCGAGTTCGGGTTTCCAGTTCAAGAACTGGTCTATATGAACACCTAAAAATTTTACTGCGTTTACAATGCTTATGGCTTCTCCATTTAATGTAACATCGAGCGTATCTCTATTTCTAGCAGTGGTCTTAAAAAGTAAAATATTTGTTTTTTTCGCATTTATGTTTAGGTTGTTACATTGAAACCAATCATTAAAACCACGAATAGCTTGACTCACTTTTTCATTGAGGTCAATTATGGTTTTACTCGATAGTATAGCGTTAGTGTCGTCGGCAAATACTACTATTTTAATGTCAGGTATTTGATTCGAAATAAAATTTAACATGTCATTTATAAATATTATAAAGAAGATTGGCCCCAGAATTGAGCCCTGTGGTACACCTCTACATACTTTCACAATATTAGAATTGAATTGACACTGTGTCTGAGTTTCATCTACAAGCTCGGTTATCTCAACAAACTGTTGCCTATTATGAAGGTAAGATTTGAATAAGTCTAAGGCTTGATGTCGGATACCATAGTGCTCCAGTTTACTGATCAAGATCTCGTGGTCAACAGTGTCAAATGCAGAACTCAGGTCAAGAAACACACCAGCAACTTTTTCCTTAGTATTCAATTGTTCGACCGTATCATGAATGAGAGTATCTATTGCCATACCTGTCCCAGTTCCTTTCTGGTAACCGAACTGTCTTGGATGTAGTATGGCATTGGTGTACAAATGACTTAGTAATCTCGATTTTAATAGTTTCTCAAAGATTTTAGATAGAGTTGGAATCAATGAAATAGGTCTGTAGTTATTCGGGTCTAATTTACAACTCTTCTTAAATACGGGTACTACTTTTGCTATTTTTAACTGATCTGGAAATACACTCTCACTTAAACATAAATTAAAGAAATATGACAAAGGTTCAGCCAAAATGTCAATATTATCTTTTATGACTTGTATAGGCACTTCATCAAAACCTGATGATTTTTTCATCGTCATGCCATCTACTACCTTTCTAACTTCAGCCCTATTAGTGGGGCGTAACTCCATTTCAGTTTCGACCCTACTTGTGCTACTTCTGAGTATACTCGTAGCTTGTAGAGCATCTCCAGTGTTACTTACATTTGCGAGATCAAAAGTGCTACTAAAAACATTAGCTACCTCAACGGGATCTGTAATTACTTTATTATCTAATTTCAATATAAACTTTTCCTTTACTTTATTTCGTTTCTTATTCGTATTCATATTAACGACGCTCCAAATTTCCCTAACTGAATTTTTTGCTTTTTCTATGCTTTTTTGTACAGTTCTCGACCTCGAACTTCTTAAAACCCTTTTAAAACATCTAATATACAATGTGCGGTAATTGAACAAAGATTCATCATTATGAGTTTTATCTAAAGTGCATAGAACTCTTTTCATTTTGCTAGAAACTTTGAGTCCCTTAGTTACCCACTTCAAGTTTGAACACTTTTTAAGGTTAATTTTCCTTGTTGTTTTTTTTAAAGCTCAAGGTAAAAATTCTATTAAAACTCTTTAAGAACCCATTTATTCCAAGCTGATTCCAGTTCTCCTTTTGTATTTTTTGTCTAAAAATACAAGTATTTTTCTTGTTAAATATTCTCCTTTTTATGAAAATAACTTGTTCTCTACCTTCATTGTATTTATATTTACTCTTGGATTCTAACGCAACCGTTGCAAGAATTGCACTGTGCCCATCAGAAAGTCCATTTCGGTCTACATTTACGTTTTCAACTCCCTCATGAATGTTAGTAATTACATTGTCTATGCACGATTGTGATCCATTGCGTTCGAAAGTTATAACATCATCTACTAGGTGTCTAAAATTGTAGGATTTTAATAAATTCAAAAATCTCAATGTATTTGAATCAGTTACTTTTAAAACATCTACATTGAAGTCACCGCATATCATGCAGTCCCTTTTAAAAAAGTGCTGCAACAGTAATTCGAATTTCTCTAAAAACAAGTCAAAATTACTATTGTTTTGGTAAACACAACACAAGTTTAAACTTGTTTCCATATCTCGCAACCCACATACTTCAAAGCATTCTGAATTGCTTATTTTTTTACAATACTCTATAGTTTCTATTTGTCTACTCTTTTTAGTAAATATCAATGTTCCTCCCCTCGTTTTATTACGCCTTGAATAAAAAGAAGCTAGATCATATTGTTCTAAATTTAGAAATTTTATAGCATTATCATTTAAAAAATGTTCACATATACAAACATAGTCCTGCTTAAATCTTAAATTATCCAAATATAACTCTAATTGGTCTTTCTTTGTATTTATGCCACAAACGTTCTGAAAGAATATATTTAAGTTAACATTCGAGCTAGTAACAGGATCTATCTGAGTATTACATATTGAATGTTGTGGTAACACTATATTATCAGGGGTAATGGTTGAAGAAAAAGAGGCATTCGCACAATCAGCATCCCTGGTCCCGAAAAAACTGAATATTACAGTTTTCTTTTACTATACCAATAGTATTCAGTATGTCTTTGAATAGAGTCAGCATGCCACATCCATTCAGACACCCGGTATCTCTGTAAAACATGGAAAATTCAAACTCTAGATTTTTGTTAGAGTCTAGTAAGTAAGCATATTCGTGTTTCTCTATGTCTTTACAGAGTAAATTATTGAAGCATTCTATTCGAGAGTTAAATAAATTTGTAAATTTCCCATGCTTATACGTAGGTGAGCAAATTATTACATTTGTGTGTTTTACAACTGCCAGAGTCTCTCTTATAAACAATACCAAGTCCGAATAATTACTAGTGGTGCAAAAGTCCTCGTCACTCAAAAGCACTATGCAATAGTCCATCATGGTGTAGTCGATCAACTTTGAATCTAAGCCCGCGAAGAGGTGTCTATTTCCACAATTTGTCATATTATAATGACAAAATTGGTATTCTCCAAGAAGAGTAGCTTGTGCTGCTGACAATACTTTATTCGATTTTTCGGCACTCAATAGGCATATCTTAGGCCTAGAGTCATATGAGATTTTGATAGGTTTTGTCGGCAGCGTGGTGTTTTCGACCGTAGATAATGGAGCTGGCAATTCAACAGTTTGTGTGTTCTGAGTTGGTAGAGTTGAACTAAATGCTTGAATTTTGAATGTTTCCTCTGGTTTACCATACACGGGCATAGTCTTGTTCAATGTTGATTTTACTTGCTTTTTCTTGCTGGAAGATGTAACACACAACTTTCCCAGATATTCGCATTTCTTGACGTATGTAGTTATTTCTTCTTTTAATTTATAGTTCTCACATAACATATTCGCTATTTCACTATCAGCTGAAGCAAGTTGGGATTCCAAAAATACCACCCTCTCTCTAAGTTCTTCAAGTTCACTCTGTATTATAACATTGTTCAACTCAGGGCAACTACCTCCAAAAGTAAGACACGGTTTAATGCTATCCTCCTCGTCGCACTCTGCTTCCAGAGTCGAAGATAGCGACTCAAATGAGTTAGCGATAGAAACATTTACAATGACTGCATTCTTTTTACGGTAGGTAATGTTATCGATCGATGCTTGTGATTTATTAAGATGCAAACTCGCCTTAGGTGTCATTTCATCGGGATTGTGGATGGTTTCAGCAGAAGGTATATTATCCTTTACTTTGTCATTGTTTGTCATACCGTCGCGTGGTTCCGAGGCAGGAGAAATATTTGTGTCTATAGGTAATGTGTTATTAGTCGGGACAAAATCTTTGCCGAGGACAGTCGGTGTGTTACAAGTGAGCTCTACCATGGACGACGCGCTAGAGTGGTCAGTCTCTTCGCTGGCGTTTGTTCTGTATCGTTTAAAGCTATTGGCGCTTCCAATCTCAGCTTCACACGAGTTAATAGTTGCTGTGGGATTCACGTTTAATGCACAGGATGAATTTTTGATTGTGGCTTTAATGTCATAAACAGTAGGCGATACTTCTTTACTGCACGTGAGAGATGCGATACTGTGCTCCGGAGTAGACACGAGTACGCTGTTGGTCACTTCCTGCTTAGCAATATGTGATGTGCCCGAACTCATTACTTTCGGTTGTTGTAATGTTTTACCGTTGCTAAACTTTGAGCTTTCTTTTATATTTTTCAAGTAGATAGGAGTGCTAGTTTTTTGTTGAACGCATTTTATGCACTTCCAGAAAGCCTTCTTACCAGGTTCCATCAGATTAAAGCGCTGTCTGGATACATTAGAACATTTGTCAATACACAATGCTTTTTTACATATACTGCATATAATATACTCGTTCCTTTTGATTTTTTTACAACAGTCACTACATATTTGTGTTCTATCAGCCATATTAAATACTTTCTAGATCAAGATTTAGAGTCAATAGAGCTTCCGCAGGCAAATAGAGTTTAGTTCAGCTACTCGTCAACAGATGGCGTAACTAAAGCGCCCTCTCTGGGTTCTGGTCTGAATTAAGTAAGTATCAGTATCCACATAGGATATTAGTGAGTTCCGCTATTCAACACTAGATGGCATGTGACTAGCGCCCTCTCTTTCAACCAGTCTGAACTATTACTGCAATACTGATTGTTGGTGTTGATTGGTCCTTTTGTTGATGGTTACTTGAGTTTGAATTCGCAAACGTTCAATTTTATTGCAAATTGTAAATTCTTGCTTAAAACACTATTTATTATTGTTTATTTCACGTAATAAGGTAACAGTACTCACGATTGCAATTATTAGGTATCATAATGTTGACAATCACTTCACTATGCTGGATATTGTCGTATTTTTTAAAAACGACTATATAACCACAAATAGTAGTTCGATTTGTTCACAAACACTTGTTCATAATATTTTTTGATATTAGAATGTAACTATCACCTTTAGTCACTTATAAGATTTAAATAAAAAAATTAAACATTACTTAAATACGGAGTCGATGTGAACGTGACGGTGGCGCCACCTGATTCCACGCGCTTCAAATCGAAGTTAAGTCTATTTGTTTTTCATTCTTTAATTTACGAGTCAAACTATATTTATAATAATTTCTTGTTCATTAAGTGAATAAACGTGTAAAAAAATATTTCAAAAAATATAAGTCATTGAGGAAACTGTTATGGCGTGGTTGACACTTTGCAAACCCCGTAAGGGACACACGTCACGTGTGACTATAACATATATACCTTTTATGTATCTATGTGGTATGTAGGATAAAAAGGCAAGGATAATATCAAACTACAAGAAAACATCATTTTCAAAGAACCATCTTTCGCACATTCACAAAAATCTCAAATCAAAATAACAATCCAATCGTGTATCTGCACCTTTTCACGAACCCTTTATCATATACCGTACAGTACGTCAAGGCTTTATTTGAAGGTGCGAAAACGTTAGGTACATTCTTGTTTTGAGAACTGACAAAAATGGCGTCGTCAGCTTGTTGATGGCGTTAGGATGGCTACACGTAAAGACGTGATGACGTCGTGACGTCCAAAGTTACGTCAACGCTGAACTCGTCGTCGTGACGTAAATATCCACATCAGACGGCATCATGACGGGGCACGTTGCGGCAAAGTTTTCGACAATAACTACAGTAATAGATAGATAGATAGATAAACGTCACACATGTAACAAATTAAGAAAAACAAAGAACAGGTATGAACATAAAAAATGAAATACGTTAAATATGAAGTACCTACATTTTGTTGCATGTATGCTAAAGCGATGCATAGGGTCACAGCTCAGTGTATTATTGCTCATAAAGAGCAACACTGCTTTTCAGCTCTTACCCAAAGGAAGTGACTGTAAGTAAACTTCGCTACGTGTCCCGTCACGACGTCATGGCGTGAGTTTTAAGTTTTGCGTCTTGGATATCCACGTCACGACGACGTAACGTTAAAAGTTCGACGTCACGACGTGGTCACATCTTTATGTATTGCCACCCTTAGCTTCTTTTTTTGCCACGTTCATTAATAGTCTTGTCATACCGTACCCTAATAGGGCGTCAGTAAAATTCCTCCTCACCGTGCTATTATTCGCAACGTAACAAAAAACGTAACATTCCCATAACAAATACACTGGAGGGGTTGTTTACAATCATACGAGCTATTATATGGCTATTATATGGCGAGATGGGATAAGGATGGGAATGGGAGTGTCGATGTCGATATTATAATAAGGGATTCTTTTTCTTCCATGCTGGCCTGGGAGCGAGAGAAAAGCATAGAATGTGCCAGCTGCATTTCCTCCCAGGCATGCTGTAGAAGACAGCAAAAGGGACTCGAGGATTACAGTGTATTGTAATTTAGGCGATGGGCTGACAACCTGTCACTACACATTAGCAATACACATTACAATCTAAAATTGCCCTCATTTTTTGTCAGACGCGGCGAAAGCGCCTTTTACGAGGCGTTAACGCTCTGCCTACCCCGTAAGGGATAAAGGCGTGATTTTATGTTATGTATGTATGTAATTTCTAGAGATTCCTCAGTTAACGAAACTAAACAACTCTCACCATGAAATCCTTCTCAGGAAATGTTATGGTGAGGTCATTCTTTTTCTTTTTTGAAAGAATTTGTTTCTGAAAGTTGTTCAGTTTCGTTGGCTGTGCAATCCTTACCAGTTTTAATAAAGCTGTCTCTTAGGTACAACTCAACCTAATATTGGATAAAAAAATTCATACATATAATCACGCCTTTATCCCTAATGGGGTAGGCAGAGCGAAAACGACCTAAACAAAGATCGTTCCGCCACGTCTGCCAAAGTTTCGAGGGTTATTAAGGATAGATTTGTAGGTATATTGCTGTAGTGACAGGTTGTCAGCCCATCGTCTAAGTAACAATATACTAAAACCTTCGGATCCCTTAGCTGGTTTTACAGCATGCCCGGGAGGCAATGCAGCTGGCACATTTTATGCTTTTCTCTCGCTCCCGGGCCAGCATGGAAGGACTAAAAAAATACTGTCAAGACAACTATCGATATGATATTAACCATCACATCACTATAACAAGAGGCCTCTATACTTGTGCCTACGATATGAGAGGTAATAAAAGACATTCAATACAAGTACGTAATAAGCAATACGGGTCATGTTCCGAAGCGAACTTTATTATATTTTGTAGGTAATACGAACTGAATTTGAGTAATATAGTCATTGATATCTTAATAAATATCCAGGCATATATTGAACGTGTTTAAGTGTGAAGAGTCTGATGGTGTAGTGGATAGGGCCGCTGCCTCCTGAGCGGGAGGTCGTGGTTCGAATCCCACCACGTAGGTACCAATGTGTTTTTCGGTTTTCGAATTTCATATGTACGTTTATTCGGCGCTTTTTCCGTGCTTCGGAAAGGCATGTTAAGCCGTTGGATCCGGTAAATATCGTTTAATACCGTAGATATTAGTCGTTAAGCCATATCAGAGGCCAGTACGAAGCATTGGCAGCTTGAAAACTCTGACCTAATCTAGGATTGGGTCTGGTTTCCCTTCTGGGTTGCGGAGGTCAGATGGCAGTCGCTCTGTGTAAAAACTAGTACCCTCGTTCAATCCCCTGGATTAGGTAGCCGACCCCGTGAGATTTGGGATAAGGCTAGGGAGATGATGATTGAACCTTCCACGCCTCCTAGGTATATGTATATTTTTTACTATGGAACATACATACATATTTTATCCCTTACGCGGTAGACAGAGCGTTAAACGCCCAGTAAAGGCTCTTTTGCCACGTCTGACAATATACAATACAAGATACTTTATTGCACAAAGAAACACAAATACATATAACAGAAAAGTAAGGAACAAAACAGTACAATATAGGCGGCCTTATTGCTAAAGCGGCAATATACCAGGTGTAAGAGACGGAATCCCAGGTATTTATTGCAGGAAGTGACAAAAACTGGCTTTTCCATAAAAAAAATACTGATTCATTTGGAAATATAGTATGGAAAAGCCAAAAAATATTTTCACTTCCTGAAAAAAAATCCGGGTGAAAGTTGTTCAGTGTCGTTGACTGAGCAACTTCTATCAGTTTGTGGGATTCTGTCCCTTACACCCCGTAGTCAATCTACGGCAATTTTTGTTATGTGTATCGCTGTAGTAACAGGTTGTCAGCCTATCTTTGTGACAGCTATATAAGGTTATTTTTAGTCAGTAGGTACGCAAACTAATTGCGTTTCATCAGACAACTGATCAATTATCATTTAAAAAAATCTTTTAGGAAATTGGTTATTTTTCTTCCTCATGTCTGATTAGAATCGTCATTCATGGAGAAGTCGAAAATATTGTGATACATATAATCACGCCGCCATCCCCAATGGGATAGGCAGAGCATAAACGATCTAAATAAAAGGTCGTTCTGCTACGTCTGACAAAGTTTGAGGGTTATTTAAGACAGATTTGTAGGTATATTGCTATAGTGACAGGTTGTCAGCCCATCGCCTAAATTGCAATATCCTAAAGCCCTCGGATCCCTTCGCTGGTTTTACAGCATGAGAGGAAATTCAGCTGGCACATTCTATGTTTTTTTTTCGCTACTGGACTGGGATGGAAGAAATTTATCTATAGTATCACTACTTTGTGGTAAATAATATTATACTTAATACTTCTCAAATTAGGTTTTTTTCATACTGGTACTACACAAGTTCAAGGACATTTTATTTAACTTAATAAACTTATCAAAAACTCGTCAGGCAAAGTCAAAGCTGACGAAATGATCTAGAACAAGTAATTTAAATAGTTCCAAAACCCAACTGCGTAGAATACAATGAAAGCTTTAAAACTTTAAATCTTTATAGATCTTAAACGATTGTTCGAACCGAAAAATTATGTAAGAACAATTGATTGAAATACCTATTCAATGATACCCTACTCAGCATAGTTCGTCGACATTATATTTTTCCATTTTCGCACAATGGCGTCTAATTGTCGCCATATTGTTTTTTTGACAATATCGCGTCTGCAGTGCACTTGCATGGTTAAGAGGAATCGATTGACGTAAGATTCAATAAAGTCAGCCTACGCGTTTGGTCTCTAGAGCGCACAGTGGGCTGAAATTAGCGTTTCATAGACATTAAATATATATTTTTTAAGTGACGCTTTTTTTGCTTGTAAACGATTGAGGATACCTACTATATGCCTTATATAATGAACTTTCAGGTTTATAATTGTAAACAGCGCACTCAGAATTTTTTTCTAAAAAATTTGTATGGAGTCGGCATAATAAATGATGATATCTCCATTATCGCACAATTGCGCGTTATATCCTCTTAGGTTATTAATAAGTGAATTATTTTGGATTTTTTGACATACTCCATGTTGAGGCCAAACTTGCGCCTTTTTTTAAAAAAATCTTTCAAAGTTTTTTTTTTTTGTTATTTTTTTTTTCATTTTAAACTAATATTAAGCTTAACATGGATGTATGTATACAGACTAGCGCCTTTAAAAAAAAATCTTTTCCAAAATTACCATTTTTTTTTTGTTTATGTTTTGTTTTTAACTAATATTAAAGCTTAACATGGATTTACATAGACTGGATATTTACGAAAATTAATTGTGTGCAATATTAGATAGTGAAAATTGCTTAAAAACTCATTAGCTGTAATTAAAAATAGTAATTATCTAATTATTCTCAAAATCCCCGACAACATTAAGGAAACTATTGTTTGTTTATGACATTTTAACTATCTACTGATTTATTGAATAGGTACCAATATCTATTATGTAATTAGGTTCTCATTTGTTAGCAATTAAGAGGG